>CM074723.1:469425473-470151289 GCA_037306005.1 Rhinophrynus dorsalis
CGCATACTATCGCACACCCTGTCCGGTGACCCCACTCATGGAAAAGATTAAGCAGGAACTGCTGTGTTGTAATGAAGACTATGTTTAAAAGCCAAATAAATTGCCAGCAGATGAGACTGTCAAACAGATACTAGTTCTCCACGCTTCACCTGTATCCTGCATAGGTTTCACCCCATAGGGGGAACCCGTAACAGAAGATCATCATCAGTGAACACAAAGCATTCAAATCAATAAAACAGGACTAACGTAAAAACATAATTAATCGGTGAACACAAAGCATTCAAATCAATAAAACAGGACTAATGTAAAAACAAAACAATTCATCAGTGATCACAAATGCTGCTCGCCTCAGAGCAGCAAGCAGGTCCAGATGGAGAGCAATGAGGGACAATCTTCAGTGAGCATAAGGGAAAACCTGCCTTCCTTAGTCAAGGGTGACAGGGTTTTCCTTATGTCCACAGCCAGAATATTGTCTCTCTCTGTGAGCTGTCCGGGGAAGCGACTGGATTGCACATCTGAGAAGAGGCAACGTACCACAGGGGTGGGAGGGGGATAATATTGTAATGATGCTGCCAAAGGACAAAAAACCTTTGATTAATTGACTGGGCATTTATTTTATAACATTACTATCCCTTTAGGTCACTAATTAGAGCTGCAGGTGATTCATGAACAGTCTAAGATATCTGAGACATTTATACAGTGGGGGAGATTTATAAAAAGTGTTCTTGTTTGTTTTTGTGAATGGATCCTTAAAATATCCTTAATCCTTATTATGAATGTTTGTATTCTAGCTACATTTATAAATGTGGCCTTAAATATTTGGTGAAATTTTTTTCACTAAATAGTCACCAATAGCCAATCGGGGAGCCCTGAATCCACTAGTGAAAAAAAGAAAAAAAAATGCCTCTTGGTGCTTAACTGCTGGAAGCATGGCCATGCGGCCAGTCATTAAGAGGTTAATACTTTTATAACTACCAGATACAATCTTACAGACATTTTAACACTTCTTTTTGATTAACTCCACTTTTATAAATCTTCTCCAATGTACCTTTGTATCATGTCCACAGAGCCAGGTTTCACAACATTTATTATAAGGATGTGTAGTTTTTTACTGCAAAAAATAGAGAAGTTCTTGGTTACTCAAGACTATAAATCTTAGAATGCACTTACTCTAACCCCTGGATGTTACTGGTAGAGATGCAGGAACATGTCCAGGGATTTCGCTTTAACCTCTGATGGCAGTCGGTAGTCCCAAAACTTTGTTACCCCCCCAACCCCATTATATTCAGTTGTTTTGTGGAACAACTTTAGAGACCCCTGGGGCTCCATAAATAAAATGTCCTGCTTTCTAACGAGTGTGCAATGATTAATATACGTGTGTGTGTGTGTGTGTGTGTGTGTGTTTGTTTATTATAAATTAATACTGAATTCTTATTTATTCATTATCTGTGCTAATTTTAACCCTTTGAGTGCCAAAGGAATATGAAAACAATGTGTTGCATACCTCTCTGGCACTCAAAAGGTTAAATCAACCCCTTAAATTCTAGAAATGAGGCTCCCTAGCTTTTGAGGTATTAGTAAAAAATGGAACATTTAACATTTAGGCTTAGTGAAATAGTATCTGTTCTTTAAATAATCAGCTTCTCTTTTGTCATATTAAATTGATGAGTTGTATTAAAATCTGTCATAAAGAACATGCAGAATGAATTGTGTGACAACATGATGACTCACTGTGATGTAAATCCATCCAATTATTTCCAACAGTACAGTATTACACTACTGCCCCCTAGAGGTGATAAGGTCTACAGTCAAAATTATTCACCTATAAAAGATTTTTGCTTCCAGCCTCTTATATCCTTAATGCAACTAAAGAAAATATCATGTTTTTCTGTTTTGTTTTTTTTTATTTCATGAAAATTATGGGAATGCTTAGTATAAAGAATCTCTCACTCAAAGCTTTTTAAAAGCTTTTTTTATTTGTTTTCGTTTTTTTCACAAGTCACTGTTGTAACAGAAACAAATTTATTTTAACTCAAAAAGGGTTCCCAACCATTTTGACATGATACCCCCTCTTTGGTTTTCAAGAAATCTCGAAGCCCCATTTGTTGAAATAAATGTATGTTTATATTATTACTCATTCACACTTTTATTTATTTTGCAACAAATGCTGTTGCACATATTTCTACAAACTTTCATACTGCAAATGGTTCCTGCTTGGTATCAGGTGAGTCTAACCTAGTGGGATATTAGATGTTTTATTTTAAGTTTTAGGTGTTTTCAACTAGGCCTGATGTGTTTCCTTAACCCCTTAATGACCAGTGGTCCTGGGGTGTGTGGTCCTTTAAGGACCAGATAGGAAACATTGATGTGCCATCCCACGTGACTGATCATGTGTTCCGGCACGCCGAACAGGGGACTGAAAGAGATCGCTCCGGTCTTGGAATGATCAACTTCAGTCCCCGGTATTACTCACCACGCTCCTACAGGAACGTGGTGAGTAAAAGTATGTGACGTACCAGGACCATCACTGGTCCTTAAATGCTGGACCAGCGTGACGGTCCGGGTACGTCAATGGTCCTTAAGGGGTTAAATATAATTTCTTAAAAAAATATTTTAAATTCAAATATGTTTAATGAAAAAATATATAGGTTAGGGCTCACTCTAAATGGGGTACCTTGGCGAGGTGAGTAAGCTTAAACATATTTTGGCTAAAACTATGCAAATAGAATCCTCATTATTCATTTTTTTAGTAGTAACATTATCACATTAGTATGATATGACTTACACAAGGTTCACTTTTGGATTGTGATATATATACACTGTATATATACTGTATATATCAAAACATTGATTATTCCTTCTAATAAGTGATATCCTATTGAAATGTCCCCATCTATAGTGTGACATACAAAACTGTGAGTTTAAAACATTGCATCAATCAAAAGGGCGACATCAGAATGTCGTCCAAATCAAAAGAGCGACATTCTGATGTTGCATGCTTAAAGGTTGCCCAATAAATGCAAGTATTTCGATAGTGGACTCTAATAAGTCAATCATTATCTTTGAAGAAGTCCTGGGGATGCTGGTTATTTAGAACTATGTATCATATAAATAGTATAAATATTTGTTTGTGTGTGTGTGTGGGGGGGGGCTCTACCTAATGCATGTGTACTGTTCACAACTATTCTTTGAACCATCCTTTCCAAACCTTCTTACTGTGATTATTATTTGACAGTACAGATACTGTTATGTTGCTCAGAGCCCCATGTCCCTGCAGGCATGGATCCAACTTTAGAAACCACTGAAACAGAATATAAATAGAGGTGCGTGTTATAATCAATATATGCAATATAAACAGACGGGTCCTATGTTCAAAATCAAAAGTGGTTTCAAAATATTATTGTATAGTGTATAGTATACAATTATAATTCTGTCAATTTTCAGAGATTACTTTTTAAAGGGATAGTAATGTCAGAAAAAATTAGTAACTATATGGTAGATACAATTCAAAGAGAGAAATTGCACTTATTTGTATCTCTCAAACCGTTATGGTTTGAGAGATATAGGAAAATAAAGTTCGCTGATCCCTCCCCTTTATGCTTGACGAGCTGTAAAGCTGTCAGAATCACATTCTGGTCACTTGACCAGATGTGGCTCTTCAGCAGCACCGATATAACCAGCCTCACCCTAAAATGGTAGGATATGGAAATAGTACATCCAAAAAAGCAGGTTAAAGAGATAGTAATGTTTCATGTAAAGTAAGATTTGATCATTCTTTATAGTTTGTACAAATGCTCTCCACTATTGCCAATGATCATATCATATCATACGTCACTATTCTGTCTTCAGATCAGAATGCTCATCCTGATGGATTGTGACGAGGGACAATCTTGTATCTGCATAAGGAAAAACCTGTCCTCCTTCATCAAATGGGTCAGGGTTTTCCTTATATGGGTAAACAGAAGATTGTCCCTCACTGAGTTCTGTCTGGTCAAGCGACCGGATTTCAGATCTGAGATAAAAATACATTAAGTAAAAGCAGACGGGAGGGGGAAACTTTATAATATATAACAAACTAAACCGATATGAACATTGGAAATATTACTGTCTCTTTAACAATGTGAGTGTTCTAGTTTCACTCAACAGCAAATGCTCTGTTAATACTGCTCTCTGTTGGTGACTTTTGCCACTGACATTAGTCCTAATATAAACAGTGCCACATTAAAATAAGTAAAGAGCAAAAAAAATATATATATTTTAAGCTAAACGGCAATATTTCTAAAATTTGGAAAGTGTAATCTCTACAATAAAAATAGCAGCTTCTATATACTCTGCTGTTGCCAAGACACCAACATAGGAAAACAAGAATGTATTGTCCTGCCTAGACTGTGGGACTTTATGCTGCCAGTTGTTATTAAGTCTGTCTAAAGAATGACAGGTTTCTCTCTACACAGAAGAATGAATGCCAAGAGCAGAATTCTGACAGTGGAACACAATATATTGTAAAAGAATCCCTGCTCGGAAACAAGACTGAAAAATGTCATCTCCCTTGCTGTTCCATTGCTACTGTATTCACCTCCTATGCACCAGCTGCTGGATCCAACGTCAACCCCTTCCTACTCTGCATTTGATGTTTAATATATTACTCTGGCAGAAGAAATCAAATAAAAGATGGCGGAGGGACTGAGCTCTGAATACATATCTAATAAATCACAGAGGAGCCTTTGATGCAATTGCTTTCAGCTGTAAAGGAAGAGCAAGGCATGACATTAGCACAGCCAAGGGTTAGTTGATTGTTGGAACTGTATCTGTTGGGGACTATGTCTTTCATCAACGTCTGGTTGGGGATGATGGGAGTTGTAGTCCCCAACAGCTGCAGGTCCAAAAATTGTCTTGCTCTAGGTTATACTTCTATTAAAGGAGCTATACTCTAGGAATGTCTGCCTTAATTAGTTTTACATATTGACCTAGCTACCTAGGAGTCCATCATATAGCAGTCAGGTATATGTATATAATTACTGCGTGTAACAGAAAGACTTACCTAGGTAGGAGTCCATCATACACCAGTCAGGTATATCTATATAATTACTGCGTGTAACAGAAGGAGTTAGCTAGGCTGGAGTCCATCATACAGCAGTCAGGTGTATCTATATAATTACTGTGTGTAACAGAAGCACTTACCTAGGTAGGAGTCCATCACACAGCAGTCAGCCGTATCTATATAATTACTGTGTGTTACAGACGCACTTACCTAGTAGGAGTCCATCATACAGCAGTCAGGTGTATCTATATAATTACTGTGTATAACAGAAGCACTTACCTAGGTAGGAGTCCATCATACGGCAGTCAGGTGTATCTATATTATTACTGTGTGTAACAGAAGCACTTACCTAGGTAGGAGTCCATCATACAGCAGTCAGGTGTATCTATATAATTACTGTGTGTAACAGAAGCACTTACCTAGGTAGGAGTCCATCATACAGCAGTCAGGTGTATCTATAAAATTACTGTGTGTTACAGATGCACTTACCTAGTAGGAGTCCATCATACAGCAGTCAGGTGTATCTATATAATTACTGTGTGTAACAGAAGCACTTACCTAGGTAGGAGTCCATCACACAGCAGTCAGGTGTATCTATATAATTACTATGTATAACAGAAGCACTTACCTAGGTAGGAGTCCATCATACAGCAGTCAGGTATATCTATATAATTACTGTGTAACAGAAGCACTTATCTAGGTAGGAGTCCATCATACAGCAGTCAGGCATATCTATATAATTACTGTATGTAACAGAAGCACTTACCTAGATAGGAGTCCATCATACAGCAGTCAGGTGTATCTATATAATTATTGTGTATAACAGAAGGGCTTACATAGGTAGGAGTCCATCAAATAGCAGTCAGGTACATCTATAAATTTAGTGTGTGTAATGGAAGGACTTACCTAGGTAGGAGTCCATCATACAACAGTCAGGTATATATCTATATAATATCTATGTAACTGAAGGACTTACCTAGGTAGGAGTCTATCTCCTAGGCAGTCTCTTAAGTCTAATGGATAATAAAAATGAAAGCCCATAACTCTCTGGTCAATTTGTCTCCTGGACCTTGTCTATAGTTACCCTCCACTGTCTCAAGCACTTCAGGTTCAAGACAGCATAAGCAGGGAGATAGCCATGCCACCCCAGCTTACTCTTCACACAAGCACCTGTTTCCCAAATGTCAAGGAAAGGAGAAACCCAGCCTTGGGTTCTTCTCCACAAATAGGTTTCCATAGTTAAATTTAAGAAAAGTGTTCACAAAAAAGATGATTGGGTTAACCATAGCCAGTCCATCGTCATGCCTAGGGCGGTACATAATATTCTTCTTAATAAAATGCAATCAATTCCCTCCAAAACATTTGCAAAAATAGACTGTATATTAACGAAAAACGCGATTCTGGCAAAAGGCAAACTTAGCTGACATACAGGTCAACTCTTTCCTTTAAAGACAGTTTCCACCTTTTCCACTTCTCCACCTTTAAATAGGCAGTCTCCACTCTCAGATTCCAATTCTGAGGCTATAATTGCCTTCTCCATAATAGATTGTAAAAATGTTAATTTTAGATTGGAAGGCAGGGAATACATCCGGGATGGAGAATTCTTCTCCCTCCTTACCCATCTAGAAAATATCTTTCATTTCACGGTTGACTTTTTACATGGAGACTTCAGAGTATTCACAGACTTCAGTTGCCACAAGGCCTGTCTCCACCCCACTTGATACAACCACTGTAACATTGTCTGCCTAGGTTACACATCTTAAAGGGATAGTAACACTTCGTTTTAACTTTATTTTATTTTGTAGGCATTATAAAACATGAAGAATGATATAAGTCTTATCTCTCAGACCTTTATTGTTTATGAGATATTCACAAGCAAAGTTTCCCTCCCGCCACTTTTACCTAGTGTAAACAATCTCTTCTCAGATGTGGAATCCAGTCCATAGACCAGACAGATAACAGAAGGGGACAATCTTCTTCCTATGAGAACAATGAAAACCCTGCCCCCTTGACAGGTTTTTCAGCTTTTTCCCTTATCTTAATTGAAGATTGTCCCTCTCTAAAGTCTACCTGGGCACCTCCCTTCTGATCTGGTTGAACAGGGGGGGGATACTTTGTTTGTGAATATCTCTTAAACCATAAAGGTTTGAGAGATAAGACATATCATTCTTCATGTTTTTTAATGCCTACAAAATAAAATAAAGTTAAAACGAAGTATTACTATCCCTTTAAGGTCTGTGCCAGACCCAGAGGGATCCCTGTCAAAATCCCATCCTCCATCCACCTCAAGACCGGGTTGATGGCAAAAGCATATAAAATGGGGCTTAGCGGGCAACCCTGCTTCTCCACTGCACAGACCCCAAGACCTTCCCCAAGCTAACCATTCATGAGATGGAAGCTGACATCCCATTTATACAGCGTGGATAACCAAACAATACATTTCTGTGTTAGACCATATCTTTCAAGAGCTGTCCATAAGTTCTGATGGTTGATCCTAACAAAGATACGTACCCCGACCCTCAGACTTACACAGCTCCAAGGACTGCAGGATGTCAAGGACTGCAGAGAAGATGCTGCAAAGTTTAACAGTGCAGAACTTGGAAGGGGAAAGTAACAGTTCTGTTACTGAGGATGAGAGTCTGATCAGGATTTTTGTCAAAATCTTCCTATCAGTGTTAAGAAGGGAAGAGGTTATAGGAGGTATATAGAGCTGGAGGGAGCATACTGCTCAGGTAGTTTGGAATAGTCAGGTAATTACTGGCAGTGGAGCAGATGTTATAAGAAGCATGGAGAGTTGGAGATTGACTACTGCTCAGTTATTGTGGAATAGTCAGTGAGTTGCTGGCAATGCAGTAGAGGCTATAGGAAGTGTTGAGAGATGGAGTGAGCATACTACTCAGGTAGTGTGGTAGCTTTCCAGAGAAGTTGTTATTAGCTAGGCAAGAAGGTAAAGGGTATGTCTAGATTTGAGTATTAGTTTATTTCTTTAACGATATTACAATCATGACATAATAAATTATACAGAGTGTGTTGAGTTTGCCAAGATGGATTTGTGGTGCAGAAGCATATATTGCATCATCGTAGTCTATGGCATTAACATCTGTTGACTAATATGTCTTCTTACCAGGGGACTTAGTCAGTATGTGTTTCTAATCAGGGAGCCTATTTAGAGCTATTTAAGGATAAAGTCTTGATGTTAATTTATCAATATGAAGACCAAAAGTGAGGTTGGGTTAAGTCAGATACCAAGATATTGGTAGGAGTCGATAGGGGCCAAGTTACAATTAGATTTTCTTACAATGGTTAAATGGGTATTGCAGAATTTAAATAACAGAATGAAATTCATATGCCTCTAGCCTTTTTCACTTTTTGACAGTTAATATATTTTATTTGTTATCATTTTAATGATTTATTCGCTTATAGTTATCTATATAGAGACTATATGAACGCAGGATGTTAGTAGTAGAAGAAGCAAGAGGGTAAAACTGATACCTTTACTGGCTAATTGTGCAGCTTTAGAATGCAAGTTTTCAAGACAACTTAGATCTCTTAATCACGAGTGTTTGCAATGAAGGTCGCATACAAAGTACACAATTGTGTATTTTGTATTCAGCCTTCTTTCTAAACCTGATGAAGAGACCTAAGTTGTCTTGAAAGCTTGGCTTCTAAAGCTGCACAATTAGCCAATAAAGGTATCACTTTTACTGTATCACTCTCCTGCTTTTTTCTAAGGCTAACTTGGTACCACCATTTACCTACATTGAATTAAATGAGTTGTCAACCCCTGCAGTGGTAATCAAACAAGAACACATACAGATGGGTCCAGAAGAATATAGCCCATATTACCTTTAATAGCATAATGAGCAATAAGTTTGACCTCAGACATAACTAATTAGTATGAAGTGCTACAATGTGCCATAATGGTTACTTTTGCACAAATTATTTACTTTAATTAAAATGGCTAGTATTACATATAGACATATTTATATCTCTGTAAAACAAATCCAGTGCTCCAGAACTGCTCCGCTTTAGGTCTGTGCATATCACTTCTGATGTCTTGCAAATTATCACTAATCGGCAAACATGTCTAGTGGTAATATGGCTTGCTGCTTCTGTTTATCTTAAACGGACAGTAATGTTTCATAATAAAAGCAACTCTAAGTAATCCTCATAGTATTTAGACCATAGAGAGTGTTTGTTATTTCAATAGCGTCAGAGTTGTAGTTCAAGAGTAATTGAATGATAAAGTATCCCCCTCCCGCCCCTTTTACTGATGTAACACTGTTCACCTCAGAGCAGCAGGTTTGTGTCCAAGTGGATTGCAGAGAGGGACAATCTTCAATTAAGATAAGGGAAATACTTGAAAAACCTGTCAAAGGGGGCAGGGTTTTCATTGTTCTCACAGTAAGAAGATTATCCCCTGCTATTATCTGTCTGGTCTTACAACCAGATTCCATATCTGATGTGAGCAATGTTACACTAGGTAAAAGGGGCGGGAGGGGATACTTTATCATTCAATTACTCTTGTACTACAACTCTGACAGTAATGAAATAACACTCTCCATGGCCCAAATAATATGAAGATTAATTGGAGCTGCTGCTTTTGTGAAACATTACTATCCCTTTAAAGCGGAACTATCATGTACAGATAATTGACCCCCAATTAATTGTTAGTATACTGGTAATAATGGAAATAGTGTTGTAATGTTTGTTAAGTGCTGGCATTATTTGTAATCATAACTTCGTATGAGACTTACATCACGAGAACAGCGCAGACATCTTGGCAAAGTGGAATCTGTGCTCCTGTACTGTCCGTCCCTGTCTCATCACTGATAGGTTATTTGTCAAGGGGGAATTGCATTGTACTGTACAGTACAGACAGGGAAGGACACCACAAGTGTACAGATTCCACTTCACCAAGATGTCTGTGCTGTAAATCCCATACGAAGCTATGATTACAAATAATGCTGGAACTATTTCCATGAATAGCAGTATGCTAACAATTAATTGGGGGTCAGTTTATATGCACCTGATATTTATTTATTTATAAAATGTTTTACCACTAAGAATACATTGAGATTTCTTTCGTTTTCAAGAATATCCTGGATAGTTTTCAGCAAAGGGTTACATATTTACACAAATTGAGAAACATTTTATATGCATACACACATAAATATACATACATACATACATATTAAAAAAAAAAAAAAAAAAAAAAAAAAATATATATATATATATATATATATATATATATATATATATATATGTAAAATAACAAACAAAATAAGTATCTTGTAATACCTTTTTTATTGGACTAACAGAATTTTGGATTGACAAGCTTTCGGGAGAACCCGAAATGCTTTAGACTTGAGAAAGGGAGGTTCTCCCGAAAGCTTGTCAATCCAAAATTCTGTTAGTCCAATAAAAAAGGTATTACAAGATACTTATTTTGTTTGTTATTTTACATCTGCATCACTGGACTAATACGGCTACAATCTCCACTCTATATATATATATATATATATATATATATATATATATATATATATATATATATATATATACGGGGCTCAAAATTTCCACTCGCCACTAGCCAAAGGCGAGTGAAAATTTAGCCCTGGCGAGTAGAAATTCAGCCCTGGTGGGTATGCTATGGCTTGCAGTGGCGAGTTACTTTTCAGGTCTGGCTAGTAGTAAAGCACTTCAAATTATAAGCCCTGTAATATATATATATATATATATATATATATATATATATATATATATATATATAGATATATATATATAGATATATATATATCTACAGTTTATTTATTGTCTAGATTGCTGAGATTTCTCCAGGAAATAGCAACTCATTTAATACTGTACACAACAGTTGACTGTGTGACATAGATGTGTTTGAAATCTTACATGACTTTGCCATCAAGTGGTGAAAATGGGTATACCTGTGTAGTCATTTGGTTAGGGAAAAACAAACAGTACATTAGTGCTAGTGGATACTTTGTAAACAGAACCATGGGTTTTAACAGCAGATATGACCCAGTTGGCCCATGCAGTCTGCCCATGTCCTCTTGATTTAGCATTCTACTTTTTAAAAAAATGATTCCCTTGAAAACTTTGTTAAAGGGGAAGTGCATCTTAGATTAAAAACAAAACAAAACAAACAAAAAACAATTCATTGTGGTAGAAATCTTTTTCAAGGGTTTAATCGAAAAATTTCAATGGAAATCTATAAAATAAAAACAGTAGTAACACTTATCAGCTGCTATGTAATCTAGGTGTACAGTAATAGGCCAAGAATTTAAAGGAGCAGTAAACTTTTTATGAAAATAAAATATATTGTATGGTTTTTCCTGTTGTGTAAGATTAGGGTACCCCACTGCTGAAAGATGTGCATTTTCAGAGTTACTACAGTTTAAACCCACATTTTTTTACATTAGCAATGCCCACTAGTGGTCCAGTTCTAATTAGGTTTTCTGTTACATTCTAATGGAGAAGAAAGTCAGTGACATACAGTTTCCCATAGAATGTGATATAAACTGCTGAGTCACTTCCTGTCAGTTAGAAATTCCAGGAAGTAAACACAGTAAATTCACTTCCTGATTATTTGAACTGTTATCAATTTTGAATAAAACAACTGACAGCCATGGGAGTGACCTTGTTTTACTCAGCAGGAAAGGCTCTGTAACATTTAGGTTTTCATTAATAAAGTTTACTTCTTCTTTAATGAAATATAATGATTGTGTATGCTAAAGAGTAAGCAAGCAGAAAGTAAATGTAAAGTTATGCATTGTGTTCATGACTTGATCACATCTGTTATTATTTTACTTTTTATTAACCCTTTGAGCTCCCGAAAGGTGTCTTATGCATTGCAATGCAATGCATTTGATAACTCTCTGACACTCAAAGGCATCATACACACATTAACCCCTTAGTATCAGCCGCGTCACCTTAACGCCCTTCATACAAAAAAAAAAAAAATGTTTGTGCTATATTATTCCGGATTCCCCAAATGGTGTGCAGCCGCACGGGGATCTGGACTTCCGGTACCACTTCCGGGACTTTCCAGGCATGTCCTCTGTCACTAGGTTTTTGCGGGATGTACCTGGTAAGTCCTTTGTCATTGAGGGGTTAATATTCTGTCTTCCAGATTCCTTCACGCTTTGAAGTGTGATTTGACTGAAATGTTATTCTTCTAGAGTAGTGTGAGGATTATTCTTGCAATCATTGTGACGCCTGAGGAAATATTTCACTCACTGAATCAGTTCATATAATGAGAACGAAACTCAAATAGAATATTTCCTTATTTTATGCAGTATGTCTAATACAATTTATATAATGCTTTAAAGTTGTAAAATGAAGTATAGAGGAAATTCTATTACAAACCTCGAGGTCCTTCAAGTAAGAAAATGACTTATGGACAACATCTAGAAGTAAAGTCAATAGGTTAAATATATGAATTCAGCAGTATGGCCACCATTGTGTTAGTCTCTGTCACCAGCATATCTCCCTACATTTCAAATGGTCAAAGCGGGATACTTTTGTTTTAGTTAGTGTTGCTGGTAGGGATGGGAGAAAATTGTCACCTCAAACCAAATTTGGCACTTCTCACTAAATGAATAATTTCCTGTGCCATTTTACCTATTTTTTCGCCCAGTTCATTGCATTGAAATCAGTGCAAAGAAAAATGTTTCCCCACCGCATGAAAGTTTTCTCTTCTTTTCTACAGCCAAATACAAGGGTGTCAGGCTCTCACAGCAGCCATTTTGTGTTTGTGAGAAGAGAGAGCAGCATGTTTTTAAGGTAGGGAAGACAGGGGAATGAAGGGGAATTTAAGCTTAGTTTAGGGAGTATTTTAGGAATGGCATTTGTTCTCTTTATTAGCGGAGTCTGGGGGCAGTTTGGAGGGAGAAGAAGGGAGGAAGGAGGTTGACCACAAATACCCCAAAATTCAGTGTGACTGACTGGCAAGACACAGGCAGCTGGGGTCCAATTTGCTTCCTGCTTTTACTGTTATTTTGCTGGGGAAGCCTGGGGAAAGAAGAATATGTGCCACTGTTACATAAGCAGGAACACATTTTTCAAGGCATGTGTTACTGTAGGACTCACAACTTTGACTTTCAGATACTTATTTCTTCACTGCAGCCCTCAGAAGAAGCAATATTGTGGTGGGAAATATGGTGGGAAATGTTGCACTTATAGGAACCATAGGAGAAAATGTTGTTGGAAATGGCCAAAAGGAGGAACATTTTGCACTGGAGGAAATGAGAAAACTTTTGTGAAAAAATAGAACAATTGTTCATTTTTCACAAAAAGTCATGCAGGAAATTTTTCTCACTTTTCACACAACCCTTGTTGCTGGGGTGTGGCTGGTTAGCCAGGCATTACTGCAGATTTTTAGGTTATTTCATGACCTATCGACACCTCTTTTTTGTAACAGAATAAACGATTTTAAGTAAGACCAAATTATTTTATTTACATAATTTATAAACATGCATACTGAAGTTTAAACATGATTTCCTAGAAAAGAGGGTAGGGAAGAGGGACAGAGGGATTTGGATCTCAAACAGTGACTGTCCCTCCAGAAGAGGACACTTAGGAGGTATGTACCAGTGGCTGCATGTAAGTATATTTACTGTGCTTATGACCACAGTTTTGCATATAGATGGACACACTCTGCCAGAGTTGAAGTCCAGCCAAGGGCCTAACGCCATCCCAACTGCATATATAGGGAAATGGCACATCTTGCTTAGTAGGAAAGAACCACACAAAACATCCATAGACTGCCCCTTTTGTGCACCTCTCTGGTCCTCAAACAGTTAAAGAAGCAGAAAACTCTTTTTTATGAAAAACTATATGTTATAGAGCTTTTCCTGCTGAGTAAAACAAAGTCACTCCCACCCCTGTCAGTTGTTTTATTCAAACAATCAGGAAGTGAATTTACTGTGTGTTTACTTCCTGGAAGTCCAAACTGACAGGAAGTGCCATAGCAGTTTCTATCACATTCTATGGAGAACTGTAGGTCACTGACTTTCATCTCCATTAGAATGTAACAGAATAACTAATTGGAATTTGACCACTAGAGGGCATTGCTAATGTAAAAAAAAAAAGCTGGTTTAAACAGTAATAACTCGGGAAATTTGCATTTATCAGCAGTGGGGGTACACTTATTTTATTCAACAGGAAACACCCTACAATATGTATTTTTTCATCAAAAAATTTTACTGCTCCTTTAAGTATGCTCATGCACTCTGCTTGCACTCTGTGTTTCATACCTCTCTGGCACTCAAAGGGTTAAGAACAGAACGAAATGGAGAAAGGCAAGAGACAGGAAGGGCAGAAGGTAGAGTTTTGCAGTGATCTAGGCTAAGAGAGAACATTCCATGATATTTCTTAGGACCACAAGTATTTATTACATCTTTTTTCTTTAGTAAAAAACTGAAGTAACCCTCAGTTTAAACTTTTTGATGTAATGCAAGAAGTTCTTTTGACTAATTTTGTTAAATTAAATGGGCGCTAATCGAAAGTACTTCAATATAATCACTAGTGCCTGAGGGTCTCTGCAAACTTGACTACTGCAATCTCTCTACAACCGATCCTTCTGTCTCAAGACTCTTTCTTCTACCTATAAAAATCCTCCTGTCACTTTGCTTCAACATTAATCATTTCTCTTCTCTTCCTCCCAAATCTCACTATGCTCCCAATTATCCTCTGCATCATGTCAAGACTGTCTTCTTCCCATTTCATACACATCTGGAACTTTCTCATATGTAAAAACCTTCTTTTTAACCCATCCATGCCTATAGAACAACCTGCCTCTCTCCATAGAGGTTAACCCTTTATGGACCAGAGGGTGTGTCATCCACCCTTCTGGTTCAGGTATGAGTGACAAGTACAATTTATTGTCTTATTTTCCACAGGAATTTTCATAGAAAATACACAATTTGCTGCTTTATTTGCAAAAATTCCTAAAAGATGAGTGTTGGTACTGTGTTAGCCATAGAAATACAGTAGGAAATTATAGTCAAGTTGATACCTTTAGTGGCTAACTAAGCAGATTTAGAATGCAAGCTTTTAAGACCTCTAAGAGGTATCAACTTGACTATAACTGCCGCCAAAAATTTCTATGCATTGAAAATGAATAAAATTTCCTCATTTCAATACCTCCATTTAGTTTCTTGTGAGAAAGTTGTCGTTTTTTGCTAAGGTTTTCTGTGGCCATGATGATTCTGTCCTCATTAATATAAAAATCCAGAGCTTCCCACTTTTCTGAGATGTTGCTACCACCACTGCTGCATTCCATGTGAATGAAAGACTCCAGAACCCACCAACAGCAGATAGTGCTTCTACCATACCCACCACATCCCCTGTGACTCAGTTAAGTTTGTATCCCTTGTTGTACATGAAGAGGAGCACACAGTGATTCCTTTGAGGAGGTATCCTTTGAAAATGTCTCACACAAAAGAGAGTGTGACATAAAGGTGCAATAACTAGGATGAAAAAGGTGACATGAGAATCTAGTCCTGCATCAAAAACATGATTCTCATGTCGCTCCATTAAATCTTGCTTCAGCCCGCATGGATTGCTTTAACTCTTGAACTGGAGGTCTCAACTTAAAAATAAGATGATTCAAATAAAATGTAACATCACGTACAATGCTACAAGTCCACCCATGCCATCACATTCATTCATACTTCCATGTTCTTTCTGGCGTTTGGTGTATTCCCAGTCAATCAGGCACATAGGGCCAGTATAGGGATATAGGGAGGGAGACACCCATACTGGGTAGACGCTCAGAGCGGAAGAGTCAGCAAGTGGAGTAATTCAGGGCTAGATTCTCATGTTGCCCTTTTCATTACAGCGACCTGGATATTGCTCCTTTATGTTCCACGCTTTTTTGTGTGCAACATTTTCAAAGTGAACCCTTTGAGGATGTGAACCATGACTTTAGTATTCTAATTTGCCCTTTATTATAAAGGAAGCAGATAGTTCTACGATGTAATAATTAACCCTATGAGTGCCACCTGAGTATCCATTGCTTTGCAATGCATGGATACCCATATGGCACTCAAAGGGTTAAATTAGATATACAAACACAATGTAAACTTGCTGTGTTTTGTGCACTATACATGCCAATAAAAACAAACCAATGTACTAAGATTAATTCCAGCAACTCTGGGGTGAATATTCCCAAAATTCACACTGATTTAACCCTTGAACACTAGGGAGGTCTGCAACTTGTGTGAGAAAAAGAAATGAATGTGACCTCTTGAGAATTCAAGGGGGGTGATTCACTAAGTGGTGATAAAGAGGCTATTAAGCAGAGAGATCAGGGCCTAGATGCACTAAAGGTCGAAGAGGGCTACGACTGTCAATGTACTGTCAGAGCAGGGTCGTAGGAACATCCGCGGTATTCACCAAAGTCTCTACGACATCACATCGACATAATTCCTACAAAAAATGCCAACATCGACATCAGTCCGACATTCCTTCAACTGGTTTACGAATGTTTACTCTTAACATCGACAACTGCTCATTTCCATATGGAAATGAAGCATAATGAGACACATTCGTATGCAAGGGGAGGTGTGTTGATATTATAATGTGATACTTCGACTCATTCAGTAAACTCCGATAGCTGCCTCTGTTGTCTCCACTTCACCTAACTCAGGCTGTTGTAGTTGGGATCTCCCCTGTACTTTCCTATGGAGCAACAGCAGGGAGAGCTACGTCAATTTTGTATAGCATTCTCCGACATGCATTCTCCGACATACTTTCTCCAACATACACTGCATTTGCTACCTCTCTGTTACTCAAAGGGTTAAGTGTCGAATAAAAGACTCGAGTAAAAGTGCTGTTGACTAAAAATGGATTAGAATAAAAATGGAGTCGACAAAAATTGGAGTCAACAAAAAAAATAGAGTACAATAAAAATGGAGTGCGACAAAAAATGGAGTAGACAAAAAATGGAATCGACAAAAAATGGAGTTGACTAAACATGGAGTCGAATAAAAGTGTAGTTGACTAAATGGCAGTCCCTAAGGTAAAAGTCAGATGGAGTTAGTATGTCGAATATATGCAATATATGCCGAAATACTAAGGGTGGTGGGGGGGGGTCACATTGGGTAGTGCTTGGTGTAGTAGTTTTGTTTATTGTAACCTTTGAATGCCTCAGGGATGAGCAATGCACATCCCTATGGCATTCAGTGCTGTCCATGGTGCTGAAAGCCTTCTCTGTGTTCCCCTGCTGGCTGGGTAGGGAAGCACAGAGAATGCTGTACAGAATTGTCATAGTGTTGGTGATGTGTGAGGGGAGGAGATCCCTTCCACACCGACAGCACCTCGAAAATCCTGTATGCTAATAGGGACCTTCTCCAAGCCTTCTCTTCCATCTGACAATTTTTGTGAATATGTCGATGTGTGTGCAGATCGAATTGTCTTGTGACCCTAAGGTTATTGTATTTCATTTTTTGTGTGCCAGATTTGTTTCCAATGCAGTGTTTCAAAATGCGTTGGCCATCTGGCTCTTAGAGAGTTAAAGAGAAATGAAAACTGTCTATATGTTGTTCTTGCAATTTTTTGTATTATAAATCAATTAACGTAAACTATTGCACCATTCCACCAAAAAATACATTTTAGTTTCTCTAAAATGATATATATTACAAACAAATGACTAGCACAACATATAGGGATTGTTCCCTTATCTTTAAAATAAACATGTCTTATAATAAACTTATCTTAGGGAGACATGTACACTTTAACCCTTTAAGTGCAAGAAGGGTACCCAACTCATTTCGATATATAACTCTCTGGGACTTAATGTTTGAACATTTGAATGTCAGAGGCAGGGCTGGATTTCCATTAGATAGAGTAGTCAACTGCCTAGACAGCCAAATTTTGATGACCACACCCACATTCTGAACTGTGGGTGTGGCCATTGCAATTTCAGTGTCCCTTTAGCAGACACTCACTTATTGGGGGGAGATGCACTAAGGCATGAGAAAGAGGTGATAACGTGGAGATGACTTCTCCAGTGATATCACTTCTCCAGTTCCTATGTTATTCTATGGAGCCTATACACTAAGATTTATCCAGCTTTGGAAATCTTAGTGCATAGGTTCCATAGAATAACATAGGAACTGGAGAAGTGATATCACTGGAGAAGTCATCTCCACTTTATCACCTCTTTATCACAACTTAGTGAATAACACCCCTGGATTTTTTTTACAAGTTTTATGCTGAAGAAGGGACAATGATTACCTACAACTATTCTAAAGTAATTACAATTACATTATCCACTTGATATCACATTAAATTTGGGGGATAAAGAAACAGTAAACATATTTTATGAAAACCTATATGTTATAGGTTTTTCCATATCGAATGAAACAAGTGTACTTCCACCTCTCGTTTGTCAAGAAGTGACAGTCCAAACTTACAGTAGTATCACATTCTATGGAGGAATGTGTATTAGTGACTCACATCTCTCTATATGTCAGAGTCAGAGGGAGTACCCTTGTTTTTCTTATCAGTGAAATGCCTAGGGGAGATGTTTGTTTTTTTTTCATCAAAAAGTCTATTGCTCTTTTAAAAGAACATGAATACTCACTATAATAAGCTCACACTTACCGTAAAATCTTGGGTAAAATATGCACAATTTTACCCCATTTCACCTTATGTGAAGTGGGGGGTACGTATTATACATGAGAGTTATTTAAAAAAAAAATTGTGCTGACAGATTCCCTCCCGCGGCCCAATTTGCTCTCACAATAATGCTTACTTGCCCCCACTGACGTCCCCACTGAAGTCTGCTCTGACAATGAGGCTTAGGGTAGGTACTTCCTTCCACTGAAGTACCCATCTTCCCAGCGGGTGGCAAGCTTGCATTTGCCGCCCGCTTCCCTCATGGGCTTTCAGGACCTTCCGCCTCCAGCCAATGGTAATAGACGCGGAAGGTCCTGAAAGCCCATGAAGGAAGTGGGCAGCAAGCTTGCATCTGGGAAGATTGGTACTTCAGTGGAAGGAATTACCATAAGCCTCATTGTCAGCGTGCACTTCAGTGGGGACGTCAGTGGGGGCAAGTAAGCATTATTGTGAGAGGGAATTGGGCCGCGGGAGGGAGGGAAGGGTTCTGGACGGCTTAATTATTTTTTTTTTTTATAAGAGGGGAAAACAAGGGTGTGTATTATACATAGGCACTCTTGTTTTCCCCTAAAATCTTAGGTATAATATACACCTCTGTATTATACACAGGTGCGTATTATACCTGAGATTTTACGGTATTTTAATACGGGCAGAGAATCCTAATGACCTCTAAGAATCTGTTCTGAATCAGTTCACTTTTAATACAGATATCATATCCACATAGGTACACATGCAGGACTCCAGGATCTTAAATTAATCCCACTGAAGGGAAAAGCTTTCAGTGGGAGGGGTTAAGGGTCCTAGAGTCCTGCAAATAGAATCACGCCTACCTCCATGGACTTGATATCCAATGATGATTAAAAAAGGTTTTCGCACAGCAAGCAGTGCAGAATTTTTTTCATAGCAGCCATTAGGGTTTTTTGCCCAGATGTTAGCTTTTCTGTAACCCTTTGAGTGCCAGAGGGGTGTGCGCAACACATTGCAGAGCAATGCGTTGCTTACCCCTCTTGCACTCAAGGGGTTAATAATAACAGTAATTGCAAAATATTTGTAAATAATGCCCTAACTGTACAGCACTTCAGCATATGGTGATGCTTTATAAATGAATGATAATAAAATATTTATTAATACATATATATATTTTTATTTTTTATTTAGGCATAGTGTCACTGGACACCCCTGAAGAGCAACAATCAGGTAAAAAAGATAATATTTACTGTGTATTGATGTGGGGGTGCTCATGAGGGTTTTATTTTACTGGTGCATTTGCCACACCTGGGAACTCTCCCGATCTGACCCAGAGACTCAAGTCTCTGCACTTAATTACCAGATCTCTGGGGACAGAGACCGATTCTCTGGGACCAGTGAGTTCCCTTGTAACTCCACCCACTTCACTGTCAGTTCCAGTCATGTAATTTTAAAGACAAGCTGCACCTCCTCTTTCCTCCCAATCCTGCCCATCCCAGTTAAGCCCTGCCTAATTTATGACACAAATTATCATTTGAATACTTCCACTTAGTGGATCTCTGGAGGCTTGAGACAAAAAGGTTCCTAGGTATGTGCGTTCCTATAGTTTTTTTTCATTTCAAATCAATTTTTCTTTAAAGGAGCAGTGAATTTTTTTTTATGAAAACAATTATGTTCTAGAGATTTTCCTGCCGAGTAAAACAAGGGCACTCTAACTTCTCTCACCATAGGCTCAGTGCCACAAGATTGGCGAACAGCCAATGTAGTGCCTCTATTTAAGAAGGGAACTAAAACAGAACCTGGAGATTATAGACCTGTGAGTTTGACCTCTGTAGTGGGAAAACTGCTAGAAGGGATAATAAGGGACTATATTCAGGATTACAATAAAAATAAGATCGTTAGCAGTAATCAACATGGTTTTATGAAGAATAGATCATGCCAAACTAACATTTTCAGCTTCTATTAGGAAGTAAGCAGCAACCTAGACAATGGCAAGGCAGTTGATGTAGGATATTTAGACTTTGCAAAGGCATTTGATACAGTGCCACACAGAAGGCTGGGGTATAAAATAAGGAAATCAGGGCTAGGAGAAGACCTTTGCAATTGGATACAAAGCTGGCTGAAGGATAGGGAACAGTGTGTGGTTGTAAATGGACAATTCTCCAATTCAGTTAAAGTGGAGAGTGGAGTACCTCAGGGTTCAGTATCAGGTCCTCTGCTGTTTAACATGTTTATAAATGACCTTGAAATATATATAGAAAGCAAAATATCAAAATCTGCAGATGACACTAAATTATGCAGAGTAACGTAATTAATTCAGAACAGGATAATTGCTCTCTACAGATGGATTTATATAAAATGGCAGATTGGGCAAACAAATGGAATATGAAGTTTAATGTGGGGAAGTGTAAAGTCATACATTTGGGAGGAAACAATCCCAAGGCTACTTATCAACTTAATGGAATCATTTTAGGGGAATCATTGCTAGAGAAAGACCTGGGTATCCTTGTCAACCACAAACTTGGAAACAGTGACCAGTGTTAAACAGCAGTAGCAAAGGCAAACAAAATCCTGTCTTGCATAAAAAGAGGTATTGAAGCAGTGGATAATATCATTTTGCCATTGTACAAATCTCTGGTAAGACCTCATCTTGAGTATGCAGTGCAGTTTGGGGCACCAGTTCTCAAAAAGGATATACTAGAACAAGAGAGGGTACAGAAAAGAGCAACAAAATTAATGAAGGGAATGGAGGACTTGACATATAAGGAACGACTAGACAAACTTGGTTTATTTACTCTAGAGAAAAGACGACTAAGAGGAGACCTTATCACATTGTACAAATATATGAGAGGTCAATACAAGGATCTCTGCGGTGAGCTATTTATTCCAAGGCCTGATCAGGTGACCAGGGGACACCCCTTGCGATTAGAGGAAAGGAGGTTTAGACTTCAGCAGAGGAAGGGATTTTTTAAAGTAAGGTCTTTTAAATTGTGGAATTCTTTGCCCAAGGAGGTGGTTATGGCATATACAATGGATACATTCAAGAGAAGATTAGATACCACCGGAAATATGCATCTCTCCGCATTGGAAGTACCCTTATGTTACTCAACAGGAAAAGTCCTACATTGTTTCATAAAAAAAAAGTTTACTGCTACTTTAACAGACTCCACAAAACCTCCGTAGGCTAAGTTCACTCTTGTGACTTGAACACAACTGTGATATAGCTCTGTTCAAGCCTCCTGTCTTATCTTAGCTGTCCCCATGATGTGCCTCAGTTTCTCCAGTGATTCCCTAGAGGTGTGCCAGAAGCATGTCTAATGATTGTCTAATGTGTGCATTGGTCGATGTACAACTTGTGTAACCTTTTACTGGACTCAAAGATTCACATCACAGTATCCGGGGAGATACACTAAGGATCTATGCATTGGTGAAGTGTGTCTGGTGATGTGCTGAGATCAGTTCACCATGGAGAACACAGCACACTTCATCATAAACACTATGAATTATCAGTGCTAAGGGAAGGGTTGGTGTAGGGTTGGTGTAATGTTGGCGATGTGTCCAACTGGTTGTTTCACAATGTGTTGGAAACATTTCTATTATCAAAGGAATTAGAACAAAGCAACATATCAGAGAGTACAAACCCAAGAATGTTTAACCCCTTAAGGACCCATGACTGTCCTGGAACGTCATGAGTTGGACGTGAGATGAGGACTCATGATGTGCCAGGACTGTCATGGATTTCAGGGTTACCTAAGCCCTGCATTGGATAGGAAAAAATGCTCCATGGTCCTTAAATGTAGTAGTAATGTTTCACAATAAAAGCATCTCCAATTAATCTTCATAGTATTTGGGCCATGGAGAGTGTTATTTCAATACTGTCAGAGTTGTTGTTCAAGAGTAATTCAATGATAAAGTATCTCCCTCCCGTCCCTTTTACCTAGTGTAAGTCACCTCCCCTCAGATGTGGAATCTGGTCTCTTTACCGGACAGATCACAGAAAGGGAAAATCTTCTTATTGTGACCATAAGGAAAACCTGGCACCCTTGACAGGTGTATCAGGTTTTTCCTTAAAGGGATAGTAACACTTCGTTTTAACTTTATTTTATTTTGTAGGCATTAAAAAAACATGAAGAATGATATAAGTCTTATCTCTCAAACCTTTATGGTTTATGAGATATTCACAAGCAAAGTTCCCCTCCCGCCCCTTTTACCTAGTGTAAGCCATCTCTTCTCAGATGTGAGTCTGGTTGTATGACAGTACAGATAACAGAAGGGGACAATTTTCTTTGTATGAAAACAATGAAAGCCCTTCCCCCCTTGACAAGTTTTTCAGCTTTTTCCATTATCTTAATTGAAGATTGTCCCTCTCTGCAGTCTACCTGGGCATCTCCCTTCTGATCTGGTTGAACAGGGGGGGATACTTTGTTTGTGAATATCTCTTAAACCATAAAGGTTTCAGAGATAAGACTTATATCATTCTTCATATTTTTTTAATGCCTACAAAATAAAATAAAGTTAAAATGAAGTATTACTATCCCTTTAAGATCATTGAAGATTAACCCTCTCTGTGATCCATCGGGACAGTCTTGCTTCTCTGAGGTGAGCAATGTTACATCAGTAAAAGGGGCGGGAGGGGGTTACTTTATCATTCAATTACGCTTGATCATTGATTTAACTATCTATTATGCACTCTCTCTATTTATCATTCAATTACTCTTGAACTACAACTCTGACAGTCTTGAAATAAAACTCTCCAAGGCTCAAAAACTATGAAGATTAATTGGAGCTGCTTTTATTTTGAAACATTACTATCCCTTTAAGTGCTGTCCACGAGAGTGCGCGGTCGGTCCTTAAAGGGATAGTAATACTTCATTTTATCTTTATTTTATTTTGTAGGCATTAAAAAAACATGAAGAACGATATAAGTCTTATCTCTCAAACCTTTATGGTTTGAGAGATATTCACAAGCAAAGTTTCCCCTCCTGCCCCTTTTACCTAGTGTAAGCCATCTCTTCTCAGATGTGGAATGCAGTCCATAGACCAGACAGATAACAGAAGGGAACAATCTTCTTCCTATGAGAACAATGAAATCCCTGCTCCCCTTGACAAGTTTTTCAGCTTTTTCCCTTATCTTAATTGAAGATTGTCCTTCTCTGCAATCTACCTGGGCATCTCCCTTCTGATCTGGCTGAACAGGGAGGGTTTACTTTGCTTGTGAATATCTCTTAAACCATAAAGGTTTTAGAGATAAGTTATATCATTCTTCATGGTTTTTTAATGCCTACAAAATAAAATAAAGATAAAACGAAGTATTACTATCCCTTTAAGGGCTTATGTTTGGAGCAGGGCAGTTTTAAAAATCCCTGAGGCCACCAGTAGAATTGTGAATGGAACCCCACCCCCAGTACAGGTTAACATTTAGGATGCTTAAGTTTAGATGCAGCCTTCCTCTTCCTTGCTTTCTGTTTGTGGGAAAATCATCCATATTTACATATTGTGCACCCAGAAGTATCTCATTTTGCACTGGCCGTCTGACCAAGGAATTAAATTGGTTCTTTCTGTAAAAAAGGGGACTGTTGGAAACCAAAGAGAGGACCCTGATACTGGAGGCCCCAGCAAATCCCAAGCATTAAAATGTCCTTCGGTCTGAAACAATGGCTTGTACAACCTCTGGCCCTCAACCCTTTGAGTACCAGAGGGGTACGCAACACATTGCTCTGCAATGCGTTGCGTTCCCCTCTGGCACTCAAATGGTTAAACAGTTATTTTCCTACTGACTAAATCAAGGGTACTCTTACTGCTGGAAATGTTTTGCTCCAAAATTGTTGCAGCTCAAACTCTTCTTTGTTATTTTAAAATGTTAACAATAGTGCCACCTAGTGTCCAGACAGTCTGATTAATGTCTCTTATGAAAGAGGGAAGCCTCAGGCTGCAGTTCTTCACTCAACATATTAGTAATATCTCCCTAACATTCTGACAGTTTGAATCATAGTAACTTTTGAATGAATCATCTCCCAGTATTTTGAGTACCCTTGTTTTACTCAGCAGGAAAAATAGTATTTTTCTTTGTTATGTAATAAAACGTTGCTGATCTTTTAAGTTAGATAGCTTAGAATCTGTGGCGTGTGTATACTGAATGTCTAACAATTTTCTCATGACTCATACCAGGAATAAACTCACTAACTTTACACACATATAAACATTAACCCTTTAAATGCTTGAGGGGTGCACAACGTATGGCTTTGGAACTCAGATGGTTAAAACACATAGGTGACATTACACAGATATCGTCAGGGAGAAAAAAAACAAATTTATAAATGATTATAAATAATTCAAGGTGATCCTTTTTATCTTATAAACATGTGAAGTCTAAATTTCTGTGTGTCCAGAAAACAGCCGGTCCATAATAATACTCTCCCTACTAGACTACAGCTGGACAATAAAGCTTTGAGAATGAAATTCGTAGGAATAGCAGGCAGTGGCGACTCTAGGATTTCTACTTAGGGGGGGGCACACATGGGGCCAGAAGTAAAAATGGGGGGCCAATTTAATGAGCAGTAACAAAGTCTTTACACCTAAAATTATGACATTCAGGCCACTGGGTATGTGTGTACGCACACCATAGCAATGGAAAACATTGGTAGACTGGTAAAATATTGATGTATTTTCCTAGCAATTGTTAAAGCACTAGCATGATGCATCTCATCACTGGTCCATTTGTATTCCTTTCTTAATCAGCTTCAGATATGTCACCACCAGAGCAATACAGAGTTGTATGCCACCACCAGTGCAATACATAATTACATGCCATCTCTAGAGGACTGCAGTTAAATGCCACCACTAAAGTATTACAGAGTTATGTCACCGCTAGAGCAATACAGTTATTTGTCACCAAAGCAATACACTAGCACCAGAGCAATAAAGTTATGTCACCAGCACAGCAATAAGGTTATATGCCACCACCATAAGTTATATCGCCAGCACAGTAAAATGCCACTACTAGAGCAATAAAGTGTTATATGTCACCACCAAAGCAATACACCACTACCAGAGCACTACAGTTAGATACCACCACCAGAGCAATAAAGTCATGTCGCCAGCCCATCAATGCAAAGTTACATGGCACCACCACAGCAATACAGAGCTATGTCACCACCATAGCAAAACACCACAACCAGAGCACTACAGTTAGATGCCACCACCAAAGCAATACAGAGTTATAGGCCACCACCAAAGCAATACAGAGTTATAGGCCACCACCAGAGCAATACACCACCCCCAGAGCACTACAGTTAGATGCCACCACCAGAGCAATACAGATTTTTATGCCACCACCAGAGCAATAGAGAGCTATATTTCATCTGGGTGAATAGAGAAAGCAAAGGTGGAGAGAGAAAGGGCAAAGAAGGGAAATAAAGGGCAAAGGGGAGAAGAAAGGAAAGGGGAAGGGTGCAACAGAGAGAGCACCTTTTGACCAGTGCTGCTTACTGGTTTAAATATGTGCAAGAAAATAGCTGGTAGAAAATGATCCCCATCCCACTGGGCATTTTATTTGATGAGGCGTTTGAAGTTGTAAGGATTTCTGTTGCTACTACTTTCTCAGACTAAGCACACACACTCTCTCTCTCTCTCTCTCTCAGACTAAGCACACACTCTCTCTCTCTCTCTCTCTCTCTCTCAGACTAAGCACACACTTTCTCTCTCTCTCTCTCAGACTAAGCACACACACACACTCCCTCTCTCTCAGACTAAGCACACACACTCTCTCTCTCTCTCTCTCTCTCAGACTAAGCACACTCTCTCTCTCTCTCTCTCTCTCTCTCAGACTAAGCACACACTTTCTCTCTCTCTCTCTCAGACTAAGCACACACACACACTCTCTCTCTTTCAGACTAAGCACACACACTCTCTCTCTCTCAGACAAAGCACACTCTCTCTCTCTCAGACTAAGCACACTCTCTCTCTCTCTCTCTCTCTCTCTCTCAGACTAAGCACACACACTCTCTCTCTCTCTCAGTCTAAGCACACACACACACACACTCTCTCAGACTAAGCACACACACACACTCTCTCAGACTAAGCACACACACACTCTCTCAGACTAAGCACACACACACACTCTCTCTCAGACTAAGCACACACACATACTCTCTCTCAGACAATGCTCCCTTCTACAATGCCCCCTTCATCTCCACAATGCCCCCTTCATCTCCACAATGCTCCCTCCACAATGCCCCCTTCATCTCCACATTGCCCCTTCCACAATGATCCCTTCATCTCCACAATGCTCCTTCCACAATGCCCCTTCATCTCCACAATGCCCCTTCCACAATGCCCCCTTCATCTCCACAATGCCCCTTCTTCTCCACAATGCCCCCTTCATCTCCACAATGCTCCCTCCACAGTGCCCCCTTCATCTCCACAATGCTCCCTCCACAATGCCCCCTTCATCTCCACATTGCCCCTTCCACAATGCTCCCTTCATCTCCACAATGCTCCCTTCCACAATGCCCCCTCCATCTCCACAATGTGCCATCCACAGTGCCCCCTTCATCTCCACAATGCTCCCTCCACAATGCCCCCTTCATCTCCACAATGCTCCCTCCACAATGCCCCCTTCATCTCCACATTGCCCCTTCCACAATGCTCCCTTCATCTCCACAATGCTCCCTTCCATCTCCACAATGCGCCATCCACAGTGCCCCCTTCATCTCCACAATGCCCCCTTCATATCCACAATGCTCCCTTCATCTCCACAATGCTCCCTCCACAATGCCCCCTTCATCTCCACATTGCCCCCTCCACAATGCCCCCTTCATCTCCACATTGCCCCCTCCACAATGCCCCCTTCATCTCCACATTGCTCCTTCAACAATGCTCCCTTCATTTCCACAATGCCCCATTCATCTCCACATTGCTCCCTTCCACAATGCGCCCTTCCATAAAGCCTCTTCATCTCCACATTGCCCCTTGATGCCCTACATTGAGTCCCTGGCAGTCTAGCAGTGGAAAGTGCTCTGTACCTCCTCCGGCACAGAGCTGAAGCTCCCGCGCGCAGTGCTCAGTAATGCAGAGCGCTGGGAGATGATGTCATCTCCCAGCGCTCTGTATTACTAGAGCGCTTGCCTCCGGGAGATCATCTGGATTGCCACCCTGGATGTCAGCCTGCAAACGGTATGTCACATCATGGACGCCGCAAGGGAGCGCTGATATACGCTACCAAGCGCTCCCTCGCGGTGTCCATGATGTGACACACCGTTTGCAGGCTGACATCCAGGGCGGCATATATATATATATATATATATATATATATATATATATATATATATATAAAAATAAAACCAAACACTGGGAGGTGAAGAAAATTGGGGGGCACATGGGGGGGCACAGTAGAATGTAGGGGGGCACTGGCCCCCTCTGCCCCCCCCCGGCGACGCCACTGATAGCAGGCTCGTTTGAGGCAGATCTGTATCCTGTATCACTTGTTCTAATATTAGCCTCCTGAGAGGATGTAAAACACATTGGGGGTTAGCCATTAACGAGTGATAAAGAGGTAACAAATTGGAGATTATGTCTCCAGTGAGGGAGATTCACTATGGCCATATATTCAAAGGGATAACGACAAAAAATTGTCATATGGAAGACAAAGATAAGTCATTGAATGCATGAACGATATATTTTCTATAGAGTATACGCCAAAAAAGTAGTAATGTCCGTTGTGTACAACACAACTCCAGAATTGATGGGCAAAGGGGCGGGACAAGGGAGTGGCTAAACTATTCTCCAGTGTCGTATAGAGGAAAAGAAAATTTGTCGTAACTAAGGACCAGAAAATGTCTTCCAAGAGACAAAATTTGTACGTTAAGAAAAAAGTGGAGGGAATGTGTTCTGAATGTGACAATTTTTGTCTTTAGTTAAGACATTTTTTTGTCATTAGTTAAGATATTTTTAAAGGAGCAGGAAACTTTTTTTTATGAAAAGACATATTTTATAGAGCATTTCCTGCTGAATTAAACAAGGGTACTCCCATCGCTATCAGATGTTTTATTCAAAATTTATAGCAGGTTTAATAACTAGGAAGTGAATTTACTGTGTTTACTTCCTGATAGTTCTAACTGACAGGAAGTGACTCAGCAGTTTCTATCACATTCTATGGAGAACTGTATGTCTGACTTTTCTGACTTTCCTCTCCATTAGAATCTAACAGGAAATCTAATTAGAATCTGACCACTAGAGGGCACTGCTAATTTTAAAAACATGGGTTTAAACTGTAATAACTCTGGAAATATAAATCTCTCGCAGTGGGAGTACCCTTATTTTACTCAATAGGAAAATCCCTACAATATATATTTTTTCATAAAAAAAGTTTACTGCTCCTTTAAAGACATTTTTGTCATTAAGACATTTTTAAAGACATTTTTGTTGTTAAGACTTTTTAAAGACATTTTTGTCATTAGTTAAGACATTTTTTTGTCGTTCCATACGACAATTTCAGTCAGGACAAACGACATATTTCCAATCACAACCGACACTCTCTGAAAATATTAATGATCCCAACGACACCGTTTTATAATCGCAATGTGAATCTCCCCTGTTCAGTCCAATGTTAGTGTAAGGACCAATACAATAAGATCTCTAAAGTTTAGTGCATCTCCCCCAATGCATTTCAATGCCTTGTGCAGTACTCTTGGTCATCAAGGTATTAATAAGCAACAAGCAATTTATTTTATTAGATGTTGTTAGAAAAAGCAGTTGATATTGACACAATTTTCTTGACATTACTTCATTTTAGTTTTTGATAATTCTTCAAACTGCATAAATATTTTTGTATATAACCTTAAAATTTTCCAGAAGTGTAATTTTTTTAAATGTTTTACGCTCTCTTTAGAAGGCGTTATCAGCAGAAACTGCACAGAGAATGGTTGGTCTGATCCATTTCCTCATTACTCCGATGCCTGTGACTTTGATGTAAATGAAACAGGACCTGACCAGGTACAGACCAGGATACTAAATATGTCATACTAACATTCTGGGTGCCAGAGGGGTACACAATGCATAAAGCGGAGATGGCATTTCCAGTAATTTTAGTTCTCCACTTCCTATGTTATTCTATAGAGACTACTAACTAAGATCTCCAAAGTTGGAGAAATCTTAGTGCACTGGCTCCACAGAATACCATAGGACTTAGAGAGGTCATATCACTGGAGTAATCATCTCCGATTTATCACCTCTTTATCAGACCTTAAGGCAGTATTTCTCAGCTCCTGCCCTCAGGACCCACTAACAGGCCAGGACTTAGGGATTTCTCTGCTAGAGCACAAGTGTAGTGATCAGAGGCTCATTCACACTGATTAACTCACCTGTGCTCTAACAAGGAAATCATGTGATCAGAGGCTCATTCACACTGATTAACTCACCTGTGCTCTAACAAGGAAATCATGTGATCAGAGGCTCATTCACATTGATTAACTCACCTGTGCTCTAACAAGGAAATCATGTGATCAGATGCTCATTCACATTGATTAACTCACCTTTGCTCTAACAAGGAAATCATCAAATCCTGGCCTGTTAGTGGGTCCTGAGGACAGGAGTTGAGAAACACTGCCTTAAGGCATCTCCACCAAAGAGTTCACGTATATTATTATAACTGTTAGTTGGGAGAAAGCTATACCAGATTGTAAGCAGACACACTGACTGCAATACCCCTTACTCGCACTCTTATAAAAAATCTAGTCAAGATGATGATGACTAACTATAGGCAAATGTGTATAAATATATATACAGTATATGAATACACACAAGATATATATACACATACAAAAGCTAGAGCACCAGTATAGGGTAGGCAGCCCCCAAACAGATCCAGTGTACAATAAAAAAATAAATAACTGAGAAATTTCAAAATCCCACCTTAATCATGAAATGTCCACTCTTCATTCATACAGATGCGGATGGAATGAATGAATGAATGAATATGTTTATTTATATAGCGCCACAAGTGTACGCAGTGCTTTACAATTTAAGGGTTTAGACAATACAGGGTTATATGTGCTGTGCAAAGTGAAACAATGGAAGTGAGGTCCTTGCCCAAAAGCTAACAATCTAAAGTGGTAATGGGAGACATACAGAGTACATGAGGGTCAAGTGCTGTATACAGTGCCAGAGTTCCAATTAGGATAGGGGACATAAATTAAGTAATATACAAAGTGAGCGGCATGTAACATGTTTAAGTTTGGTTAAGAAAGTGATTTGAAGACCATCAGAGAGGTGCAGTGGCGCAGAGTGGGAGGTAGAACATTCCATAGATAAGGAGCAATGAGAGAAAAAGGTCTGATATACGTGAGAAGGCTGTAGACACAAAAGGAGCTGAGAGAAGATTGTTATTGGCTGATCGTAAGTGGCGGGATGGAGTATAGCGGGAGATCAGAGTGGAAATGTAGGAAGGGGTAGAGGTGAGAAGAGTTTTGAATGAGAGAAGCAGAATTTTGTAAGAGATTTGAAGTTTTATAGGCAGCCTCTGGAGAGATTTGAGGAGGAGTGGGGCAGGGACAAACCTAGGTGACAATAGGATAATTTGTGCTGCAGCATTCTGTATGGATTGAAGAGGATAAAGATGGGATGCAGGAAGGCCAGAGAGAAGAAGGTTACAGTAGTCCATGCGGGAAATGATGAGTGCTTGTGTGAGAATTTTGATTGTGGAGGAGCAAAGGAAGGGACGGATTTTAGCAATGTTATGCAAGTGAAAGCGGCAAGATTTAGCAATGGCGTTAATATGAGGAGAGAATGAGAGAGATGTATTAATTATCACCCCTAGTCACCGTGCTTCTGATACCGGATTTATGGTAGTGCCATTCACAGTCACCTGGAAGGGCACTAGTGGGCCAGACCTGGGTGGGATGAGTAATAGCTCTGTTTTAGCCAAATTGAGCTTGAGGTGTCTATGAGCCATCCAGTCTGAGATGGCCGAGAGGCAATCTGTGACTTTAGATTGAATATCAGAAGTCAGTTGAGGTGCAGATAAATAAAGCTGAGTGTCATCTGCATAGAAGTGATATTTGAGACCAAAGGAGTTAATAAGATCACCAAGTGTTATTGGACTATGAGGTAATAGAAGTGAACAAATGAATGAACCATCCCACTGTTCCACATTTAGTTGAAGACAATATCACTTTCAGATCCCTTGAGCTGCAGCTGTAATTGTATGATCCTCTATCACACCAACCAAATATTCTACAAGAAAAGGCACAAAACAAAAGAGAAATCTAAAAGCAATACTTTATTCAGCACTTCTCCAACTTAAAAGAAATGCACTTGACAATCATACCATCCTTTGCCTCGCATCGGTGTCAGTGCACTTAATATTTAGCTGTTTAACCTTCCATATGCTGGAACATCAGGGACGCTTGGCTCAGGCAGTAACCAGTACCTCTATCCTGGAGATTCTTCATTACTGTCCTCTGTCCTCCTTTTCAAATCCGGATGCTATCTGTAAATTGCATGTGTAAGGACGCTCAAGACCACGTACGAGGTGACAGGCGTCACAGGATTAATGGGGCATATCTATTTGGCGGCCAGGTGAGATAATTTCTGAATCGATTGAGAGATGATAAAAGGGAGTCCCACTAGGGGGCCACCCTTACCCTTGAGAAAGCCAACAGAGGACCGGCGATACTTGCGGACAAGTTATTAATTATCTATGATCTTTATTGCTGATTCGGCTAACAAAGACTATGTCAAGAGAGGAAGCCACATGTGTGTTCTTGCGCAATCTCATACATGTGATTTATTGATAGGATCCAGACTTTAAAAGGAGGACAGCTGACAGTATTGAAGAATTTCCAGGATGGAGAAACTGGTTAGTGCCTGAGCCAAGTCGTCCAGATGTAACATCATATGCAGGGTTAATTTACTAGATATTAAGTGCGCTGCCAAATGTGAGGCAAAGGTCTCCTAAGAGGATGATGTGCTGTTTTATGATTGTCTAGCCTATAAGAGCATTTCTTTTAAGTTGGGAAAACATTAAATAAAGCACCACTTTTAGATTTCTATTTTGCTTTGTGCCTTTTCTTGCAGATGATGACTATATCTCTGTGTTTCTCCTGATAATATTGTCTTGATGATGATGATGATGACTACATCTCTATCTTTCCCATGATAATATTGTCTTGATGATGATTACATCTCTAAATTTCCCATGATAATATTGTCTTGATGATGACTACATCTCTATATTTCCCATGATAATATTGTCTTCATGATGACTACATCTCTGTCTTTCCCATGATAAAACTGTCTTGATGATGATGATGACTACATCTCTATTTTTCCCATGATAATATTGTCTTGATAATGATGACTACATCTCTACTGTACAGTGCTGCAGAATCAGTTGGTGCTATATAAATAAATAATAATAATATATTTCCCATGATAATATTGTCTTAATGAAGAGTACATCATTATCTTTCCCATGATAGTATTGTCTTGATGATGATTATTACATCTCTATGTTTCCAATGATAATATTGTCTTGGTTTAATATTTGCTCGGTCAATTTGAGCTACATTCAGTAAGCCAAGGAGGAGCCATTGAGGACAAATAAAAATTTGCCTAATTTCCATTGAGGTAAATCGCCCTTTTAACCTTTTGAATGCTAAACTGGTTTCCAGACCATTTGGAATCATTATGTTAGAAACCCTACCTCCATTCTAGAGGAAACGGCTTATTGAAATCATTGGACTATTATGCTGTTGCTTTGCTAATGAACTGCACCTCATTACACTACTGAATACAGCCCTTTATGCTTTGATAAGTATTTATCTCTGTGTCAACATTTATTCTTCTAAATATCACTTCTTGTTTGATAGGACACCTACTTTTTGTCTGTAAAAGCACTATACACAGTTGGATACAGCACATCGCTTGTTGCACTCACTACAGCAATGGTGATTCTCTGTCGTTTCAGGTAAGTTTATCAGATAACCTTGATTTTACTTTTTATATAACTTTACAAACTGAAGGACAACAAAGGTCCAAACTAGGAACGTGTAAAAAGTTCATTTTTCTTCCCTCAGTAAATTTTCGGTAATAGCAGTCATGTTTCCTCCTGTCCGTGCCAATTCCCAGTAGAAAACAAATGAACAGAAATGTATGCAGTTGATGAGCTGTAGGTTAACGAAGTAAAACCTCCTAAAATAATCCCCACTGAACTCTTTGAATGCCAGAGGGGTAGGCAATACATTGCAAAGCAATGCGTTGCGTACCCCTCTGGCACTCAAAGGTTTAATTTATTATGGTCAAAAATGACAATTTTAAACATTTTTAACAACTGAATTTATAAGGGTAATATTCATCAAGATCTTCTTGTCATTTTCAATTATTTACGACTCATTTTCAAAAGTGACTAACTTCTGAAAATATTGTCCTTCTTTTACTATCATGATCTGACAATTTCTTTATTATGGCGATTTTTTGAACATCGTGAAGGGACGCATTTGAGAGCTCTGTAACATCCAAGTGGTCAAACAGTATCCAGTAAAGGCATATATAAACTGGTAATAAAGGGGGGTTTATTCACTAAGTTGTGATAAAGAGGTGATAAAGCGGAGATGACTTCTTCAGTGAATCACTTCTCCAGTTCCTATGTTATTCTATAGAGCCTATGCACTACGTTCCCAAAAGTGGAAGAGATGCTAGTGCTGTAGATTGTAAGCTTTAGGGCACGGACATCACACCCAGTGTTTCACTCTACAAAGCACTTGTAACTCTGTATTGTCTAAAGCCTTAAATTGTAAAGCGCTGCGTACATTTTGTGGCGCTATATAAATAAATATATTAATTCATTCATTCATTAGCTCCATAGAATAGCAAAGGAACTGGAGAAATGATATCAATGGGGAAGGCAGTGGGGATTCACTAAGGGGTGATAAAGAAGTGATAAGGTGGACATGACTTCTCCAGTTTATCACTTCTCCAGTTCCTATGTTATTCTATAGAGCCTTATTGACTAAGTTGAAGAAATGTTAGTGAATAGGCTCCATAGAATAACATAGGAATTGGAGAAGTGATATCACTGGAGAAGTCATCTCCATTTTATCACCACTTAGTGAATCTCCTCCATCATCTCCACATTATCACCTCTTTATCACACCTCAGTGCATCTCCCCCAACATCTCCAATCAGTCCAGGATGTCATGTCCATGGAGGCTAGCAAGACCACCAGACAGAAACACTTCCAGAGGGGTGTGCAATACATTGTAAGTAGGCACATACACTCTGCCTGTTTCAGTTTGAAAAAAAAGACAGAAACTATCATGTTCACCTCCATGGACATGACAAGAAGATGTTATCTCTTGGACAAAAGCAGAACAAAGGCAGAAGTGTGAAATTCATAGGGCATATAAAGACTTCTTGGCCATGCTAACATTAGTAGGTGGTATTTTCCTTTATTATCATGATATATCTAGGATTGTTTTGCCTTTAAAAACAAATTGTTGTTGGTAGTAGGTGTTAGTTCTCCTTTAAGTAACTATTATGTGAAAACATTCCATGAAGATGATTAAACAAGTAGGCAGCCCTTATTACTGTGGAGTAAAGAAAGGATACGCCCACTGCTGGGACAGAATGCTTTCAAAATGTATTATATCTCTATCCAGAGCACAAAATAAATTTTGGTGAGTCAACAACTGTAGTATTGTATAGAAAGAAGTAGCAATAGCACCACCTAGTGGTGAATTTTAATTATCTAAATTTTGGTTAAAAAAAAAAATGAAACACATTTCAACTATAATAACATTTGAAAAATGCGTCTTTCAAGTCACCCATGTGGACCCATCCTTACAAGCAGTTATATCACAAAAGAGACTGGGGCACCATAAGAGCAATCCTCTTGCATACCATCTGCACTAAAAGGTCTTGAAATTCTCTGCCTGCTTCAGTTTGAAAAAAATGCCAGCAGCTGTCATGTCTGTGGTGGACTCATACATATCTCCAAAAGAAATGGTCTGGCTACACACAGCTTATACCTATGTGATTTGGAGGTGCTGGTGTAGTACTCTCCGGTACTTCAAAGCGGAACTACCATCCCACAAAAAGTTTCCGCCTAAGAATTACCCATCTAGCAACTAGCTGATCAAAAGTACTAGTTGCCAGAATTATTACCTCCTTATAGTGAAATTCTACTGCTCCCGGGATGGCAGCCAGGAAACAGCGCAGACATCTTTGCATAGTGATGTCTGCGCGCCTGCGTTGTCAGTCCCTTCTGGTACCATATGGTACCTAGCAACCCCTCCTAGAGCAGACTGGGAATGACAGCGCAGGCGTGCAGAATAATAATTCTGGCGACTAGTACTATTGAGCAGCTAGTCGCCAGATGGGTAATTCTTCGGGGAAAGCTTTTTGTGGGGTGGTAGTTCCAGTTTAAGAAACCTGCTTCTGCAACCACCATATATTAGCATTTAGGGCATATAACCTTCCACCCCAGCAATTCAGCAGGTTCCTGGTGATCAAACTTCAATATGTCTTCAAACAATAAACCACAATAGAAAGGAGAGAAAAAGAGTGGACACTCACCGGTTTAAAAATCACCTTTTATTAGGTTTCATGCTTACACAGCACTATGTTCACAGGGGGGGTAGGTGGTGTTCCCAGTAGCAAGCCGACAGCTGTTTTGTGCCTTACCAACACTTTGTTAAAGGGATAGTAATGATTCACAAAAGCAGTAGCTCCAATTAATCTTCATAGTATTTGAGCCATAGAGAGTGTTATTTCATTACTGTCAGAGTTATAGTTCAAGAGTAATTGAATGATAAATTATCCCCCTCCCGCCCCTTTTACCTAGTATAAGCCACCTCCCCTCAGATGTGGAATCCAGTCCATAGACAAGCCAGATAACAGAAGGAGACAATCTTCTTCCTATGAGAACAATGAAAGCCCTGTCCCCCTTGACAAGTTTTTCAGGTTTTTCCTTTATCTTAATTGAAGATTGTCGCTCTCTGCAGTCTACCTGGGCAAATCCCTTCTGATCTGGCTGAGCAGTGTTACATCAGTAAAACGGGAGGGAGGGGGATACTTTATCACTGAATTACTCTTGTACTACAACTCTGACAGAATTGAAATACCACTCTCCACAGTCCAAATACTATGATGATTAATTAGAGCTGCTTTTATTATGAAACATTACTATCCCTTTAAAGGGATAGTAATACTTAAAATGTAAAAAAAAAATATGTTGTAGGGTTTATCCCCCTGAGTAAAACAAGAGAACTCCCACTGCTGAAAGGTGTTTCATTCAAAAGTTATTAATTTTCAAAGTTGAATTTTTTAGGTGCAATATCACAGTGGCCTGAAATTGTACAGTGGCGATGTTGCTACACGATCCTATGGACAGCTCTGGTCCCGGGACCATAAATCTCCATAGGATGGTGTAGCAACAGCGCCACTGTACAATTTCAGGCCACTGTGATATTGCACCTAAACAAATTCAACTTTGAAAATTAATAAGTTTTGAATGAAACACCTTTCAGCAGTGGGAGTACTCTTGTTTTACTCAGGGGGATAAACCCTACAACATATTTTTTTTTACATTTTAAGTATTACTATCCCTTTAAGGCATCAGTCCAATGGAGACCATGAAAAGTGTTGGTTAGACACAAAACAGCTGTTGGCTTGCTACTGGGAATGCCACCTACCCCTGTAAACACTGTGCCGTGTAAGCATGAAACCTAATAAAAGACGAATTTTACCCAGGTGTGTGCCAAGCCTTTTTCTTTAATTACCATTGTGACAAAAGTACTGACTGAAGATCGTATCTCTTTAAGAAAGACAACAAATTCATTGGAGCCCTTTGCATTTTCTCTCCATAGTGTGTGTGGGTGTTATTAGGAGATGTTAGCTCCCCTTTAAGATTACTAGCAACACGGATTTGCTCTTCTTTGATTATTTCTCATTTGGAAATTTTTTGAACATTTCAGAAAACTTCACTGTACCAGGAACTTTATTCACATGAATCTGTTTGTTTCGTTCATCCTGCGGGCAATATCTGTCTTTATTAAAGATGAAGTGCTTTTTGCTGAGCATGACAGCAACCACTGCCACGTTTCAACCGTAAGTAAAACACATTACATAAATGATTCCATTAAAGGAACAACAATTACTTTATAATGAGTTCACATTAAATTGCATCAGTTATTTATGTAAGCTCTCAGTTTCAAATTGAAATCATTTCACTGCTAGAGGGACCTCTTTATGTTGGCAAGGATGAGTAAAGTATTTAGGAATGGCCAAAAAAGTTTAATATCTTCCCCATGGAACATGCCACATAATGAAAGAGATGTTACTCCTTTCCATAGATATTTCCTTGGGAAGGAAAATTATAGTGAAAATACTATATTTTTTTTGAAGGAAGGTTAAAGGGATAGTAATGTTTCACAAAAAAGCAGCTCCGATTAATCTTCATATTATTTGGGCCATGGAGAGTGTTATTTCAATATTATCAGAATTGTAGTTCAAGAGTAATTGAATGATAAAGTATCCCCCTCCCTCCCCTTTTACATAGTGTAAGCCATCTCCCCTCAGATGTGGAATCTGGTCTCTTGACAGCAAGGGACAATCTTCTTACTGTAAACATAAGGATAACTCTGCCCCCTTGACAGGTTTTCAAGGTTTTTCCTTATGATCACTGAAGATTGTCCTTCTCTGTGATCCATCCGGACAGTCTTGCTGCTCTGAGGTGAGCAGTGTTACATCAGTAAAAGGGGCAGGAGGGGGATACTTTATCATTCAATTACTCTTGATCATTGAATTCACTATCCATTACGTGATTTTCCACCTACTTATTTCTTGTTTCTTGTCACAGTTAGCTGAATAATTTGGCCATTTCATTTCACTGAAAATAAGAGGACCAGAGATTTGTGTACCGCATTGCTTTGCTCATTTTTCAAGTCTATATGTTTAGTCTTTAACTCTTTGAATGCCAGAGAATTATACAACACATTGCATTGCAATGCATTGGATACCTCTTTGGCATGCAAATGGTTAAAGGGATAGTAATTCTTCACAAAAACACAGCTCCAATTAATCTTCATGGTATTTGGGCCATGGAGAGAGTTATTTTAATACTGTCAGAGTTGTAGTTCAAAAGTAATTGAATGATAAAGTATCCTCCTCCCTCCCCTTTTACCTAGTGTAAGCCACCTCCCTTCAGATGTGAAATCCGGTCTTTTGAAAGCAAGGGACAATCTTCTTACTGTGAGCATAAGGAAAACCCTGCCCCCTTGACAGTTTTTTCCTTATGCTCACTGAAGATTGTCCCTCTCTGCGATCCATCTGGACAGTCTTGCTGCTCTGAGGTGAGCAGTGTTACATCAGTAAAGGGGGCGGGAGGGGGATACTTTACTTTACTTTTACTGTGAAACATTATTATTAGTGTTGAGCGAGCGTGCTCGGCCGATGCTCGGATCGGCTCGAGCATCGCTCTGCTCGGCACATGGCGGTACTCGTCGAGTACCACCATGTGCTCGCCCGCCATGTTCGGGTGGCGGGGATCTGTGCCGGAAGAGGCACAGATCTGAAGACGCTCCGCTGGACCACCAGGGACTGGAGGTACGGGGGCATTGTGGAGATGAAGGGGGCATTGCGGAGATGAAGGGGGACATTGTGGAAGAGGGGCATAGCGGAGATGAAGGGGGACATTGTGGAAGAGGGGCATAGAGTCTATGCCCCTCTTCCACAATGTCCCCCTTCATCTCCGCTATGCCCCTCTTCCACAATGTCCCCCTTCATCTCCTCTATGCCCCTCTTCCACAATGTCCCCCTTCATCTCCGCTATGCCCCTCTTCCACAATGTCCCCCTTCATCTCCTCTATGGCATAGAGGAGATGAAGGGGGACATTGTGGAAGAGGGGCATAGCGGAGATGAAGGGGGACATTGTGGAAGAGGGGCATAGTGGAGATGAAGGGGGACATTGTGGAAGAGGGGCATAGCGGAGATGAAGGGGGCATAGCGGAGATGAAGGGGGACATTGCGGAGATGAAGGGGGCATTCGGAGATGAAGGGGGCATAGCGGAGATGAAGGGGGGCATTGACCAGGCACCCTCCCCTCATCAGAGCAGGGGGTGCCTGGTGTAATGCTCGTGTCGCCCCATTCATTTCAATGGGGCTCGGGTGCTCGGCCGAGCACTCGAGCCTCAGGGGGTGCTCGGTCAGAGCACCCGAGCACCCGAGCATCGGGGTGCTCGCTCAACACTAATTATTATCCCTTTAAATTTTGCGCTTGTTCTTCGATGTACGTAAAGATTAAGTAGGTTTGCTTTAGTGCACAGGGGCACATACTCCCCTCTGTTGCTACACAATTAACCCTTTGAGTGCCAGAGAGGTATTTCATGCATTGGATACCTTTCTGGCTCTCAAAGGATTAAAGACAGGAAGCCCCAAATGCCTCCCCTATAGACTGCACAGGAAAATTGAGTGAAATTATGCCAGTTTCATTTATCTTTTGTTAACAAATGAAATTGAAAGGACCTGACGGGTGTGCAAAGTATTGCTTCACAATGCCTTGATCATCTCTCTGGTTCATGAGGGGTTAAAAAAAGGAGCAGAGGAATGAAACATGCCAGTAAAATCATAAAGTACCATACTTTGCCTAAACCTTGGTGCACCAGAGATGTAAATCTGCCTCTTCTGAACACCTCTTAACACTTTGAGTGCCAGAGCGGTACGCATCGCATTACCTTTCTTTGACACAAAAAATCATAAATACCAGTACGCATCTGCTTACCTTTCTTTGACCCAAAAAATCCTAAATACCGCTCTGAATGTTATCCTTTGTCCTTGATACAGCATTATCAGTCAGTACTGGATGGTAATGTCCATATGGAGGCTGACATGACAGTTGCTAGAAGGACCACAGGACACAAACTCCACATGGTAATCTTAACCCTTTAGGTACCAGGGGGTACCCCTCTGGTCTTTAAAGGGTTAAGTAGACTCGTCTCGTCTGATGGCTTCAGTTTGAAAAAAAAAATGCTAGCAATTGTCATGTCCACCTCCCCGGACATGAAACGCAATTCCTCAGCATTTTTGTGCAATATCACTGGTTCTATGGGGGCTCAAGATATCAGTCCCAGCTAGTCCCCATACATCCAGTCACCAATCAGATCTAGAAGTGGAGACTCCTCCTACTTAGTCTTCAGAAGACAGACTGGGATCGGCTAGGTAAGGATTAAGCCCTGAGTCTACCAGAACTTATTATCAGTAGTAAGGGACACACAGAGGGATTGGAGGATCTGAATTATAAAGAGAGACTATACAAACTGGGTTTGTTATCATTAGAGAAGAGATGTCTAAGGGGTGATATAATTACCGTTTACACATATATTCAATGTCAATACAAAGAACTCACCAATTAATTAGGAGTTGAGCTAAGAACAAGGGACCATCCATTAAGACCAGAAGAAAGGCACTTTTGATTCAGGCAAAGGCACTCAGTTTTTTTTACAGTAAGGGCGGTAAAGCTATGGAATTCTTTGCCTCAGATGTTGTGCTTGCAGATACTGTAACTGCTTTCCAAAAAATAATGGATACCTGTCTAGCACAGAACAATATTAAGAGTTATGACAGTTGGCTTCAATGCAGATAGGATGTTGATCCAGGGAAATATCTGACTGCTATTTGGAGTCAGGAAGAAATTTTTTTACCCACTTGGGGCTAAATTGGAAATGGCTTCAATGCTTTTTTGTTTTCTGGATCAACAGGGGTGATTTGGCATGGGCTAGTCTTGATAGACACATGTCTTTTTTCAGCCTCATAATTAAGTTACTATGTATGATATTATGTTACTATGTCTAATGTTTTCTTAATGTAGGTTTCTTTGATTTGCTTCTCCCTTAATGACATGTATTACTCTCTGCTAACTTATTTTTTTATTTTAGGTGGAATGTAAAGCTGTCATGGTCTTCTTCCATTACTGTGTGATGTCCAACTACTTCTGGCTGTTTATAGAAGGACTCTACCTATTTACATTGCTTGTTGAAACTTTCTTTCCGGAGAGACGATATTTTTATTGGTACACAATAATTGGATGGGGTATGTTTTCCATTATATTTTGCATTCAGAGTATTCATGATTTATTATATAGTGCATTTACATATTGCCATACGTATTATTACCACATTTGCCATTAGAATGGGTTAAATTATTGAAATATTTTGTAATTTTTCTAAGTACAAAGCAAATATTTTCATTAATTTGTTAGAGATATTTTAAGAAACAAAAAGCTATTTAGCTCAAAATTATTTTGTACCAATATACCTGTTCTATATGAATATTACATATCTTACATTATACAAATTTAGAACAAAAGTTTCCTAAATCAATTGACAGAGGCAAATAATACTGCATTTCTTAGCAGAGAAAAAGCAAAGCTACTAGAGTCCAAAGAACTCCAATTAACCTGATATTAAATTGTTACTCAGCAATTTAAGCAAGGTGTCAAGTGCCATCACCCTCGACGGTCCATTGACTGGCTGAAAATGATGGGAATTGTTGTCCAACACTAGCTGAAGACCAAAGGTTGAATATGACTGAATAAGAGATAAAATTAAGGGGATGGTAGAAATGGTTCACTTTTAAAATGTCACACTGAAAAGTGTGTACAATGAAATGGATTATTCACAAGGTCTAAGTGATGAAATGGTCAATATGAGAATCTCACCCTGCATCAAAAGCTCAAGATTCTCATGTTGCCTCCTTAAACACCCTTCTACCATCACGCTTCTTGTTGTTCTTGTTGTTAAATCACTTCCCAGTCTGGGACTTATTCTTCCCAAATGCATGTATGAATGTATGTATGCATTTTCCCACCTCTAACCCTCTTTTAACATGTAAAATGTAAATCATAATTGAAAGGTTCTCCTCACTCCCGCAGTTAAATCCCTGCTGTCCTCGTATACTGTTGGATCTTTCCACATATAAAGCATAATTATTTTACAAGCGGCACTTGGTTTCTGGTTGTGGATCTTGGAAATCGTTGGCTGAGGCAGTGCGCAGCCCTCGCTTCTGTCTTCTCCCACTGGTGCATTGAGTCCAGAAATCAAGTGCCGCTTGTAAAATAATTATGTGTGATATGAGGAAAGATCCTTCCTCCAAGGGTTGATCACACCTGGAGAGGTATCTGACAAGAGTACAATAAGCAGGGGCCCTGATGCAGCACCGATAGTATAGGAGGACGATAGGGATTTAACTGCAAAACGTTCCTGTAAATTAGCATAAGTGCATGATTAACAAAATGTTATATAACTGGAGGTTCGATGCTTCCCTTCCTAGCACATATTCCCCTCATTGGCTTTGAGTGTGTCATAAATTTGTTGGGGCATTAGACTGGTTGATCACTAATTTCTGCTGCTAAACACACGTTTTTTTTATTGCTCCCCACTCCCCAAACATATATCCTATGTGAGACATAGAGTATCTGATAACTGTGTTGTTAGAAAACCCATTCAGCATGTGAAATATTTCTAAAGTCAAATCAGACTGAGTGACAATGGCGAAATGTAAAAAAAAACTGTGTTAATATTTAGCTGCCAGGGAGAGGCAATTGGGGTGGGGAGCACTGTGGAATGTTAACATCTGGCTGGCAGGGATTGGTAGATGGCTAAGAGAGAAATGTGGAATGTTAGTATCTGGGTGACACAGAGTGAGCGTGGGAGGAAGAGCAGTGTGGAATTTTAATTTCTGACTAGCAGAGAGTGGCTGGTAGAATGGACAACAGTGTGAAGTGTTAGTATCTGGCTGACAGGAAGTGGGTGTTGGGTGGGAGATCAATGAGGAATGTTAGTTTCTGGCTAGCAAGAAGTGGGAGTCAGAGCAGTGTAGAATCTTATTATGAGGGTGGCAGGAAGTAGAAGATGGGAGGGAGTTCAATGCGGAATGCTAATATCTGGCTGACAAGGAGAAGCAGGTGGGAAGGAGATCAGTGTGGAATGTTAGTATCGGGCTTGCAGGGAAGAGCAGTGTGGAATGTTCGTATCTGGCAGACATGTAAGTCAGCACTATCTAATTCAAAGAAAATGATGAATAAATACAGTTCAATATCTCATAAACTATTGTGTTAAATAAAACATGGCTAACATAACACATTAGTAATTTCATTAGCACTTCAAAATCAACTAATTGGTAATAAGTTGTTAGTTTCACTTTAAGTATCAGCCATGTGGTTCGTGGTAGTTAAGTTTTATAGTTTCTGTCTGGTACATGTCAGTTTCTGGAATTGTGAGTCCTATCACATGGATAAGACAGGGATACAATAACCACTGGCTTTTGTTTAAAAGCTTTCTACAAAATCCTAAATATAATTTATCGTCTTGTCACACCATATTTTAGCTGAAGAGCAAATAGGAAACAGAAGACCATAAAATGTTATTACAGCCGTTACACTTTGTTTCTTATTGTTATTTTTAGAGCAATGTAAAAGAAAACTATATATATATATATAACATGATTACCCATAGACTGTGTCGTTTATATTTCAGGCTGGACTAGAATGGACAGAGTAACAAGATAAAATGCATGCATAGAAGATGTCAATAGTTTGTAAGGGTTAAAATTTGCACTTTTGTGTGTCAGATGGGTGAGAAAGGATATCTGAGGGGAGATTCACTAAGCGGTGATAAATAGATGATAAAGTGGAGATGACTTCTCCAGTTTATCACTTCTTCAATTGCTATGCTATTCTATGTAGCCTATGAATTTTTAATCAGAGGAAAGACTTTTAGAATGTTCATGTTTTCCATAGGTCTCCATTCTACATGGTTCGCAATCTTGGGCTTTATCCCACCAGCTTGAGCAGGCTCAGGAAGCAGAATAATTAGTTGCTGAGTTTCATAATGTGTTGATAGAGTTCCATAGCTTTATTAAGGTTTTGATTAATGAGATAAGGATAGGTTTCACGTGATGCAATGAAGGAACCTAGTGCAGACTGAAACAAGGATCTGCATCTGTTAATGAGAATTTCAGGACTACCCATTTTGCAGTGTCCTCCTGTGTATGTTCCACCAGCTGAGCTAACCTGTTTGCCATGTAGTACAAATTTAGTGATGGAACCCTTAAGCCACCTGAATCTCCATCTCAGTACAGGATTGCATAATGGACAAGAGCTCGGTAGCCATTTCAAAATAAATCGCATGATGTGAGATTGCAATCTCTCAATGGAGAAGTAGAATTTAATGTGAAAAGTGAGAAAAACTGTACATTTTGTCTTCCATAAGAATTCTCGTGAAAAGTAATGCTTGTCTTCTTTTTCCAGCATGTATATAACAACGCCCCAGCACTTGTAGCCATAGAACCCCCAGCCTTATACCACTGCACTGGTAGCCATAGTACCCCACACTGACCTCCTGACTTTGGCCCATTTTAATGGTAACTATAGGGGTGGGAAAAGTGAGGGCCCTCCAGCTGTTTCCAGACTTCAACTTCCATGCTCGAAGATAATGATAGGAGTTGTAGTCTGGCAGCATTTGAAGGTCCTCACATTCCACTCTACTGCCATAGAACCATGCATACTTCCCCTATGGCCTTGTTCCATTGCACTGGTAGCGTTAGAACCTCACATGCTGCCGCCCGCCTTGTCCCACTGCACTGGTAGCCATAGAACCACACATACTGACCTCCCCCCAGTGTTGACCAACTGCACTGGGTGCCAAAGAACCACACTTACTGCCTCCCCCCAACCTTGTACTCCTGCACTGGCAGGCAAAGAACATACTGATCCCCAGCCTTGTCCAACTGTTCTGGTAGCCATAGATACTGATCCCCAGCCTTGTCCCATTGTTCTGATAGGCATAAAACTATGCATACTGATCCCCAGCCTTGTTCCACTATTCTTGTTGCCATAGATACTGATCTTCAGCCTTGTCTCACTGTTCTGATAGGCATAGAACTATGGATACTGATCCCCAGCCTTGTTCCACTGTTCTGGTAGCCAAAGAACTATACATACTGATCCGCAGCCTTATTCCACTGTTCAGGTAGCCATAGAACTATGCATACTGAGTGTAACCACCACCCAGTGGGAATTATCAGGCATTGGGTTAAAAAATCTAATAAAAAGGTGGCTTCTTCTGAAAAAATAGAAAATGTGGGGTTTTCACTAAGCTTTCCTTGGGGAAAAAAGTAAGACTTTTCTCCCATCCCTTCATCTAATAATAAATTCAGATTTACCAGAATCTCAGCAGAAAATTCTACTGGCCATTATGAATCATTTCTGTGTGAAATTGGCTCCCCAAAATTAATCTTTAATTAGTATTGGACACATTGGGGGAGATTCACTAAGCGGAGATAAAGAGGTGATAAAGTGCAGATACCTTCTCCAGTTTATCACTTCTCCAATTCCTGTGTTATTCTATAGAGCCAAAGCTGAAGAAATGTTAGTGCATAGGCTCCATAGAATAACATAGGAACTGGAGAAGTGATATCACTGGAGAAGTCATCACCACTTTATCAGGTCTTTATCACCACTTAGTGAATGTCCCCCCCATCATGTCCAAGGAAGTTAACATTCTTCTTAGTGGCCAGACTCCAAGATCCCGATCTTCTACCACTGAAATCTGATCAGGAAAAAAATATATCATATTAGGATGATTTAGAGAAGATCACAATTTTAATGCAGGACACTTGCTAACCTTTTGAGTACCAGAGGGGTAACCAACGCATTGCCAGTGCATTGGATACCTCTCTCTCATTCAAAGGGTTACATTTCATTGGCTAACATGGTGATCTGGTCTCATTGCATATTTTCTGTTTCAGTAAGTAGCTGTAGAACAGTGACTGTCAACATTAGTCCTCAGGACGTACAACTAGGTCAGCTAGTCGGGATATCCCTCCTTGATCACATGCAATAACATATTGGCTCAATCATGGTGATTGAGCCCTCTGTCCTTAAGTAGATGTATCCATAAAACCTGACCTGATGATGTGGTCCGAGAATCAAAGCTGACAACCAGTGAAACACAAAATACATTTTAAGACAAAAGAAAACTCCCAGCGCCAACTCACCATAACCAATACATACAATAAATACATTTAATTTTTAAATGTGAATATAAAGTATATACATAGATAGCAGCCAGGAATAAGAGGGCTCTCCAGACCCCCAAACTTCAGGCCAAAACCCAAAGTATAAACAAACAGACAACAACAAACCGGCGCTTTTCTATGTATAAAATAAATATGTGCCCTGTGTCTAGCATATGTAATAATATTTCTAAATAAATGAAATAAGTGAGATATTAGTTTTTACAAATTGGCCAAGTTGCGGGTAAGCTTGCCACCTCACCAAGGTTTATCACTGTACGGCAAATACATTTTGCTTCCATCCCTGATAATTTATACCCATGATGAGCTCATTTGAAAACTGTACTGTTACATTTTTTTTTAAATCAACTGTGCCATTATTCCTTAACATAATCAAAACATTAGCATAGAAAAAATATTAAAGGGATAACAAAGCTTAATAGCGTAGATATTAAAAATATTAACGCAATGACCTACGTCCCGTCTCTCAGACATGTATAGTTTGAGTGATATAAACTGCTAAAGATCCCCCCTCCCGGCCCTTTCACAGACATTAACGGTCTAGCTGACAGAAGGAGATCCTGGTCCCGGGACCAGCTGGCGGCTCTTCAGCACAGCTGAAATAACGCTATCTAGAAAGAAATACTTAATTGGAATGGTCTACAAAGTGTGCCTGGTTTGCAGGCACACTTTGTACACCATTCCAATGAAGTATTTCTTTCTAGATAGAGCTATTTTGGGTCTGCTGAAGAGGGCGGGCTGGTCCCAGGACCAGGATCTCCTTCTGTCCGTTAGAGCGCTGATTTCTGTGAAAGGGCCGGGAGGGGGGATCTTTAGCAGTTTATATCACTCAAACTATACATGTCTGAGAGACGGGAGGTAGACCATTGCATTTGTATTTTTATATCTACGCTATTAAGCTTTGTTAAAACTAACCATTACTATCCCTTTAAAGGGATAGTAATACTTAAAATGTAAAAAAAAAATATGTTGTAGGGTTTATCCCCCTGAGTAAAACAAGAGTACTCCCACTGCTGAGAGGTCTTTCATTCAAAAGTTATTAATTTTCAAAGTTGAATTTTTTAGGTGCAATATCACAGTGGCCTGAAATTGTACAGTGGCGCTGTTGCTACACCATCCTATGGAGATTTATGGTCAACTGACCAGAGTTGTCCATAGGATCGTGTAGCAATAGCGCCACTGTACAATTTCAGGCCACTGTGATATTGCACCTAAAAAATGCAACTTTGAAAATTAATAACTTTTGAATAAAACACCTCTCAGCAGTGGGAGTACTCTTGTTTTACTCAGGGGGATAAACCCTACAACATATTTTTTTTTACATTTTAAGTATTACTATCCCTTTAAGTCTTAATCTTAAGTCTTTGCAATGCGTTGCGTACCCCTCTGGCACTCAAAGGGTTCATTTAACTTGATAGATATTTGCTGTTTAACTCTGTGATGCTAGAATTCTGTTACGTCCAGTACTCACAGGGTTAATGATTTGAACTTGGATACAGCAATAAAATAATTTAATTCCCCATCTCCTGGTATGAACCGTGACGCATTTATTTGCATTTTAGTTACAAGGTTCTTATCAAAGGAGAGAATTCTGCTTGAGTCAATTTTTTCAGAAAACACTTCTAGCATCAGCTTTGCATTTCAAAGTGCAACTGCTGTGCTTACTTCAACTACTTTAATTTTCAAGAACCCTGTTCAATGTTCTTAGCCTACTTCACGTTCATTGGGCTAGCTTTCGGGTTTTTCGTTTCTTTAATGGCTCTTTGAATTCCCTGTGTCTGCAGGCAAGCCATGATGGCTATGATGTATTTTCATAAATTATTACCTTTCATACTGTAGAATTCATTATAAGCATGTATCAGAGGACTAGGTTGAAATATATTTTTGCTTTTACTGATTATGTTGGACAGATCAAAAACCGAGCTGCATTATGCAGGATTGTCTTCTCATCAACTGTTAATCTTTTGTCTGTATCACCAGGGCCGGATTTCTCATAAGGCAGAGTAGGCATCTGCCTACATCCGCACCCCACAGAGGGGCGCCTGTCATTGGGACCCTTTTTTTTTTTTTTTTTTAATTTATTTTTATATATATATATTTTTTTAATTATTCTAACCCCATATTCCGTCATGCCTGCGCCTCTTTCGGCACAGACCTTTAGCTGCAGAGCTCCCTCGTGAGCTCTTTAGTAATGCAGAGCGCTGGGAGATGACATCATCTCCCAGCGCTCTGCATTACTGAGCAGAACACCGCACGGGAGCTACAGCAGTTACAGGTCTGTGCCGAAGGAGGCTCAGACCTGTCCTGTCATGCCGCTGGACCACCAGGGAGGAGGTAGGAAACGGGGGTGAGGGCAAAATGAAGCTGATGGAGGGCAGTGTGAGGGCAAAGTGGAGCTGATGTGGGCGATGTGAGGGCAGTATGGAGCTGATGGCTGGGAATGTGAGGGCATTATGGAGCTGATGGGGGCAATATAGAGCTGAAGGGGCAATGTGAAGATGACAGGGGCAATGAGAGGGCAATATTGAGCTGATGGGGGGCAAGTTGTAGCTGATGGGGCAATATGGAGCTGATGGGGAAATGTGGAGATAAGGGCATTATGAGGGCAATATGGAGCTGATGGGGTGCAAGTTGGAGCTGATGGGCACAATGTGAGGGCAATATGGAGCTGATGGGGGGCAAATTGTAACTGATGGGGGCAATATGGAGCTGATGGGGGAAATGTGAAGATGATAAGGGCAATGAGAGGGCAATATGGACATAATGGGGGCAGTGTGGAGATTAGGAGCATTGTGGAGGTGTCCAGTGGAGATGGCCTAGGGGGGGAGCACTTCAGATTTCTGTGTCTACAGGCTCCTGAGATGTAAATCTGGCCCTGTGTATCACTATGCTTTACCCACCATAAAATTCCTTAAAGGGTGACTAACATGAAAATTAAATAATAAAAAAATAGTATCGAATATCAGCGGCATTCTAAATATAGAGTCCAGGAAAAAAGGGGGGTACTGTGTTAGCCTGTAGAGTAGATGCAATTTAATGTACTTTTGTAACAAATAACTTACAAGAGAGATGCAAAGGTGACAAGTGTATAATGAGGCAACCCAATTATACTGTAGGCAATAAATATACATTGTTATTGAGATAAATGGGGCTTTAAACCTTCTGCTAGCCAAGACTCCAATACAATGCTATGTTATTCTGTGGTGCATATGTACCGACATCTTCCCAACCTGAAGCAGAGGCGCCATAGAATTATTTTACCTTTATTGCCCACATGGGGAGAGATGCAATAAGGAGTTATAAAGAGATGATAAAGAGGTGATTACATCTCCATTGCATTTTCTCAGACATTAATACAGTGGGTCTCAACCTTCTTTGTTGATGGCAGCCCTAATATTTCGGGGCACGCCTAACATTTTATAGGTCATTTCCAAGCACATAATGGAGAATACAAGTGCATAAATATATAGCTCTTTTTATGTCTCACAATCTGAATAACAAAAACAAATATACTGTGCTGAAACATTTCCAGAAATATATATTTTGATGCTCAGTATTCACATTTTGTCAAAGTTTTTATAGAATTGCTGGGGCACGCCAAGCAGATATCCGTGGCACATCAAAGTACTACGGCACCCTGGTGGAGAATCACTGCATTAATAGGTATCACCTTTACATCACTCTAAAGATGCTCATATGCTCCATATAATGAAGTAGGAATTGTAGATTAAAGGAGCAGTAAACTTTTTTATGAAAATATATTTATATATTGTAGGGATTTTCCTATTGAGTAAAATAAGAGTACTCCCACTGCCGAGAGATTTATATTTCCAGAGTTATTACAGTTTAAACCCATGTTTTTTACATTAGCAGTGCCCTCTAGTGGTCAAATGCTAATTAGTTTTTCTGTTAGCTTCTAATGGAGAGGAAAGTCAGTGACTTACAGTTCTCCACAGAATGTGATAGAAACTGCTGAGTCACTTCCTGTCAGTTAGAACTATCAGGAAGTAAACACAGTAAATTCACTTAATGGTTATTTGAACTGCTATAAATTTTAAATAAAACATCTGACCTTGTTTTATTCAGCAGAAAAAGCTCTATAAAATCCGCGTTTTTAGAAAAAAAAGTTTACTGCTCCTTTAAATCTCACTGGAGAAGTTATCACCTCTAGTCTTTATCACCTCTTACCATACCTTAACCCCTTAAGGACTTGTGACATGACAGGATCGTCACGTGTGTCCATGAGTTAATGACGGTGATGGACCTCACACGTCATGATTTTTTTTATCACAACTCTCCTGCGGTCACTCTGTGACCAGATGGGAGAGTCATTTACCAGCTCCCTGAATGTAGTCTATGTGGTCCTTAAGGGTACAAGTACCTGTGGTCCGCTGGTCGTGAAGGGGTTAATGCAGAACCATCAGGGAAGGAGGCAAAGATATGTGATAATGAAGGGGTTAAAGAGGAGATAACATTTCCAGTGAGATAAAATCTCCAATTCCTTTGTTAATCTATGGAGCCCATTGTAACAGAAGCCTAAGTCCTTGGGCTGACTTAGACCGTTGTTCTGGGTCTCTCTCCCTCCTAGATGCAGCTACAAATGGGCAGCCTGTCCAGTGAAACCGGATGGCTGGCTGGAACACTGGAACATAGGGCTCCTGAATGGGAGTCAAAGTGGGCTCTTTAAACCATTCAGGAATGAAGACTCTGTACTCCTTCTTAGTTCCAAATGACTAACTCTCTTTATTCCATAACCCAGGGGTTTTTATACAGGATTCTGGGAATTTCCCAACATAACAACAAATGGTCACATAATACAATCACATAGATACAATGGGACACAGCAAATGGTGGAGACCTCACACAATGGGGTACAATGGAGGGGCTTGCAATACCTGGGGTTACTGTACACACCTAAACAAAGGCAGTATGATTGATATAATCACTACGACAGTACAATGGAACCAGATGGTACATGCAGTCAGAACCCCAGACTAATCCCATCACACAGACAGTGATACCACACACCTTTGAAGTATCATGGCACAAACACAAATCCGTAACACCTAACTGCCTAGGCAGGATTGTAGGACAGTGTATTACCAAGTCCCTTTAGAACTTTAGAGGCTTTGATTATAGTCTTTTTGGCAGAGCCATCCTCTGTTATAATGTCTCAAAGTTCTCCATAGCCTACGACAATGGGCTGCAAATCCATATGCCCAGCGAGGGCTTCCTGTAAAGGACTGTGGTCCTTTACACCCATGTGAACTAACATCTCTCAACATGGAGACATGGTAGTGCATAGTCTCTATAGAATAACACATTTAATTAATTTGTAGTATCCATATTAGTGCACTTTTATTAATTAAAAAATGTGCGCACTTTTGGGATTCGGTGGTACCAGTTTTATATTTTAATAAAAGCTTTCAGGAGATCAACTCTCTTCTTCGGGACCAGAGTACTGCTTGACCTGAGAAAGAGAATTGATCTTTTGAAAGTGTGTCTTAACCCCTTAATGACCGTGTGACATGTCAGGACCGTCACAGTTTTTTTCTTAAGGACCGGCGATGGCCCTGGCACATATTTTTAACATACGGGGACTGGAGAGGTCTCTCTCAGACCCTCATTCGACGCTCCGGTACACTTCACAGGTCACGTGTGCCAGTGCACTGACAACTATGAAAGCCGTCTTTAATCCTTTAAGAACCGTCCGTCCTCGTGGCCGACACTTTATGACTACGGACCATACTTACATCCTATATAATAATTCGCTACAAAGTTTGTCACAATGCATCATGAGAAGTAGAGACTGCTGCACATGCTGCAGTCATGCATAGTAGAGACTACCCTCTCTGCTGTCATGCTCAGTACCGACTGCGTGTTCGGGCAGTCAGCAGTGTGCATGACTGCAGAGCGGCCAGTAAGAAGGCAGGATCCGGCCACCAGCCGAGGTGGCTGGGTGGCACTGTGGCCCATGTGCACGGGCTTTTCAACTAGTATTTGTATAAAATAACATAGAAGCTGAAGTGTTAACCCTTTGAGTGCCAGATGTTAACCTCACTGGAATAGTTATTGCCTCTTTATCACCTGTTTATCACACCTTAGTACATCTCCCCTCAGGCATTTCCTTCATTAATCTATTTACACCCTTTCCAGAAAAATGGCATCACTCTCCCTGAGGGAAAATAAGATTTTGAATGCCTGAACACTCTGAACTGTTTTGGTGCAGTCTGCTGGGGATGATTCATTACAAGCCTTTATTGGCCGATGGGAGGTAGTTCCATTACTGCTTGAAGACAAAACAATCCTTTCTGCTTATTACAAACAGCTGTCAAGTGCTGCTTTGCGCATTAGAAACAAATAAGGACATTTGCTGAAAGGATCTCCTCTGAGTGTGATTTGCTTTATGCGTCTGTGTGATAGAAGGTTGTGGAATTTTAATCCCAGAATGTTGCACACAATTACGCTCTCGGATGCACATCTCTTCACGGTATGTGGCAAATACTCTAATGACTGAACCTTTCATCTGGACCACTCTGGTGTGACATTGAGTGGAACCATTTTTTATTGTCCTTTTTGATGCATTTGTATTCTAAAGGAACACTATCGTTTTCTAACAATGAATCCCCACTTACCCTAATCTGGGTAGAAAACCAACATGGTCTTATTCATCAAGCTAAATAGGTGGCATTCTGAAGCAAACAAACTGCACCATAGAATGAAAATTCTGAAATTTTCTATTGATCTAAATGGGACTTTTAACCATTTAAATGCTGGAGAGGACCCTAATGTATTCCTCTGCAATTCCCCCTTTAGGGCACAGTTGGTGTGGTTCACTTTTAAATGGTCACATTTGAAATATTGTGCAGCTGCATGCCACAATCATCATGTCATCTGGATGAAAAGTGTGACATAAGAATCTTGCCCTGCATATAAGCGCAAGATTCTCATGTCACCTCCTTAAATGCCACCTCCACTTACCTGAAACTTGATCCAGTCTGGTGAGGTAATATGCTCCTTTGTATGCCGAGTCTCCATCTGTGCCAGATGTGTTTTATGATAAATTATAGAAGCGTTACAAGGAACTTTTCTATGGCTAAAGCCTGTGATCTCCTGGTGCTCAATTTCATTTTTTTGTGTCACTCAAAGGGTTAAGCTACATATGGAACAAAGGATTAAAAATCCTAGGTATGTTTGTTCCATGTGTAGCTTAACCCTTTGAGAGCCACATAAAAAAAATAAATTGCGTGCTAGGAGATCACAGGCAGTCAATTTGCCATCTAAAAGTCCCTTGCAATGCTTCTATAATTTATCATAACAGACGTCTGGCACAGTTGGAGACTTGGCATCCAAAGGAGCGTATTACCTCCCCAGACTGGATCCAGATTCAGGTATGCGGCAGTGATATTTCAGGAGGTGACATGAGAATCTCACACTTGTATGCAGGGTGAGATTCTCATGTCTCCCTTTTCATCCAGGCGACATGATGATTGCAGCATGCAGCTGCACGATAGTTTGAAAGCGACCATTTAAAAGGATACGAGTTGGTGTCATCCAGAATTGCACATCTTCAACTTGATGAATAACATCACCACGCCTGTCCTGTATTTACAATGCTTCAGTAACTCTATCATCAACAGCTTACTTGCAGATTAAAATGAGCAGTAAACATTTGTTATGAAAAAAATATATATTGTAGGGCTTTTCCGACTGCATATTTTCAGACTTATTATACTTTAAACTCTTGTTTTGCTCAAGTACACCACCTCACATCCGGAGTTTGGATACTGGGGTAATAGGTATATTTCAGAGTTCTCCATACATATGTGTTTCAAAGATCTCAAATAATGTGTAATTCAGAAGTTCTACATAACAGAGTATTCAAGTTTACTCATAGTACCGAGTCTTCTCTATTGTAAATGTAACACATTGCACAATGTTTAAAGGGATAGTAATACTTGCAAATTACTAATCCCCATATTGTAGCTTTGTTAAAAAGAAACTTATTGCCCCCAGTGTCATCCCTCAAACCCTTATGGTTTTTTAATATGAACAAAATTAAACTTTATTAAAATTAAGTATTACTATCCCTTTAATATGAACGTCTTATGATACGGATCATAACGATCATTGTCTCAAACTCCCACCCCTTTAAAAACCTCATTCTTAGTGCACGTGGTGAAGTGTTTCTGATTCACAAAGGAAAAGACCTTGCATCACGTAGCCAAAACAAAATCCTCCATTATATAGAAGCTGAAGATTTCAGTAGGAGTTTTCTGGTCCTTGAGTCCTGCAACAAAGAACATTATGTACCACTACACATTTCACTGATATACAAAGTGACACATCCAGAAAAAAGATGGTACCGTGTTAGCCAGTGGAGTAGATAGGATTCAGTGTAGCAAAAAAACTCACAAAAGTGGTATAAAGGTGATACCTTTTCATGGCTAACTGAGGACATAACAAGTGCAAGCTTTCAGGACACTAAAAGAGACAATGTCTGGAGAAAAACACATACATGTTTTCATAAGCGACATAGTATTGTCAAATAGATAGCCCTTTAAAGGGATAGTAATGTCTAAAATAAAGTAGATCTTTGTGTCTTCACTATTGCACGCATAACACTTTGCGCTATGTTTAATAACTTACTTTTCTGTACTTTCAAAGATATTCAATGCAAATAGATCCCCCTCCCTCCCCTTTTGGCCGACTCCCTTTGGAACTGCAATTCGGTCGTGGGACTGGACAGACGCAGTGAGGGACAAACTTAAAGGAGCAGTAAACTTTTTTTTTGAAAAAAATATAAGTTGTAGGGATTTTCCTATTGAGTAAAATAAGGGTACTCCCACTGCCGAGAGATTTATATTTCCAGAGTTATTACAGTTTAAACCCATGTTTTTTTACATTAGCAGTGCCCTCTAGTGGCCAAATTCTAATTAGATTTCCTGTTAGATTCTAATGGAGAGGAAAGTCAGAAAAGTCAGTGACATACAGTTCTCCACAGAATGTGATAGAAACTGCCTGTCACTTCCTGTCAGTTAGAACTATCAGGAAGTAAACACAGTAAATTCACTTCCTGATTATTTGAACTGCTATAAATTTTGAGTAGAACATCTGACAGCGATGGGAGTGATCTTGTTTTATTCAGCAGGAAATGATCTATACAATATGTGTTTTCATAAAATAAAAGTTTACTGCTTCTTTAAGTCAGTAAGTATAAGGAAAACCCTGCCCCCTTTGACGAAGGAGGGCAGGATTTTCTTTTGCTTACTGCAGTTTGTCCCTCCTTGGTCTCCATCTGGACCAGGATTAGATGAGCCTAACGCGGCCAGAAGGGGCGGTAGGGCGATATTTTTACACTGAATAGCTTTAACACTACAGAAAATTAAGTTATTAAACATAGTGCAAAGTGTTTTGCTTACCATAGTGAAGACTTGGAGATCTACTTTATTTTAGGCACTACTATCCCTTTAATGACTTGAGGTTTATTATTCCTTTAAGCAGATTTTGTGCCCAGTGTATTTGCCGTGGGCATGCTAAATTTATTATATGAATTTAACCCTTTGAGTGCCAGAGGGGTATCGCAATGCATTGGATAACCCTTTGAAATTCAAAGGGTTATATTGCGAATTACCACTTTTTTTATTCAAATGTATTTTATCAAAGTCTCACCGTTTCTCATAATAAACCTGTTAAATTTCAAATGACCATAACCCCACCCCCCACAGTATTTAAAATTTTAATTAGCTTTCCTAAAAATTAACCATGGTTTAGCAGCTTTAATTTTCATGGACGTTAATAATTTAATTAAAAAATTAATTACTCAGAAATCCTGTGGTGCCTTTGAAGTTGAGAAGCCTGAAGCGGGTTTTCTTTCACACCTGCCTCTCAATATTTAGAGAATTTTAATTAATCTCATGCACATTACACACTTCATCTTTGTTTCAAAGTATTTGAATAGATTTCACAAATATTTTCCTGCCATCTGCAAACGTAGTGACCCATTAGTAAGACTGATTATCACATCCCTCAATCCTATTTTTTTTTAGTGAACCTGTAGATATATAGATCGATAGATGAAGATATAATTAATAGTGTATGTGTAAGTTTGCCCGATTGACACACACACATCATTAATTATTTCCTCTTTCTATTTTCTTCCTGTGGGGTGCATTGCATGTGGCTGCAGGCAAACCTGCCAGATGCAGGCAATGCTTTTTATTGGTGGTATACAGCTATGGCATTGCTGTGCAATGAGCTGGCATGCCGCTGCAGATTCCCCTAAACTGCTTCTGATGGGGTGGTCAGACAGCAGGAGACATTTAGTTGCTGCCCTTTTGATGCGGACGACATTCTGGCAACATTACGATGTTGCCCTTTTGAGGGTCGCCATGTAGGCGGCGACACTTCAATAGCAAACCAGTCCAGTTGGGAGAGGGGGGCAAAGAAGATAGTGAAAAGAAGGGGCTGGAGTTTCGGCAGAAAACCTGTGAATGGTAGGAAAAGTTAGAAAAAAAAGGAAAATAAGATTAGAAAGACCGCTTTTCAAATCCATATATATCAATGGGGAGTTCAATGACCCGGCAGTAAAATAAGCTACAGAGACTATACATCCAAGAATGAAACGTTGTCATGTTTGTAAGAAAGATTGAGTTTCTCCAACATTGTGATCATTGTATTGTAACTCAAGTTATTGAATTTATTTTCTATGGAAACATGGATTGCCTTATCTTACCTGGAATGTACGTATTTGTTGTGTTCAGTAACTGAAGGTACAACCAAGGTTTATTCTTAATTTTGCCTAGATTTGGTTGAGACCAGTTGAGATTAATGTACCATGGTGTTTTACATAAAGCATGTTCTAGAATTTTCTCCATGGCACTCAGAATCAAATTCCAGAATTGCTTTATGGAACGGCACCCGGAACAGCACCATATGTAAAACAGGCAACCAAAGGACTTCTTACGTCTTCAATATAAGGGACATACTTTAGTATAAAAATTGTGGAGGAATTCAGGGGTCCTGTGCCAATTGTTTATGACCTTAATGTTTTTTTTGTTGCTAAGATGGTTTTGGTTGTGTATGGTGTTTGTAATTACCTAATTCAGTGGTATTCAATCTTTGCTCAAGACACCCCTGACACACAGCTCACATTTTTCATGGCAACCCTACCATCTTATAGGTTGATTGTCAAGGTCATATTTATGGGGAAAATAAACTATATAGATATATTCTTAAAGGGATAGTAATGTTTCAAAATAAAAGCAGCTCCAATTAATCTACATAGTATTTGGGCCATGGAGAGTGTTAGTTAAGTACTGCCAGAGTTGTAGTTCAGGAGTAATTGAATGATAAAATATACCCTCCCGCCTCTTTTACTGATGTAACATTGCTCACCTCAGAGCAGCAGGGTGGTGTCCAGGTGGATTGCAGAGAGGGGCAATCATCAATTAAGATAAGGGGAAAAAATGAAAAACGTGTCAATGGGGGCAGGGCTTTCATTGTTCTCACAGTAAGAAGATTGTCCCTTGCTGTGAGCTATCTGGTCTGTGGACCAGATTCCACATTTGAGGGGAGGTGGCTTACACTAGGTAAAAGGGGCGGGAGGGGGATACTTTATCATTCAATTACTCTTGTACTACAACTCTGACATTATTGAAATAACACTCTCTATGGCCCAAATACTATGAAGATTAATCGCAGCTGCTTTTTTTTGTGAAACAGTACTATCCCTTTAAGTACCACAATGAGAGGATATTTTGCATAAAAATCGGTATAAATAAACATTAAAAACTCATCATTCAAATTTATAACAACACCTTCAAACAAAAGAAACAACACCAACATGAAAGCATGAAACACATCACAGCATCTAAGTCCACTTTGAGTCTGTAAAAAGGATATATAAACCCGATTCCCACATTAATTTGGTTAACAGCAATGATAAACGTCTTTTAGACAAGAGTTTGGATGTAGACCATGTTTCAAAGTGGGGGTAGTCTTATGTCAGATTTATTAATCACAATGTAGTACACATAACCCCTAGAGTAATTCTGGAACAAACCAACTGCTCCATAGAGCAAAATGACACACACATAATGTTTAACAATACCTTTGTTTTAAAAACATTTTTTTTAACCCTTTGAATGCTAGAGAGGTTTCTAATGCATTTTTAAGCAATGTGTTGGAAGCCTTTCTAACATTAAAGGGATTAAAAGTCCCATTTGATTTAACCTATTGATTGCCAGAGTGGTACGCAACTCATTGCTTTGCAATGCGTTATGTACCCCTCTGGCACTCAAAGGGTTAATGACCATTTCATTTGTTCCCTATGCAGCTGTTTTGACCCAGAATGACACAGCCTCACTGTGCTGAACCGTTATGCAGGGCTGGTGCAAGGATTTTTGCCACCCTAAGCAAAACCTAATTTTGCCGCCCATTTGGCTCCGTCCCTTGTGTCCCACCCCTTTATACCCCGCCTACTTATACCCCACCTCTTTTTGTCATTGTTACCTCTTTTCATGATTGTCCTCTCTCTGCCCCCTGGGCCAGTCTGCTCCTGGTCTGGAGATGCCTGTAAGAGATGCCCCCCACCAGCTCCAACTTGCTCCATCAGTTCCAACTTGCCCCCTATCAGCTCCAACTTGTCCCCACCAGTTCCACTTTGCCCCCTATCAGCTCCAACTTGCCCCACCAGCTCCAACTTGCCCCCCATCAGCTCCAACTTTCCCCCCATCAGCTCCAACTTGCCCCCCATCACATACCTGTAGCTGCTGGAGCTCCCACGCAGTGTTCTCTGCAGTAATGCAAAGCGTGCCGGGAGCTCATGACTCCCAGAGTGCTCTGCATTACTAAAGAGCTGACTGTGATGAGGGAGCGCAGTAGCGACACAGACCTGACTGTGTTGCGGTTCCCGTCGTGGTGTGTGCGGGGGCAGCTCTTCTCTGCTGCATGCCCGCGCCCCCAGTACATGTGTGCCTTAGGCCGGCGCCTACCTCGCCTATAGGTGGCGCCGGCCCTGCCTTTATGTATGTACCAACACATTTGTGCATTCCAGGCCGTAAACACTGCCAGCACCAAGACTGTAATACAAGCCCACATACCTCCTCTATATCATGGGCAGGTAATAGTAAAACAAATATACTGATTCACTCTGTGCCATGTTATTACATAGAGAGAAGCACAGTGGAATGGAACACTCAGAAACACTCATACACTGCTCCAAATTGTCCCCCCATTCTCACAAGAAGAGAATTTTCAGTGTAAGTACATAAACCTTAAGCAGAAGCAGCATTAAAATGGTTATTTCACCTACTGTAGTGCAGAATCACATTCATACATTCTACTGAATATCTAGCAGTTTTCAACTAAATCAGAAATTTCATACACATCATTTCATTGTGACCCCAATTTCTTGTTTAAACAATTAGGTCTTTTCCTATCCTGGTTACAGGTACCCCGCTGATTTGTGTGACAATATGGGCTATACTGAGACTACACTTTGATAATCGTGGGTATGTATATGGAGCATGACAATGGTTTTGCATCTATTGTAGCTAACCATCTACTGTTTGTGTTGGTAATGGAATAATACTTTTTTACTATGTAATTATCTGTTAAAGAGATAGAATCACTTAATATTGATAGATTATATATATTTAAACATATATGATGTTCTAAGACAGTGTTTCTCAACTCTGGTCCTCGGGACCCACTAACAGGCCAGGATTTGATGATTTCCTTGTTAGAGCACAGGTGAGTTAATCAATGTGAATGAGCCTCTGATCACATGATTTCCTTGTTAGAGCACAGGTGATTTAATCAATGTGAATGAGCCTCTGATCACATGATTTCCTTGTTAGAGCACAGGTGAGTTAATCAATGTGAATGAGCCTCTGATCACATGATTTCCTTGTTAGAGCACAGGTGAGTTAATCAATGTGAATGAGTCTCTGATCACCACACCTGTGCTCTAGCAGAGAAATCCCTAAATCCTGGCCTGTTAGTGGGTCCAGAGGACAGGAGTTGAGAACCACTGTTCTAAGAAGTGGATGAAAAACAGTACCCCCTGGACTTCTTGATAGGTTTTTTAAAAAAATGAAGAAAGCTTAACCCTTTTGTGTTGCGTACCCCTCTGGCACTCAAAGGGTTAATGTTCTGTGTTTTGGTGATCACTAGACTTGTGCACTCTTTTCATAACAAATGTGAAATTAACATGTTTCATGAGATTTGGATTAAAACAACATACTAATCAACAGTCACATGAAGTCACAGGATAATGACTGGCACATGCCATTTTTTCATGCAAATAGATTGGTTCGTTTGTTTCTTACTTTGTACCCTTCAGTGGGATAACTGGGAAGGGACTATGTATAGGAGGGTCGAGATAAGAAGTGATTGATACACAGAATCACCAGTTTAATCCTGACATGAAGTGGCGGGACAGTCTCCTTGTTTATGGCAGTGATTGATTGTTGTAACCGCCTGTGAATCTCTGATTTATACTCTGTGCATTCCTGATTTCCAACGGGATGGTCCCTCAAACATATATTTGGATGCAGCACATTTTCCTTACTTACAATGTAGAAGGATTTACTTTGAAAACATCACGTTTAAAAGATTGCTCAGTTACATGCCGCATTATCTATGTCGCTGTGATAAAAAGGGCAATATGAGAATCTCAACCTGAATAAAAGTGTGAGATTCTCTTGTTGCAGCCTTAAATGGTGCAGCATTGCCAGCATACTAGATGTACAAGAGCCTGGCTGGTAAAACCCCTCAGATATTGGAGATTGCAGTGCACTGAATTACAAATTAACTTTTAACCATTACCATTTCATATGAATTAATTAATTTGTAGGGGGAAATGTCCTGGGGGAGGTCTAATGGCACGTTGATCAAAAAGTAGTCATAATGAAAAAATTGTCTGATTGTGATTTGGTGGTAAAAGAAGGACAGTATTTTCAATAATAAATCCATGAGGAATGAAAATTGTCATAAAGAATTACAAATGTCGGTAAGAAGATCTTGATGAAATTGCCCTTATAATTGTGACATTAAACATGTCTTTAATGGGGCGTAGCCTGGACTCTCATGGCGCCGGACGTGTAGCGGTTTAGCTCCATACAGTTGAGGCACTGAAGTTTGATGTTCGAGGAGTGCTTCACCTCTTTCAACTTCTATTTTGCATCTAACCCCTATGAATGAGAGGGAGAAAGAAAAAATGTCCCAAACTGACACCAACAGCATCCGCTCATACCTTACTGAATCCTCCACTAGGAACTCTCCCACCAATCCGCCATCTTACTCTGGTGCATCCACTCTCGTGGTACAGGACCCAGAGGAGAACTCGTCTGATGACAACCAGACCTGTAATACTACACTGGCGACTTCCATCACCTCCCCAACAAGGAGGATCTTGTCAGATACATGGCAGACATGAAGGCCATGATGCAGACTGAACTAGCTAAAGTGTCCACACATGACCGAGACACACTACTAGATCACTTGTCTGACTACTTTAGACACAACTCATCTCCTGATACACCGGCTGCAATCAGTTGGGAAGCACACAAGTACATGATACGGGTATACCTCATTAAAATAGGTGCTTTTCGCAAAAAAGAGAAAATGAAAAACATTCATGATCTCACAGGACAGATTTGTTTACTAGAATTAGACCATGTCACTAAAAAACACAAATTCTTTACAGGCCCTGACAGAGACGAAATCAGAACTCAATACAATTCTCAGAGAGAAAGTCAATAAATCGTTCATTTGGCAGAAATACAAAACATATCTTGCAGGCAATAAATGTGGTAAACTGCTTTCTAAAATCATTGCCATTAAACGCAGATCTACTCTAGTTTCCAGAGTTACCTTTTACTCTGGCTCACACATGACCTCCTACCCTGATATGTCCGACTCTTTTCGAACTTTCTATAACAAGTTGTACAAATTGAGGGAGAGTTCAGACTCCCCTTCTGAATTCCCTTATGCCAAGCTGAAGAATTTCCTCGAAAGAGCAAAACTTACCTCTTTGACCACAGAAGAATCTAAGGCCATGGAAATCCCAATCACAGTTGATGAGATACGCACTACCATTAGATCCACAGCTTCAGGAAAAAGTCCCGGACCAGACGGGTTCTCCCTTCAGTACTATTCTATATTTGTAGACTCTCTTCTCCCACACATGTGCGTCTCATTCAACACAGTATTAATGGTTACTCTGCTCCCACCTCAATCACTGGTGACACACATAGTGGTTATACACAAACCAGGCAAGAACCCCTTGGACTGTGCAAGTTACTGCCCCATATCACAGCTGAACACAGACCTGAAGATTTTCATTAAGATCCTGGCAAAAAGAATAAAGGGATTGTTACCAAAACTGATCCACCCAGACCAGAATGGTGTCACTCCTGGAAGGGAGGTAAGACATAGTACATCTCTGGTGCTTTCGGTAATGGAATATGCTATCTCACATAATGTGCCAACACTTTTTCTATTTACCAACGCTGAAAAGGCATTCGATAGAGTTCACTGGGATTATCTGTTTGGGGTCCTTCAACACCTTGGACTAGGTGACAAGATGCTGAAAGGAATAAGGAGTCTATACCAATCCCCTACAGCAAAGGTCTTACGTAATGGTACACGGTCGAACACCTTTGAGATACAAAATGGCACAAGGCAGGGATGCCCCCTTTTGCTTATATTATTTATACTCTCCCTCAAACTTCTATTGAATCTGGTGAGTGCTTCTGAGGACATTTCTGGCCTCTCACTGGGCAAAATATCTCTAAAGGTTTCTGCTTTTTTTGATGACACATTGTTCCTCATTTCTAAACCACAGCCCTCTCTTCCACCTCTCTTACCCTTGATAGACAAATACTCTGAACTCTCCCAGGCTAAGACTAACCTATCAAAATCGATTATTTTAAACATCAACCTCCCCTCTGAACAAGTAGACTTTCTAAAGATAAACTTTCCATTTTCCAGGTTGAAGGATTGTGTAAGTATTTAGGAATATGGCTCACGCCCCTACTTGACTCCCTCCCAGAGGTTGACATTTCTCCATTGATATCGGATATTCCAAGAGACTCAACCAGGAGGGGATAACTTCAAACTTCATGGACTGGTAGAATTAACATTCTTAAGATGGTCACATTACCCAAATTACTACTCCTCTTTAATGCACTCCCGATACATATCCCAAAGAGATTTCTGCAAGCTCTTTCATCGGTTATACATGCGTTTATATAGAAAGATAAAATACCTAGGTTGTGACAGGGCATACTACATAGGAAGATATCAGAAGGAGATCTTGGTCTTCCAGATGTGATCTCTTATTATAGAGCCTCAGCCTTGGCAAAACTATTTGACATGACTTGCAATCCTTCTAAGCCGTGGACTTCCACTCTCTCGCCTTATCTATGGCATTATGACCCACTCCAGGTGATACTGGCTACCCCATCCGCCCATCCATCATCATGTAGAAACCATTTGATATTTAACCATATCATGTCAATCTGGGATGACTGTTGTACCCTCTCTAACATCACCCCGCTCCCCCTCTCTGCTTAAATCACTTATAAGTAATCATGATTTCCCAGCAGGAAGTGATCACGCCTTATTTGCATCTCTTCAAGACAAAAAACTCTCCTCCCTGGACTCACTTTGAGACTCAACAACTCCCACTTCTGTCAACCGACTTCAGCTCTTGCTTGACATCCCAATTAAACCATGGAGGTGCATGTTACAAGTACAATATTGAATACACGATTAATGGAAATGAGTATTCCGCCCCAAGAAATTAACTTTTTTCGAAAGACGTCTTCAACATGTACCAAAGGGTTTCAGACCTCTCTCCTTTTATTATAATCTACTCTGCTCCTTATCTGACTCCCCCAAATTATATTTCCTGAAGCAATGGGAAAAAGAGCTGTCTATATCATTGGAGAATGAGCAATGGTCCATTGTGTTTAGTAATAATTATAGATACGCGAGAGACTCAGCCACTAGAGAGATGAATTATAAGTTATATGTGAGATGATACCTTACACCACTCCATTTATCCTATTGCACCTCATCAGCTTTCCCTAAATGCTGGAGATGTGATGATAGGAGCTATCCCGCACACATTTGGTGGGACTGCCCTGTTATTATAGAATACTGGGAACAGATTCTAAGTGACATAAATCAAAAGTTGAGTCTCTCCCTTCTTAGAGACTCTGTTCTTTGCCTGTTCTTTAACACTAACCATCTACCACATATTGTTCCTGAATCAAGTACAGCACTGATAGCTCCCCTCTTTTTTTTTATAATGTTTTTATTGAGAGGACAGTAATAAAAACATTACAAAGTCATAAATAATACACAAAGTGGGCAAGTAAGATGCATCTTGTAAGACAACAAGTAAATATCATAAGTTAGAGATACAGCTGTCCCATTTTTTATATTTTATTGTAGACAAAAAAACAAAAAGCAGAACCCACCTCACCCAACTATAACCCCCACCATATCCCTACTAAAACTCACCCACCCACCCACCCTCCCTAGGAACAGGGCCAGATTTACATCTCAGGAGCCTGTAGGCACAGAAATCTGAAGCGCCCCCCCTGGCCATCTCCACTGGACACCTCCACAATGCTCCTAATCTCCAAACTGCCCCCATAATCTCCATATTGCCATCACATTGCCCCCATCAGCTCCAACTTGCCCCCCATCAGCTCCACATTGCTCCCATCATCTCCATATTGCTCTCACATTGCCCCATCAGCTCCAACTTGCCCCCCATCAGCTCCATGTTAACCTCACATTGCCCCTATCAGCTACAACTTGCCCCCCATCAGCTCCACATTGCCCCACCATCTCCAAATTGCCCCCATCAGCTGCACATTGCCCCCACCATCTCCATATTGCCCTCACATTACCCCCCTTCGGCTCCAACTTGCCCCCACCATCTCCATGTTGTCCTCACATTGCCCCCCTTCGGCTCCAACTTGCCCCCACCATCTCCATGTTGCACTCACATTGCCTCCCCCCACCATTGTCCGTTTCCTACCTTCCCCTGTTGTCCGTTTCCTACCTCCCTGGCAGGAGATCTGTCATCTGTGCCTCCTTTGGCACAGTCCTGTAGCTGCTGGATCTCCCGCTCGGTCTCCTATTCAGGAATGCAGAGCGCTGGGAGATGATGTCATCACCCAGTGCTCTGCATTCCTAAAGAGCCGACGAGGGAGCTCAGCAGCTACAGGACTGTGCCAAAGGAGGCACAGACATGTCCTGCCAGGGAGGTAGGAAACAGACAAAGGGGGGGGGGCAATGTGAGGGCAACATGGAGCGGTCGCTGGGGTGGCAATGTCAGGGCAACATGGAGCGGGCGCCAGGGGGAGGATTATTCTGCCACTGCACTGTCAGCAAGGATAATTTAAAAAAAAAAACTAAAAAAGTGAACCCAATGACAGGCGCCCTCTGCAGATGCCTACTCTGCCTTATTGTAAATCCGGCCCTGCCTGGGAAACAAGCACAATCTTTCCCGCGATAATTATTGTTAGGCATAGCAAATAAGAACGTAGGCATGAATTAGATGGCAATTATGCAAGTATATATAACTAGAATCTCCAGGATACCACTCTACGAGTAAAGAGTTCTAGCATTGCAATATGAAGTCCAGGAGCCCCAAATCAAATTGAATCTATTTGGGGTGCCTCTATGCAAATAAAGTCCCTTATAAAGAGGGAGATTATGAGCCACCAGGGTCATCCAATGGACATGCTTAGGGGGGTGCTCTGACATCCACGACTGTGCCACCACCTTCTGTGCCATAACCAACAGCTCCCTAATCAACACATTATGAAAATTATTGTGGAGTTGATCAGGTAAAATAGAAAATATGCATACTTTCAGAGAAGGTAGTAGGTCCCATTGTATCACAGCTGACACAGTGCGCAACATGTCCTCCCAAAATCTATGAACCAGAGAACATTCCCACAGAAGGTGCAAGAAAGTGGTGCCTGCCTCCCCACACCTCCTGCACCGGTCATCATCTAACTTACCCATCCTGAAAAGACACACAGGAGCGTAATAAGACCTGTACAGAATTTAAAGCTGAATTAACTGATGTCTAGCTGTGGTAGCTACTGCTGCAGGACTATTCAAGGCCATTTCCCACTCACAATCCTCAAGGGCTCCCACATCTATCTCCCATCTAGACCTAAGCCCATCATTCTCACCCAAAGAACACTTATCTAGCCACTCATATACTAACGAGACAGGCCGAAGCGGCCGTCTCCTTTTAGCCAATGTAACCAACGAGAATTCCTTTAAACACTATGGGAACGCCAAGAGCCGCTTGATCTCTGATCTCTCTCTGAACGTCCTCCTTCTCTAACCTATACTTTTCTTTTTCTTCTGTCTAATCCTATTCTTACTTCTCCTTCCCCTATCACTTCTCTACATACATTCCTTTAGACATTCATTCATAGTATCACCATCAACGGCATGTTAGTGACTCACTTGACTGATTATCATCTATCACAATCTTACTTAATCAGCTATTTATGATAAGTTTGTATGTCCACCTAACATGTTGATTTTATTTATAAGTCCACTTTTTAAACATACGCCCTCTGGATGATAATGAACAATCTCTACTCATTCGGATTTCTATGGACGATCTTATTTGAATATCTTTCATATGTCCAATTTAGAAAAAAAAAGCATTGATTTTTTAAATAATTGTAAATGTATTTTTATTATTAATAAACATTTTGAAACAAAAAAGTCTTTAAAGGGGAACTTTCACCTCCGCATTATCATTGTTGTATCGCTTCCTTTGTGTCCCCTCTGTACATTGCGGTGTTTCTTTTTGCCTAAAAATATGTTTAAATGAAGCAAAAAGGTACTTGAATTTTGTACCTGATGACGTTAGCAGCTGCACAGCCGCGCACCGTATGGTGCAGAAGACACTCCCACAGCCTCCGCTCCTTTCACTTGCCCCAGCATCCTCCGATGACGGAGGCGTTCTGTTAGTAAGCTGGAGAGAGATCTCATTGGCTAGATATCGATATCTAGCCAATGAGATCTCTCTCCAGCTTACTAACAGAACTCCTCCGCCATCGGAGGATGCTGGGGCAAGTGAAAGGAGCTGAGGCTGTGGGAGTGTCTTCTGCACCGTACGGTGCGCGGCTGTGCGGCTGCTAACGTCATGAGGTACAAAATTAAAGTTTCTTTTTGCTTCAGTTAAACAGATTTTTAGGCAAAAAGAAACACCGCAATGTACAGAGAAGGCACAAAGAAGCGATACAACAATGATAATGCGGAGGTGAAAGATCCCCTTTAATTTCTTTAAAATGAAAGTTTTTCTTACTAGTTTTGCCTGTTGAATTAATAATATCATGCTACTGCTTCTCACACCTATCTGCTAATAGTACATTGATTTGTCTACTCCAAATCTAGTAAAAGTGGGCCAAGTTTTACATAATTTATTTAATTTGAATGAATCATTTTCAAATGTCAGTCCAGAGGAGACAGCAGGGGTTTTCCCAATTAGAATTCGTGCTGAACAAATTTCATCCTGCAATGAAAATTTTAGACAAAATTCTGACTAACGAATGTAATGTAAAAATAATTAGTTTTCACTGAATGACAAGAAATGTTTTTAACAAATGATTCAGACGAAAAAAATGTTTCGCCATGCACAAGTCTAGTGATCGCTTTTCTCTTTGTGCCTATAAGGCTGTGCATATTTCCGTCATGTTACAGAAATAGATGTGTGTTTTTTAAAAATGCATCTGGGGAATAGTAAGTCCTTATTTCATGTTTACTTAGAAATATCTTATGTAAAATCCTCTGCTTTTTTTCTTAGATGTTGGGATATGAACACTAATACTGCTCTTTGGTGGGTGATTAAAGGTCCTGTCATTGGCTCAATTATGGTAAGGAAAATGTTGCAGTGCGTTCAAGAGTTCTTTGACATTCAATTTGCTAATATGTACTTTTATTTCACTTTGGGCAGTTTTATGTTTTAATACTCTAATACGAAGATCACTCCCATTTGTCTTTACCATTTTGTGCATTTATTTATCTCATGGAGCGTTCCTCATTCCTTGTATTAATGTTTTTGTGGCTGGCTCTGATACATAGACTGTGTCAATAGAATCTCAGAATCGCAACAGAACCAACAACAGGAAGCCAGTATTGCTTTAGAATCCATTAATGACACGCGTGCGTGCGTGCATGCGTCTGTGTGTGTGTATATAAACAAACTGAAAGGGTTATGGTGGGGAAAAAGTGAATAAAAACCCCTTCCACCTGAATTTGGTGGGTGGTAGATACAAAGTTAAACAAAAATATGACACCCCATTCAAGCCATAAGGCTTGCTTTTCCCACAGAAACCTCACATTTGCAGTGTTGTTACTACTGCAAGGGATTCTGGGTAAGCATATGCAAATAAGTTTAACAAGGAATCACCTTCTTGCCTCAGATTCCACTTTATACATGGATTCCTTTGAGTATATGTACACTGAACAACAGCTTTAAGACACAACTCACGAAGAGATGCAAAGCCAGTAACTACCACCCACCAAACTCAGGTGGAAGGGGTTTTCATTCACTTTTTTCCCCACCATAACCTTTTCAGTTTGTGCTTCACATGTGCACCAAGCCTCAATAGCAAGCCAGTAAAATAAACCTCATGCTGATGAGTTGCATTGACAATGAAATGGCCATCCATGAGTGGTTCACTGGCTTTGCATCTCTTCCTGAGTTGTGTCTTAAAGCTGTTACTTAGCATACTCAAAGGAATCCATATATAAAGTGTAATCTGAGGCAAAATGATGATTTCTTGTTAAACTTATTTGCTTATGCCTACCCAGAATTCCTTGCAGTAGTAACAACACTGCACATATGAGATTTCTGTGGTAAAAGCAAGTGTTATGGCTTGCCTGGGGTGTCAAATTTTTGTTTAACATTGTATCTACCACACACGTGTGTGTGTGTTGATGTTTGTGTGTTTATGTATTTCTGTGTATACATGCCTAGGAACAGGGTGGGAGTGGGCAGAACAGGTGGGACATAAGGCTACTGAACTCATAAAGCCAGAGAATCAGGCTCTGTCCCCAGAGACCTGGTAATTTATTCTAAAAACTGGAGTCTCTGGTGCAGATCTGAAGAATTCCCAGTCATATAGGTGTATTTGTGTGTGTATGTTTGTGTGCTCGTATTTATCTGTGTGTGCATGCATGTGTGTATGTGTATCTCTGTGTAACTGTATGTGTGTATATATGTATACATTTTATATGTAATCCGTTAAAGGGACAGTAATGTCCCAGAAAAAATATTTATCATTTTGTAGTGCTTAAAAAGTTGAACTGAATGCAAAAAAACTCTATCTCTCAAACCGCTATGGTTTGAGAGATACTCACTGTCAAAGTTTGACAGCAGGAAATCTGTGTCGGCCGACACGAGGAGGCTCTTCACAAGAGCCGCAATTGTGTTTTTTTTTTTATTAATTACATCATTGGAATGGTCTACAAAGTGTGCTTGCAAACGAGGCACACTTTGTAGACCTTTCCAATGAAGTCATTCTTTTTAAATAACACAATTGCGGCTCTGCTGCAGAGCTGCCAGTTGGCCCCCGGACAGGATTCCCCTGCAATCAGCACAGTGCTGACATAAGGGAAAGGGCAGGGAGGGGGAACTTTGACAGTGACTATCTCTCAAACCATGGCGGTTTGAGAAATCGGGTTTTTTTCATTCAGTTCAACTTTTTAAGCCCTACAGAATGATAAATATTTTTTCTAGGACATTACTGTTCATTTAAAGACAAGAGAAGTGTGAAATGCGTTGATAAGCAATTCATTACACACCACTCTGGTCCCGGATGTGTTACCCCTTGAGTACAGAGGAGTATGCAATGTACTGCAAACGCAATGCACACCTCTCTTTAAGGGATAGTAATACTTAATAGGTAGAAAAATCTATGTTGTAGGGATTGTTCTCCTGAGTAAAGCAAGGGCACTTCCACTGCTGGGAGGTGTTTTATTCAACAGTTATTATGAATTGTTTTTAAGTGCAATATCTAAATAGTTAGAGTGGCGCTGTTGCTATACCATCCTATGGAGGTTTCTGCTGAACTGATCAGAGCTGTCCATAGGATTGTGTAGCAACAGCGCCGCTGTACAATGTCAGGCCGTTTAGATATTGCACTTAAAAACAATTAAAGTTTGAGATGAAATAACTAGTGAATAAAACACCTCTCGGCAGTGGGTGTACCCTTGTTTTACCCTACAATATATAAATTTTTTACATATTAAGTGTTGCTATTCCTTTAAAGGGTAGATTTAGAGATACCCATTACATATTATCAGCAATATTTCAATGACAAAAATATGTTAAAGAAAAGAGGATATAAACTTCTGAAGATAGGGAAATGGCAGACAAGGTAAGGTAGTGCAGTTGGTTCTTTATTTACCATCACGTTCTATGTCTCCCTTGGTGAATTTACAAAGATAATTCCACACTAAAGGAACAGTAAATTTTTTTTATGAAAACACATATTTTATAGTACTTTTCCTGCTGAATAAAACAAGGGTACTCCCATCACTGTCAGATGTTTTATTCAAAAGTTATAGCAGTTTAAATAATCAGGAAGTGAATTTACTATGTTTAATTCCTGATAGTCCTAACTGACAGGAAGTGAATTTACTGTGTTTACTTCCTGATAGTTCTAACTGACAGGAAGTGAATTTACTGCGTTTACTTCCTGATAGTTCTAACTGACAGGAAGTGACAGGCAGTTTCTATCACATTCTATGGAGAACTGTATGTCTCTGACTTTTCTGACTTTCCTCTCCATTAGAATCTAACAGGAAATCTAATTCGAATTTGACCACTAGAGGGCACTGCTAATGTAAAAAAACATGGGTTTAAACTGTAATAACTCTGGAAATATAAATCTCTCTGCAGTGGGAGTACCCTTATTTTACTCAATAGGAAAATCCCTACAATATATATTTTTTCATAAAAAAAGTTTACTGCTCCTTTAAATAGGGCACTAGAATCAATGTTTTGATGTTATTATTTTCTATTGTCTCTTTACTAAGCTATGTCGGCCAAATTTCCTCCCTCAAAGGAATAGTAATAGTTAATATGTAAAAAAAATATATATATTGTAGTGTTTATACCCATGAGTAAAAAGAGGGTACTCTCACTGCTGAAAGGTGTTTTATTCAAAAGTATTACAGCTCAAAGCTGCATTTTTAGGTGCAATATCACAGTGGCCTGAAAATGTACAGTGGCGCTGTTGCTACACCATCCTATAAACAGCTCTGGTCCATAGACCTTAAATCTCTATAGGATGGTGTAGCAACAGCACCACTATACAATTTCAGGCCACTTTGATATTGCACCTAAAAAATTCAGCTTTGAGCTGTAATACATTTTAAATAAAAGACCTTTCAGCAGTGGGAGTACCCTTGTTTTACTCAGGGGGATAAACTCTACAACTATTTTTTTTTTTTACATTTTAAGTATTACTATCCCTTTAATGCCACTTGTACCAAGGGGAGTATAGTGGGACAGTCTGTAGGAGTTTTTGGTTGTCCTACCTTACCGTACCTTTATACCTTGTTTAAGGTGATATAATGAACAAGGAAAAAGAGGAAATTATGAATTGTTATGCCATTTCGCTGCTCATGCTATGCATCAGGCATTTGGAGCTTACTGGCATTAAAGTCCTGAACATGGCAGATGATGTCCTCCAATCAGAATGTATACACTACTAGCTACAAATCCCGTACACACGGGCTGATTCGGAGCATAGAGCTCCGGATGGCTCACAGCCTGTCTGTGCTCCCAGGCTCTGGGGCAGGAGTGGAGGTGCTGGGTGACACTTTGTCACCCAGCCGCCTCCGCTGCTGCCCCGGAGCCAGGAGCAAAGACAGGCTGTCAGCCTTCTGGAGCTCTACGCTCCGGATCAGCCCGTTCTGCGAGCCCCTACTGCGCGTGTGAGATTACGCACACAGTGAGCGACGCATTCTAGGACTTTATGTTATAGGATAGATCATACCCTGTGGCACGGCAATTTGTGTTAGAGGCTAACACCAGGAGCTACACTGGGTAATTGGAACATCCGTCCCATTGTTAACTATTTGAGTGCCAGACGGGTATCCAATGCTTTGCATTAAAATGTGTCGGATACCTCCCTGCCACTGAAAGGTTTAAGTCAGTCAGAAAGAGCCTTTCATGACAGATAACTCTTTGTTCACATTTAAATTCACATACTGTGAAAGGTACAGCTTGATTTCATTTGCCTTTAGTATATTTCCTCCTAGTGGTCATTTCATCTTTATTATGCAGTGCAAATTCCACAAGATTAGATACCTATGCATACCTAGAAATATGATGCTAATGTATAAAGATTATGTGGAGCAATTCTGGGGCAAACCAGCTGTACCATTGTGGGCAAATATAAATTCTGTAAATAACTCTTAATTTAAAGTATTTTAACCCCTTGATTTCTGAAGACACATCATTGGGTATTTTTATTAGTACCCTATAGTGCAGCTGGTTTGCCACATAATCACTACAATGCTTCTCAGTACATTAGCCTTTCAATGTTTTACTACTGTCACTAATTAGCCAGACATTATCAAAATCAGTGTCTATGTTCATTAATACATTGTGTGTGAGTATGCCTAGTACAGGAATCATACATTGTGTGAGTGAATGCCTAGGACAGGAATCATACATTGTGTGAGAGGATGACTAGGACAGGAATCATACATTGTGTGTGAGAGGATGCCTAGTGCAGGAATCATACATTGTGTGAGAGGATGCCTAGTGCAGGAATCATACATTGTGTGAGAGGATGTCTAGTGCAGGAATCATACATTGTGTGAGAAGATGTCTAGGACAAGAATCATACATTGTGTGAGAAGATGCCTAGGACAGGAATCATACATTGTGTGTGAGGATGTCTAGGACAGGAATCATACACTGTGTGTGAGAGGATGTCTAGGACAGGAATCATACATTGTGTGAGAGGATGTCTAGGACAGGAATCATACATTGTGTGAGAGGATGTCTAGGACAGGAATCATACATTGTGTGAGAGGATGTCTAGGATAGGAATCATACACTGTGTGAGAGGATGTCTAGGACAGGAATCACACATTGTGTGAGAGGATGTCTAGGACAGGAATCATACATTGTGTGTGAGGATGTCTAGGACAGGAATCATACATTGTGTGAGAGGATGTCTAGGACAGGAATCATACATTGTGTGAGAGGATGTCTAGGATAGGAATCATACACTGTGTGAGAGGATGTCTAGGACAGGAATCACACATTGTGTGAGAGGATGTCTAGGACAGGAATCATACATTGTGTGAGAGGATGCCTAGGACAGGAATCATACATTGTGTAAGAGGATGCCTAGGGCAGGAATCATACACTGTGTGAGAGGATGTCTAGGACAGGAATCATACATTGTGTGAGAGGATGTCTAGGACAGGAATCATACATTGTGTGAGAGGATGTCTAGGACAGGAATCATACATTGTGTGTGAGGATGTCTAGGACAGGAATCATACATTGTGTGTGAGGATGTCTAGGACAGGAATCATACATTGTATGTGAGGATGTCTAGGACAGGAATCATACACTGTGTGAGAGGATGCCTAGGAGAAGAATCATACATTGTGTGAGAGGATGTCTAGGACAGTAATCATACATTGTGTGAGAGGATGTCTAGGACAGGAATCAAACATTGTGTGAGAGGATGTCTAGGACAGAATCATACCTTGTGTGAGAGGATGTCTAGGACAGGAATCATACATTGTGTGAGAGGATGTCTAGGACAGGAATCATACACTGTGTGAGAGGATGTCTAGGACAGGAATCATACATTGTGTGAGAGGATGCCTAGTACAGGAATCATACATTGTGTGAGAGGATGTCTAGGACAGGAATCATACATTGTGTGAGAGGATGTCTAGGACAGGAATCATACATTGTGTGAGAGGATGTCTAGGACAGGAATCATACATTGTGTGAGAGGATGTCTAGGATAGGAATCATACATTGTATGTGAGGATGTCTAGGACAGGAATCATACACTGTGTGAGATGATGTCTAGGATAGGAATCATACATTGTATGTGAGGATGTCTAGGACAGGAATCATACACTGTGTGAGAGGATGTCTAGAACAGGAATCATACATTGTGTGAGAGGATGTCTAGGACAGGAATCATACACTGTGTGAGAGGATGTCTAGGACAGGAATCATACACTGTGTGAGAGGATGTCTAGGACAGGAATCATACATTGTGTGAGAGGATGTCTAGGACAAGAATCATACATTGTGTGAGAGGATGTCTAGGACAGGAATCATACATTGTGTGAGAGGATGTCTAGGACAGGAATCATACACTGTGTGAGAGGATGTCTAGGACAGGAATCATACATTGTGTGAGAGGATGTCTAGGACTGGAATCATACATTGTGTGAGAGGATGTCTAGTGCAGGAATCATACATTGTGTTAGAGGATGTCTAGGACAAGAATCATACATTGTGTGAGAGGATGTCTAGTACAGGAATCATACATTGTGTGAGAGGATGTCTAGGACAGGAATCATACACTGTGTGAGAGGATGTCTAGGACAGGAATCATACACTGTGTGAGAGGATGCCTAGGACAGGAATCATACATTGTGTGAGAGGATGTCTAGGACAGGAATCATACACTGTGTGAGAGGATGTCTAGGACAGGAATCATACACTGTGTGAGAGGATGCCTAGGACAGGAATCATACATTGTGTGAGAGGATGTCTAGGACAGGAATCATACACTGTGTGAGAGGATGTCTAGGACAGGAATCATACACTGTGTGAGAGGATGCCTAGGACAGGAATCATACATTGTGTTAGAGGATGTCTAGGACAAGAATCATACATTGTGTGAGAGGATGTCTAGTACAGGAATCATACATTGTGTGAGAGGATGTCTAGGACAGGAATCATACACTGTGTGAGAGGATGTCTAGAACAGGAATCATACATTGTGTGAGAGGATGCCTAGGACAGGAATCATACATTGTGTGAGAAGATGCCTAGGACAGGAATCATTCATTGTGTGAGAGGATGCCTAGGACAGGAATCATTCATTGTGTGAGAGGATGCCTAGGACAGGAATCATACATTGTGTGTGAGAGGATGTCTAGGACAGGAATCATACATTGTGTGAGAGGATGCCTAGGACAGGAATCATACATTGTGTGAGAGGATGTCTAGGACAGGAATCATACATTGTGTGAGAGGATGTCTAGGACAGGAATCATACACTGTGTGAGAGGATGTCTAGGATAGGAATCATACACTGTGTGAGATGATGTCTAGGATAGGAATCATACACTGTGTGAGAGGATGTCTAGGACAGGAATCATTCATTGTGTGAGAGGATGTCTAGGACAGGAATCATACAGTGTGTGAGAGGATGTCTAGGACAGGAATGATTCATTGTGTGAGAGGATGTCTAGGACAGGAATCATACATTGTGTGAGAGGATGTCTAGGACAGGAATCATACATTGTGTGAGAGGATGTCTAGGACAGGAATCATACATTGTGTGAGAGGATGTCTAGGACAGGAATCATACATTGTGTGAGAGGATGCCTAGGACAGGAATCATACACTGTGTGAGAGGATGTCTAGTACAGGATTCATACATTGTGTGAGAGGGTGTCTAGTGCAGGAATCATACACTGTGTGTGAGGATGTCTAGTACAGGAATCATACACTGTGTGAGAGGATGTCTAGGATAGGAATCATACATTGTATGTGAGGATGCCTAGGACAGGAATCATACACTGTGTGAGAGGATGTCTAGAACAGGAATCATACATTGTGTGAGAGGATGTCTAGGACAGGAATCATACATTGTGTGAGAGGATGCCTAGGACAGGAATCATACACTGTGTGAGAGGATGTCTAGGACAGGAATCATACATTGTGTGAGAGGATGCCTAGGACAGGAATCATACATTGTGTGAGAGGATGTCTAGGACAAGAATCATACATTGTGTGAGAGGATGTCTAGTGCAGGAATCATACATTGTGTTAGACGATGTCTAGGACAAGAATCATACATTGTGTGAGAGGATGTCTAGTACAGGAATCATACATTGTGTGAGAGGATGTCTAGGACAGGAATCATACACTGTGTGAGAGGATGTCTAGAACAGGAATCATACATTGTGTGAGAGGATGCCTAGGACAGGAATCATACACTGTGTGAGAGGATGTCTAGTGCAGGAATCATACATTGTGTGAGAGGATGTCTAGGACAAGAATCATACATTGTGTGTGAGAAGATGCCTAGGACAGGAATCATTCATTGTGTGAGAGGATGCCTAGGACAGGAATCATACATTGTGTGTGAGAGGATGTCTAGGACAGGAATCATACATTGTGTGAGAGGATGCCTAGGACAGGAATCATACATTGTGTGAGAGGATGTCTAGGACAGGAATCATACATTGTGTGAGAGGATGTCTAGGACAGGAATCATACACTGTGTGAGAGGATGTCTAGGATAGGAATCATACACTGTGTGAGATGATGTCTAGGATAGGAATCATACACTGTGTGAGAGGATGTCTAGGACAGGAATCATACATTGTGTGTGAGGATGTCTAGGACAGGAATCATACATTGTGTGAGAGGATGTCTAGGACACAGGGCCGGATTTGCCATTAGGCAAAGTAGGCACCTGCCTACAGGCGCACGCCACCTAGGGGCGCCTGCCACTGTGATTTTTTTTTTTTAATCTTTTTTTTTTAATTAAAAAAAAAAAAAAGTAGGCACCTCGTTGGCGCTGCCAGCACTGGGCTTCCCTGGGGGCCATCCGGAGCGTCGTAAATAAAAGTGCTACATTTGCCACGCTTGCAGGCCATCACTAAGTAGACGCGACCGGTGGTTGTTCACATCTCGCGGCCGCCTGTTACCTTGCGGCCGCGAGATGTGAACAACCGCCGGTCGCGTTTACTGAGTGATGGCCTGCAAGCGTGGCAAATGTAGCACTTTTATTTAAGAAGCCGGGTAGGCTGGCGGTGTGACAGAGCGGGATGCTGGGAGCAGAGACAGAGTCAGACGCCAGACACGATCACAGGCAAGGGGCATGGGGGGAATCAAGAGAATTTATATAGAGGTAAGAGGGGGAAAAAGGCAAAAGGGGGACCAATAGCGGGTAAAAGAGGCAGAGGGGGGTCAAGAGGGAGAAAAAAAAAAGGCAAAAGGAGGGGGGATCAGGAGGGGGAGAAAGTGGCAAAAGGTTGGGATCAAGAGTCAGGAAGGGGAGAGAGAGAGGCAAAAGGGGGATTAAGAGTTAATGAGGGGGAGAAAGAGGCAAAGGGGAGATCAAGAGAGGAAAGTGGGGGGAGGGGAGAAAAAGGTAAAAGGAGGAGGGTCAAGAGGGGGATAAAGAGGCAAAAGGGGGGCATCAGGAAAGGGGAAGAGAGAGGCAAGTGGGAGAGAGAGAGGCAAAAGGGGGATGAAGACAAGAGTCAAGGCTGGATTAAGGCAAGAGGGGGGAAAGAGGCAAAGAGGGGGATCAAGAGGAGGAGAATGGCAAAAGAAAAATCAAGAGGGGTAAAGAGAGGCAACTTGACAAGAGGGGGAATCAAGACCGGGTGAAAGAGGCAGAGGGGGGTCAAGAGTGGGAAAAAAGAGACAAATGGAGGGGGGATCATGACTGGGAAGTTAAGTTGTTTCGCCGTGTGATATTACATAACCCTCTCCCGTGAAGCAGCATAGAGACAAGAAGCACTCCGTTGCTGTCATCTTGGCAATAATGTTCCTGAATGGCAGAAAGGAAATGTGATCGTCATAGGTCAGTGTGTCTCACTGGGGCTTTTTATTTGCTCTCCTTGTAGCAGTTTATTTTCCCAAGAGTTGCACATGACCCTTATTAGTCTAGCTATGCAGTGATTCTCAGCTGCAGTACTCAGAGCACACAAACAGGTTAGCTTTTCAAGATATCCCTGCTTAGTAACAGGTGGGTGAGCAGTGGTACAGCCGTTGCTATTTAGTTGCCTTTGCTTAACCCTTTGAGTGCCAGAGGGGTACAAAACGCATTGCAAAGCAATGTGTTGCATACCCCTCTGGCACTCAAAGGGTTAATTAGGGATATCCTGAAAGCTGCACTGCCCTAGGTGGAACAATAAGGGCCATATGCAAGGGGCAAACCAACTGTTCCAATGAGGGGGGCAAGTTGGAGCTGATGGGGGCAATGTGAGGAGCAATATGGAGATGATGGGGCAAGTTGGAGCTGATGGGGGACAATATGGAGCTGATGAGCATTGTGGAGGTGTCTAGTGTAGTTGGCAAATCGGGGGGGGGGGGGGGTGCTTCACAGTTCTGTGCCTACAGGCTCCTGAGATGTAAATCCGGCCCTGCTAGGACAGGAATCATACATTGTGTGAGAAGATGCCTAGGACAGGAATCATACATTGTGTGAGAAGATGCCTAGGACAGGAATCATACATTGTGTGAGAGGATGCCTAGGACAGGAATCATACACTGTGTGAGAGGATGTCTAGTACAGGATTCATACATTGTGTGAGAGGATGTCTAGTGCAGGAATCATACATTGTGTGAGAGGATGTCTAGGGCAGGAATCATACATTGTGTGAGAGGATGTCTAGGGCAGGAATCATACATTGTGTGAGAGGATGCCTAGGACAGGAATCATACACTGTGTGAGAGGATGTCTAGTACAGGATTCATACACTGTGTGAGAGGATGTCTAGTGCAGGAATCATACATTGTGTGAGACGATGTCTAGGGCAGGAATCATACATTGTGTGAGAGGATGTCTAGGACAGGAATCATACACTGTGTGAGAGGATGTCTAGTGCAGGAATCATACATTGTGTGAGAGGATGTCTAGGACAGGAATCATACATTATGTGAGAAGATGCCTAGGACAGGAATCATACATTGTGTGAGAGGATGTCTAGGACAGGAATCATACACTGTGTGAGAGGATGTCTAGTACAGGAATCATATACTGTGTGAGAGGATGTCTAGGACAGGAATCATACATTGTGTGAGAGGATGTCTAGGACAGGAATCATACACTGTGTGAGAGGATGTCTAGGACAGGAATCATACATTGTGTGAGAGGATGTCTAGGACAGGAATCATACATTGTGTGTGAGAGGATGTCTAGGACAGGAATCATACACTGTGTGAGAGGATGCCTAGGACAGGAATCATACATTGTGTGTGAGAGGATGTCTAGGACAGGAATCATACATTGTGTGAGAGGATGTCTAGGACAGGAATCATACACTGTGTGAGAGGATGTCTAGGACAAGAATCATACAATGTGTGTGAGAGGATGCCTAGGACAGGAATCATACATTGTGTGAGAGGATGCCTAGGATAGGAATCATACACTGTGTGAGAGGATGCCTAGGACAGGAATCATTCATTGTGTGAGAGGATGTCTAGGACAGGAATCATACATTGTGTGAGAGGATGTCTAGGACAGGAATCATACATTGTGTGAGAGGATGTCTAGGACAGGAATCATACATTGTGTGAGAAGATGCCTAGGACAGGAATCATACACTATGTGAGAGGATGTCTAGGACAGGAATCATACATTGTGTGAGAGGATGTCTAGGACAGGAATCATACATTGTGTGAGAGGATGTCTAGTGCAGGAATCATACATTGTGTGAGAGGATGTCTAGGACAGGAATCATACACTGGGTGAGAGGATGTCTAGGACAGGAATCATACACTGTGTGAGAGGATGTCTAGTGCAGGAATCATACATTGTGTGAGAGGATGTCTAGGACAGGAATCATACACTGTGTGAGAGGATGTCTAGTGCAGGAATCATACATTGTGTGAGAGGATGTCTAGGACAGGAATCATACACTGTGTTAGAGGATGTCTAGGACAGGAATCATACACTGAGTGAGAGGATGTCTAGGACAGGAATCATACATTGTGTGAGAGGATGTCTAGTACAGGAATCATACATTGTGTGAGATGATGTCTAGGACAGGAATCATACATTGTGTGAGAGGATGTCTAGGACAGGAATCATACATTGTGTGAGAGGATGTCTAGGACAGGAATCATACATTGTGTGAGAGGATGTCTAGGACAGGAATCATACACTGTGTGAGAGGATGCCTAGGACAGGAATCATACACTGTGTTAGAGGATGTCTAGGACAGGAATCATACACTGTGTGAGAGGATGTCTAGGACAGGAATCATACACTGTGTGAGAGGATGTCTAGGACAGGAATCATACACTGTGTGAGAGGATGTCTAGGACAGGAATCATACACTGTGTGAGAGGATGTCTAGGACAGGAATCATACACTGTGTGTGAGGATGTCTAGGACAGGAATCATACACTGTGTGAGAGGATGTCTAGTACAGGAATCATACACTGTGTGAGAGGATGTCTAGGACAGGAATCATACATTGTGTGAGAGGATGCCTAGGACAGGAATCATTCATTGTGTGAGAGGATGCCTAGGACAGGAATCATACATTGTGTGAGAGGATGTCTAGGACAGGGATCATACACTGTGTGAGAGGATGCCTAGGACAGGAATCATACACTGTGTGTGAGGATGTCTAGTACAGGAGTCATACATTGTGTGAGAGGATGTCTAGGACAAGACAAACACATACATACATGCACATTCCTGTACACTCACTCACTGATACACACACCATACCCTCTTTTTCCCCTTCAGCTCACATAAAGACATAAGGTTTTAGCATCCTAATAATGAGAAATGTTGCTACTTTGTACGTGTTTCTGCTAAGTGTTTGCAATGTGCCCGACTTCAGGGTAAAAGGCACTAAGGTAGATATGTTATTCCACGGAGCCGATGCGCTAAGATTTCTCTATCTTTTCAGATTATTGTTGAATACATATTTAAGTTTTGGAAAAACCCCTTGTGGAAATCCTGGTTTGCTCTGAAATGTGTACCTTTTGTGGCTGATTTGATTAGAACTGGAAGAATTTAGGAGGCAACCAAGTGCACCATACAAGTCAGAGACATATTCCCATTGATTTAAGTGGGGACATTAACCCTTGAAATGCTTAGGAGATCCCTAGTGCATTGCAGTTGGGTTTGCTCCAGACTTTTTTTTTTTTAACTCCCTTCCTCCGTTTACTCTTAACCCTTTGAGTGCCAGTGGGGTACACAATGCATTGCTTTGCATACCCCTCTGGCAATCAAAGGGTTAAAATATTAATCCTCGGATTGCCACATGCACTGTATTGAAAACCCTGTGACACCCAAATGCAGATTTAATGAGACTACAGCAATTATAAAGCAAATTAACAACAGGGAAAAAAATCCCTCTTGATATAAATGGGGTTCTCTCTCTTTAAGTCAATGGAAATGTTTATTACCTACCTATGGTGCTGTTGAATTGTTGCACAATTGCTCCTCTTGCTGTCTGCTTATGCCCCATTTAGTGTCAGAAGCAGTGGTTCTCATCTAGAGTGCCAGCTTAGAGCACCGTTTATTTTTCTATGAAGACTTTGATAAAAACATGAATGTTAAAATTCAATGAGGTGAATGCACAAATCACCCAGGGCATCTCCAGTGGCGTCTGGCTCCAGTGCCAGCGGCTGCACCGCAGGGTATGCACTAGAGCATATGATCACTTTATCGCATACCAGCAAACACACTCCCCTGTTGATAAGACTTTAATGCCAACAAGAACTTTACACCTGCCCTGTACCATGTGCCGGAAAATGACACCCTTTCTTCTATGTTGTGTTTAACCCTTGGAGTGCCAGAGAGGTAACTAACATATTGCAGTACAATGCATTGGATACCTCTCTGGCATTCAAAGGATTAAATCATGGAATTAAACGTGGCAGAGGGAAAAGGACCACCCTGCAAGCCAACAGTTTGCCCCAATTATCTTGCTTGTTGCAAGTGTCATTTTCCCTTTAAATGGATAGTAATGTTTCACAAAAACAGCAGCTCCAATTAATCTTCATAGTATCTGGGCCATAGAGAGTGTTATTTCAATACTGTCAGAGTTGTAGTTAAAGAGTAACTGAATGATAAAGTATCTCCCTCCCACCCCTTTTACCTAGTGTAAGCCGCCTCCCCTCAGATGTGGAATCTAGTCAATTGACCGGACACATCACAGCAAGGGACAAAGGGACTTACTGTGAGAACAATGAAAACCCTGCCCCCATTGACAGGTTTTTCCCTTATGCTAATTGAAGATTGTCATTCTGTGTGATCCATCTGGACAGTCTTGCTGCTCTGATGTGAGCAGTGTTACATCAGTTAAAAAGGCGGGAGCGGGATACTTTATCATTCAGTTACTCTTGAACTACAACTCTGACAGTATTGAAATAACACTCTCCATGGCCCAAATACTATGAAGATTAATTGGAGATTTTATTTTGAAACATTACTATCCCTTTAAGGAGCAGAGGAGTGTGCTTTCCTCTAGTTCTTAAAGTGTTAAGGGGAGATATTTTGCCATTATTAAGCTTAGTTAATTCATATTAGGCAAGTGTAGGGTTAGAACATTGGTTGTTTTCCCATGGAATCATGGTGGAATATTCACCCAGTGTATATTTAAGGACATTTATACATACAATATTCTCTTTTTAATCATTCTGATTACAAGACCTAAGAATAATTGTATATGTATGTATCTGAACCCTTCTTTACTCCCATGACAAATGAGTCATAAAATTTTTGGGGGGCCTTGAGTGAAAAAAAGATTGAGAACTACTGATTAGAGAAATATGCAATGCACATTCCCTGACAATAGAAGAGTTAAAAGATTTAGTGAAATTCAAGCTAACAATTTGGTTTTATCTGCAGATCAACTTTGTGCTGTTTGTCGGAATAATTATCATTCTCGTACAGAAGCTTCAATCCCCGGATATAGGAGGCAACGAGTCCAGTATATATCTGTAAGTATATTTACAGACTGCAGAACGCAAATGGCACTCAAGTATAATATATTAAGGCTGATATACTAAGAGGAACTGGAAAATTCTAGTAAAAAAAATTAAACTTTCCCAAAATTCCGATTGAATTAAATGAGGCAAATCACCTGCACCATAGCAGACAAAGTAAATGGTGAGACTAGATAAGCCTATTGTTTTTTTTATCTGCCATTTTTGTTTAAAGGGATAGTAATACTTAAAATGTAAAAAAAAAGTTATGTCGTAGGGTTTATCCCCCTGCGTAAAACAAGGGCACTCCCACTGCTGAATGGTGTTATATTCAAAAGTTATTACAGTTTCAGGTGCGGTATCACAGTGGCCTGACATTGTACAGTGGCGCTGTTGCTACACCATCCTATGGAGGTTTATGGTCAACTGGTGTAGCAACAGCATCATTGTACAATTTCAGGCCAGTGTGATATTGCACCTAAAAAAATTCAAGTTTGAGCTGTAATAACTATTGAATAAAAGTTTTCAGCAGTGGGAATACCCATGTTTTACTCAGGGGGATAGACACTATATATATATATATATACTAGCAGTATAGGACGGCGTTGCCCGTCTGTTTATTTTTCAACCAATACTTAACCCTTTCAACAGTAGAGGTCTACACAACATATTAGAATGCATTGCGTACCCTTCTGCCACTCAAAGGGTTAAAGTAAGCCTCACTGACACAGAACTGTATATATAATGCTTATGATACACACATGATTGTATGTATCATGTATATTACTGTACACACAGTGTGTACATTAATATACATAATATATAGTCCTGTGTCTACAGTGTGTACATTAATATACATTATATATACACTCGTGTGACTCAGCGTCACAACCCTTTGACTGCAAGACAACTATGCAATGCATTGCCTTGTGTACCCCTCTGTCAGTCAAAGGGTTAAGCATTGCTTAAAAAAAAGAAGGGCAACGCCGTCCCACACTGCTAGTAAGTGAATATATGATTTACAGCAAGAGCAAAGTAGTTTATGTACACAGACTAATGTATATACACATATACACATATATTAATGTGAGTGTTATTGCTGTGGAGCAATGTTATACACTTCTATACACACCACACAGTCTTATCTCCTAAACACAGGGACACCAGGGTGATACACTTCTATACACACCACACAGTCTGATCTCCTAAACACAGGGACACCAGGGTGATACACTTATATACACACCACACAGTTTAATCTCCTAAACACAGGGACATCAGGGTGATACACTTCTATACACACCACACAGTCTTATCTCCTAAACACAGGGACACCAGGGTGATACACTTACATACACGCCACACAGTCTGATCTCCTAAACACAGGGACACCAAGGTGATACACTTATATACACACCACACAGTCTGATCTCCTAAACACAGGGACACTAGGGTGATACTCTTCTATACACACCACACAGTCTGATCTCCTAAACACAGGGAAACCAGGGTGATACACTTATATACACACACCACACAGTCTGATCTCCTAAACACAGGGACACTAGGGTGATACTCTTCTATACACACCACACAGTCTGATCTCCTAAACACAGGGAAACCAGGGTGATACACTTATATACACACACCACACAGTCTGATCTCCTAAACACAGGGACAACAGGGTGGGAAGAGGGACAGAAGGATTTGGGTGTCAATGAGGGATTGTCCATACTAAAGAGGAACACTTGGTAGGTATGGCAGTGTAACTCTTTTGGTGCCTGAGGGGTACCCAATGCATTGCTTGACAATGCTTTACATATCCCTGTGGAAGTGAAGGGGTTAACTGCTTGATAGTGAAACAGGACTGTATGCAGGGCAATTTTTTGTGAAGTTTTGTGGCAGTGAAAGGGTGAAAATAAATAAAACATGTGTTAGTGTGGAAGATGTACTTTAATCATGTAAGGACCAGCAGGGTATAAAATGCATTGCACAGCTCTCTGGTCCTTAAGTGCTAAGGCCGAAGGGGTAGTGTAAAAGTTGTGAAAGCAAATGTTTGTGAACCACTGCAGTAAATGTAAAGGTTAGAGGCAAACATATTTGCACTGAGGAGGTCCCCGAGCAGGTAGGGTTAAAATGAGAACTGAGCAGACAGAATGTGACAGCATGAACCTGGGACGGCTGAGGGGGAGAGAATGATAGATTACAGGCTGTCACACATTTCACTGGTATAAAGAAGTTTGTGTAAAGACTCACATGCACTGGGTTTCGTTTTGTGGAAGGTAGCTTTTCAGCAGAGGAGACGATGAGGTCAGAGAGCATTCATAGAGAAGCGCACAGCATTTGGAGATAGCTGTGGCATGGGGAGCGGTCAGAAAACACACAAGCATTTGAAGTACGTACAGCTGAAGATGCAACTCTCATGATTGATGGCATGTATGTGAAGGAGATGTATGTGGAGGACTGGCTATGTAAATTACCTACGTTTAGCACAGTAGAATATACTGAAGTGATTTGGGGTGGAGTGTGTAAGGGTGTGTTGCGATTAACCGTTTGAGAGCCAGAGGTATGCACAAGGCACTACAAAGCAATGCATTGTGCACCCCTTTGGCCTCAGATGGTTAATGCAGAGTGCATGAAGAATGCGATGAGCCGTATGGTTAGTGAGAAAATGAACAGTAAGGTTGGCATTGTGTTCAGTAATTCTTTCAGCGTCCCGTGTAGTACTGTGTGCTCCATAACGTGATGAGTGCCAGGGAGGGATGGAAAACATTGCTTTTGGATAGCTCTCTGGCACTCACCATGTTATGGAGCACACAGTACTGCACGGGGAACACCAATAAACATATGGAGGGCAATTGCATTTGCATTCAAAATAGCATAAGGGTAGCCTTTCAGTGCTCCATGAAATAGAACACAAAGAAAGCCTAGGTGGGGAAGACTTGGGACTCAAAAGGCTAAACACCTGAATGTTCAATATTAACTCTTGGAGTGCCAGAGGAGTGTGCAACACATTGCTTTGCAATGAGTTGCATACCCCACTGGCACTCAAAAGGCTAAGTCTGTTCATTGAGTGTCTGCAAGTGGAGCTGAAAGGTACATGTCCTGAGATGGAATGCAGTGAAGCGGCATAAGTGGGATATTAACCCTTGGAGTGCCAGAGAGATAGTGAACACATTGCGTACTTCTGTAGCACTCAAAGGGTTAAACTCCGCATTCCATCTCATCAGAAGTAACTTATAGCTCCACTTACAGACACTCGATGAACAATACTGGATCGTACTGGTATCCATGAGTTGTGTACCTTGTACAGTGGCAGCTTGCTCCCACCCCCTTACCTCGGCCATGTTGCACAGTGTCCCGCAGGTCAGGCTAGTGTATCACACTGACACCATAGTAGACATGTAGTGGAAATGTGCAGACCTGTCCCCTCTTCCATGGTAGGCCAGCTATGTCCTCATGGTTTGTGTTTAGTTGTAAGTGAGTGTGTGAGTGAGGGACATGCAGCATCTACAGCAGGCAGATAGGTGGCTGAAGACAGGCAGGATACAGGTAGCAGAGCTGGTGTGTGTGTATTTGTCTGTGGTGTAGGAGTGAATGGCAGCCATTTTGTTTTTTTCCTCAGTTGTATAGTGGTGGGCGGGCTGGATAGTGGGGGAGGGCCAAGTCCCTGCTTGATTTTCATAGGAGTAGCAGTGGCCTTCGGCCACTGCAAATCCTATGAAAATCACGCTCCCATTGAATCATCCAATGGAAGCAGTAACTCTTTCTTTCTGCCGCCCCTGGGTGTGTTTTGCCAGGCACAAAGTCTTCTTTTATATATATAGATAGATATATATATATATATATATATATATATATATATATATATATATTTCATATAAATTATTGCTATCCCTTTAAACTCTTGAATGCTAGAGAGGTCTCCAATGCATTGTGTCATAAAGAGTTGGCTCAAGGGTGTAACTATAACCTGCTGGGCCCTGGGGCCGAATTTGCGGCTGCCACTCCCCTTCACGCACACATGCTCTCACATAGTCATGGTGTGGAGCAAGTTTGATAAAATGTGCCAATATAGACCTTTGCAATGCACTGGGCATCTTTCTGGTGTGCAACAGTTTAATACAGAAAGGAGAAGGGGATCACCAACTCTCTTCTCCTCATACAGTATAGCAGCAGGCGTGTGTGATGATGTTAAGGACAGCCATTTGTGATAGGAATCTGTTCTGTTTGTAATGGATCCAGGGCTGGATAATCCAATAGGCAGAGTAGGCAGCTGCCTAGAGCACCTCATTTACAGGGGCGGTGCCTCAGCTCAGCTGGTCACATCCACATTCTGAATTGTGGGTATGGCCAGAGAATTCTCAGTGTCCCAGCACTAGTTTTATACTGATTTACAGGCTCTTATTTAACCCCTTGGATGCTAGAGAGATCTCTAACACATTGCTTTGCTATGCGTTGGAGATCTCTATAGCAACTGAGGCGTTAAAGTTTTTTTTTTTCTCTCTTGCTAGTTGTAAGCCAAGGGTATTTTCTATGCCATGAAACAGTGGATGGATCTGGGGTCAAGTGAAGTGTGTGTGTGTGTGGGGGGGGGGGGGGGGTCATGCGCTGAGCTAAGGATGCCTGGAGTGTCTTGCCTTAGGGGTAGTTTGTGATGTAAATCTGGCCCTGAATGGATCTCAGTATAGTAAATATCCGAAGAGCAGCCTTGATGCAGGGCCACATCACAGCTGCACCCTCGGTACCACCTGTAATTAAGTCCCTGCATTGGGGACCTCGCAGTAATCCAAGGAGTTAACAGCCCCATTTAAGTCCATGGGGATATTTATCTTCTATGGTGTAGCCATTTTCCTCCAGAATCTCTCCAGTGGGGAGATGACTTCTACAGCGATGTCACTTCCCATTCTATGGCACCAAAGCGCTAAGATCTCTCAAGTGGAAAAGATCTTAGTTCATGGGCTCTATAGAATAACATAGGGACTGGAGAAGTGATATCACTGGAGAATTTATCTCTCCTTGATCACATTTGTATCACCCTTTAATTTATAGACTCCCAGGTCTTCACAGTACATCATTCTCATTGTATACATGATGTAAGGAAAAGTTGCACTAAATATATTTTTCAAAAAGTACAGTTATAATAGAATACTTCTATAATCCTTCAAAAGTGTCAGTGGGATAGCCAATGAATTGTGTCAGTGGGGTAGCCAATGAATTGTGAAGCAATGAGTTGTATACCCCTCTGGAATTTAAAGGGTTAATCCCAGATTATTGTATAATAATTTGTTTGCAAAACTTGCAAAGATTCAATCAAATTGATCTTAAAGGGGATGTATCACCTTATAATTTTTTTACCATAGCTTTTGTTAATAAAATAGTAACAGGAAAGCTGTTTTATTTTTTTATTTTTTTTAATGTAAGTACTTTAAAATATATTGCTTCTTCAGGCTTTGCCGGTCAACATAATGGATCACTCAAAGTTCTTCGTGACTGCCTAATTCTCCTCCCACCTCCCTTCCAGCTGCCCCAGGAGAGCGTTCACGCTTCCCTTTGGCATACCTCCCAACTGTCCCTCTTTAGGAGGGACAGTCCCTCTTTGAGATCCAAATCCCCCTGTCCCTCTTTTCTATCCTGATGTCCCTCTTTTTAGGAGATAAGACTGTGTGGTGTGTATATAAGTGTATCACATTGCTCCACAGCAATACAACTCCCATTAATGTTTAGTTAATCTTCAGTGTATGTGTTTGTAAATTAATCTGTGTAAATAAAATACTTTGGTCTTGATCTATATCCTTTATTCAGTAACACAAAGAGGTGTCGACAGGTTACAAAGTAACCTAAAAATTCTCAGCAATGCCCCGCCCACCAGCCACGCCCCCAGAAACACCATCTAAAACACAAGTGTCCCTCTTTGGCCATTTGAAATGTTGGGAGGTATGCTTTGGTATGCGGTGTTGTAACCTCAGTGTAATGCTAACCGGAGCTTGATATAATAATAAAAGCCATTCACATCACACCGAAGGGAAGTGTGAACGTGCTCCCTAGGGGCAGCTGGGAGGGAGGTGGGAGGAGAAGACAAGCTGTGCTGTGCACATTATGCTGAAGTGCACAGCACAGAAGATAGAATATCTTTTAAAGTACTTACATTAAAAAAAAAAGCTTTACTATAACTACATTATTAACAAACGCTATGGTAAAAAATTGTATAAGGTTAAACATCTCCTTTAAATGATTATCTGCATTTTGAGCAATTCTGGATCAAGCTAAATGCACCATGGCAGGGAGGTTTTACTATAAATTCCCATTGCCTCACAGTGTTTCTCTCTAAGGGTTAAACACCCTATTTAAAGGGATAGTAATACTTAATTTTATCTTTATTTTATTTTGTAGGCATTAAAAAAACATGAAGAATGATATGTCTTATCTCTCAAACCTTTATGGTTTGAGAGATATTCACAAGCAAAGTTTCCCCTCCCGCCCCTTTTACCTAGTGTAAGCCATCTCTTCTCAGATGTGGAATGCAGTCCATAGACCAGACAGATAACAGCAGGGGACAATCTTCTTCCTATGAGAACAATGAAAGCCCTGCCCCCCTTAACACTTTTTTCAGGTTTTTCCCTTATCTTAATTGAAGATTGTCCCTCTCTGCAATCTACCTGGGCACCTCCCTTCTGATCTGGCTGAGCAGTGTTACATCAGTAAAAGGGACGGGAGGTGGATACTTTGTCATTGAATTACTCTTGAACTACAACTCTGACAGAATTGAAATAACACTCTCCAAAGTCCAAATACTATGATGATTAATTAGAGCTGCTTTTATTATGAAACATTACTATCTCTTTAAGCAATGGTAATTTTGGGGAACCTTATTTATCCCTTATGGTACATTGGGTTTATTCCAGCATTGGTTAACGTTTTGTTTCTGCATAATCCAGAAAGGTGCAATTTGTTAAGACAGAGAGGTGCAATTCTGAAGCAAACTGTCTGCCCTGCGGGGGACAGGTGTTTAATCCCCTGAATGCTAGAAAAAGTCCCATTTAAAGCGGAACCACCACCTCCACTAAAGTTGCCCTACAATAATTAGGCAGGTGGCGACTAGCTTAATAATAATTATTTTACCTCTCAAAAGTGCCCCCAAATAAAGTTATCCCCTTCTGGAGCTGTTCGGGCCAGTGCAATGCCTATGATGGGTGATGGGGACTGACAGCGCAGGTGCACATTCAAGATGTCCGCGGTGATGCCTGGCTTCCGGTCTTGGAAGCTTAAGGATAACTTTATTCGGGTGCACTTTTGAGAGGTAAAATAATGATTATTAAAGGGATAGTAATACTTAATTATTACTAATCCCTATAGTAAAGACACATTAAAAATAAATATATTGCCCCCAGTGTCATCTCTGAAACCTTTATGGTTTGAGAGATAATTGCTCCTAAAGTTGCCCTCCCCCTTCCCCGTAGTTAGCGTTCTAGCTGACTGCAGGGAAACCGACTTTCAGGCGGCTCTGCAGTAGGTTTGAGAGGTTTGAGAGATGACACTGGGGGCAATATATTTATTTTTAATGTGTCTTTACTATAGGGATTAGTAGTAATTAAGTATTACTATCCCTTTAAGCTAGTCGCCACCTGCCTAAGTATTGCAGGGTGACTTTAGTGGAGGTGGTAGTTTTGCTTTAAATCAATGAAAATGTTTGAAATATTTATTTGTCATCTATGGTTCAGCCGGTTTTCTCTAAAATTGAACCTCTGTGGTTTGCAGAATTGCTCTGTGCACTTGGAATGTGACGTGGGGCTTCTGTGAGACTGATCAGGAGAGAGCCACATTCAGTTCCCCAGAGCCACGAACAGGCCAGATTATAAAGGGGAACTGTATCACTCGCATGACCTCTCCCCCAAACGTGCTTTATTATTGCTACTGAGGAAGTCCTACAATCGCACAAGTGTTTCACACCCTTCAGTTGGGCCTCAGTTTCAGTTCAACAAGGCCTACGTTATCCTCCTATGGCTGGGGAATGGTGACTTAGTGGAGCTGAAACAGAGGACTTGTTAAAGGAAAAACATAGAAATACAGCAGATAAGAACCCATGTTGTCTGCCCATTTTTCTTACTGTAAAAAAACTCAAACCTTGGGGGTTATACACTAAGGGGTGATAAAGTAGAGATGACTTCTTCAGTGATGTCACTTCTCCAGTTCTTATGTTCTTCTATAGAGCCTATGCACGAATAAGATAAGAATAAGAAGATAGGAACTGGAGAAGTGATATTACTGGAGAAGTTATCACCTCTTTATCACTCCTTATAGCACCTTCCCCCTTCTTTGGTCCTTGGCCTTGACCTATGTTCAGGACAGCTTTATGCCTGTACCATTCATGATTACATCCCCTCACTGTATTAACCTCTACCACTTCTCTACGACCCTCTCAGTGAAGTAAAACTTTCTTACATTACATCTAAACCTCCGTCCATCTGGTATTAGACTATGATCTCATCCTAGCATTTCTACCCCTTTAAAATGTACTTTCCTCCTGCACTTTGTTAAATCCGTTCATGAGAACTAACACCTCCTAATAATACAACCCCGCCACACACACACACACTTACCTTGTTATGGACAGACACCGGTCCATCTGAATTTTGTCCATACACCTTGGTTTAAGAGATAACATCTTCATCTATTCCTGCACGTCATGTAAGTGGAGGTAGAGAGCATAGTTGCTATCAGGACCAAAGGACCTCAGGTGATGATCACTGTACCTTAACCCTTTAACTATGACAACCATTGCACATGCCACTGGTCTTTAAATTCTGAAATAGGCTCATGAAATCTGTCTACTCAAGTTTGAAAAAAACTGCAAGAAATTGTCATGTTCATCTCCAGGAGCAGGAAATACAACATTTATCAAGGAGCGAATGGTTCAATCTGCAGGAAAATCAGAGGATTACAATAACCATTGCTTTGCACTTTGGCCTAGTAAGCAACGGTGGGGTTGTATCTGGCCATCTCTCATTCATCAGTAAGTGATGACCAGATACATCGCTAAATTACACCCTCCAGCTACAGGTTGGCGCCTCCCATTCTAGGCACTGAGAGTGAACACACAAACACATATATATATATCATGAGGGTTATGCACTAAGGTGTGATAAAGAGATGATAAAGTAGAGATATGTTATTATATAGAGCTTATGCACTAAGATCCCTTAAGTCTGAGAAATGTTAGCGCATTGGCTCCATAGAATAACATAGGAAGTGGAGAAGTGATATCACTGGAGACATCATCTCCACTTTAACACCTCTTTATCACAGCTTAGCGCATAAACCCCCATGAATGTGAGTGCGCGTGTATGTCAGTGTGTGTGTGTGTGTGTGTGTGTGCATATGTGTGTGGGTGTATCACATACACAAGGTAGGGAAATACTGCTGATCATTGTTGAATACCTTAAGGTATCAATGATCTCAGTGAAGAGCAGTTTGTTTGATACATTACTTTTCCAGCAGGTTGGTAAATTTCAGCTATGTAGCATGTTATCCCTTGAATAAATGCACAAAGGCAAAATTCATAGAGGCCATTAAGATTTTTTGGGCATAGTACGAAACTGAGGGAGGGCTATTAATAGGGGATGTTAGTTCTCCCTTAAAGACCATTGGGAGGATGCTTGGACATGACATATTAAAGGCAGTAAGATGTACAGTGAAGTAAACCCCTCCTCGTATTTCTACTTTCTGTCCACATACATCCCCAATCTCAACCTCCACTCTTGCCATTATTTAAACCATTTTCTTTTCTAATTGCCAAGCTCTTCCTTGTCTTGCACACTTTTACAAGGTCCCTAAACAGCACACCTCCTCAGGGTAGCCTATCAGATCACATAACATCCCCCTCTCAAAATTCTACTCCTCCCTTCCCTGTAATGTCATCCATGCCTTTCACTCTATTTTGCTTGGGACCTCATTGCACACCTTACTGTAACTTTGGATATGATGTTCTGATGGGGCCTACTGCAGTCCAAAACACATCTTCTTACTCACTTGCATTCTTACTCTTCATGATTCCTCCATGATACTACCAGCAGAACATCTACCCCTACAGTACTGTATAGCACCTGTCTCCTTCCTCTTTCTATTGTGTCACACTCTGTGGTTGGACCACTCTCCAACTCTTAGATCTTTAGTATCAATCCTTCATCACATCCTATAGACTGTAAGGTCCAACAGGATGGGTGATCCTATCATTATGTCTCATTGTCTTCTAATCTTGATCGTTTAGACCCCTGTTACCCGTGCAGTGTTCTTATGACTTGTCACCCTATTGTACAGAGCTGTGGAATCTCTTGGTACATTTTAAATAAATTAGAATAATTATAATAAAAGAGTACAATTCACTTTTAAGGACAAAACTATCCCAAAATGTCATAATGAACAAAGAAGACCTAACATCCCCTGATAATAACAACCCTCTCCATACCTTACTATGGCCAGAAAATCCTACCTGCCCCTATGAATGTTGCATGTGAGCTTTTGGGCAAAATTCATAGGGGCCATTAGGATTTTATAAGTGGAGGTTATACTTAGGAGATTTGAGTTCTCCTTTCAGCCTGGTCTAATTGACTAATTGTGCATTCATTAATGAAATCTCACAATTCTGGCCTGTTTGTGGATCAGGAAGACTAAATTTGGCAACCCCTGTGTTTAACCCTTTGAATGACAGAGGGGGTAATCAAACATTGTGGTGCGTACCCCTCTAGCACTTAAAGGGTTAAGATATAGTAACACATTTATGTGGGAGCTGTTTTTTATCTTTTATGACAATTCTTTAGATACACTAGTGCTCACCTCCATCTACTCTCTGTGTGGGAGTTATACTGCCATCTTGTGGTTGTGAATTAGATCTGAGAACACCATGAGGGATTATCATGACCAGCAATTATAAACTCTTTACTAAGGGCAGACTTGTCTTCCTATTCCTGGCTACACTTCTGGCCCCAATTATCCAGTTTTTGTAATAGAAAATTTCAGTTGTATTGTCACTTACAGCAGAATCATTAGAGTCAGCATTTGGTTTCTGACCATAATTAATTTGCAGTTATTTTTTAAACAATGTGGTTCTAGACATCATGGCTGGATTGCGAAGCCTTTTTCTGCTCCTAACATGGCTGTGATGACTATCCATTAAAGGCAGAGCTGGATTTACATCCCAAGATCCCCTAGGCAAGCCACTTAGCGCTGCCTATGGCCACACCCCTACTCCTCACCTGACCCCACCCCTGGTCCCATCCACTGTTTCCTGCCACAGAAAACACTCTTGGCCTGAAATAAACAAGAACTAAAAAAAAAAAATCTTTAACCCCTTGGTTGCTAGAGAGATCTGGAAATCATTCAAGGGGTTAAATAGTGGCCTCCAGGGACAGTGATATTGCTCTGGCCACACCCACAATTCAGAACGGGGGTGAGGCCAGCAAATCCAAGGCACTCCTCTAAAAATTTGGAGCTGTATGCAGGTGCCTACTCTGCCTATTGGGAAATCCAGCACTGATTAACCCTTTGAGTGCCAGAGGGGCGTTGCAATGCATTGCGTACCCCTCTGGCACTCATAGGGTTAAAGGATAAGTAACACTTCCCAATAATACCCCCAGACACACATACATTATTCCTGTTATTTTACAAATAAATCTTAACAATCTCTATGAATTTTGCCCCCTAGCATTGTTCAAGAATAACATCTTCAGCCAATCCTGGTTGTCATGTCCATGGAGGCAGACATGACAGTTGCTGGCAGGGCCACTGACCCAAAGCTCTGCTCTGCAAATAGTAATCTTAACCCTTTAAGGACTAGAGTCCTGCACAATGCAATGCTTCCTTTCACAATGCACTGTGCACCCATTGGTTACAAATGGGTTAGGTAGGCTCATGCACTCTGCCTGATACTGAAAAACAAAACACAAAGCAATTCATTGCATAGTGCTCTGGTCTTTATCGGGTTAAGTTTACCATATGCTGTGAGCAGAGCTTGAGGTCCTGCTACCAACTATCATGTTTTCCTCCATGGCCATGACATGCAGGGCTGATTAAAGATGGTATTCTTGTACAAAACCATGGGGAGAAATTCATAAGGACCATTAGCATTTGCTTGTAAAATAACAGGTTAAGTGTGTGTGGGGGGGGATTTCAGATGGGCAATTAGGATTGGTCATAGAATGTTATTTCTTCATTCAAGTCCATGTAGGTGAACACAGGATCACTTAGGCCAAAGAGTATAAGAGAAAGTTTACATTATAAAAGCATTAAAGTTTGATTCTGAAAAGAAAAAAAAAAAAAGAATAGAAGATGCTAAATTCAACAGTTATTACAGCTGAAATGGTTGTTTTAATATTAACATCTTGAGTGCCAGAGAGGTATGCAACTACCTCTCTGGCACACAGAGACTTAAACTAGTAGGAACAGTATCACCTGGTGTTGAGACTTTTTTTTCTATTGTATTCTATGGGAAAGATGAGCATCAGGGTGCAATTCTCAAACATCCGCTGTAACAGTGTAAATTTTAATGCCACTTGAATGAATCATGTCACAGCACAGGAAGCACTTTTATTTTACATAGAGGGAAAAGACTTGGGAAGAGCAATATATATGTCTAACACTGTATTGTTAATCCGTGCTATCTATAAGTACCTGTCATTAGGCCTGCATACTGCCCTGCCAATAATTTAGAGTGACAGCGCACAGAAAAAGATGGGGGCAATTTATAATCTGCTGCCTGCTAGAGAGATCCCCAGCACTAGCTTTCAAATGTGTTGGTGATTTTTCTTGCACATGAGCTGCCAAAATAAATTGTAAGATCAAGTGATGGCTTCCATTTGTGCCAAAATATGTGACTTGAAAGCTAGCTGACTGTCCAGGTTATATAAGAAGTCAGAGTAGTTCATATTAGCTGACTGTTCAGGCTACATAATAGGACAGAGATGTTCAGGCTAGCTGACTGTTCAGACTATATAATAGGACAGATGTTCAGGCTAGCTGACTGCTCATGCTATTTCATAGGACAAAACTGTTCAGGCTATCAGACTGTTCAGGCTATATAACAGGACAGAGTTATTTGAGCTAGCTAACTGTTCAGGCTATATAACAGGACAGAGGTATTCAGGCTAGCTGACTGTTCATGCTACATAATAGGACAGAGCTATTCAGGATATATAATAAGTGACAGCTGTCCAGGCTAGCTGACCTTAAGGCTATATAACAGGAGAGAACTGTCCAGGCTGTTTGACTGTCCAGGTTACATAATAGGATAGAGATGTTCAGGCTATATTACGGTTCAGACTATATAATATGACAGAGCTTTTCAGTCTAGCTGACTTCAGGCTATATACCAGGACAGAGTTATTTGCGCTAACTAACTGTTCAGGCTATATAACAGGACAGAGGTTTTCAGGCTAGCTGTCTGTTCATGCTACATAATTGGAGAGTGCTATTCAGGATATATAATAAGTCAGAGCTGTCCAGGCTAGCTGATGTTAAGGCTATATAACAGGGGAGAGCAGTCCAGGCTGTTTGACTGTCCAGGTTACATAATAGGATAGAGATGTTCAGGCTACATTACTGTTCAGACTATATAATATGACAGAGCTATTCAGGCTAGCTGACTTCAGGCTATATAATAGGACAAAGCTGTTCAGGCTAGGTGACTGTTCAGGCTATATAACGAGACAGAGCTTTTCAGGCTTGCAGACTTTTCAGGCTATACAATAGTAAAGAGCTGTTCAGGTTAGTTGAATGTTCAGGCTATATATTATGACAGAGCTGTTCAGGCCAGCTACGTTTTCAGGCTATATAATAGGACTGAGATGTTCAGGCTAGCTGACTGTTCAGGCTATATAAAAGGACAAAGATATTCAGACTAGGTGACTATTCATGATCTATAATAGGATAGATCTGTTCAAGCATTCAAAAGGTTAAGATTATCATTTTTATATCTCTGATATTCCTTTATTTATCATTGGTATAATTGTCCTATTTCAGAACCCCTGCTCATTCAAGGCTGACAGATTTTCTGTTAACAAAGTTTGTTTCAGAAAAAAAAAAAGATTGTTGCAGATTTTTTTTTTAATATCCACAGTGTATTGTACTTCTTGGATACCAGGAAGTTATCCATTCTACTCCTTTGTAATATCAAACATCCACAGGGTATAATTTGCATTTTCCTTGTTTTAACTCTTTCAAGGTACCTCTTTTTATACATCTTAATATGTCAGCCAGTTTAGATATTTCCCCACTGAAAAATACCCATTAAGACATGTGGATGACCAGATACAAAATATATCACTTTAAAAAAATATTATTATTATTATTATTATTATTTTTTTTTTTTTTAATTTTGTTTCAAATAAAGGCCTAGATTACATTGCATAATATAAGCATCTTCAGTGGGTTTTATATAACAGATTGTCATGGAAATCTACAGGAAATATTGTATATAAAACTCTTGATTAACTTCAATGGAGTCAAGGTCAATGACTGATCGTTTTAAAGCAATGTATGTATATTGGAAGGGATATTATTTTGTTTTTATTGATATAATTATTTTATTAGGTTCAATAGGTAGAAAACATTACTCATCAAGTTTTGCAGCAGAATGTATAAAATATTTAACCTTTTGCTATTTACTGAAGAGGTATTGCATATTATTAAAGTATTTTCTTATATATGGCCTAGATTACACTGCAACTGATGTGTTATCATTGGTTTTGTTTAACAGATTCCCTCTGAAATCTATGCAGACATTTGTAAATAAAACCACTGATGATGTTATCAGTTACAATGCAATCTAGGCTTGTATTGGAAGCAAAGTCATAGAAACATCTCCTTTCATTCACAAACACAATATGTTTAGAATCTGACTAGTGAATGGTACATGGCATTGTCTGTGCAGTTGTGCACACCGTGCATGTCAGGGATCTAGTGGACTGAAGCAGAGGTGAGTCCCTCTGCAGTGATTTTCACAGGCGTGAGCAGGGGGCTGTGATAATCACCTACATGTTTTGCTGCATGCTGGTCTCCACTTCCATACCGTTCTGGGGCAGGGCGGACAGCAAACCAGAAACCACTTTGATTTTCATATGTATAGATTTGCAGATATATATTATGTTTATTAATTGGGAAATTGGATACAACTAACAATCTCTTATACAAAATATTTTCAATATTTGACTGTTAGCTGAACATTTGAGAGTTTGGGCATGTTAGCTTTGATAACAGCAGGGTAGTTGCATTAGGAATAAGAGAGGTGGAATAATAAGGAAGGAAAAAGTGTAACAGAAGAAGTGTAGCTGTGAGGCCACATGGCCATACCCCCACGTCTTGCATGACTCAACCCCAAGCCCCATAAATTGCCTCCATGTCACAGAAAATGCCCTTAGCCTTTCACACACCTAAGTCCTAGGTTTGACTTTGCAGTGTTTTAGAGACCTCTCTAGCACTGAATCACTTGAAAAATATGAAGTAAAAATGTATGGAAACTGGTTAATAAACGGGCCTCGTCAAACAAGGACTAAGTGTCTGGTGCAGGGGGAATGTTCTGGCCACACCCACCACTCAGAATGTGGGAGTGACCAGCAAAGCAGAAGCTTATGTTCTCAAATCCTGTCACTTAAGGTAATGGCCTACTCTGCCTAATGGGAAATCCAACCCTGGTGTAGAAGGCATGAGAGAAGGAAAAGGGAGTAGAGATGAGAGAAAGTAAAACGATGGGACAGGAATAAACATGAGAGAAGTCAAGGGGTTGATTACAATAACAAAGAAAGATTTAAAATGAGTAGAAGAGAGGCAAAGGAAGAAGAAAAAACATGGAGAGAAAAGTGGATGATAAAGCATATGGGGTATGAAGGAAGGATAATAGGATTAAATAGAATGAGGAGATGATAAGAAGAGGAAATATTTTAAAGGAGCAGTAAACACACATATTTTACAGAGCATTTCCTGCTGAATAAAACAATGTCACTCCTATCGCTGTCAGATGTTTTATTCAAAAATTATAGCAGTTTAAATAACCAGGAAGTGAATGTACTGTGTTTACTTCCTGATGGTGCTAACTGACAGGAAGTGAATTTACTGTGTTTACTTCCTGATAGTTCTAACTGACAGGAAGTGAATTTACTGTGTTTACTTCCTGATAGTTCTGACAGGAAGTGACAGGCAGTTTCTATCACATTCTATGGAGAACTACATGTCTCTGACTTTCCTCTCCATTAGAATCTAACAGGAAATCTAATTAGAATTTGACCACTAGAGGGCAATGCTAATGAAAAAAAACATGAGTTTAAACTGTAATAACTCTGGAAATATAAATCTCTCGGCAATGGGAGTATCCTTATTTTACTCAATAGGAAAATCCCTACAGTAAATATTTTTTCATAAAAAAGTTTACTGCTCCTTTAAATCAAATACATAATTATCTGTTTGATTTAATTTATTCCCTTTAATACGATAGAGCCAGCTTTTGCTTCTTTTTCTCAATAGATTTGGTCTTATTTTCACACTCCCTATATACTGGGCATCGTTGGGCAGATACTTTATATTATTGTTATCTATTTTGGGATTTGTTCATTACACTGGCAGCTTAGATTCTGAACAGCTCCTGTGTGTGTGTGTGTGTGTGTGCTTCATTCTTTGTTTCCTTAATTTCATAAACTGAAGAAGAAAGGTTGAATAGAAGCCGTATTAGGGGAAGGAATCATGCACTGGAGATGTAAAGTGCCGGGCGATAGAACGAATGAGAAGTGGGGGAGACACGGGGTGAGCACAGATGATGGCCTACAGGGGCAGGAGGCATTGGGAAGAAAGGAGGATTCATGAATTTTGAAGGAGGACAAAGTAGGAAAAACGTAAGATGAGTTAAATAGAGGAGCAAACGTTTTAGGGAGCTGATAAGAGGCTAGAACAGCTGTAGGCAGTTCATGATGATGAGATATGATGAAGGGCAGATACAAGGAAAATCAGAGGTTAGGAAGCATGGAGAATTAAAGGGATAGTAATACTTTGTTTTATCTTTATTTTATTTTGTAGACATTAAAAAAAACATGAAGAACGATATAAGTATTATCTCTCAAACCTTTATGGTTTGAGAGATATTCACAAGCAAAGTTTCTCCTCTTGCCCCTTTTACCTAGTGTAAGCCATCTCTTCTCAGATGTGGAATGCAGTTCATAGACCAGACAGATAACAGCAGGGGACAATCTTCTTCCTATGAGAACAATGAAAGCCCTGCCCCCCTTGACAAGTTTTTCAAGTTTTTCCCTTATCTTAGTTGAAGATTGTCCCTCTCTGCAGTCTACCTGGACACCTCCCTTCTGATCTGGCTGAGCAGTGTTACATCAGTAAAAGGGGCGGGAGGGGGATACTTTGTCATTGAATTACTCTTGAACTAGAACTCTGACACAATTGATATAACACTCTCCAAAGTCCAATTACTATCATGATTAATTAGAGATGCTTTTATTATGAGACATTACTATACCTTTAAAAAATGTAGAGGATTGGTAGACTGAGGTACAAGGAGGTGTAGAATAGAGGGAAAGAAATGGGTAAAATGAAGGAAGAAGATACAGGCAACAGGAGAGGTAGAATGGGGTGAGGCATAGGAGAGAGAGGGGTGGAGGGTATATGAGAGAGAGAGTGAATTACTTCAATTGGTCTTAGTATCTCAGCGTCTCTAGGCTCACACAATGCTACTTAAAGTAGCTTGACAAAATACTAAGTTTTCACACCTATCTTTATGTAAATCTGCATAGTAGGATCCAGGTTCTCAAGGAATGGAAAATCCAGAGTGTTCCAAACGGTGATGTATTATTGTCAGAGTTCTCCTTGACTGTAGGTTGTCTCTTCCTCCAGTGGGTCCTATAGTGCTGCCCACTTTTCCCTGTTGTAAAAATCACACTAGCACGAGGACAGGTTTTCAAAACCACATATATAAATAACCGCTATAAATATGGAACACGCGTGTATTACAATAAAATCTATTTACTACTACCTGGATTAAATTACAGTTGATAATTTTACCAAGAGTTTAATCTTCAGATTTCTCCATAGCCTTCAGTGGGAATCTGTCTTATCAACTGATATATAATCAAGACCTATGTCAACCATACAAGATATAATAAAAATAGGGCATTCAAGCATTCAGATTTGATCACTTAACAACATTGTGACCCAGAACTTTATTTTAAATATCCTATCACTGTTATTTTTCATTACCATGAATTTTCATTATACAGATAAATAACGGCTGTTTGCTAGCTAACAAGTATATTTGATGAATATATTTATTTTTTTAATCCCTCCAACATTAAAAAGTATGCATTTCTTAAGAAGCTGGGTATGTGAATAAATGTTTTACTTGCTCAACTTATGTAAATATGCTAATAATTTTAATACACATTTCATTTAATATCATACAGCAGGGCTCAAAATGTCCACTAGCCAATGGCGAGTGAAAATTTAGCCCTGGCGAGTAGAAATTCAGCCCTGGTGGGTATGTTATGTATTGCAGTGGCGAGTAACTTTTCAGGTCTGGCTAGTAGTAAAGGACTTCAACTTTTAAGCCCTGTCATACAGAATGCAAATGAGTAAAATAAAGCATGAGAGGTTCAAATAAATCATATCAAATGTTTAAGCATACATTTGTTTCATTTCAAAACAGATGGATGGGTTATTTTGTGCAGAATTTCCACGTTACTTGACATGCAGTAAAAATGTGTGTGAATATGTATTTTTATCATTGTTACTGAAAGTGACAAGGACAAGCTATATTTCTACATGACATGCCATAGACTACTAGTTCCTTTGACCTTTTCAGAAGGAGTGACAGGTAAATTAGTTTTTCTTTTTGTCTCTGTTATGATTTCTTGTATGTTAACATTAATGACTCAAGTTTATTCTTAAGGAACTGACTATTGCTAGTATCTCTCAATTATTCTTGACATGATGCTTTCAGTCTGCATGTCATTCTTTAATTTGCTGACAAGAGAATTAAGGTGACATGTCTTTGAGGTTTTTAATTGAATAGTTATAACACACACACATGGTGGGAAAATAATAGTCAGGATGGAAGCCATCTTTGATGAAATACAGAAGCTATGTTTTTAAGGAATCTTCACAGGGCAGGTTGGAACCTTCAGGAATGGAATGTTTCTAATTTTGTATTAGTATTAATTAATTTATTTAGAGAATGTTTTACCAGGAAAAATACATCGAGATTTTTCAAGTATGTCCTGGAAATAATAATAATAATTATTATTATTATTATGTATTTATTTAGGATTGGAAAATTGAAATAATATCAATATTATTATTGTAAATATAGCAGGTGCCTAAGGTGGTGCTGACTAGTAATTTGTATCTTATTGTCATATATTTCTAATGTCCAGAGAGCTCAGTAACAGCTATCTTACTGAAATAACTGATACTGTTTTCTAGCGATTCTTCTGTGTTTGTTTAAAAAATGGTTTAGTTTAAAATCACAAAACTCCAGGTTTTATATTAAGGGTTACTATGTATTATTATATTATTATTATTGTTGCCATAATTGAGTATTTTTCATGTTTAATGCTTCCATTACTTGAGATTCTGGTTCCAAAACAAATATTATATAATTATATTTTCCTAGAACTGAAGTGCTTGAAATGGTGATATCTGTAGTTCTTGGAATAAAGCTTAGATAGACTCCGTCATCTTCCCAAATCTTCATCTTCGGATGTTTGATTCAGTTAATTTTATATGTTGCAGAGTGGAGCTTTAACAATCAATTAGCACATTTTATAAAATGGTTCTTATCAGCACTTTTGAGTGGAGGGAGGGTGTCAGATAGCTGACCCTCTCTGTGGAAGGTAGCCAGGATGTATGTAGCTTTCATCCAGAAAAAAATTATTGGCTGCATGCACGATCCTAATAGGCCTTCTGTGTCAGTCTTCCAGTCTCAATACAGAGGGTCTATGGGACCTGTATCACACAGGAAAGGGAACTGACCGGAGAAACTTCAGTGTTACAGTTCCGTTGCTTCCCGTGAAATCGATGGGGGTGCTCTAAGGATTTCTTTCAAGTCTCCTCTTGTGCTCCCAGTTGGTCTTCCAGGGCTTACAATACAATTCTGGCTTCATTTGTAGGGGTACAAACCTGTTAGTGGGGCTGTAGCCAAAAATACTTGCCGTTTAAAGCGGAACTTTCACCCCACCATGACCTTATCTGTGTGTAGCATAAAGCACTGCATAATTTTAAAAATCAGAAAACTGATCGATAAGGCACAGAAGAAGATTATAGTTTAACCTTGTGATGTGTAGAGCATTGTGAGTGCTACTGCGCATGTCAATCTGGTTACCGTGCAGTTAGTTAGTCACTCCCATCGTTCTGTTATCCCACCCACGTCTTCCTTGTCCTGCCCTTATGTGACACGTCACCTGGCGCACACGAGCCTGTACTAGACTGAAATTAACTTTCAGCCACATTTTGCCCATAATTGAGCCAGTGGTGCAAACGCAAAGCAATACCGTTTGTACCACTGGCTCAGTTATGGGCAAAATGTGGCTGAAAGTTAATTCCAGTCTAGTACAGGCTAGTGCGCCAGGTGACGTGTCCCTTAAGGGCAGGACAAGGAGGACGCGGGCAGAATAACAAAGAACGATGGGAGTGACTAAGTAACTTCATGGTAACCAGATTGACGTGCACAGTAGAGCTCACAATGCTCTACACATCACAAGGTTAAACTTTAATCTTCTTTTGTGCCTTATCGATCAGTTTTCAGATTTTTAAAATTACACAGCGCCTTATAACTACATTAATGCTACACACACAGATAAGGTCATGGTGGTGTAAAAGTCCTGCTTTAAGTACCCTAAAAAGAATTTGTTTTCCAAGATTCACAAGTATTCATTACTCTTTTTTATTGACTGAATATGGAATTAGTGAAAACATATTTTAGGTGTGTGATGATTGGCTAGAAGTATTCCAAAAATATACAGATTTCATTAAATTATTTTGTATTATAGTGGGCAGACTACTACATTCATAGATAAGAAAAATCTAAACAAGCTTCTAATTATGGAACTCTGTTGAGTTTAATGTGTTTGATGTATATGCTGCATAGCAAATTATAGAGTAACTCTAATTACTAAAATAATTGCCTAGTATTAGAAATTTGCTTTATCCGTACATAACAAAAGTGAGTCTGCAATAATGTATCATTTTAAATAAATATAGTAAGATTACAAGTTGAAGTATTCTACAAAGTGGACAAATGTTTCTGATTAGTGACCAGTGTAAACCATTTTCCTGAATGTTATAATTAATATTATTATTTTATAAATCCCCATTATATTCCACAGCACTGTACAATGGGGAACATATCAGACAGGGATTTCAAGTAATAGTCCAGGGAAGACACAATGATATAAAATAAGATAATGGCCTTATTCACAATTGCACCTATGAATTGTGAGGTTTTTTTTTTTGTTTGTTTTTTTTTTTTTTTGTAACTTTGAGCAATAGGTACAGAATGGAACTCATTCTGAAATGCACACATTTTTACATTAGAAAAATACCAGACTTTATATAATTTAAATATGCTAGAAATTTATTACAAACATTTATTTTTTTTTAAGTCGAGATTTTGATGAGTACGGATATATATTTTTCCAGAGAAAATTTGGATATAATAATATTGCAAAAATGTCAAAATGTTTTAAAAATATATTTGAACAGAATCTTGTTGACTTTATTTCTTATTAAGCATCTTCAATTTCAGTAAGATGAATGAGTAAGGATTTGAATGGCTTTTTAAAATTAAAACTGGATCATATATATAGATAGAAATATTGTTATCGATATATACACATATATACATATTAACAATCTTTTCTAGTAGGGCAGAAATGATTTTCCAATAGTGCATGCTTATTTAGTCCCTGCTTAATTTAATTACTATATTTGAAACTATTTTATTTTTCCTACTATGCATCTGTCTCATAAATTATATGTTTCCATGACTGTTGATAAAACAAATAGTTCAGTGTCCAAGAATTATAATATGCTTTAGCTAGCTGGGGTCCCACCCATTTCCCTTGATATTGGATATTTACTTTACTCAAATGCAATATTTTATCTACTAAGCACAAGTGAAGATTGGGTCTATTAGCTAGTAAACAGAAGTATATTTTACACCATTTGATATTATATGTGCTGATACAGACAATAATATTGTACTGTTAGAGAGTGAGATGGAAAAAAGGTATATGGTAATAAATATAATATATATTAATGGACGATGCCTCGCCCATTCAATCAATTCTGGCATGCCATGGTCCACAATGGTCCACCACATGCAATAATGTTACCAGCATCTTCAGAGAAGACATCATCCTTTCTCAAATAGTTATGTTCTTGTTTTGTCTAGCATAAGTGAAAATAAATAAAGGCAGAGACAATTATAGTAAGGTTTTCAGATTTTCCCTGCCTTCACCTTTTATACCCAATGAAAATATAAAGAGTTTTGTCAAGTGCATTTTTCATGAATATTGATGTTCATTGTCTTTTAAGATTTCCATTTTGTGTTCTGTCCTGTGCATTGTGTTAAATAGATGACTGCCAACCTCTTACAAAGCTGAAATATGCTAATCTTGTCATGTTCAGCAGCTGCTTTCAGAAATGCTACTGTAAGACTAAGAGGGCTAACCAGCACTCTTTCAAGATGTCAGAACTTTCCATCATTACACTGTAAGTGTACACACACAATCCTGTGGCATTACTGTGTTTGTGAAGCATGAATCAAATACTTGTTTTAGATAAATGTCAGGCTCAGGAAGTCTTACTGCATGACTAATTGATGTTGTTTGTCATTGTGAAAATGTCATAATCCCAGAGATAAATTAATGTCTGAATAAGCCAATCCCAAAATTCATAGTGAAGATTTTATATCCAAATCTGATTAGAATCCATCCATATGTCTCGTGAACACCCCCAGAGTGTATAACTGTATGATGCACTTGCTAATTGGTGCTTTGCAAACCTTAAAACATAAGCCTGAATAGATTTATGTTAATTTTTCCTCCATTTGCCTTTCAAATTAATTCTACGTTTGTTTTTCAATGCATTAGTTTAAGAATACATACATATTTTTCTTTAGAATGGACAACATAAATACTAAGCAATGTGAAGTCATAATTGCCAACACTGGTAATGCACTAATCACTGGTGCAAAATTCTCAAAATATCCAATTACAATATAGTACTGTGTAGTTTTTATAATGTGATGTGGTTACACAGGCTCCTAAGCATATCAGGTGACTAGTTACTAATATATGTTTCACAATGGAGTCACATTATGTAAAATCTAATAACAGATTGGCACATGATTTGCTGCTGTAGGGATTGCCTGTAATCCAGCATGCGCATTTGAAGTGGGCAAGAAGAAAGGTACACTAATGTGGGCTGTATTTGTGGAACAGTTTGAGAAAGATATCTATGGATTTTACCATTAAAGGGATAGTAATACTTCGTTTTAACTTTATTTTATTTTGTAGGCATTAAAAAAACATGAAGAATGATATAAGTCTTATCTCTAAAAACCTTTATGGTTTAAGAGATATTCACAAGCAAAGTTTCTCCTCCCGCCCCTTTTACCTAGTGTAAACCATCTCTTCTCAGATGTGGAATCCAGTCCATAGACCAAACAGATAACAGCAGGGGACAATCTTCTTTATATGAAAAAAATGAAAGCCCTTCCCCCCTTGACAAGTTTTTCAGCTTTTCCCTTATCTTAATTGAAAATTGTCCGTCTCTGCAGTCTACCTGGGCATCTCCCTTTCTTCATGTTTTTTTTAATGCCTACAAAATAAAATGAAGATAAAACAAAGTATTACTATCCCCTTAAATACATGTACAAATGACTTGTCATAGCATTGCTTGGTATAGATTCCATTTTCAAACCTTTATGTATGTCTATGGAGTACAAACACAAGTACTGATGCCATGTGATAGTGTGTGAAGGACTTCATTGAGCACCCAACATCATAATAGTCACTGTAGTTCAGATTTTATTTACCTACACTCTTCTATTTTGCTGTAAGCATAATACAGATGCACCAAATGATCCTGTCTTTATTCATGATCCTTCAATCTCTGCATTTCATAGAACCATAACAATATATAAAAAGCAAATTGATTTACTGTCAACATGTCCTCATGCTGTGAATGCAATCAGACGTGCACTGTATTCAGGATCCTATTTATGGTCTATTATCTTCCCATTTATTTACACTATTGGTCCCATTAAGTGCACAGTACTCAGTGCATTGTGAAAATACATATAATATGAATTTGGACTCATTCTGGAGTGAAAAAAGTGGTGATAAGACCTTTTACATCTGTATTCTGCAAAACAAATAAAGCTGTAGGAAAAATAAAAAAAACTATGGAATTAAGCATAATTTAGGCTGATTTGTTTCATTCATTCACATCTTGTCTGTTCATGTTCATTACGCTGACGTGTTTGCTCGTGTCCAATTTTTATGTGCATTATGTTTCTCCTACAGCTTTTTTGGTCACACATTACCTTAAAATAACATTGCTTTGAGGAATTTGTTTAATATAATCCAAAACCTCAAGATTGATGGGAAAGTATTAATAAAATGTCTGGTTTGTGAAATACTTAAAAAAAACTTCCGTTAAAGTGAATGATTAAAGCAGCACTTGACCATGAGTGCATTGTCTAGGCTCACTGGTATTCCATGATAGAGTGAGGGGAATGTATGAATCTACCAGAGCAGCTGATCTCTTATTCTAATATACGGGTTTGTAAATTCAGCACCTATAGCTGTGCTTATGAACAAATGCTTTAGTATATACACATGTATACAAGAACTTAAGTAAACAGGTCCTATAGCAGTCTGTCTTTTAGGAAGAATTTTAAAGGGATAGTAGAGGATGAAAAAATGCCAAGGTTCGATTCTTAAAGGGATAGTAAAGTTTCATAATAAAAGCAGCTCTAATTAATCATCATAGTATGTGGACTTTGGAGAGTGTTATTTCAATTCTGTCAGAGTTGTAGTTCAAGAGTAATTCAATGACAAAGTATCCCCCTCCCGCCCCTTACTGATGTAACACTGTTCAGCCAGATCAGAAGGGAGGTGCCCAGGTAGACTGCAGAGAGGGACAATCTTCAATTAAGATAAGGGAAAAACCTGAAAAACTTGTCAAGGGGGGCAGGACTTTCATTGTTCTCATAGGAAGAAGATTGTCCCCTGTCTGGTCTATGGACTGCATTCCACATCTGAGAAGAGATGGCTTACACTAGGTAAAAGGGGTGGGAGGGGAAACTTTGCTTATGACTATCTCTCAAACCATAAAGGTTTAAGAGATACGACTTATATCGTTCTTCATGTTTTATTAATGCCTACAAAATAAAATAAAGATAACATTAAGTATTACTATCCCTTTAAGTATAGTGTTCTCATCATGTAGAGCTGTATGCCAATCCTATCTGTGTTGTAAGTTAGAGAGTATCCCCCTCCCGCCCCTTTTACCTATGTTATGTCACCTCCCTAAGGAAAACTCTGCCCCCATGATGAAGGAGGGCAGGATTTTCCTTATGCTAGTTCAAGAGTGTCCCTCCCTGCCCGCTGTCTGGACCAGCAGGAAAGGCAGCATGGCGTAAGTATAGGGACAGGAGGGGGATACTTTCTAACTTAATAACTCTTGAACTACAACTCTGATAGGATTAGTAAGTAGGTATTATATAACTGCATTACACAATAAACGAAAGTCCATTTCGTTTATTGTATCATAAATGTGTACTTGTACATAGACCTCAGTGTGACAAATAGGGGTGGGTGAAAGTTGTCGCCATGTTCCCGCAAGAAATTTCACCAAAACCACGTTATTATCTGCTTTTTCTTGGTAAAATCCACTTTATAACTAGCGGTTAAAATTTTTGCATCTTTCAACCTTTGGCCAAAATCTTTCGCCATTTTTTCAATGGCTGAAAAGTTGTCGCCCATTGATTTACATTGTTTTCGCACTTCTGCTATAAAAACGTGACGTTTTCGCTGAAGGCAGACACAATAGAAGCAACTACAGAGCGAGATAGACGTGCTGTGCTGTTCTGCTGCAAAAATCGAGGCAGGAGAGGCTCATAGTAACTCCTACCACTATGAGCAGCAAAAAGAGGAACTGGAAGGACCCTTATTATGTGTCCACTGTGTCTGAGGAGGAATAGGAAGTGACTAGCATTACTGAACCAATGCTGTCCAGTCCCCCTAAATCACCCCAAGGGATCTTGGGGAATTTAATAAGAAGGGAGGAAGAAAAGGGAATGGGAAGGATGGTGGCAGGGAGGGTTCATTACTACTATTAAACTGTCAAGTTGTCATGTGTCCTTAGTGGGTGTGGAAAAGGGGTACAGTGACAGCAGCAGTACTTGGTTTTGGGTGTCATGGTGTTTGGATAAAGTTGGCCCCCAGATGTTATTTACCATACACACTGTGCACATTGCAGTTGCTGAGGAGACGCACTGATTCTGCTCTCAAGGGAAAAAATATATTCTAATAACAACACACCCATGATGATTTTGGAGGAGGGGCAGGTAGAGAAGATTTATTGGCCAACTTGTTCTTTTCTCCACATAGACTGGGGGCTACTTATTCTGCTGCTACTGCTTCAGGCACATCACTGGAGCCAGCCATGGCAAATGGAACCTTCATCATCCGTCTTCCATGTTACTGCTGTTGTTGATCCCATTCCCTTCCAGCTGCCTAATCATCCTGCTGCTTAAACAACTCAGCAGCAGCAGTATGAACAGCAGTTGCAACTGAGGAGGACATTTCACAGTGGCCACTGGCCAACATGACCTGCTGGCATTAGGTGTGTAGGGCATTTTTATTTTTTTCTCAGGGCTTGTGTTTTGAAAAAAAAATAAATAAATAAAAGGGAAAAAAAACTAGTCCTACAAAAAAATAAACAATTTTGGGGGGTTTGTTTCTAACAAGCCTAAGTCCTACAAATCAATGTTTCCTTAGGGCTTGTGCCAAACTAGCTTAAGTCCTACAAATCAATGTTTCCTTAGGGCTTGTGCCAAACAAGCTTAAGTCCTACAAATCAATGTTTCTTCAGGGCTTGGGCCTCTAATAACTCTAAGTCCTACAAAGGCCTCTAACAACAAATCAAACAAATCATTCTCTACAAAATACTCTATCAAGTCAAGTATCAGTCCACCCCAGTGGCAGCTTATGTCAGGGGGTTCCTGTCTCTGTCACTTTAAATACAAATGTCTTATTTTATTTTATTGATTTATTTTTTAATTAATTTCCCACCGGTAGCAGTCAAGAAAGCCCCCAATACAAAATTCTCTGTTCAAATGATTCATTCATTCACCAACACAGGCACCCTCCTCAGACCCCTTTATACCATGTCTTTTTTTTTTTCTTTGTTTTTTTCATTTGGAGAATCTGACTTTTGGACCAGACCTTTTTGACTCGGACGAAATTTGACAACATTCATCGAATTTAAAATGCTTTAAAAAATACAATAAAAAAAATAAATGGAACCATTTCCAGGGCTAAATGAAGACTGTGGAACAGGGTAAGGAGGGGCTTTAGCCTTATGGTTCTATGGATGAGGTAGATGAACTGACGCTGCCTACACAACTGTCAGATTGGCTGATATGTCACTCTGAAAATTATTCAGACAAATTTCTACTATTTTTAATAATTTTGAACAGGAACAAAGGTGACTCTCCCTTGCGGTGACAATAAGACACCCTGCCTGCCTACACAACTGTCAGACTGGCTGATGTGTCACTCTGAAAATTATTCAGACAGATTTCTAATATGTTTATATTTTACACAGGAACAAAGGTGACTCTCCCTTACGGTGGCAATAAGGTACTAGGCCTGCCTATACAACTTTGAGACTGGCTGATGTGTTACTCTGAAAACTATTCAAACAAATTCCTAATATTCTTACTATTTTACACAGGAACAAAGGTAACTCTCCCTTGCGGTGGCAATAAGGCACCCTGCCTGCCTACACAACTGTCAGACTGGCTGATGTGTCACTCTGAAAATTATTCAAACAAATTTCTAATATAATATTTTACACAGGAACAAAGATGACTCTTCCTTGCAGTTGCAATATAAGGTACTAATGCTGGCTGCCTGTCTATGCCTAATGCTACCTGCCTGCCTACACAACAACTGAACACTCTCTAATATCTCTTGCTTCTTCTCTCTCTCTGAGCTCCAACAACGCACTAACAGGAAATGCAGGCTGTCTGTGTCATAAGTCCAACTCCCATCATGAAACGAAGAAGCTAATTGGAACAGAGACAAGGCGGGAAAGTAGCTCATGAAAAGAAGAAGCTAATTGGACTAGAGAGGGAGGGAAGATACGGAGGGAAAGTATTGCGTGGACGGGTAGTCATCACCGAATTTCCAAAATTTTCAACTACTTTCGGACCAGGGCTGTTCGGATTCAGATTTTTTTATACGAACGACCCTTGCCTTTCGGCCGGCCCAAATGTTGCCGAATGACCACATATTTGACAAATTCCAAAATCTGACAATCCGATTTGCACAAGCCTACTATACTTAATCTTGTCACGTAAATCACATTGAGACTGAGACATAGTATTCTGATGATGCATGGAACAAGGAGTATTGGGGCTCCCTTATATCCACAGCTACTGTAAGGCACCCATGGTTTCCAAACTCATGGACTTCCATCCACCCATACCTAAGCATTAGACCGATTCTTTTGTAGATACCTTAGAGTTGATAGACTAGCTTCAGCTTCTGTGGTCTGACACATGTAATATTCTGGGCTCATGTCGCTAACATATAGTTTTGGAACATATTATCAATATGGCTAGTGGTGAACAGGGAACTCAGGCTCTTTAGCCCTCCTTCTCCCTTAACCTCAATTATAGACAATCCAAACTTTCTGTCTAGTATTGACAACCCCATCTTCCTCTAATGGAAACGTAATAACCCACAGTGCATACTTTAACTTCTCTTCTCACTTCATCAGGCTACATCCTGGTGAAATCTTTGTCTGATCTTCTAGGAGGGAAACAAATTTTGTGGTGGACCTACCTCCAAGTACAACACAGGTCTTACCTGAGGTCAACAGAGGCTATGATAACAGAGCTCTTACTTCCTTCGAAAAAAGTCTTCAAAATACCCCCACTCTCAAACCTCCACAGTACAAGATTCCTTTGAGTCCGAACTTTCCATATCTATTGAGTCCAATCAATGGAGAAAGATCTTCAGGAAAAATTTCTTCTCAGTCGCAGTCATTAAATTCAGAGAGCTAAATTACAAATGACTTACTCTCTGGTACCCGAACCCAGTGAAATGATCTCAAATGTTTCCACCCATGTCCAACTTATGTTGGAGATGCTGTAAACACAGGCGTTCCATGCTGCATATATGGTGGTCATATACAAACATTAGCAAATTCTGGGATGAGATTCTCACACACATCAATCTAATTCTTCAAATTACTCTCCTCAAGGATCCCCTTCTATATATTTTACTTTATACTAGACCTACATCTTTTACACTACCCCAGGCTCATAGGGATTTTGTTCTAACATTTCTGATAGTAGCCAAATCACTTATTCCCATTTACTGGCTTTCTCAGGACTTCCCCTCCAAATACCTTATGTCTCTCCAAGATGGATGAGCTTGTGCTTATACCATGCAGTTAACACCTGCTCCACAGCTCACATCTCTGGCACCTGGTTCACATGTCTGAACTTTTGCTGAATCTCTCCTGTACTGTCTTTGACACTCCCTTCTACTTCAAAATAGGACTTGGGACTTACTGACAGTCACTCGAGTCATAATAATTAACCTCATTTTTTTATCACCATCGCTAATTATATCCACTCACAGTTCCACTGACTGCCTGGGAAATTGGGTTATATCTCATGAGTGGTTACATCATTCTTTCTGGAGTAAAGGATCTTTCCTTTTTTCCTCTTCCCCCCTCCTGAATACCTTAGTCTCCTCCCACCGCTCTTCCTCTCCTCTCTCTATTCTACTTCCTCTTCTCTGCCCAATTTACATCTGATCAAAGAATCTATGTCTGGAATGAGATGATCTTAACTGCTTTCCATTCTAAACAATGCAATGTGTACTTGTATTTAAGAGACAGAGATATGTGTTCGTATTTATCTGTATAACGTGCCTGAGGAAGAGACCTGAGAGGTCTTTGAACGATTGCATCCTGAATCTGCTTAGTTAGCCAATAAAGGTATCAACTTGACTTTGTTTTCCTCCTGTACTTCTACTGCTAACACAGTACCAACTCTCATCTTATGTCAAAACCCCGACATCGGCTTTCTAAAGATACCATTATTTTCATCAAATTTCCTATAAAAATATTTACAAAATATGACGACACAAATGTAACAAACACACTTTTTGTTTTAGCTTTTGCACGAAAAATCTTTTACACATCTACAAATGCTAAAAAAACCTGCTAAATGGATTATAATAATTGTCTTGGTTTTAGAAATAACCAGTGTTTACATGTTTTTCTAATGTTTTTGTCAAGTTATATGGCAATAACTAAAAGTAGCAAAAACTGAGGTGTTCTAAAACTTTTGACCTCTTTGACATACAAAGCTTATAATGCATTGAAATATGCTCAGAGAGAAACTTGTTATCTCTGAAGTCAATCAAACTTTAGGTCTACATCTTCCGTTAGACTTCAAGATCTGTATTTTTTTCCTCCTATCTCATGTGCAGGAGCATATTCCTGAATCTGACAAAATCCTGCTTTGTCATCTCCTGGATTGTGCTAGGGCATTGAGTCCGACATTTTGGAAATCACAATTGGTACCTACCATCACCATGTGGCATTCCAAGATAGAACAAACCAGGATTATGGGAAGGTGTTACACTTTGACTTCAAATAACACTGAACACTTTGAGGAGACATGGTTTAAATGGCATTCCCATTGAGCAGATGATAATTTTGAGTCTTTTGCTGTAATTGCATCTCCCGAGGATGTTATGTGATGAGCATTATTTGCCAATCGTTCAGCGATATCTATACAATTCTCTTCAGCTATCGACCGAAACTAAGAAAATTCCTTGGTTACGCTACCGTGTCACTCTTCTTCTTTCTTTCTCTTTCCTTTACGCTCCCTCTTTTTCCTTAACTCTCTATTCTCTTCTCGCTCCCATGGGACCCCCTTTCCTTTCTCACCTCCCTTCCCCTGTTATTCAGAATACACAATACACACATTCATGCATTCACATACACTCTATTACACTGCCATTTCTTCACATTGGTTTTCGTTGTCCTACATGCTTCGCCTGTGATAAATATGGGTTACAAGCAAATATAGATGAGCCCCTTTTTCTTTCCTTTTTTTTCATTTTTCATATTATTATTATTATTATTATTCTTTATTTATATAGCTCCAACTAATTCCGCAGCGCTGTACAATTGGGAATAGACATACAGAGGTATTAAATAGTACAATCAGATGTGGAGAACAGAAGGATCAGAGGGCCCTCATACACACCTGATCTTGCTTGATGGTTATAGTTCCAATACCATAGCAATACAGTTCATCACTTTTTGTTTTGCTCTGTTCCTGGACTGGGCAGGCATAATTATCCGCCATGTTTAACACTGGAAAATATATATCTACCTTGGAACTGACTTGTTATTGTGGCTCTTTTCTCTAGTATGTTAATGATTATCTGCTATGTACGTAACCCACTGTTATATTTCTACTGGATTGTGTTTCTACTATGTGATCTTTAATAAAGTTCTTTAAAAAAAAAAAAAAAAAAAAGAAAGAAATACGCTCAGAGGATTAAGAAAAGGATATTATATTGCTATTAGAAATGAACCAGTCCAGCTAAAATAATTTCTTTGAGAATTAAAAAGCAGAGTGAATGTAAAGTCCTTCTCTTCTTAGGTTTGTGGAAAGGAAGTATATTAAAATAGAATTGATCAGACTGAACTCATTTTTATTCATATAATATTAAAAAAAGCACAGTTAAGTATGTGAAGCAGTCTTCAGTCTCTTAGATTTTAAGTAAAACATAGATTTAAAAAAATCATTACAGTCTTAATATGAAAAAAATATATTGCAGGGATTTTCCGGCTGAGTGCAATGACTGTACTCTTGCAGCTAGGAGATGTTATGTTCCAAACTTATTACAGTTCAGACTATCACAAAGTGATGGAACTGCTACATTTGCATTCTGTGGAAGACTGTAGACTTTGGCTCATTTCTCCCATTGAATGTAAGAGAAAAAAACAGAAGAGTTGTCTAATATAAAAACAAGTTTTAACTGTAATAACTGTTACATTTTAATGAAGCACCTTGCAGGATACATGTTTCATAATATAAGTTTACTGTTTTTGTTTTCTTCTTTAAGTAAGGTTTTATTCAGAGTAAACAGTGCAGTGACAGAACTGAGTGAACCAGCCATCACTATGCCTAGATGAGATCTCTCTACGGACAAGGCAAACTTGTTCAGTGTAGCTTTCAGGGGGAATAAAGAACAGTTTTGGTAGATTCACTGAGTAACTATCAGGAAGAATTGTTTGATTGTAGATTTCGATCTTTGTCATTTATGCTCTATCTTACAATTATGGAAGATGATATGGAGTTTCATGGTTTCATTGAAAGAAATTAAAAAGAAAGAAACAAGTCGGCTACTTGTCTTGGATGTACGTTGTGTCTTCTGTGTCTGAAACATTTTATTTAAAGGGAATCTGAGTTCAGCCTGAGGCCTTTTCTAGATATGTCTTTCATACAGCAATCATATATATGTTAACTAGCATTGAAGGCCTGTGTACAAAGGCCAAATTGGCAGCCAGAGGCCTCGGATGCTGCCCCGGAGCCGGGGGCGCTGGGCCGATTGGAACACCCCGCTCTGGATCAGCAGTTCCTCTGGCAGCAAACCGGTGCGTTCGTGCAGTCTCTACTGCACATGACTGCAGCGTTCCCTATTGCGCATGTGCAGTTACGCACAGAGGGAGTGACGCAGTCTAGAGCTTTATGTTATTTAGATATAAATAACAAAGTTGTTGGGGACTTGCTGAGGAAGCTTTCATCCTGCAGTGGATTGATTATATATAATTATTTTATTATTTATTTTAAAGGAGCAGTAAACTTTTTTTTATGAAAAAACATATAGTGTAGGGCATTTCCTGTTCAGTAACATAAGGGTGCTCCCACTGTTGACATATACATATTTCCAGAGTTATTACAGTTTAAACCTGTATTTATTTACATTAGCAGTGCCCTCTAGTGGTCTAATTCCAGTTAGTTCTCCTGTTACATTCTAATGGAGAGAAAAGTCAGTGTCTCACAGTTCTCCATAGAATGTGATAGAAACTGCTGAGTCACTTCCTGTCAGTTAGAACTCTCAGTAAACGCACAGTAAACTCACTTCCTGATTATCTGAACTTTTGTAACTCCTGAATAAAACAACTGACAGCGGTAGGAGTGACCTTGTTTTACTCAGCAGGAAATGCTCTATAATATATACATTTTCATAAAAAAAGTTTACTTCTCCTTTAATTATTTTATTTTTTTATTTATATATCTGTTGTTGTCACTAGCCAGTCACTTTTAGTTCACATAAAGACAATAGCTTTTCTGAATCATTATTGGGGATATTCTCTGTACAATTTCAGTTTTAGTCTGTTGAAGTCTGATATGATAGGTGTCCCATTTAAAGGGATAGTTATACTTGTATTAAAGTTGAAGTCCGAGTCTTCGTTATTTTTTTTAACATGTAGTGCTATATTTGAATACTGACAGTTTTGTAGGTCAAGAGCTATTCAATCTGAAAGGATCCCACTCCCACCCCTTTCCCTGCATCACTCTGACTCTCAGCCTGGTCTAGATGGAGAGAGGCGAGGGACAATCTTCAGTGAGCATAAGGAAAATCCTGCCCTTCTTCATCAAGGGAGGCAGGGTTTTCCTTATACTTACTGCATGGGATTGTTCCTTGCTGCGATCCATCCAGTACCACCCCCAGATACCAGAAGTGATGGTGGCTAGAAGGGGTGGGAGGGGGATACTTTCAGATTGAATAGTGCTTGAACTACGCAACTGTAAGTAATGAAATATAGAGCTAGACTTGTGCAGATGTACATGGCAACATTTGGAATTCGTTGAATATAGGGTAATTCGGCGACATTTGGATAATCCGACACGCAAGGATTGTTCGACAAAAAAGATCCGAATCCAAGCACCCCTGCTCTGAAAATCGACCAAACTTTTCGGAATTTGGCGACTAATACACACGCAATTACTTTCCCTCCATACTTTCCCTCCATGTCTCTAGTCCAATTACCTTCTCTGTTTCATGCGTTACTTTTAGTGATGAGCGAGCGTGCTCGGCCGATGCTCGGATCGGCTCGAGCATCGCTCTGCTCGGCACATGGCGGTACTCGTCGAGTACCGCCATGTGCTCTCCCGCCATGTTCGGGTGGCGGGGATCTGTGCCGGAAGAGGCACAGATCCGAAGACGCTCCGCTGGACCACCAGGGACTGGAGGTACGGGGGCATTGCGGAGATGAAGGGGGCATTGCGGAGATGAAGGGGGACATTGTGGAAGAGGGGCATAGACTCTATGCCCCTCTTCCACAATGTCCCCCTTCATCTCCGCTATGCCCGTCTTCCACAATGTCCCCCTTCATCTCCGCTATGCCCCTCTTCCACAATGTGCCCCTTCATCTCCGCTATGCCCCTCTTCCACAATGTCCCCCTTCATCTCCTCTATGCCATAGAGGAGATGAAGGGGGACATTGTGGAAGAGGGGCATAGCGGAGATGAAGGGGCACATTGTGGAAGAGGGGCATAGCGGAGATGAAGGGGCACATTGTGGAAGAGGGGCATAGCGGAGATGAAGGGGGACATTGCGGAGATGAAGGGGGCATTCGGAGATGAAGGGGGCATAGCGGAGATGAAGGGGGCATTGACCAGGCACCCTCCCCTCATCAGAGCATGGGGTGCCTGGTGTCGCCCCATTGACTTGAATGGGGCTCGGGTGCTCGGCCGAGCACTCGAGCCTCAGGGGGTGCTCGGTCAGAGCACCCGAGCACCCGAGCATCGGGGTGCTCGCTCAACACTAGTTACTTTACCACTTTGTCTGTATTCCAATAAGCTTCTTTGTTTTATGATGGGGGTTGGACTAATGACACAGACACCCAGACAGCCTGCATTCCCTCATTGTGTTGTTGGAGCTCAAAGAGAGAACAAGGAGATAGAGATTAAGTAAGTAATGAAATATAGATCTAGACTTGTGCAAATGTATGTGGCAACATTTGGAATTCGTTGAATATAGGGTAATTCGGCGACATTTAGATAATCCTACACGCAAGGATTGCTTGACAAAAAAGATCCGAATCCAAGCACCCCTGCTCTGAAAATCGACAAAACTTTCGGAAATTTGGTGACTAATACGCACGCGATTACTTTCCCTCCATACTTTCCCTCCATGTCTCTAGTCCAATTACCTTCTCTGTTTCATGCGTTACTTTACCACTTTGTCTGTATTCCAATAAGCTTCTTTGTTTCATGATGGGGGTTGGACTAATGACACAGACACCCAGACAGCCTGCATTTCCTCATTGTGTTGTTGGAGCTCAAAGAGAGAACAAGGAGATAGAGATTAGAGAGTGTCCAGTTGTTGTGAAGGCAGGCAGGTAACATTAGGCTAGGCATAGGCAAGCAGCCAGCAATAGTGCCAGTTAGTTACTGCCACTGCAAGGAACAGTCATCTTTGTTCCTGTGCAAAAAAAAAATAAAAAATTACAATATAGGGATTTGTTTAAATAATTTTCAGAGTGACACATCAGCCAGTCTAAGATTTGTGTAGGCAGACATTGTACATCATTGTCACTGCAAGATAGATTCATTTTTTGTTCCTCTTAAAAATATAAAAAATATTATTAATATTTGAATAATTTTCAGAGTCACACAGCCAGTGTCACAGTTGTTTAGGCAGACATGGTGCCTTATTTCCACCGCAAGGGAGAGTCACCTGTGTTGGTTTTGTAAAAAATATAAAAAATATTAAAAATACAAGTTATTTGTTTGAATAATTTTCAGAGTCACACAGCCAGTGTCACAGTAGTATAGGCAGGCAGCGTGCCTGTTACAGCTTACCTTGGTTTCAGCTTCATCTACAGGCACGAGGCTTCTAGCATGCAGCAGACCTCTGTTTTATGTGTTTGCTTCCTGTAGTCTTCTCCTACCTACTTCCTTCCTCTGAGCTGCTCCTCCTACCTACTTCCTGAGGAGGGGTTTAACCCTTTGAGTGCCAAGTGGGTACATTGTACGAGTTTGGACAGCTGTACCCGCTGTGCCAAGCTCGTACAATGTACCCACTAAAATGCGGTCACTGCATGAGCCGGTATAACCGGCATGCAGTGGCCGCATTTTAAAAAAAAAAAAGGTGGGCAATCGTGGGGGGACATGAGGATCACTCCTCATGTCTCCCCTGTTATTGATCTCCCAGCCGATCGCGCTGGGAGATCAATAAAGGAAGAGGAGAAGCGCAGCAGAAGCGCAGCTTCTCCTCTTCTGTCTCTCCTACCCGAACTTCCGGGTAGGAGTGGGCGGGACCGGGGGAAGCCTCCCAGCGTCATCAGTGACATGTCACTGATGACGTTGGGGAAGTTTCCCCGGTCCCATTCACTCCTACCGGTGGTAGGAGTGAAGGGCAGGAGAGCTTCTGCTCTCCTGCAGTCGCCAAATTGGTCTCCCAGCCTATCGGCTGGGAGATCAATTACTTGGGGGACACCAGGAGGGGTCCTGATGTTCCCCACGAGGTCTGAATATATAAAAAATAAAATAAAAAAAACAAAAAAAACAAAACTAACCCTGTGAGTGCCGCAGTGGTCCCCAGCACATTGCTTTGCAATGTGCTGGAGACCCTTGTAGCACTCACAGGGTCTTTTCTTTGGGGTTTTTTTTTTTTTTTTTTAAAGACCTCATTGGGGGGATCAGGGGGGATCCTGATGCCCCTCAATGAGGTCTATTATTAAAAAAAAAAAAAAAAATTTTTTTTAACCCTGTGTGTGCCACAGGGGGGGTCAAATGCACCCCCCCCTCCTGTGGCACACACAGGGCTTCTATAATTACTTTGTTACTAGAAATTGTTGGGGGGCCATCAGGATTGGTCCTGATGGCCCCCCAACAAGCTCTGATTACAAAGTAATAATAAAAAAAAAAAATAACCCTCTGAGTGCCAAAAGGGTCCAATGCATTGCTTTGCAATGCGCTGGAAACCCCTTTGGCACTCACAGGGACATTTATTTTGATTCCTTTTTTTTTTTTTTTTTTTTAAGACCTCGTTGGGGGGAATCAGAGGGGTCCTGATACCCACCAATGAGGTCCATAATAAAAAAAAAAGTAAAGAAAAAAAAATTAACCCTGTGTGTGCCACAAGGGGGGCCAATGCAGCCCCCCTTCTGTGGCGCACACACAGGGCATTTATCATTACTTCATTATCAGAGATTGTTGGGGGGCCTTCATGATTGGTCCTGATGGCCCCCCAACAAGCTCTGATTACCAAGTAATGATTAAAAAAAAAATTAACCCTCTGAGTGCCAGAAGGGTCCAATGCATTGCTTTGCAATGCGCTGGAGAGCCCTGTGGCACTCACAGGGACATTTATTTTAATTCCTTTTTTTTTTTTTTTTAAGACCTCATTGGGGGGAAACAAAGGGGTCCTGATACCCACCAATGAGGTCCATAATAAAAAAAGTAAAGAAAAAAAATTAACCCTGTGTGTGCCTCAAGGGGGGCCAATGCAGCCCCCCTTCTGCGGCGCACACACAGGGCATTTCTCATTACTTCGTTATCAGAGATTGTTGGGGGGCCATCATGATTGGTCCTGATGGCCCCCCAACAAGCTCTGATTACCAAGTAATGATTAAAAAAAAAAATTAACCCTCTGAGTGCCACAAGGATCCAATGCATTGCTTTGCAATGCGCTGGAGACCCCTGTGGCACTCTCCGGGTCCCCTGTTTGTGGACATATATATATATTTTTTTACTAAGACCTCATTGGGGAGGGTTCAGGGGGTCCTTATGCCCCTCAATGAGGTATATAATAAAAAAAAAAAAATTAAAACACAAATTAACCCTGTGTGTGCCACTAGGAGGGGAGTTCAATGCCGACCCCCTTCCTGTGGCACACACAGGACTTTTTATCAACACTGGTAGTCACAGATCTCCCAACACTGGTAGTCACAGATCTCCCATACACACTATCAAACACTGCCCCACCATCCTTGCTCCTCTGCTCATACCCACACACACTGCCTAATCCCTCACCCTCCCACATACTTTGTTACACTTGTAGTCACAGGTCCGCACGTACACCGGCTGACGCCCTAGCTTCTTTCATCTGTTAGCCATAAAATCACACATACACTGTTTGCTTTACCATTTCTGTTTCACTGGTAGCTACGCTCCTGTAGCGTAAATTGGTATGTCAACCCACAGCAGTGGGGTACCATTTTTCTTAGGCTGGCAAGAAGTCCTCCATTTGAACCTCCATTGAACCATTTTAGTATCTTTGAAGTGACTGATGTGTAAAACAAAATTTTATTTTTTCCTGTAGCACCACATTCTGGAAATAGTTGTGCCAACTAACTTAGGGGTAAAAAGGCAAGTGACCCCTCATTAGATGCGGCAGGTTGTCTTCTTTCCAAAATGGTATGGTTTATCTACCTTTTCTTCAATTCTGAAGGTGTTATAGTCATTTTCGTACAGGCAAGTCAGGTTTGAGAAAATGTTAGAAACATCAGAGGTTGTAGTAGGTGTAGTTTTCTACTTCTAGCACCCCCTAAGGTAGTTCAACTCATACCAATGGGGTGTCATTTGACTCCTAAGAGCACTAGCAAACAAATGCAGTTGAAAATTCCATGGTTTTCACAGCGCTCCATACATTTGAAGGGGCAGAAATGTAAAAAAATGCAATTTTTTTCCTATATCGCCTCCTTCTGGAAACATTTATGCACACCAGTATTGGGGTAAGAAGGCAAGTGACCCCTCATTAGATGCGGCAGGTTGTTTTCTTTCCAAAATGGTATGGTTTATCTACCTTTTCTTCAATTCTGAAGGTGTTATAGTCATTTTCGTACAGGCAAGTCAGGTTTGAGAAAATGTTAGAAACATCAGAGGTTGTAGTAGGTGTAGTTTTCTACTTCTAGCACCCCCTAAGGTAGGTCAACTCATATCAATGGGGTGTCGTTTGACTCCTAAGAGCACTAGCTAATGAATGCAGTTGAAAATTCCATGGTTTTTACAAAGTTCCATACATTTGAAGGGGCAGAAATGTAAGAAAATGCCTTTTTTTTTCACTAGCGCCACCTCCTGGAAGCATTTGTGCATACCAGCCTTTGGGTAAGAAGGCACGTGACCCCTCATTAGATGCGGAAGGATGTTTTCTTTCCAAAATGGCATTGTTTCTCTACCTTTTCTGCATATCTATTATGGTTATAACCATTTTAGTGCAAGCAGATAATTTAAAAAACAAAAGTGTCAGGTTTACGTACGTGTTCCTAGCACCCACATATTCTATGTTAACCCACACAAATAGGCTACCATTTTTCTCATGTTGGTAGCAGGTACTGAATACAGCAGGAAATGTTATGGTTTTCAAAGATTTTAGTATCTTTGAAGTGGTGGAAATGTAGAAAAACATGTATTTATTCCCATAGCGCCACATTTTGGAAATATTTGTGCACTTCAGCCCAGGGGGTAGAAAGGCAAGTGACCCCTCAATTGATGCGGGAGAATGTCTACTTTCCAAAATGGTATACCTTTTATACCTTTCCTTCATGTCTCTAACAGTTATGGACATTTTAGTACAAGCCGCCATTTTCGAAGAAGCAAACAGGTAGGTGTAGTGATGTGCTTCTGGCACCCCTAAGGTAGGTCGACTCATTCCAGTGGGGTGTCATTTTTCTCCTAAGAGCACTAGCTAATGAATACAGTTGGAAATGCCATGGTTTGCACAAATTTCAGTACATTTGAAGGGGCAGAAATGTAAGAAAATGCCTTTTTTTTTCATTAGCGCCACCTTCTGGAGGCATTTGTGCTCTCCAGGCTTGGGGTAACAAAGCAAGTCACCCATCAATAGATGCGGCAGGGTGTCTTCTTTTCAAAATGGTATGGTTTGTGTACCCTTTCTTCACTTCTGTAGTTGTTATAACCATTTGGGTACAGACAAGTAATGTTTGAGAAAATGTTAGAAACATTTCAGGTTGTAGTAGGTGTCGTTTTGCACTTCTAGCGCCCCCTGAGGTAGTTAAACTCATACCAATGGGGTGTCATTTTTCTCCTAAGAGCGCTAGCTAATGAATACAGTTGGAAATGCCATGGTTTGCACATATTTCAGTACATTTGAAGGGGCAGAAATGTAAGAAAATGCCTTTTTTTTTCATTAGTGCCACCTTCTGGAGGCATTTGTGCACTCCAGGCTTGGGGTAACAAGGCAAGTCACCCATCATTAGATGCGGCAGGGTGTCTTCTTTTCAAAATGGTATGGTTTGTGTACCCTTTCTTCACTTCTGTAGTTGTTATAACCATTTGTGTACAGACAAGTAATGTTTGAGAAAATGTTAGAAAAATTTGAGGTTGTAGTAGGTGTCATTTTGCACTTCTAACGCCCCCTGAGGTAGTTAAACTCATACCAATGGGGTGTTATTTTTCTCCTAAGAGCACTAGCTAATGAATACAGTTGGAAATGCCATGGTTTTCACAAATTTCAGTACATTTGAAGGGGCAGAAATGTAAGAAAATGCCTTTTTTTTCATTAGCGCCATCTTCTAGAGGCATTTGTGCACACCAGGCTTGGGGTAAGAAGGCAAGTTACCCCTCATTAGATGCGGCAGGTTGTCTACTTTTCCGAAATATATAGTTTTATATAGTTATTCCACTGTTTTAGGGTAGTTTTACCACAAAAACCCTAGAATGCGCATATTAGTTTATAAAGTTGAAAATGTCATTTTGCGCTGCTGGTGATTAGGGCTCTACGCTAGCCATGGACGTAGGTAAAACTATACAAATTTGGTATTTTTTTACTCAGGGGACTCGAGGCTTTTTCAAATAATTGAAACTTTTTCAATCAAGGTAAATATTTTTGATACATAGTATGTGATTTTAGCAAAATGAGTAAATTTTCACTTTTTTTTGTCATTATGACATCATAGCTTTTTGCACGATGTAAAATTCTCTTCATGTAAGGTATCACAAGAAAGCTCAATTCGTTCTGAAAAAAACAATATATAGTTTTCCATATGTAACTAAAAATCCCCAGAGGAAATCAAGCCTAAACGGAAGGATAGCAAAAATGTTGAAAAAGTGTCTGGCCTGCAGGGTTCAGGAAATGGCCCGAGCCTCTGGCACTGAAGGGGTTAAAGAGCAGACTGAGTTCTGACTCAGTTGCCCTTGCGTTGTTGTACAATACAGTTCTGTTTCCCTTGGGTTCTGTGTATGACCTGGCTTGTCTGACCATCCATTTTGGTGCTGACCTGTGGCTCTGTCTGACTACTCTTTTGCCTGCTTCCATTGTGTAGTGGACACCCAATCTGGTGCAGACCTGTGGCTCTGGCTGACTACCTGAACTGTGTATGACCCGGCCTGTCTGTCCATCCATTCTGGTGTTGCTATTTCTGATACAGTGCTTGCCTCTTTGATCACCCTCTGTGTGTTATCTGTTTACGTGCATTACTGTGATTATTCTAATAAAAGATTCTTTTACTTTACCGTACTGACTCCTGGTTTATTCCTGAGAACTGTGACAGTGCCTTATTGCCACCTCAAGGGAGAGTCACCTTTGTCCCTTTGTAAAATATTAAAAATAAAAATAACTTGTTTAGATAATTTTCAGAGTGACACAGACAGTACCAGAGTTGTTTAGGCAGGCAGGGTGCCATACACTGTTCCACAGTCTTCATTTAGACCCTGGAAATGGTTCCATTTATTTTTATTTATTTAATTTTCATTTTTTATTGTATTTTTTAAAGCATTTTAAAGATGCCGAATAATTCGGAATGTTGTTGACTTTCGTCCGAGTCGAACGGCTCTGATCTGAAATGCGGAGTTGACGAATGAAAAAAAAAATTTTACCGAATGTTTTGGTCATGCTCAAGTCTATATAGAGCTATGTGTTTAAAAAAAATATAAAGAAGACTCGGCCTAAGTTTTAATACAAGTATTACTATCTCTTTAAGGAGAATAGGAATATATTTCTTTTGAAAGTTTAATCCTTTTCCGTACAAGAGGGTCTGCAACACGTTGTTTCGTAATTTGCTGAATTTCCGTTGGACATTCAAAGGGTTAAACGTCAGCGATAAATATTAGATGTAGTTTGTGAATATACCTGCTATTAATTTAATCCTTTGAGTGCCAGAGGGGTACAGAACGCACTAGTAGCAGAAAAAGGGAAGTGGTCATGCCACTCTACAGATCTTTAGTTAGACCTCACCTAGAGTATTGTGTACAGTACTGGAGACCCCATCTCCAGAAGGATATAGATACTCTATAGAGAATTCAGAGAAGGACTACTAAAATGGTGACTGGTTTACAGGATAATAAATATCAGGATAGACTACAGGATCTGAACATGTATAACTTGGAGGAGAGAAGAGAGAGAGGGGGGACATGATGGAAACATTCAAATACATGAAGGAATTCAACAAAGTGCAGGATGGAAGTATATTTCAAAGGAGTAAAACTGTTAGGACAAGAGGCCTTTGTTTAAAAATAGAGGGACACAGGTTTAGATGTAATGTAAGAAAGTTTTACTTCACTGAGAGAGTAGTACAAAAGTGGAATAGCCTACCAGCAGAAGTGGTAGAGAATGTAAGCATGCATGGGATAGGCATAAAGTTGTCCTGAACATAAGAAAAGACAAAGGACCAAAAAAGGTTTGAGATAGGAAAATGGGCAGACTAGGGCCTAGATTCTATTACAGGTGCTAATGTTATCACTGCTTTTATGTCTAGTTTTCCCCATAGATTTCAATTGGAAAATGTTTGATAAAACTGGAGTTAACGTTTAGCACCTGTAATAGAACCTGGCCCTCGATGGGCTGAATGGTTCTTATCTGCCATCAAATTCTGTGTTTCTATAATTAAATCTTAACACCTGGTATAACCTGTTCTTAATGGAAGTATACAGTGATAGCATATAAACTACGGATGTGAAAAAACATTCTTATTGACAAATTTTCTCTGAAAATTCTGAAATAGACTTTTATAAATTTGAATTTACCTCTTTATAAATATGAGCCGTTGCAAATCTTAGCAACAATTATTATACATGCACTAAGAATGTTTTTATACCCACCCTGGTGGCCAGACCACATAATTACTGTTTCTTCTGGAAAAAATCAATAGAGTTATAACTTATTAATGAAGAATGTCACAGAAGAGATAAGATCCTTGATTTACTCAAAAGGAAAAGCCATATTATTCACTTTTATCATGCTACAGCATTACTGCTCCTTTAACCCAATGCATTGCATACCCCTCTGCCACTCAAAGGGTTAAGTCTGCACATTCAGGTTATGCTAGTGATTCTTATTTAGTGTTTTCAGTTGTAGTTCTGCTTTATCAATATGTCTATTATCTTTACAACATCTATGAAAATACACTTGAATGGTGCCAAATTCTAATTAAACACAAAACAGAAGTCAAAACAGTCCATGTACTATAGGCGTTATAGTCCTTACTTATCAGGCTAAAGAGGTGTTATTCTGGATTAAAGGGATAGTAATGTTTCATAATAAAAGCAGCTCTAATTAATCATCATAGTGTTTGGACTTTGGAGAGTGTTATTTCAATTCTGTCAGAGTTGTAGTTCAAGAGTAATTCAATGACAAAGTATCCCCCTTCCGCCCCTTTTACTGATGTAACACTGTTCAGCCAGATCAGAAGGGAGGTGCCCAGGTAGACTGCAGAGAGGGACAATCTTCAATTAAGATAAAGGGAAAAAGCTGAAAAACTTGTCAAGGGGGCAGGGCTTTCATTGTTCTCATAGGAAGTAGATTGTCCCCTACTGTTATCTGTCTGGTCTTACAACCAGATTCCACATCTGAGAAGAGATTGCTTACACTAGTTAAAAAGGGCGGGAGGGGAAACTTTGCTTGTGAATATCTCTCAAACCATAAAGGTTTGAGAGATAAAACTTATATCGTTTTTCATGTTTTTTTAATGCCTACAAAATCAAATAAAGATGAAATGAAGTATTACTATCCCTTTAAGGCAGATCTAAAAAATCACCAACCAATAAACCTATTGCCAGTGGGCTGTTAGGTTTTCACAAAGGTACTCTCAAGAATGGGCACAATTCTTAATGTGGTACAATCTAAAGACCAAGCAGGCTTCAGAAGCGGAGTACAATGGACCCTATCCAGACAGTACAACAAGTTATTGAGCGTCATAATAAACACAAAAATTCATTGACTAGGAAAAGGCCTTTAACTCAGTGTAAAAGCAAGCAATAATCAATGTCCTGATCAACCAAAGAACAGATAGAGCTTCTATCAATATCCTACAATCAATATATGAAAACTGAATCAATACAGTTCAACAGTGATAACGTTCAGATCAACATAGAAAAAGGCATCCGACAAAGAGACACAATTTCCCCAAAACTACTATCTGCTTGTTTAGAAGAAATTTTCCGTAAGCTAAATTGGATAGAAAAGGACTGAAGATCAATGGAGGTTACCTACATCACTTACGTTTTGCAAGAACACATTGAAGAGCTACGACTGTAAGATGAATGTCAACAAAATCCATGTTTAACAAATTTACATTAGAATAAAAATCACAGTAGATGGACAAGAACTAGAAAAGGTGGAAAAGTATGTGTTCTTTGGACAGGAAATGTCATCAGATGGAAACACCATGATGAAAATTGAGCGACAAGGAAAATTGGGATGGCAAACATTTGGAAAACTTAGCAGCATTGTCCTCAGGGGTGTTGCTAGGTTCCAAAAAGATCTGGGGCTAGAGCCCATGGCAAAACAGTGTGCCAGCCGCCGGTGGTAGTGACGATAACCACATAGACACACATATACACTTACATTTATGTAGTACATATATGTACGTATGTTATAAATATGTTTAACTGAGGTAGGTAAAGAATAGGCAGAAGAGTATCAGTATAGAATAAGATTTAAGAGACTAAACCATCACAACCTCTCTCTCACCTACCTTCTTGGCAGTATAGTAAATAGAAGCTACTGGGCCCAGGAGACAATTATAGGTTTGAACACACACACACCTCCATGTTCTCCTTTCAACGTGTGGCTTTAGCAAAGCTAGCCTTGATCTGACAGCGCCAAGGAGGGAGGAGCTTGTTAGTGCACTTCTATTATGGGAGTGGGTGGGAAATGCCTTCAAAAGAAAGTGGAACAATTCTGGAACAAACCAACCACACCATAGGGAAAAATACAAATACAAATCTCCATTACTGTAAACAGGACTTTTATCCCCTTGAATACTGAAAAAGTCCCCGATATACTGCTTATAGCATTGAAGAGGATAAAAACTAGTGATGATCGAGCACCCCAATGCTCGGGTGTTCGGGTGCTCTGGCCGAGCACCCCCGGAGGCTCGAGTGCTCGGCCGAGCACCCGAGCCCCATTGAAGTCAATGGGAGGACTCGAGCATTACACCAGGCACCCCCTGCTCTGATGAGGGGAGGGTGCCTGGTCCATAGGAAAAGGGCAGAAAATGATGGAAACACCACAGAAATGGTTTAGGGACAGCATAGGGAGGATGTCTGGATGCATCTTGGACTCCAACGTCGCTGCTGGGAACGATGTTTCGCCCGTAGTACGCCATTTTTACAGACTGACCGTAAAACACACAAAAAGGAAGATAAAAACTAATCTGCGGCTAGGCACACTAAACAATATGTGACGCTAATCTGCGGCTAGGCACACTAAACAATATGTGACGCTAATCTGCGGCTAGGCACACGAAACAGAATGTGACGCTAATCTGCGGCTAGGCACACGAAACAGAATGTGACGCTAATCTGCGGCTAGGCACAGTGAACGGAATATGTGACTTTTATTTTTTACACTTTGCACACTAAACAGAATGTGCTGCTAATCTGCAACTTTGCACACTAAAAAGAATGTGCTGCTAATCTGCAACTTTGCACACTAAACAGAATGTGCTGCTAATCTGCAACTTTGCACACTAAAAAGAATGTGCTGCTAATCTGCAACTTTGCACACAATCCAGAATGTGCTGCTAATCTGCAACTTTGCACACTAAACAGAATGTGCTGCTAATCTGCGGCTAGGCACAGTGAACGGAATATGTGACGTTTTTTTTTTAAATCTCTGCCCCCCCAAACAAAATATAACTGCTGCCCCCACACACAATAGTCCTAAAAAGGACTTTTGGGTCTTTATGTTGTTCAAACACACTTTTCTTCTCCCTACACTGACTTTCCCTTCCTATCCTCATCTCTCCCTGGCTAAGACTGAGCCGAACTCGCTGGTCAGGTGCTATACAGCACCCGATCACGGGTTCTGGCCAGCCAATCAGTGTAATGCCAGCAGCCAACATGGCTGCTGGCATTACACTGATGTCAGAGCCTCCCCGCACGTTTATTGGCTGCACAGCAGCCGCGAAACGTGCGGGGAGGAGACCCGAACATGGCGGGCGAGCACATGCGGTACTCGTACGAGTACCGCCATGTGCCGAGCAGAGCGATGCTCGAGCCGAACCGAGCTTCGGCCGAGCATGCTCGCTCATCACTAATAAAAACCCAATTTAAATCGATTTGAACTTTTGTTTATCACAAGTGGTGTAATTGCTTTGCCCCAGAATTACTCATACTCATTTAAACATAGAGTACATAATGTATGGTACGTGACTGGTGGCTGTGTGACACCGTAGTGCTTGGCAGCATGATGTACCACATTTTTGCTTCTCCCATCAGCTGCTCTGTCTCAAAGAATGGGTGAACCTGGCTGGGAAATGTAAACTGCCCAACATTGTAGGAGAAACATCTAAACATGACATAGACAAGCAGCTTTCATTATAACACTTAAAGGGTTATGTAAAACTGCTGCTTGGAGGGCTTTTGCTTCCCTGTCTGGTGCCAGTCTGTGTCACAAATGTACAGGTGATCTCTCTTAGGGCCATGTGTTCAAAGAAGTAGCGAAATAGCATTTGTTGTTTGTAACGACTTTTCAAAGTGCAGTGTCATTGGGGTCATTAATATTTTCAGAGAGTGTCGGATGTGATTGGAAATATGTTGTTTGTCCTGACTGAAACTGTTGTATGTAATGACAAAAAAATGTGTTAACTAAAGACAAAAATGTCTTAAAAATGTCTTAACTAAGAACAAAAAGGTCTTAACTAAAGACAAAAATTCTCACATCCCGAACTTCACATTCCCTCCACTTTTTTCTTAATGTGCAAATTTTGTCTCTTGAAAGACATTTTTTTGTCGTTAGTTACAACAAATTTTCTTTTGCTCTATACGACAATAGAGAATAGTTTGGCCATGCCCTTGCACCACCCCTTTGCCCGTCAGTTCTGGAGTTGTGTCGTACACAACGGACATTGCTAGTTTTTTATTGTATACTCTATAGAAAATATGTCGTTCATGCATTCAATTACTTATTTTTGTCATTCATATGACAATTTTTTGTTGTTATCCCTTTGAACATATGGCCCTTAGAGTGCTCCCCTGCACAGCTACTACCCTTCACTGTCCTCCCATTGTGAATATTATGCAAGGGGTCAGGGATCTATCAAGTCTTCCCCTGCTGCAATAAATAAATGATCATGCTCTTGTAATGATGGTTGTCCTTTCTGACCTGTCCAGCTTCTCTGCTCTGCCATGCTCTACTCTAGTGTACTCTATCACATGCAGTGTCCTGTGGCAGCATGTTGTTACTATGTTAAGCTCAGACATAGAACACAACATGTGAGTAGAGCTGGGCAGAAAAGAAAAGCTGATGGATCAGAAAAAACAGCCCTAGCTGAGCATGAGCAAGACAAGTTATTTATTTCAGCAGGGGGGAGGTAGGGATGGCAACTTTTGTCCTGGGTGGGGGGCAAGTACAATCAAGTGGCCCATTTCTACTATTGCTCCAACCTACAGTGCCAGCCAATACCCTTTCATTTTTATAACTGGCATTCATTTTTTGAAGGCAAGTGATACCACATAGTGTAAAACAGAAATGGAGCTACACTAGTGATACCGCAGAATTACATTTGAAGTGGAGCTACACTAGTGATACCACAGAATTACATTTGAAGTGGAGCTACACTAGTGATACCACAAAGCTAACAATAGAAATATAACTACACTAGTGATACCACAGAATTACATTTGAAGTGGAGCTACACTAGTGATACCACAGAATTACATTTGAAGTGGAGCTACACTAGTGATACCACAAAGCTAACAATAGAAATATAACTACACTAGTGATACCACAGAATTACATTTGAAGTGGAGCTACAGTAGTGATACCACAGAGCTAACAATAGAAATATAACTACACTAGTGATACCACAGAATTACATTTGAAGTGGAGCTACAGTAGTGATACCACAGAGCTAACAATAGAAATATAACTACACTAGTGATACCACAGAATTACATTTGAAGTGGAGCTACACTAGTGATGTCGCAGAATTACATTTGAAGTGGAGCTACACTAGTGATACCACAAAGCTAACAATAGAAATATAACTACACTAGTGATACCACAGAATTACATTTGAAGTGGAGCTACAGTAGTGATACCACAGAGCTAACAATAGAAATATAACTACACTAGTGATCTCACAGAACTTACAATGAAATATGGCCCCACTAGTGATACCACAGAGCTTACAACTGAAATGGAGCTACGTTAGTGATAATATAGACTTTAAAATTGAAATGAAGCTACACTAGTGATGACACAGAAGTTGCTATTGAAATATAATTGCACTAGTGATACAATAGAGCTTATAATTGTATGGCTACCGAGCACTGGAAAATAGCATGGGTGTGGATCAGTCTCCGTTCCTCAATAGAGGCAGAAAAATAAATGGGGTCCTTACTTTCTAAGTGATTTAACCCATTGAGAGATTGCCTCCTCTTTCCTTCCTCACATATACACTGCTCACATGGTACTTCTATCCATGGTGAGCAAGGCAGCACTCCACTACTGCTTCATCCACCCCACTGGGAAAAATTATTTCTCTCTCACTTTGTCTGCAGTAACCAGGGACTCAGGAGGGGACCTGGCATGCCTGTTTACTCACTGTGACTGCTAACAGAGACTTAGCCTCACATATTCCACAGAACGGTTGCCCCGCCAACTCACACAACACCAGCCAACCAATGAGAGAGTAGCATCATGAACAAACTCTCCTCTCTCATTGGCTGCCGGTGCATGCTATTAGGAAGTGTCTGTTGGGATTTTTGTGTCAGAGGCTGGCTGTCAGATATGTGAGTCCGGTGGCAGACTGGCTTCATTACATTCGTGGCTGACCGCCAGAACACTCGGGGCTTCAGCCCCCTTAGCCCCCGCCTCTAGCAATGCCCCTGATTGTCTATAAAACAAATTAACCACTCTGCCTGAAGTGAAAGGTTTTTGACCAATGTGTCCTTCCAGTTCTTACATATGGCTGTGAAACATGGACGCAGAATGACAAAGCCATACAAAAACTTAAAGTTGAGCAGGGACATATGGAACATCAAATTCTGAACATAACAAAAAGAGGCAGAAACATGTGTGCATGGATTCTTCAGCAAACAAAGGCTTATGACATCATTGAAAGAGTCAATCACCTAAAATGGAAATGGGCAGGTGACGTAGCAATACGTCCTAATCAGGGGCAGATTGTCGGGGAATACCAGCCCGGGCAATTTTTTTTTAAAGCAGCCCATTAACTGGTGTTTATATATATATATATATATATATATATATATATATATATATATAAAGAGGGTTGCACTCACTGTTCCTTTAAGTCTTTAACCTGGGTGCGTTTCCGGATAGATGAAATTGCATAAAATACAAGATGGATTTAGACAGCACTCACAGGATTCTTTGTAAAGATGAAATTAATTTGTTTTTATTGATTTGACGTTTCAGCCAAAGTTTGTGGCCTTTTTCAAGAATTCTTGAAAAAGGCCACAATCTTTGGCTGAAACGTCGAATCGATAAACAACTTAATTTCATCTTTACAAAGAATCCTGAGAGTGCTGTCTAAAATCAGTCTTGTCTAAAATCAATCATTACAAGTTTCCTGTTGGGCGGGCAATCAATGTGCGGCGCACCACACGTGATCATAAGCTCCTCCCCCCCATGGGTTTCTCAAAAAATAAAAATGGGCTGCTCAGCCTTAAATGCTGGGCCTATTTTTTGTCCCAGTCCGGGCCTGCCATGTACCACACAAAATGATCGCCTTGAAGGACCTAGAAATGAGAGAAAAAATACAGTGCAAGTAGGCAAATTTGATACTCAGAGCACTATAAATATTGATTCAGGAATATTCAAAATCAGTACTCACGGAGCTGGTCTCACCGTTGTCTCCAATACACCATCAACACATGCAGGGAGAATATACTTGTACCTGCTCAACCAGCAAACTCTCAGGTCTCGGCTAGTAGTTGCCAGTGTCCAGAGGGTTAATCGTAGTAATAAACCATAGAGAGTGGTTAGAAAAAACAACTTTCTAAGCATGCCGAATATATCAAAAATATTTATTTAAAAATTAGTTTTTCCATTTGTGTGTTAAACACTTAAAACAAATGCATATATAAAAACATCCAATCCACAAATATATTTATGCTCCTAAAAATGTAACGCGTTTCGTAGCATTTAACCTCTACTTTATCAAACCACTATGCTCATAGTGGATAAATCACAGCGAACAGACAAACAGCACACTTTCATTTTTTCAATCCCGGCTCACTCTGCACTGGTAGAATGATACGTTTGTAAAATAAACTTTTGCTTTATAATAAATGTATCATTCTTTCTTTGAGGACAGGGAGGGCTGGCCTGGGAGACAGGGGGGCAATTGTCCCCTGGGCTGGTCACATGTGTGGGCTGGTGGGCCACTGCCACAGCCTCCCACTTACTGCTGTAAATGGAGCTACACAAATAATACCAGAGAGCTACAATCCAAATGAACTACATTGTAACATAATCCATTTCCTTTGTAAGCTCTATAGTACCACTAATGTTCTTTATTTACATTATAAGCGCTGTAGTGTCAATAGTGTAGCCCCATTTCAACTGTAGACAACAGGATGGGAGCGCTACATGGATCCGCCACGCGATCAAGCCAATACGAAACGGATCTAAAAAATCCAAATTTTATTCATACAAAAACAATAAAATTGGTTCTGGAGAATCAATGTTCAGAAGATCAAAACACTGCACACACGCCTAATGCGTTTCATGAGTAACCTCACATAATTATGAGGTTACTTATGAAACGCGTTAGGTGTGTGTGCAGTGTTTTGATCTTCTGAACACTGATTCTCCAGAACCAATTTTATTGTTTTTGTATGAATAAAATTTGGATTTTTTAAATCCATTTCATATTGGCTTGATCGCGTGGCGGATCCATGTAGCGCTCCCATCCTGTTGTCTTCTCGTATGTTGAAGCCTTGGCTGAGGCTGTTGGGGGCAGCACCAGATCTGCAAGGCTGCAGTGCCTGGGTGAGTTTATTATTTACATTTCTACCTGATATATTGTAGCAACCTTTGTTTAAATCTTTGCTATATACCATTTCATCTGTAAGCTCTATGGTATCACTTACCTTACTTTGGAACATTAATTCCAATTTTAAAACAAATAAAAGGGGGGTGGTCGGGAACAGTGGGCTCGAACAATAATAGAAATGGGCCACTTGATTGTATTTCCACCCCATGCTACAAGTTGCCAGCCCTCCCCTGTTTGAGGAAAAAACCATAAGCCATATTTTCTTTTGAAAGCAGCACTGCTGTATTAATACAATAAGCCAGACCCAAGGGATAGAACAGTTTGGTCTGAGGGCAATATTGTATTCTGTATTTAACAGAGGGAATGAGCTGCTAATGTAATTCCTTGGATGTCTTCAGTAGGGGTATTTTGTGCATAACTTTGAAATTGATTCTTTCTCACTTCATTGTATACAAAACTTATTTAAATAAATAAACAAATAAAACTGACATTTATGGCCGTGATTTGCTGGCCCATTTAGAAAAGTTTCAAATTAATGAGAAGCAAAATATCCTCATTTGCATTCAAAATGTTATGGCCGCCTGGAATTAGTTAGCTTGGAGGCGACAGCATTAAAATGTGGCATTTTGACATGCAAGATGGGAATAGCAGAGCGATGCAAATCTGTAATAAATTGTGTTTTTCTACTGGAGATGTAGTCAAGGGTGTAATTTGGGGCTCTAGAAGTCATATTTTACAAAGCAATAAAGGAAATGGAGAATCACTCAGTCAAAAACATTTCCGGGTCAACAGCATACTAAAGGGATAGTAATGTTTCAAAATAAAAGAAGCTTCAATTAATCTTCATAGCATTTGGACCATGGAGAGTGTTATTTCAATACTGAGTTGTAGCTCAAGAGTAATTGAATGATACAGTATCCACCCTCCCCGCTTTTACCTAGTGTATGCCGCCTCCCCTCAGATGTGGAATCTGGTCTCTTGACCGGACAGATCACAGCAAGGGACAATCTTCTTACTGTGATCATAAGGAAAACTCTGCCCCCCTTGACAGTTTTTTCAGGTTTTCCTTATGTTCACTGAAGATTGTCCCTCTCTGCGATCCATCCGGACAGTCTTGCTCCTCTGAGGTGAGCAGTGTTACATCAGTAAAAGGGACGGGAGGGGGATACTTTATCATTCAATTACTCTTGAACTACAACTCTGACAGTATTGAAATAACACTTTCCATGCTTTGCAAGCACACGTTGTAGACCATTCAAATGAAGTATTTCTTTGTAACTACCATAATCATGGCTCTGCTGAAGAGCTGCAGGACGGTCTATGGACTGCGATCTCCGTCTCTGAGTTCGAAAGCTGACGTCAGCACAAGGGGAGGGAAGAGGGAACTTTGCAGACTTATATCTCCCAAACCATATAGGTTTGGTAGATCGAAAATGGCACAATTAATGTATTTTTAAAATATCTATTGAATTAAATTTAAAAGTTTTCAATTAGTACTATCACTTTAAAGGAGTAGTACATTTTTTGGGAAAATACTTCATATTGTTTTTTTCCTTTTTGCATTTCATTCAAATATTTTTACAGTTCATGCTTATTTTTTTTTTAAATGTTTATTGACAATAAAGAGTGTTACTTTCAAAGAAGTCATATTTCAATGGACATTAGGATATAACATTGCACTTATTTAGACAATTCACAGAGTTCACTAATATTAAAGGGATAGTAATGTTTCATAATAAAGCAGCTCTAATTAATCATCATAGTATTTGGACTTTGGAGAGTGTTATTTCAATTCTGTCAGAGTTGTAGTTCAAGAGTAATTCAATGACAAAGTATCCCCCTCCCGCCCCTTTTACTGATGTAACACTGCTCAGCCAGATCAGAAGGGATATGCCCAGGTAGACTGCAGAGAGGGGCAATCTTCAATTAAGATAAGGGAAAAACCTGAAAAACTTGTCAAGGGGGGCAGGGCTTTCATTGTTCTCATAGGAAGAAGATTGTCCCCTTCTGTTATCTGTCTGGTCTATGGACTGCATTCCACATCTGAGAAGAGATGGCTTACACTAGGTAAAAGGGGCGGGAGGGGGAAACTTTGCTTGTGAATATCTCTCAAACCATAAAGGTTTAAGAGATAAGATTTATATCGTTCTTCATGTTTTTTTTAATGCCTACAAAATAAATAAAATAAAGATAAAACAAAGTATTACTATCCCTTTATGCTTTCTTTTTCTTTTTTTTTTCTGTTTCTTTCCTTTATTCCCTTTTAAAAAAAAAAAAATATAGAAATACATATTGAGACATTATGCAGTAAGAGTGATGATATCAGGATGTAGAGTAGTCATCAGAGGGAAAAAAGAACTATGTAAGGAGGGGGAGTGAGGGTGTAGAACAGGATAGAAAGGGAACGAATGTGGAGTAGGGTGAATGCACCTGAACTAGAGTAGCTGCCCCAGGTGGGATACGCACAAGGTTTCTGATATGGTAGCTATGAGCTATACATGTGGTTAGCAAGGGACGATCAATGCAAAGGTAATATATATCTATACATGGACCAGATGTAAAATAAACTTGCAGGGCCTGAAGAAGCTGATAGTTTGAGCTGCAATACACGTTGGCTGATATTTTTATTCGTCAACAGTTTAGTCTCTCTCAGTTATCTCTGTTGGATATAGCAGAATCCTGGGGTTGCCATTGGAGGAACAGCAGTGGTATAATGGCAGTATAATAGCGCTGAGGTTTGGATTGGCCCTGCAAGTTTATTTTACATCTTGTCCATGAGTAGATATATTTGTTATTCTGTCCGGACAAATTTAAGTCTATACAGTAGGCCTGATTGTTCCTCTAGGCACACAATAGATAGATAGATAGATAGATAGATAGATAGATAGATAGATAGATAGGTAGATAGATAGGTAGATAGATAGATAGATAGATAGATAGATAGATAGATAGATAGATATGAGATAGATAGACAGATAGATAGATAGATAGATAGATAGATAGATAGATAGATAGATATGAGATAGATAGACAGATAGATAGATAGATAGACAGGAGAAGGTACTGTAAGAACGCCTATTAAGACAAACCACAGCGAGAGATATGCCAGTATTTTACTGATATCTTGTAATTGCAATTTTATTGTGTGCATGGGATTATATTTTAATAAACTCTACTTTTGGATGTTCCTCTTTGAGCTTCTATCTTGTTTATAGATTTTGCTTGGTATTTGTGTTGAAGGAAGCCATAGAAGGAGGGGTACGCAGAAGGTCTACTGGTGGTTGGAGAAGAGTGCTATCCCTGACGGACAGATTTAAGATCTATTTGTGTCAACTACATTTCATTAGTTACCCATATTCATCTCAGATACTTTCAAGTGGTTCATATCATCCAATATAGTCCTATGTCTCTCCATATTCATCTCCATTCTTGGGGGACTGAATAAAGGAAGTTACCACTTCTTCAGGTTGATGCAAGTGTCATAGTTCCTCATTGATTTATTTTTTGTATGTTTGGATGGGGGTTTAGTCTTTTACTTACATGGTATAGTTCACCAGTCTCTGACTGACATTAATATATAAGAGAAAAAAAGTTATGCATACACAAACCACATATGCTTTTGTCAATAGTGTTCAGTGGCATTTTCCAGGTGGCAAGTTATACATGGCTTAATTTACTTTTGGTCATTTTTGGAATAGCTTAAACAAGTGTGTGTGTGTGTTAAGGCAGGAAAAGGGCTGGCTCATTGATAAAACCTTCCATAAAGCAGTTTTTGGTGGATATTTTTTCTTTACTTTTAAATCCCTGTACTTTATGCTAACATCTGTAAAAACTATTTATCTGTGTTTTTTGTTCATTTGTTTTTTGAGGCCTTAAAGGGATAGTAATACTTAAAATGTAAAAAAATGTATGTTGTAGGGTTTATCCCGCTGAGTTAAACAAGGGTACTCCCACTGCTGAGAGATATTTTTATTAAAAAATTATAACAGAGCAAACTTAAATTTTTTTAGGTGCAATATCACAGTGGCCTGAAAATGTAAAGTGATGCTGTTGCTACACCATCCTATGGACAGCTCTGGTCTGTAGACCATAAATTTCCATAGGATGGTGTAGCAACAGCGCCACTGTAAATATTCAGGCCACTGTGATATTGCAGCTAAAAAATTCAAGTTTGAGCGGTTATAATTTTTTAATAAAATATCTCTCAGCAGCGGGAGTACCCTTGTTTTATTCGGGGACATAAGCCCTACAACATATATTTTATACATCTTAAGTATTACTATTCCTTTAAATCTAATGTTACAGTGTCAAACTGGCAATTATTAAGGTGGTCCGGTCATATTGATTCAAGTTTGCATATGTGAAAACTTCATTAAAATCTATGTGACATGATAGCCAAAAGACCTGTAAATATAAATTTAAAGGGATAGTATTGTGTCATTTAAAAAAAAATTATCTTGTAGCTATTAAAAAAATAAAGGTAAAAAATGCCATTCCTATCACTCAAACCTTTATGGTTTGGGAGAAAGAACGTTTTAAAGTTCCTCCTTCCTCCCCTTTCCCTGATGTCAGCACTCTAGCTAACTGCAGGAGAATCTGGTCCCGGGATTGGCGGAGGCTCTTCAGCAGAGCCGCAATAGCAATATTTAAAAAGAACTACTCAATTGGAACGGCCTACAAAGTGTGCTTGCATAGGAATGGCATTGTTAGACTTATTTTTTTAATAGCTACAAGATATTTTTTTTTCAATGACACAGTACTATCCCTTTAAGGAGATATTCATACTTGGTATTGTATGCTATCGTATGCTAATTGTGGTACCAGTGACATTTCATTTCATATGAACCGTTTCAGTGATGTTGCAAGTGATGTTTCATATGCTGATAAAGGTTTCAGCGACAGTTCATATGCTAATGAAGTGCTGAGCTGCACCAGGATACTTTCACTTTTCACAGAAAATTTGAATATTTCCTAAATTATATGTCCTCTGGGCTTTTGGTTAACATGACATTAGGCAGTTCAAAATTGTTTAAAAAAAATCAAGGTGACAGATCAATTTTAATGCTTTTTGCACAACTGACCTCATTACTACATCAATTTTATTAGATGTCCCCGAAGTGATGATGCAGGATTGTCTGTAAACAGTTTGAGATTAGGCAACAGCATTTCTAAACACGAGTACTAAGCTCAGTAAGTCAAGTGCCTCATCTCTTGTCTTTTTATAGGAGAAACAAATTTAAGCAAATGGTGCGCATTACAAATTGAAGTTTAGGATTAGATTTTGGGCATACAAAACATATTTTTAAAAAGATGCTATCTGTAAATACATGATATTTAACCCTTTGCATGCCAGTGGGTTGCGCAACGCATTGCTTTGCAATGCGTTGTGCACCCCTCTGGACTCAAAAGGTTAAAATTATGTCAACAGATGTTATTTTTGGTGTTAATGTATTTTTATCTATGAATGCAAAGTACTAGTTATTACACTAGTCTGACAGATATACCATGTAGAGCAACTGTTAAACAAGTCTGAGAAATGTGAGTATACAGCATACCTCCCAAGTGTCCCTCTTTAGGAGGGACAGTCCCTCTTTTAGACCCAAATCCCTCTGTCCCTCTTTCCCACCCTGATGTCCCTCTTTTTAGGAGATCAGATTGTTGGGTATATATATATAAATGTATCACATTGCTCTACAGCAATAAAACTCACATTATTGTTTGTTTAAATGTCAGTATATGTGTTTATAAATTAGTCTGTGTAAATAAAATACGTTGGTCATGTTATAAGTAATTTATTAGGTTACGAAAGTTTGTATAAATAGGTCATGAAATAGCCTAAAAATTACTGGAAATGCCCCGCCCACCAGCCACTCCCGCAGCAACACCCCCTAAAACACAAGTGTCCCTCTTTGGCAATTTAAAATGTTGGGAGGTATGATACAGGAAATAAAAAATACCTTGTAAATTCTGATACCTTACTAGTAAAGAAAACATGTGAAGATGTATTATAGATACAATGACCGTGTATTAACTCTGACATCACTTCCTGTTTCAGGAGGTTGGCTCGCTCCACGTTGCTGCTAATCCCGCTGTTTGGAATACACTACACCGTCTTTGCCTTTTCACCTGAAAATGTCAGCAAAAGAGAGAGACTCGTGTTTGAACTGGGGCTAGGATCTTTTCAGGTAAATATGCCCCAATATTGAAATCTACATGATTACGTTTCTTAATTTTCTAAATGTTCACATTTTTTTATTGTGAATATTCAATGGAATTATGTTTTGTTTTTCCCATAAAGGGTTTCGTTGTTGCAATTCTCTATTGTTTTCTGAATGGGGAGGTAAGATCTTTTACTTAGTTTGCTTTTGTCTGTTTGTCATGCTAGCTCATACATACAGGAGCCTAAAGTTTTATTATGGGGAAAAAAAACAGTTACAAGGCCACCTGATGAGTTATGCATTAAAGCGGAACTATCACTCCAATTAAAGTGCCCCACAAATAATTATTTGTATAGTGATATGCATACCGATGGTTGTATTAGCCTGAATAAGTCCAGAATTATTGAAAAATCCATCTTGTTCAGAGACTGACAGGCAGGCTTCCTGCCGCGCCCTCAGTCACTTCCTGTACCCTAAGGTACAATGTAACTCCTCTCTCCTCTTCACCAATCCTAGAGGAGACTGGGATGGACAACGCAGGCAAACAGATGCCAAAGAGGCAAGATGTCTGCGCTGATGCCTGCCCATCACTTTCTGAACAAGATGGATTTTTTCAATAATGCTGAATTCGGGATCTTATAATTATGGGTATGCATATCCTATAAGAATAATTATTTTGGAGCACTTTAATTGGAGTCATAGTTCCGCTTTAAAGGAATAGTAATAGTTTATTATTACTATCCCCCATATTGTAGATATTTGTAAAATAATTTAATAGCCCCCAGGTTCATCTCTCAAACCTTTATGGTTAGAGAGATAACCGAAGGCAAAGTTCCCTCCTCCCTCCCCCTTCCCTGAAGTCAGAGACTGCAGGGATTTCCGGTCTGACTTTCATCATGTGGCTCTGCAGCAGAGCCGGGATTGCGTTAGTGAAAAATAATTATTTCACTGAAACGGTCTTCTACGTGTGCTTACAAACCAAGCACATGTAGAAGACTGTTTCAGTGAAATGATTATTTTTCACTAACGGGATCTCGGCTCAGCTGCAGAGCCGCAAGCCTGTCATACGACAGACTTCCCCTGCAGTCAGTACAATGCTGACTTCAGGGAAGGGGGAGGGAGGGGGAACTTTGCCTTTGGTTATCTCTCAAACCATAAAGGTTTGAGAGATGAACCTGGGGGCTATTACATTATTTTACAAATATCTACAATATGGGGGATAGTAATAATAAACTATTACTATCCCTTTAAGGTGTGATAAACAGGTAATAATGTGAACATGACATCTCGAATGTCAAGTCCTATGCTATTCTATGGAGCCTATGCTCTAAGAGCTTATCTTAGTGCATAGACTCCATAGAAGAACATAAGCTTGTAGGGTTTATCACACTGGAGACAACATCTCCATGTTATCACCTCTTTATCACATCTTAGTGCACCTCCAGCCCAGTGTCCAGATGGATTTGTTTTATTACTTCACTCAATATGGATCTTTGGGTGGAATTCAAGAAAGTGGAGCATTCAATATTTTTTGAAACCTATACATTTATGTGCTATTTGGTGATTGCTCACATTTTTGATGCAAGAAACATACTAACGCCTTGATGCTGAATAGCACGTGTTCCTAAATTAATGTCAAAGTTAGCAACTCTGCCTAAATTGACTGCAAAGTTATCCAGATGCATGAAAGTGTGTGCTAATTGCTTTGCTAATTGCTTTGCCAAATTAGACGCAATCACTAATCCTCGCACAAAATGGCTGACATTTTAGCCACTTTTGAAACCCATTCGCTAAAAAATTAGCAAACGTTCGCTAATTGAGAAAGAATATGCATAAATCAGTAACATTCTGGTGTTAATCATTTTGTCATCAAAAGTGCACTGTAAACAGCGATTGTGCATGTTTCTTGCATTCTGCCCTTTGTGCCATAGAAAGTGATATTAACAGCTCCACTTTGTTCTGACAGTCTGAGCTGTAATCATTTTTGAATGAAACATCTCCCATCAACGGGAGTAACTTCATTTTATCCAGCATTTTATCCCTTCCATCTATATTTTTCATAATGAAACATTACAGCTCCTTCAAAATTCCATGAACATATGTATTTTGTTGTCTTTTAAAGGGGAACTATACGCTAGTAAAAGTGGCATTGAATTCATATAAAATTTGAACTTACCTAGTCAAGCCTATTTCACACAGCAGTCTATTGATTATTATTATTATTATTTCCTGTATAGTGATCTCTGTTAACCCTTTGATTTGCTTTCTTCAACTTTGGAGATCTTAGTGAATAGGCTCTATAGAATAACATAGGAACTGGAGAAGTGATATCACTGGAGAAGTCATCTCCACTTTATCACCTCTTTATCACCTCTTAGTGAATCTCTCCCCAAGGTATGTAGGTATGCAGGTCTTCATGACCCAAGGTACCAGAATTAGGGTGACCACATTTCCATTCTGCCATTCCGGGACATGTGGTCACCCTAGTCCCGAGGCTGAGGCTCCCGCCAGCGCTGACCATCTTTCTGAGGCTGACACAGAGTAAGAGTTACTAGTGGGTCAGCGCTGGCAGCAGCCTCAGCCATGAGACTCACTCGCAGCACCAGCATACCTGCGCCATCCCAGCTGTCTCCAACGCACCAGTCCAGCCAGCCAATGAAATGTATGTGCTATATGGCCAGCCAATGAGGACCATATAGCAAATACATTTCATTGGCTGGCTGGCTGGCTGGACTGGAGTGTGTTGCTCAATTCCGGCACTCTTTGTTGTCCTGGAGGGGGGTGATGCGGGACACAAACCCCCAATAAGGGACAGTCCCGGGCATTTTGGGACGTGTGGTCACCCTAACCAGAATACACTCAAATAACTTAATATTTACAGCTTGGAAGAAAGGAGGCGGGGGGGGAGATATGACAGAAACCTTTAACCATTTAAGTGCAATGCAATGCGTTGGACATCCCTCCGAAATATTTATATATATATATAAATATATAAAGGGATTTCATAAAGTTCAGGAGGGAAACCTAAGAACCTGAATACTAGAACAACAGGCCATGATCTAAAGTTAGAGGGTGGAAAATTCAGAAGCAATGTATGTAAGTACCACTTTATAGAAAGGGTGATAGATTCATGGAACAGCCTCCCAGTTGAGGAGCTAGGGACTAATACTGTTAGAGAATTCAAAACATTCCTGGGATAGACATAAGTCGAGCCTGAGAAATAAGTAAGATTGTGCATCTTAAAGGGATAGTAATGTTTCACAATAAAAGCAGCTCCAATTAATCTTCATAGTATTTGGGCCATAGTGAGTGTTATTTCAGTACTGTCAGAGTTGTAGTTCAAGAGTAATTGAATGATAAAGTGTCCCCCTCCCGCCCCTTTTACCTAGTGTAAGCCACCTCCCCTGGCTAAATTCAACCACCCACATGCCGCACACCTGTTGTCGAGCTGCAGAACGTCTCTGGCGGAAGTATCATTCTGTTGCCGACTTTCACCATTATAAATTCATGTTATCCTGTTTTAAAACAGCTCTCACTCAGACTAAACAGCACTACTTCACTAACTTCATCACTACCCACAAATCTAACCGACGTGACCTCTTTAAAATCTTTGATTCTCTTTGCAAACCTCCAACCTTAAACTGCTCCTCTTTCTCCAACACTCCACAGGACTTTGCAGAGTTTTTCAAAAATAAGATACAGTCTATCCAACTTCCTTCATTACACCTTGTACTTGCACTTATAATCTTCATCCTACTGTCTATGTATGTCATCATGAACCCTAATTAGATTGCAAGCTCCTTGGGGCAGGGTCCCTTTCCCAGTGTATGATCCCTTTGCTGCAATTTCCCCTCAAAATAATGCAATGATGGCACTTTAGCTTAATGCTCTTAACCCTGTCCAGTATTTTTGTATTGTATTATTTCAACTTCTGTTAAGCGCTGTGTACATGTATGGTGCTATATAGATAAAGATGCATACGTACATACATACATACATGCTATGAAGATTCATTGGAGCTGCTATCCCTTTAAATTAAATAAGGAAATTGGCAGAATGGATGGGCCAGGTGGCTGTTTTCTACTGTCAAAATGTTTCTATGTTACCTGACCACTGTGTGTAAAACACTTAACTGGACAAATCATCCAGTCACTCATAACAATAGCCATTTATTCCTATGGTGTAGTTTCCCTTTAATCTTCTCGTCCTTAGTCAGTGACTATTGGCTTCATGCAGATATTTTGCTCACAGACATAAAACATACATTTAACCCTTTGAGTACTAGACGGGTGAACAACGCATTGCTTCATAATGCATTGTATACCCCTCTGATGTTCAAAAGTAGGTTCATCATCTGTCTTCAAACACAATGGTAGGCCTGATGGCAAAACCATGGCTTGTTCTGCGAATTCAGGTTGCTTTTCTTTGGGGACTTATGGCAGGATGCAAGAAACGAGGGCATGTGGTAAGTTGTGAGAAGAAACCAATAGAGAACACTTTTGACCATGATGTTGTTGAATTGCGCATGAATAATAAAAATTAGTGAACAGGTGGTCACATTTTGTGTGTGTGGGCCTGGTCATGTGGGTGTGATCAGGGTGAACAAATCTGTCTGTGTGGAATAACGAATGTGCCTAATGCAGGAAGTGCTATTACGAACAATGTTTACATCTTTGGTAGTCAAAAAAAATGTGCAATTCAAGGACTCTTCAATATTCGGCTTCCTTGATTAGAACATGCATGAAAGATGCCTTTAGCGCACACGCACATTTCTTGCATCCAGCCATTAGATGCTTTACCTGAATAAGGGATAAGGTCTGCTACGGGATTTTCTGGATGAGCCTCCAGATTTGTAGTTCTTCAACTTCTGTATGGAAGGAAAAATGATTTATGAGAGTTATATTGCTTAATTGGAGGAAGATGCTTCTTTCCTTGACCTATCTTATCCACTAATGTATCAAGTTATTTACCAATATAAGATACAACCCTTCAAAAGGACATTGCACACACTTCACTTTTTGAGTAAATGTTTGCTGCCCAATGTTTTAGCCATAAGGATCTGCAACCTGCAGTGGGAGCAGCTGAGGTGCTAACAGCTATTCTTACATTTTCAGTTGAAACATCACGATCTCCTCCTATTCTGATCATATACATGGTTTTAACCCCTTAGTGACCAGTCGTGCGCACACGCATGACTTCCAGGACGTACATCCTCCGTCCTTCTGGGACATCCGGTCGGGACGTACATGTACGTCCTCAGGCGGGAAGGGGTTAAGCAAATAACTTGTCCCTGGGAAATGTTCTTATTATAGCCTCCTACACCTGTATATATGACTCACAGGTAGTAATCACTCTAGGCCTAAATAAAGTAACTATAGATTTCTAACATTTACAGAAAGTCATTTCTGCTTTCTCTGAATCCTAAGCCATCTTCTGCTGCAATGGTAGTTTTCTAGTAAAGCCTGGCAGCATGACATTTATGATAGGTTAAAGTTGGAGTCTTTGAGAGGTGCTGGGGCTGCCTTGATGTACCACCACCTGGTAGAACGGAAGGGAATGCCAACAGGCATATATTCCATTCTTTGTCTTGTGTACAAGTGCAAACTCCACTTAAGGGGGCCTTCCCCCTCTGGACTAGCACCTGGATATACACAGTGACATGCCCAGAAGTCATCACTAGTGATGAGCGAGCGTGCTCGGCCGATGCTCGGATCGGCTCGAGCATCGCTCTGCTCGGCACATGGCGGTACTCGTCGAGTACCGCCATGTGCTCGCCCGACATGTTCGGGTGGCGGGGATCTGTGCCGGAAGAGGCACAGATCCGAAGACGCTCCGCTGGACCACCAGGGACTGGAGGTACGGGGGCATTGCGGAGATGAAGGGGGCATTGCGGAGATGAAGGGGGACATTGTGGAAGAGGGGCATAGACTCTATGCCCCTCTTCCACAATGTCCCCCTTCATCTCCGCTATGCCCGTCTTCCACAATGTGCCCCTTCATCTCCGCTATGCCCCTCTTCCACAATGTGCCCCTTCATCTCCGCTATGCCCCTCTTCCACAATGTCCCCCTTCATCTCCTCTATGGCATAGAGGAGATGAAGGGGGACATTGTGGAAGAGGGGCATAGCGGAGATGAAGGGGCACATTGTGGAAGAGGGGCATAGCGGAGATGAAGGGGCACATTGTGGAAGAGGGGCATAGCGGAGCTGAAGGGGGACATTGCGGAGCTGAAGGGGGCATTCGGAGATGAAGGGGGCATAGCGGAGATGAAGGGGGCATTGACCAGGCACCCTCCCCTCATCAGAGCAGGGGGTGCCTGGTGTCGCCCCATTCATTCCAATGGGGCTCGGGTGCTCGGCCAAGCACTCGAGCCTCAGGGGGTGCTCGGTCAGAGCACCCGAGCACCCGAGCATCGTGGTGCTCGCTCAACACTAGTCATCACCAGTTGGTGGGGATGTCCAGCAAGGCCTAAAGTAGTCCCAATCCGAAGACATACCCTTAATTTTATGTTTGTGAAGTTCAAAAAGATCTTGCCAGAGCCTCATGCTAGTGGGCATGCACTCAGCAGCATGGTAAATCAGAGGTAATTCTCACAGCCATAGAAAGCGTAGACAGATATCGGGTGCAAACTGGCAGAGTTGCCTCAGGAACTGTAACAAAAAGATGTAAATTATATGTATTTTCTATGTCCCGGAATTTATGAAGAAAGGACAAATTGTTTATTAAAGCCTACCAGAGGCCAATGGAAGCAGGCAGTTGAAGGGTGTCAGACAGTGTATTTGGGGATTTGTGACTACCGGGGGCATTAGAACAGTCATGGAGGTCAGGCAGTGTTTGTGGGGATCTTTGACTACCAGTGGGCAGCAGAACAAGAATGGGCAGTTGGAAAGTACATATGACACTTGTGACTTGAAGTACACAGTGAAATCAGGGTGGGAGTCAAACAGTGTATGGAGGGGGAGTGTCTACCAATAAGCAGAGGAACCAGGCTAGGGAAAAGCCAGTTGGCATGTGGGAATATGTCTACCAGTGGGCTGTGAAACAAGCCTGGGTATCAGCCAATGTATGTGTTCATCTATGAATGCCAGTGGAACCAGACTGAGAGGGGTGTCATTCAGTGTATGTGGGGATCCCTGAATACAAGTTGGCAGAGGAACAAGGCTGAGGGAATCAGACAGTGTATGTGGAATCAGTGGAATCAGACTGGTGGTAAAACATTGTATGCTGGTGGCCTGTGACACCCAATGGAAAATGGAAAAAAGCTGGATATGACTACCGGTATGCTGTGGAATCAGGCTGAAGGGGAAAGGGTTCCACAGGGCAAGGAACCAGACTAGGGAAAAAAACAGAAGGGTTAATTAATTTTAATTTTATTTAGTTCTTGTGGAGCATCAGGGCCCTTCCTGATGCCCCCAGCTGTTGATCTCCCAGCTGGCAGGTCAACAGGGGCGTGAGACAGGATATCAATGTGACTCCCCTGCTTCCACTCCTACGCAAACGTCCAGGCAGACTAGGGGAAAGTCTCCATGTCTCCAGTGACATAACATGATGTGAGTGGGCCCACATGATGCTACTGGGCCTACATAACTTAAGTGGACCTTGAAGGTCCTCCTACTCCACTTGTATGTTCATTGAAGCCTGGTCGAGGAGGAGGAGGGAAGGGAGGGGAAGATCTCCTTCCTGCATTGGTCATCTCTCCTACTGGATAGGCGATGAATGCCAAGGGAGACATCAGGAGGGGTTGCAATAATCCCCCCCCACAAGGTTTGCTTTTATTTTTGAACCACACATAGTGTGGGATAAGGAGATCACTCCCATGCTCATGGGACCTAATGTGTATATTTTTAAGTGCTAAAACTTGCCAACCACATGAAAATCACAAGGTCGGCACTCAAAGGATTATGCAAAAACCTTTGACACAACCCCCGACAGCAGCAGGCAAACCTATCATCCAGGGTCAGATTTATATCCCTGATGCCCCTAGGCAAGGCATTCTAGGTGCCCATAACTCCACCTATGACCACATCCCCATTAATAACATGGCCCCACCCCCACTCCCATCCACTGTTTCCTGGCACAGAGAATACACTTGACCAATAACAAGCAAGTTGCTAGAGAGATCTCCAACACATTGTAAAGTAAGCTTTCTGAAGTCCAAGGAGTTAAATGAAAGGCTGAAAAGGTGTATAAAACTGGTTCAGGGGCGTAGAGCTTGTGATTCAGAATATGGGTGTGGCCAGCACTTCCTAGGCACCGCCCATCAAAATTCAGAGGTCTAGAGAGTTATCTGCTCTACCTGATGGGAAATCCAATCCTGCTATCACTATCACTGCTTGTAAAGCATGTTTAACACCCCCACAATGGGTGCTTGTGACACTCAGTAATAATAGTAAATAACAATGGCTATGTCTTTACTTTAGCAAATAGAACGTAACATTGCAAAAATGCGTTGACCTGAGTTAATTAAAAAATATATTTTGCATTGCAGTTCATTTTATTTCCAGGGGGTGGGGTAGTTAGGTGAGAGAAGTATTTGCCAATAAAGCCAATAAAGTAGGTATCATTTTTCTATGTGAAAAAAAATAAGCTTTGAAGAATCTGATATTTGTCTATCACTAGAGAGACTTATGCATGTTAGTACATATCCCTTTCCTTCTAAGTGTACTCACATGTCTAAAAAGTTATAACGATAGAACTCCTTTTTTGTTTTTATTTTTTAACCCTTTGAGAGCCCTCTGGCACTCAAAGGGTTAATCAAACCATTAGCAGCAACTCCAAGTAGATCCTAGATGGCTGTTTGGAGTCCATCTCATTAGAGAGGCATTGCCACCTAGTGGCCACAAGTGAAAAATATAGTTTAAAGGAATAGCAACACCTCCTAACAGAAACCCACCACTTAGCTTACCAATACCAGAAAATTCTTATAGCCGCTATGATTTTTTTCTCTTGTGCCTATGCTAAAGAGACAACATCTTAAATGAGTCCTAGATGACGTGTCCATGGAGGCAGACATGAAGTTTGCTGGCAGTTATTGAAACTACAGCAGGAAGAGTGCGTGAACCTACTTATCCTTTTAAGGATGCATTGCTCACACGCCTGGTCCTTAAATAGTTAACATGGCCATGTACAGTGAGCCGAGTTTGTGTTCTGTGGTCCATATAGCAAGTATCATGTCCTTCTCCATAGACGTTCATAAGTAGGTTCACGCATACTTCCTGCTGTAGTTTCAATAAACTACCTCCATGGAGTAAAGATGTTATTTCTTAATTAAAGGCACAATGGAAAGATTTATAAGGGTCATTATGATTTTCTGGATATAGTAAGGTATGTTGGGTTATTAGACAATGTTAGTACCCTTTAATAGATGTTTCAAACTATTATAATTTTTGAATGAAGCACCTTCCACCAATATAGTCATAATGAAACATCACTGCTCAATTAATTTTAGTTATCCTATGTAATAATTTGCTAGGATATTTGTCAGAAGCCGTCATGCACAGTAGAGACTGCCCTGACTCTCAGAATGCTAGGAGCAAGGAATGCTGGGAGCACAGAATGCTGGGAGTTCAGTGCTGGGAGCATTCTGTGTGTTCGGGCACTCTCTACTGTGCATTACGTGAGTGACGGCAGACACAGAGCAGGACCGGCCTTTTAATCCTCTGAGTGCCGGAGAGGTACGCAACACATTGCAAAGCAATGCCTTGCGTACCCCTCCGGCACTCAAAGGGTTAACATCTCCCAGAAATTGGCCCATGTACACAGGCTTTTACACTAGTATCTCATATTTGGGTAGTCAGTTATTGGATCTCTTAGTTTATGGGGACGACAACTCGCATCATCTCCAACTTGGGGATCATGGAAATTGTAGTCCTTAACAGCAGGAGGCTGACAACTGTCTGCCCCCTTTTCTACTTCTTAAGCTATAATTTATCAAGCCGCAAATGGCCAAACATGCAAGAAAATCAGAGGATCTCCTTGTGCCTTGGCTATTCACCTGTTCATCAATGGTTGGACCATATCTGCCATTGCTTATTGTTCAGGTTGCCAAATTGTTTCAGCCAGCTTCAATTTAGAGGATCCCATTCTAGGCAAAGGGTGGGGGGCGCAGGACACATGCATATACATACGACGTATGCATGTGTGTGTAAATTACCGGAATGGATGGCGGCATTGACACAATTTTTCATTATAATTCTCTGCTTCTTGTTTACAAGGCAGGGAAATATAATGGCTCATTGATGAATACTCAATTTATCAAAAAAGCAGCATGTTTGATATGTAGCTTTTCCTGCGACTTGATGAATTTCGGCTTTTGATTGATGTTGATATACAGACTGATGTATGTTTATTTACCAGCATGTTCCACAACAGCAAAGTACATAAAAAATGACGTTTTAAAGTTTCTCCCTAAAGGTGCAATCAGAAATAAAGAGAAAATGGCGGAGTTGGAAAGTCAACCGGTACTTTGCTGTGGATTTCAAACATCGCCACCCGTCTCTGGCGAGCAGCGGAGTGAATGGGGGGACGCAATTGTCCATTCTGAGCAAGAGCAGTTCGCAGATTCGGATGTCCAGCATAAATGCAGAGAACCTGGCGACATGAGCTCCCAAACTGCCTGACCAGTGACCGCATCCAAACCATCAATTTTTTATTTTGACATCTTACTTTTCATTCGGAAAGGGAAAGCGAGCAGGGAAAAGAAAGCATTCCGGGAAGCTTACTCTTAGAAAAGTAAAGGGTCGGTTAAAGGAGAACTAAGATATCCCAATAATAACTTGTATTCCTATGGTCAAAAATCGGAAAGACCCCTATGCATTTTTCCTGTGCCTTCATTAAAAAGATGTGGGGGGTAGATTCACTAAGCAGTGATAAAGAGGAGATGACTTCACCAGTGATATCACTTCTCCAGTTCATATGTTATTCTATGGAGCCAATGCACTAAGATCTCCAAAGTTGAAGAAATCTTAGTCAATAGGCTCCACAGGATAACATAGGAACCTAAGAAGCGATATCACTTGAGAAGTTATCTCCTCTTTATCAGCGCTTAGTGAATCTCTCCCAATGTCTTCAATCAGGATGCCATGTCCATTGAGGCAGACATGACAGTTCCTAGCAAGACCACGGTCATAAACTCCATCCATTGCACATGGTAACCATAAGTAAGCTCACGAACTCCACCTGCAACTGTCATCTCCACCTCTATGGATACGACATCCAATACAGATTGAAGATATTATCCACTGAAAGGCACCCAGCCAAAATTCACAGGGGCCAATAGGATTTACACTAAGGTAAGTGGGGTTATTATTCAGAGATTGTTCTTCTCCTTTAATGGGAATAGGCCATTCATTACATATTCATTCCATGAGAGGAACATCTTGTGGTGAACCTCATTGCCCGTATCAATAGTAGCGATTGCTGGGCACCTGTGAGAATTGTTCTTCAGACAAGTGTTTTCTGTGAGTCGGTATATTAATATGAATTATACAACATATCACGTCCAGTCTACAATCACTGTAAATATACCTATTCCTCTAGAAGTCTGTAGGTACTATAGATGGTTTTTTGAAAGACATCATGAATGCATTTCATAAAGTAGGAAGCTTGGGCAGCAACTGATATGTATTATAGCGTATCATAAAAATAATGTGGACAAATACATGAGGTTTGTTTACATTGTCGTTCTATATGTGGCAGCTTGTTTTAGATATTTTCTCCTTGGACGAGAGAAAAAAATATTTGTTTTTAGAAAATGTATGCGTTGTTTTTCATTTTGAAAGAATTTTGTTTTGTTAATCAAGTTGAAAATGTGAATTAGCATAACATAACATGTATATAGATTGCACCGAGTACACTGGTGGACGCAGGGTCTTCATACACAGATTGTATCTGGCATAATCTAACATTGTCTAAGTCAGGGGTAGCCAACTGTTAGACTCCTAGCTGTTGGAGACTACATCTAGCCAAACATTGGCTTCCTGGGGAGATTGGAGGCTGTTATCCCAACAGCTGGATGTTTAAAAATTGGCCTCCCCTTTTGTAAAATGTACGTACGGTAAGGCAGGGTTGCAAAAGGTTGTACAAAGAAGGGCCATATGCTTGAGATGCAGGCCAGAGTTGTGCAACAACTGGCTAAGAATGATGAAAGTCACAGTTCAACAACATTTGGTGAGCCTCAAGTGGCCTGTGTCTGGTTTAGACATTATTTGCTGCATTAATAGGGTAGTAAGTCTTTATTATGAAAAGAAAAACATGTATTGTAGGCAATGTCCTGCTGAGTAAAACAAGGTTACACCCACCCATGGAAGATGCTTAGTTCCAAAGTTATTACAATAAAACTAGATTTTCTTTATAATAACAGCGCCACCTGGCGTCCAGGTACTACACCTGGTTTCCAGAAAGTTATTCTATTTCATTATATAGGAGAACTCACTGGCTATAGTTTTCCATGGAAAGTGATAGTCATTCCATCAGTTTGTGACATTTTGAACTGTTACACCTTTTAAACAGGGGAGGGCTGGCCTGGAGGGCAGGGGGGCAATTGCCCCCCAGGCCAGTCAGGCAATTGCCCCCCAGGCCAGTCATGTGTCTGGGCCTGTGGGTCACTGCCTCACTCAATCTCCTACTTGCACCTGTAAACAGAGCTACACTAGTGATAACACAATGCTACAATCCAAATGGAGCTACACTAGTGATACCACAGAGCTTATAATTGATATGGAGCTACACTAGTGATACCATAGAACTACAATCTAAATGGAGATACACTAGTAGCATAACCCATTTCTCTTGTAAGCTTATTGGTATTGCTAGTGTAGCTTTACTTAAATTGTCAGCTCTGTGATATTACTAGTGCAACTCCATTTCAATTGTAAGCTCTGTAGTATCACAATTGTAAGTCATGTGGTATAACTTACATCACAAGAAGGGGTGGGCTGGGACAGTGGGCTCAAACAATAATAGAAGTGGGCCACTTGATTGAATTTGCCCCACCCAGGCCACAAACTGCCAGCCCTCCCCTGCTTTTGAATAAAGCATCTCTCCGAAGTGAAATTCAATAAGAAAAGCCCCACAATACAATTTATTTTTCATAATTAAGATTTACTGATTCTTTAAGGGGCGCATGTATGATGCTTAGAACTCATTTTTGGGGTAATAAGTTAGAACACTGGAATGGACCATGAAATGTAATACAGAGCAAATAGCATCAGTTGATATTTTTTCACAGATTAAACATAAGATAGAAATGACTATTTTGTGACAGTTCTATATAACTTTGATTTGTATTCAGAGCTACAACCGACACATATTTTCTTACGTCAAACTGCTATGATGTCAATTAAATTAAATACTTTATGCAATGCGTAAAGACGGTTTCAACACAAGTAGATAGAGTTTAACTAGAAAATACAAAATAACAAACACAAAACTGGATACTTATGAGAAATCTATAAATAAGTTTAGTTTATTTTTTAATTAAACACAAAAAAATATATATAATTAAGTACGATATCTAATACTCAGAAAGGCTGATGCACTAAGACGAAATTAAGTAAGTGCGATGCCGATCATCTGCACAATATGGAGCAAAAAAAAAATGATTGTGAATTTAAATGGGCATTTTAAGTAACCATTTGAGTGCCGGAGAGGTGTCAGTGCATTGCTCTGGCTCTCAAATGGTTAAAGGAATTGTAATATTGATTGTAGAAACAAAAGGGGTTTTTATACTGTGTGATAAATCCTTTTTTCTTAGTCTATTAGAGGAACCGGGACTCCTGATAGAAGGAAGTTTACACACGGTCCCTGTGTGCCCTATTGAATGTAAGAGAATTGTATGTGTTTTAGGAAAAAGGAATCAAAGGAGACCCCCCAAAAATGATAAACTAAGGAATTGATTGATACCTGCATGTTCTGTGATTCTCAATCCCAATCCTTGGGACATACCAACAGGTCATGTAGTAAAGATCTCCCTAATTAAGCAAAGGTAGAGCCACTGATTATCCACCTGTTAGTAAGCAGCAATGTATTGAACATGTGACATGTTAGTGTGTCCTGAGGACTAACATTGAGATTCACTGATCTAGAGGAATTGTGTTTAGACACATGCGTCTTGATGTTGAGGTGCCTCCGTGTATACCCGTGTAAGTAAAGGTACCCCAGTCTCTGTGTGTGTGTGTGTGTGTGTACGTGTCTCCATATGCGATCTGGTATATTAGTATTATCTTTACCTTGTAGCCTTATGGAATCAGAGAATTAGGGTTATATGTGTTTTGAAAGGTTTTCCTTTTTTAAGTAGGTAAACCAATAAAATTATTATTTTTACAAACATTAAATTTGGTTGAGTCCAATATCTATTTTGTAGGGGCGGGTGTACTTGTGGGCACCCATACAGATTGTGTAATTCGGTATATGCATGCAAATCTACCTGTGTCGTTTTTTGGGGGGGTTCCTACAGATATTGTTTTTGGATTTATGTTTAGCATATTAAGGCTTTCTTTTCTTCCCTTACCTTTAGTGCAATAGACATTTTTTTTTTATTGGGGTGGGGTTTCATTTTGTTCCTTTCATCTAAAGGTGCCCATACACAGTGCAATTCCATCTGCCGATTTAGACCAATCTGGTCAAAATCGACCAGCTTGGCCAGTTATTGCAATGTATATGATTAACATAAACTGAGCTGGGCCAACCAAATCGGTGATATTGGTCATCGCCCAGGCTTAAAAACTTTGATCACCTGGCAATCAGATCGCTGTGTGTGTAGCCTCAACAGATGAAACCACAGCATACTTGCATGAGGCTGTAAGATCAGGGGGTTATGCACTAAGTTGTGGTATATCCTATATAATAATTCATAGTAACATAGTAATTTAGGTTGAAAAAAGGCTTGTGTCCATCTAGTTCAACCTTTTCCTATTCCTGTTTACCATCGTTGATCCAAAAGAAGGCAAAAAAAACCCCTCAATTAGCAATTTAAAATTCTGCCTTGAATGGGGGGAAAAAATTCCTTCTTGATTCCAAATGTCAATCAGATTTCTCCCTGGATCAACAAGCACTAACTAAATATTAATCCCAATACTAATGTACATAGCCCTCTATGTTATTCTCTTTTAAATAAGTATCCAGGCCCCTTTTAAAGGCATCTAATGTTTTCGATAGCACCACCTCCTCAGGCAGTGAATTCCATACCTTTATTGTCCTTACTGTAAAGAATCCCTTCGGTTGTTGTAGATTAAATCTCCTTTCCTCAAGTCTAAGCGGGTGGCCCCTTGTCCTGTGTACTGTTCTGTTAATGAACAGGTCTTTGGAGAGCCCTTTGTATGGGCCCTGACATATTTATATAGTATTATCATATCCCCTCTAAGATGCCGTTTCTCTAGTGTGTAACAACAAAGTCATGCACAGTAGAGATTGCCCGCGCCACGGCTGATACAGAGCTGGACGTTCCAAAGGAGCGTACACCTCTGTATCAGCCGTGGCGTGGGCAGTCTCTACTGCTCATGACTGCCCCGCGACCGGCTGGCAGTGGCACGTGTAACGGGCTCTTCAACTAGTAGGTGATAAAGTGGAGATAACATCTCCTGTGTTATTCTGTGAAATCTATGCATTAAGATCTCTGCCACTTGAGAAAACTTATTGCATTGGTTCCATAGAATAACATTGGAATTAGAGAAGCGATAAACTGGAGAAGTTATCTCCATGTTATCACCTGGCTATCACCCCTTAGTGCATTTCCCCCAACGTCTTTAGACCTGATCTCACAGCCCCATACACAAACAGATAAGCAGGCAGTTCAAATGCAGACTGCCTGGATTTGGTGTGGCTGTATGTGAGCAGGACAAACCAACAATCCGATCACTCATTCATCAGATCACTGTAATGTCCCCAAAATTTTTTTTTTTACATTTAGAAGAGCTTAAAAAGCTGAGCTAAATGCAAAAAAACGTATCTCTCAAACCGCTATGGTTTAAGAGATAGAGGCGTTTAAAGTTCGCTGTGTCCTACTGACAGCTGGAATGCTGTCAGCAGGAGATTCGTGTCGGTCGACATGGAGGCGATTGAGAAGTGCCGGGATCTCGTTACTTACATGGAATCCCTTCATTGGAATGGTCTAAAACATGTGACCGACACAAATCTCCTGCTGACAGCTTTACAGCTGTCAGTAGGAAACAGCGAACTTTAAACGCCTGTATCTCTTAACCCCTTAACGACCGGGGAATCCGGACTCGGACGCGACTGAACAACCACGGAGCAATTTTTTTTTATTGCTCCGTTGCATTCTGTACTCCCCGAACGGCGTGCAGCCGCGGGGGGAGCCCGGAACTCTATGACTGTCATAGTACGTCATCGGTCGTTAAGTCAAATCGACCCTTGACGTACTATGACCGTCAAGGGTCGTTAAGGGGTTAAACCGTAGTGGTTTGAGAGATAAGTTTTTTTGCATTTAGCTCAGCTTTTTAAGCTCTTCTAAATGCAAAAAACTTTTTTTGGGACATTACTAACACTTTAAGAACAGGATGCACCACGTGGGGCATGTGTTTAGGGCTTTTTTCCTACTTTTTCCTATTATCATGACCCCAAAGGTAGTCATGAAAAAGCTAGTTCTTTTCCCATAAATATGTTTTCTTGTACTTACTGTAATACTTTTCCAGCTGAGAAAAACAAGGGCATTCTGACTCCAGGGAGATTCTGTATTCAAATGTTAGAACAGCTCAAGGCAATGCCTCCCACTTTTAAGGAGAGATGTTCAGAAAGAGCCGCTAACTGAAATTGTCTGTAATCTGAATAAATAAGTTCTTACGCCACGGTCTGTCGATTCTCAGACACGTTTCAGTCATTTTTTGCATCCAATTCAGCCATCTCTGTCAAAGGAAAAAAAGCTGTCTTAACCCCTTAACGACCAGCCGATCGGAACATTTTTTTTTTCCTTTCAAATTCCGGTTCTGGACTCCCCAAACGGCTTGCAGCCGCGGGGGGAGCCCGGAATTCCACTCGGATCGACCCATGACTTACTATGACCGTCAAGGGTCGTCAAGGGGTTAAAAGTGGGTGTGGTTTAATTTACCATCATATTGCAAGGTATTTTCAGAAAAAAATATTTGTTTCAACATCACTTTTTTGTCTGATTAACGTAATATTTTCCTGACAAAATAAAAATGGTCTAAACCTGAAGACAAATTAAAGTACTGTTATTAGGAGTGAGAAGCAACTTGTCGTTTCAAAGACAAAATCAAAGACATTTTTAACATCAGAATTTTTTTAAAGGAAGTATTCATCAAGATTTTCTTACCGTCATTTTTAATTCTTTAGACACATTTTCAAACGTGACGGATTTACTTCTGAAAATATTGTCCTTGTTTTACCATCAACTTATGATCCGACAATGTTTTCATTATGACGACTTTTTTGAACATCTCACCCTATGTGTTTTAAAGAGCATTACATTTGATGGCAGAAATTTTCCATGTGGACCAATAAAACAGCACCATCCAGTGGACACTCTTATAGAATATGTTATGATTAAAGGGATAGTAATGGTTAATTTTAAGTTTGTTTAATGTAGACATTAAAAAAAGGTTAACATCTATATAAGTCTTATCTCTCAAAGCTTTATGGTTTGAGAGATATAACTTGCTAAAGTTACCTTTTCCTGGCTGTTTCACTCAAGTCTGCCATCTAGCTGACAGATGCAGATTCCAGTCATTTGACCAGACAGAGGCTCTTCAGCAGAGCTGAAATCATGCTATTTAGAAATAAATACTTAATTGGAGCGGTCTACAAAGTGTGCTTGCAAACCAGGCACACTTTGTAGACCATTCTAAATGAAGTATTTGTCTTTAGATATAGTTATATCGGTGCCGCTGAAGAGCCGCATCTGGTCAAGCGACCAGAATCTGCTTCTGACAGCTTTACAGCTCATCAGACAAAAAGGGGAGGGACCAGAGAACCTTATTTTCATATATCTCTCAAACTATAACGGTTGAGAGATAGGAAGAAGTGCAAGTACTCTCTTTTAATTGTATCTACCATATAGTTATTACTTTTTTTCTGACATTACTATCCCTTTAAAACAAAAAGAAAGACAATAACCCAGACCCATTTGAGAGTCCTTGTTTTACTCAGCAGGAAAATACCCCCAACATTTATTATTTTATTATAAAACGGTATTATGCATTTAACCCATCGGATACCCCACTGTCTCTCAAAGGGTTAAATCAATGAGAATTGTTATACGCACCAGAATTGCTGAAGTTCTTCTTAGCACACCAGCCTTAGTAACCAGTGCCATAATAAAATGGTAGGACTTTAGTTCTTTGATTGTAAAACATATTAAAAGTAATAAGTAGTTATTTTTATGTATAGTAAAACCAAGGCAAAGCCTATTAAAATGCAGAATGTGTGTAATAAATGCAGAATGTGAATCGTTCACATATTTTACGACAGGGATAGTCAATCGTTGGCCCTTCAGCTGTTGCAAACTACACCTACCATCATGCCCTACCAGCCCACAGCTACCCGGGGGAAGATGGTATTTGTAGTGTCCAACACTTGACTACTCATGTTTTAGCTCTTCGTGTGTCAGAGAGGTAGCCAATCCATTGCAACTCATTGGCTACCTCTCAGTCACTCAAAGAGTTAAGTCCTCAATCATAGTAGGGAAGAAAAAGGGATTATTATATGTACTGTGCCATATGTTTATAGGAAATGTTGACTAATTATCAATAGTATTTCATGTCACATAGAGATACTTTCCTTGTTTCAATGCACTATATTAGCATGTTGCTAACTGTATTTCTTCATTGTTGCTCTTGTGATACGGTTACACTTATTTTTTTTTTTTATTTCTTTATATATTTTTTTAAAGTATGAATTTCCGGAAAAAAAAAAAAAAAATCAAGTCAATTAACCCTTTGAGTGCCAGAGAGGTACGCAACGCATTGCAATCTTATTGCCAGAAAGTCTTAATGGCAGCTATGAATTTTATTTCTGTGGCTTTGTTCCAGAGATAAGATATTCAATCAGTCTTGGATGGCATGTCCACGACAGTTGCTGCCATGGGCGGATTGTCCTATCGGGGGATCGGGCATCCCCCGGTGGGCTGCTAGATCATGGGCCGGTGGGGGAGATCGGAGGATCTCACCGTCCCACGATATTTTGAAGGAGAGGTCTGTGTTGCCACCGGCACAGGCACTCTCTGTGACAGCCTTTGCATCTCTTGTTAACCCTTTGAGTGCCAGAGGGGTACGCAACGTATTGCTTTGCAATGTGTTGCGTACCCCTCTGGCACTCAAAGGGTTAATGCAGAGCAGCAGGATATGACATAATATCCTGGCGCCTGCTCTCCCATGTCGCACAGGGACCACAAGGGGGCGTCAATAGGGACATCAGTGCAGCTAGTGGGCTGCTTTAAAAATGCCCGGGCTGGTATTCCCCTACAATCCGCCCCTGGTTGCTGCAGACTACTGGATTTCAGACTACGCCCACTGCACCTGATAATCTTCTTACCTGGGAACTTTCACAATGAGCTGACCTTGAGATCCTATAAATATTAACCCTTAGAGTTCCCATTTTATAGATTCCCTGCTATAGGTCCCTGCTTGCCGCGATGCTCCAGCCGCTCCTCAAGGAGTCATTAATATATAACAAAATCATTTCTTTTTTATTTTTTTTTCTTAGCTCCATAACACTCTTTAAATTAAAATTTTAGTTCATTCTTGCAATCAGGAGTCTTTTATCCCCCCACGAGGGATTAATAATAACTTCAAAGGAAAAAGGAAGAGCAAAAGGTAGCGCCCTAGTGCAATCACAACTATGCGGCACGTATCCATCACCAAACTTCACCCCAGACAAGGGTACTCACAAAAATAATGGCTGTTAGTTCATATATATAAGTAACAGCAAATGTGCTTCCTGGGTGATTCTCCTGACCCAGTTTAGGCAACAAATATACTTCAAATTGTACAAATGCTATCTGCCAGTTTTAATCACACTGTCTTCTAGCGGTCATAGATCTCTAGAAAATAATAAATCCTAAAAAAGTAGCTTAACGTGTTATTACAAACTATAAAAACAAGCAAAAGTAAAATACTTATAGCCTTTTTTTTTTTCAAAAGCTTTATTGAAAAAGGTAAGACAGAAGAAAAGAAAAAGAGGTAAGTGGTCAAGTAGGAAAGGAGGGGTGAAGGGTAGGTAAAGGGGAGGGAATGCGGGTAGGCACAACAGATCAAAGCTACAAGGCTATCCAAGTGCAGGCCGTGTCTGGAGACATACTGTGTGGGAGTGAAACATCACAGATCAGGAACCCACTAAATCCAAGATCACCAGTGTCTCAAGAAGAGGTCCTCGAGGCATTCATATATAGCAATCAGGGACTGTCCTTCTCAGAGTCAGACACAGGTGGGGCTTCCATATCAGGTATCACTTTCAGGCACTGCAAGGGTCTCCAAAGAGAGAGGAAAACCTCCATTTCACCAGAACTTTTAACATGTAAGAATTCCGTCTATCAAATAGAACAAACTTTGGTCCTCCATTGCTGTACTGTAGGGGCCAAAGGAGACCTCCAATATGCCGGGATAAGAACTTTGGCAGCATCAATCAAAGAAAGCAGGAGCCTGCGCTGGGGTGGATGAAGACGGACCGATACGGAAGAGGGAGCAACGGATCCAGAGTCCAGGGGTAGCAGGTTAACTAGAAAGACTTCAGGAGCCAAAGGGAGAGAAATACCCAACAGAAGAGAGATTTCAGACCTGATCGCGTTCCAGAAGGTAACTATATCCGGACAATCCCACCAAATGTGTAACAGAGAGCCTTTCTGAAACTTGACACCTCCAGCACATCAGAGAAAGGCCAGGATAGAAAGTAGAGAGCAGCTTAGGAGTCCTGTACCATCGGGATATCAACTTATAATTCATTTCCTCGGTGGGGATGTCTCTGAGCATCAGAATAGTAGTCCTGAAAACTCGTCTGCACACTTCCGTGTTCCAAGTCAGCTGAACCTCCACCTCCCATTGGGAAACAAAAGCCGGGAAGTCAGACAATGTTATATAGTTTAGAGAGAGGGCGCTTAACTTTAAGTGGGTTAACGATCAATTGTTTGAAGGGAGTCAGATCCTGAGGGGAGTAACCTCTCGCAATGAGGCTGAATAGGTAGTGTTGCAGCTGGCGGTATTCCCAAGACTTAGAGCTAGGGATTTTGTAATCCCTAACAACATAATCCCACCGTAGGATTCCAGTGTCTACAACAAGGGAGCCCAGGGTGTCTAATTTTGCAGCGTTCCATTGATGAAAAGCGCAAGGATCTAAGCCAGGTAAAAAATCAGGGTTGCCCTTAATGGGCATAATCAGGGAAGGGAAGGGAGACAATTTAAGCTGCCTATTCAGCATTTTCCATACCTCAAATATACACTGAAGGACAACATGGGACCTCAAATGGTGGGAGAGAGAAACAATGTCAAAATAGATAAAGCTACCTACAGCAATACCACCTGCATCATATGTACAACAGATGACCCATTCCTTCGGATGTGGTGATGAAAGAGCCAATCCTCTCACCAGAACAGCTGCCTGCCAATACAGCCAAAAATCTGGCAAGCCAATACCACCGTCGATAATATCCCTGGACAACTTCACAAACGCCAGTCTCGGTTTCTTGCAATTCTAAACAAAACCCATAACCTCCCTGTGCAAATCGGAGAAAAATTAACCTGGCAGGGATACCGGGAGGGTTTGAAATAAATATAGGAGTTTCGGCAAAGTCATCATCTTCATGAGATTAGCTCTTCCGAACCAAGATATAAATAAGGAGTTCCATTTCCTAAAATCTGATTTGATAGAGTCTAGGATGGACGTACAGTTAGCCTGAACTAAATCCGATGGAACTGGCGTAAGATTAATCCCCAAGTATTTAACAGAGGAGGAGCTCTAATGGAATGGATATTTGGACCGAAAAGCCGCTTCTGCTGAAGAAGTTAAAGTAAGATTTAAAATTTCTGATTTGGCCAAGGTGATATTAAAAAAGAGATTGCATTGTAATTCTGGATGAGATCTAGTAAGGCAGAGAGTGATGAAGTTGGACTACTAAGCAAAAACCAGAATGTCATCCGCATAAGAAGCAAGTTTATTTTCCGATATCAGGAGGAATCCCAGTAATTTGTGTGTTACTCCATATGCTATTAAGGAAAGGCTCTTGTGAAAGGACAAAAAGCAAGGGTGACGGGGACAACCCTGTCAAGTCCCATTTCTGATAGAGAAAGGCTCCGACAAGAAACCATTGGCATGTACTCTAGCACTGGGAAAAGAGTAAAGACTGAAAACCACTGCCAGAAAGTGAGGCCCTAGGCCAACATGAGCGAGCACTTCCCTAAGATAGGTCCAGTGCACCCTATCAAAGGCTTTCTTGGTGTCCACTGAGAGAGCCAGGTCTGGAATTCTCTTAGTTGCAGCTAAATGGATCAAAGAGACTGCCTTAATGGTGTTGTCCTTAGCCTCCCTACCAAACACAAAACACACCTGATTGGGGTGGATCAACCTGTGCATGAGAGGCTGTAGACGAATCGCCAGAAGCTTAGCCAGTAATTTAATATCCACATTAAGTAGAGCAGTGGTTCTCAACACGTCCTCGGGACCCACAAACAGATCAAGATTTGATGATTTCCTTGTTAGAGCGCAGGTGAGTTAATCAATGTGAATGAGCCTCTGATCACCACACCTGTGCTCTAGCAGAGAAATCCCTAAGTTCTGGTCAGTTAGTAGGTCCTGAGGACAGGACTGGAGAACCACTGAAGTAGAGAGGTGGGGCAATAGCTCCCACAGCGGGAGGGATCTTTACCAGGTTTTGGCAGGACAGAGATGTGTGCCTCTAATGCCTGCAGAGGGAGCAGAATCCCCTGTCTAAGGGAATTAAATGAAGCTAACAAGTGTGGTAAGAGAATGTTGCCAAACGTTTTGTAATAAGTAGCAAGGAGACCATCAGGCCCTGTACTCTTACCCTTAGGAAGACTGTGAACGGCCTTGACTAACTCAGCCTCAGAGAACGGTTCCTCTAGAGCAGCAGTTTCTGCTGGATCAAGATGAGGTACACCCGCCCCAATGAGGAACTGACTAATCTTATCCACAGTCTGGTCATATGTAGGAACACTAGCAGTTTCCTGCAAATTATACAAATTCTGAAAAAAAAACCTGCAAAAGCATCTGCAATGTCTGGAAAAGTGGTAACAAATTTCCCTGCGGCCGTTAAGACCTTAGGAATCTGGTTAACCAACTGCCTCAATCTTACGGTCCTCGCCAACAGTCTCCCGCATTTGTTTCCCTGTAGGAATTTATGATACCTGTACCACATGAATGATTTGTGCCTCTTGTCCCTAAAAATATTTGCCAATTTGAGTATAGCTCCGGAAAGACGAGCGAGGTCAAAACTTGTCAGAGATTTCTTATGCTTACGCTCGAGTTCTGAAATCTCCGCCAATAGGGATATAATCTCTTTGCTTTGCATACATTTCTTGAATGCTGCCAATTTAATCAGCTCCCCACGTATGACACATTTGTGTGCTTCCCATATGACCGGGGAGGACACGGAGTCAGTAACATTAATGTTGAAATACAAATGTAGCTGATTACTTATGAGCTCCACATCAGAGGGTAAAGTGAGCAGAGTCTCGTTAAGGTGCCAGTGAGACACCAGCTTGGTAAGGCAATGAGGTAGGGTAAACCATGTGACCCCCGGAGCATGATCCGCCCATACCTTAGATGCTATTTTCGAGTCAACCAATGCGGCTGCGGAACAAAGACATAATCTATTTGGGAATATGACGCGTGTAATCCAGAGAAGTAGATATAATCCCGCTCCTCAGGATTTATCAAACGCCAAGTGTCCAGTAATTGGTACGAATGGCGCAAAGAATTTATTTTGCGGAGACAAGCAGCACGCACCGAGAAGACCCCCTTAGAAGAGTCCAGGAGGGGCTTCAATGCAACATTAAAATCTCCTCTGAGGAAAACCTTTCCTTGAGCAAACTCATCAAGTTCTCTAAGAGCAATCCACAAAAAGGACAGCTGATTGTTATTTGGGGCATAGAGTACCGCTATTGTGACAAGAGAATTAAATAGAAGTCCCTTAAGAAAAAGGTAGCATCGCTCAGCATCAGTCTTGGTCTCCACCATTTCCCAGCACAGGCTCTTATGACACAATATCGCTACTCCTTTTGTTTTAGTGGCAGCAGAGGAAGTCCGGGTAAGCCGTGCTGGTAAAATGTGTCTGGGCACAAGCCAAAAAGTGAGCCTCCTGGATTAGCACCAAATCTGGCTTGTGTCTGGTAAAATCCCTAAAGGCAATTTAGGCCACCCGAATATATAGTAATGGGTCTAAGCTCCATGATGAAGCAAACAGGTAAGGGGCAAGTATCCCCAACTAAAACTAACGTACACACGGGAGCTCAAGCCGCGCTATCGTTGTGGCCAGAAAAGGGAGAAGGGGTTAAGGGGAGAGGCAGGGGGGAGGTGAGGGGGCAGAGTGAAGGGCAAGTGGAGAGAGGGGTGGTGGGGACAGATGGGAGAGCAGAAAATTAAGGAGAGAATAAAAGAGAAAGTCGAGAAAGAGAAAGGAAAAGGAGAAAAGATAAGTATAGATGGCAAGATCCAAGAGGAAATTGCAAAATAAGTAACCATGTCTGAGTGAAGGCAAGAAAATCACACAGTTATACAAAAAGAAAGCACAGGAGAGGGCCCTAAAGCACATGGGTTGGAGGGAGTAAAGTACTGAACAACCTCAAGGGACAGTGAAAATCAACCACACTCCCTGACAGGGATATAAAATCTGGAAAGAACTGTGCAATTGAACATCCAGATACATCGCAAACAGAGAAGAGGAGAGCACAGGAAGAAGAAGGGAGGAGAGGCTAAGGAGAGATAGAAGTAGCAAGAGGTCAGAAGATTGGTAGTGCGAGTGATCCTGCTGTCTGAGAGAGGGTACAATATTACAGAGAATGTAAAGGTGTACACTGGTTAGACCCTAGCATGTTACATAGTGTGGGTGCAGGACCTTAAAAGCATGAAGGGCCTAGCAGCAAAACAGAGAAGGCAGTGGGATGAATCGTACAGTGAGCGTAATGTGAAGATCAATAGTCAACATGACATATAACCCACTAACTTAGTAAAGTACATATAGTCTTTAAGTATTTTACTTTTATTTGTTTTTATATTTTGTAAAATTTGTGGAAATGAAGAAGCACTTTGTTGGAGTGTTTGTGAGGACAGAGCAGCCACTGTCAGCACTGAGTGGAGACGGTTTGATATCTCCACTAGACTGATTGTCGTCCTTGGCATTTCATGATCTATTTTATGATCTACTAGTTGAAGTGCCACTGCCAGCTGATCGCGGTGCAGTCATGCTCAGTAGAGACTGCCCGCGCCGCCACTGATACAGAGCAGGATGCTCCTTCGGAGCTCCCCGCTCTGTATCAGCTGCGGCGCGGGCAGTCTCTACTGCGCATGACTGCAGTACGCGCATGATTGTGGCGGCGTTACACACGTTTTACCAAATTAATATATAGGATTTGGATTTGAAGTTGATTTTAAGCATGTTACACTATTGGGCACTTTTTTCTCTTTTTTTTTGGAGAACTATCTAACTGGTTCATTTTCTTTGAAAAATACAGTATGTTTTGCCCTGAATATTTATTTGTTTTTTTAACCCACAGTTAGTGGAAAATAGTCCGGCAGAGTCTGAATAAATATATGTGCATTGAGCTGTTGTGGAGGGATCACAATTTTTGCTGATTGCTCACAACGCAAGGAAATGTATCAAATAAAGTTGCTTAGCAAAATATGAACCTTTAAGCCTTTGCATGGCAGAAGGGTGCCCAACACATTGCAAAACACCCTTCTGGCACTCAAGTGATCAAAGATAGTGTTGGGAAGATTATAGTGAAATCACAGCTGGTCTTAAGGTTTGCTATTTCTGTTTAAATAACATAATAACATGTTCACTCGACTGTTAGCGCAATAAGTGCTCCACAAATTCGGTTATTAATTATGTAAAATTAGAATGTCTTCATGTGCCATGGCAACTCAACATTTGGAGTGCCTTATTGCAATTACAGACTTATCATAATTTGTTTTCATATTTTTGTAATGTACAGAAGGTCTTAATGCTTGTGTCATTGACCCAATGACCTTCAGATGTCGTTATCAAAGCTATAGCTTTAAAAAATGTGAAAGTCCTCAGTTGCTATGTCTTGTACAGTAGTTGATGCCAAATTAACATTAGTGTGCAGCATGATGTAATGTCTAATGATACAGTGGTGTACAGTTTTGTGTTTTTTGTACTAGAAAGACCATTTAAAAATCAATGTATATTGTACTTTACGTAGAGCAAAAAAAAAACACATCACAAGATTTTTATCAGATTCCATGTTATACAATGTAACATTTTTCTTTTAATATTGCAATACTTAGATTATTTGGTTTTTAATTCAGGAACAAATGTTATAACCAATTAATGCAGTGGTTCTCAGACAAGTTTCTCTTCAACCCCAGTGTCCCAGATGAAGTACAAGGGGTTGCACAGGACAAACTTTTGTAATGGTGAACATAAGAACAAGGCTGGCATGGCAGAAAGTAGATATGTAGTTTCATGGCTACCAGCAGGATAGTTGAACAAGGCTGGTGTGTCAGACAGTGTATATGTGGTTCTGTGACTACCAGTGGACATTGGCACAAGGCTGGGGTGTCAGACAGTGAATGTGTGGTTCTGTGACTACTAGTGGATAATAGCACAAGGCTGGGGTGTCAGACAGTGAATATGTGGTTCTGTGACTACTAGTGGACAATGGCACAAGGCTGGGGTATCGTACAATGTATGGGCACTTCTGTGACTACTTGTGGACAGCGGGATAAGGCTTAGGTGATGGACAGTGTATGTGTGGCTTTTTAATGACAAATATACAGTGGAACAAAACAGGGGTGTCAGACTGTGAATGTGTGGCTTTGCGGCTACTAATATACAGTGGAACAAGACGAGGGAGTCAGGCAGTATATATAAGTGGTTCTTTTTGACTACCAATGGACAGTGTAACAAGACTGGGGTGTCAGACAGTGTATGTGTAGTTATGTGACTACCTGTGGACAGTGGAACAAGGCTGGGGTGTCAGACAGTATATGTATAACTTTCTGACTAGAGGGGTATACAATGCATTACTAAGCAATGCATTGCTTTCAAAGGGTTGTGTGTGCTGCAGAGATTTCAAATGAAGCCAATGGGGTTCCACCATTGCAAAAAAAGTTTGGGAACCATTGAATTAATAGTTTAACACTTTGAGTGCCACAGGGGTATGCAACGCATTGCTTCGCAACGCGTTGAGTACCGCTCTGGCACTCAAAGGGTTAATATTTTCATCAGGCTAACCGAAGTCTTGCAGACTCATGAACGCTCTCATTCCTGTAGAATTTTATAGGTGGTCTTAATAACATATACTGTATTGTAGGTAGGCATTTGTTGCTTCTTAATGTAACATGACAACTCATTTTATAAATTGTAAAGGAAAGCGTGTTTAAAACAAATGTATGTAAACTGTCCTTTTAACTTTTGAAATATCAGAACATAAACGTATTGAAATTGGGTAAAAAAAATAAATCTGTTTTGTTACAGAAATTGTTGACTTATTAAACAGTGTTTGCTAACTATAAATCATGTGCAAATTATTTCCACTACATTTGTCTTCATTTTTGTAATTACATATCATTTATATTTTCTTTTTTTAAGAGTTTAAAACAACTGTACTTTATTGACGCCGCACAACAAAATATTTATCCAGAGTAGAAATGAACAAACTGCCTTACAATTAGTGGTTTATCTCACAACAAGCCCTCAAGGCAGCCGGTTTACTGAAATATGTACATGCACAAACAGCTCATTTCAAGGGATAGCAATGTTTCATAATAAAAACAGCTCTAATTAATCATCATTGTATTTGGACTTTGGAGAGTGTTATTTCAATTCTGTCAGAGTTGTAGTTCAAGAGTAATTCAATGACAAAGTATCCCCCTCCCGCCCCTTTTACTGATGTAACACTGCTCAGCCATAGCAGAAGGGAGGTGCCCAGGTAGATTGCAGAGAGGGACAATCTTCAATTAAGATAAGGGAAAAACCTGAAAAACTTGTCAAGGGGGGCAGGGCTTTCATTGTTCTCATAGGAAGAAGATTGTTCCTTGCTGTTATCTGTCTGGTGTATGGACTGGATTCCACATCTGAGAAGAGATGGCTTATACTAGGTAAAAGGGGCAGGAGGGGAACTTTGCTTGTGAATATCTCTCAAACCATAACGGTTTGAGAGATAAGACTTTTATCGTTCTTCATGTTTTTTAATGCCTACAAAATAAAATATAGATAAAACAAAGTATTACTATCCCTTTCAGATGAGCTCTTGACTAGTGAAGTTGGCTCACAAGCACTCCCCTCAGATGTCTCAATCATTTCTAAAATCTAAGACACAAACATAAGTTGCACAAAGAAAAAGGAATACAGACTTATAAGAAGAAAGTATAATTTTGCATATTTCTAAATCTTTGGTTGAACCAGGAGCATGCATTTAGGGATTGGTAAAAGTTTTCACCACAAAAATGAAACATGCAAAAAACGGCACTTCACACCTTATGTTGGAATTCTTGTGCAAATTGCAGTTTCTCTACTTTTTTTTTTTTCAATTTTTTTGTGTTGCTGAAATCAGTGAAAATAATGTGATTTCCCCCATGTCAAGAGTTTCCCCCATGTATTTCTGCTGTGATAACTCACCAGTATAAATGGGGAGTTGGTTTGCTACATCTTGTCAGTCTGTGTTTAGGGGAGGAAGAGAGAGAAAGAGAGAGAGAACTGCTGATGTTGATGCTATAGTGTAGAGGCAGACAGGCAAGTAGAGGGAGCTCCTTTATAGAACTATTGGTTATACTCAGTTGTTCTCTGGGTGTGTGTATGAAGGGAGAGTTAAAAATAAACTAAAAAGAGCTATTTTCACTGATAAGTGACAGTCAGACAGGTGATTCAAGTTCCTACCTGAGTTGGCTGAGTTTGGGACTCTACAGATATTGAGTGACCGAGGGATTGGCAGTTCACAGACATACAGCATAGATTCAAGGCAAACAGACAAGTGCAACATTACATACTCTGTATCCTTTCATATACACACACAGACACACACACTCACCCCTACATCCACAAAAACAAGAGGCACAAGTATATACCAAAGTGTGGTAGATGTGTTAGTGCTAGCTAGTTCTCTGAATGGCTGAAGGGACTGTGGGTGTGAACCTGGCAATGACAGGGGCAGTTTAAAAAATACAAATAATAATGCTTTGACTGATAGGTGACAGACAGGCAGGAGATCCTGCCTGAGCTGGCACTGAGAGTGACAATGACAGATTGAAGGATGAATGCACAATACATAGAACTCATTCACATAAGTTTAACACCTAACCCCCTTGAATGCCAGAGAGGCATCCACCACACCACATTCCACATGAAGATGGTATTGCAGTCTGCAATGTATTCCTAGAACAAATGGGCTTACCCGCAGAACCAGTAACCCAACTAATACACTTTATACTTATACACAATTATTTCACATTTGGGCAAGAACTATACATATAAAAGACTGAAACCACCATGGGTACACAAATGGCACCTCAATACACCAACCTAGTCATGGCAAAATTGGAGGATGAGTTCTTGCCCACTTGCCAAATAAAGCCTCTGTTCTAACTAAGTTACATAGATGATATTCTAATCATTTGGACTACCAGCAAACATTAACTTTAGGCACTGCACAAAAATGACAATCCCACTATTAACCTCAAACTCAATCAGTATCAGTAACAACTCCATCCGGACATCTCTGTACCAGAGACCAACAGACAGGTCTAATAATCGCAGAAATTATAGTTTCCATCCCAGACTCACCAAAAACTCTATTGTTTACAACTAGGCCCTAAGGTATAACCGTATATGCACTGAGACTTCTGACAGAGATCAAAATCTTAAAAATCTCAGTAGAGAGTTTATCAGTCTTGGATATAATGGAAAGATCATGGACCTCCAAATTCAGAGAGCCAGCAGTATCCCCAGAAGAAATCTCCTGGAATCCAAACAACTACAGGAAGATAACAGAGTTCTATCAGTAGTCACATCCAACCAACAGCTTGAAGTATTGTGTACAATCTCAAAAGATCTCCAAACAATACTTCATACAGATGACAGATTAAAAAGAATATTCCCAAGACTTCCACTCCTCTCCTATAACAACCTGAAACAACTGGTGGTGAAGAGTTCACTTACGAATGCAACAGAAAATGGTACTTCTTCCTGTCTACAAAGGACATGTGAAATTGATAAAATGCCCATACCACATTCCCACTGAAACACAATATCAATGGCAAATTCTCCTGTGGCTCATCTAATGTTGTCTACCTCATCATGTGTGTGAAATGTCCCCTGACAGGACTATATGTGGGTGAGGCAGGATAGACCCTGAGAAAAACAAAACAAAAGAGTTACCCCAGTGGGTCAACTTTGTTGCAAAACTGATCACAGCATTAAAGATCTCAAATTTTAGGACACAGAGAGACAGAAAGATCTGGGAGTACAAATGATGACCAGCTTTAACACTCTGAACTGTGGCTTGAACCGTGACAAGAAATTTACATCACATTATCCCACAAAATAAAGATATTTTTGGTCCCTTTGGATTCCAGAGGGCTACAAGTCTCATTGTAAAGGATGGGTTGCGCACCTCTCTGGCATTTGTTGGGTTAACCCATACATTCTTTAGACCTAGCTGTCTCTGGTCAATTTCACTGAAGCTTGAAAAAGGTAATCTTGTTTGCATTTTCTAGTCTACTTCAAAGAGGTATACCAGAGCCTATAGTATAATTTATGGCCCACTGTTAAGTATATTCTGCTAGTGGAATTTGACCCTTTCAGTACCACAGAGTCACATTGTTTTGCATTGTGCTGGATGCCTCCCTGGCAGTCAAGGTATTAGATGTTAGAATTATGTGCAAGCATTTTAAATTCATGTTTTGTGCATTCAGCCTTCATTCTTAACCTCTTAACGACCCTTGATGGTCATAGTACCTCATGGGTCGATCTGAGTTAACGACCCATGGCGTACTATGACCGTCATGGAATTCCAGGCTCCCCCGTGGCTGTACGCCGTTCGGGGAGTCCGGAATCGAAAAAAAAAAAAAAAAGCTCTGTGGTCCTTTAGTGACCGCTGCGTGCCTGCGCGGCTCTTCATTAAGGGGTTAATATGCCTAAAGAAGAGACTTAGTTGCCTTGAAAGCTTGTATCCAAAGCCACTCAGTTAACCAATAAAGGTATCATTTTTACTCTCTTAGACTCATAAAAATACATATCATTCATCATCATCCCCATCTCTGCTCCCACGTCCAACCTCCACCCAGTCACACTTACTGTTACCAACTAAACAAACACAGGTCAGCATCAACAACCCTAGCTACAGTATAAGTGCTTCTGTTGCTGTTCAAGGGGCAGAGCACCAGATGGATACTACTACCACTACTACTACTACAATTTCAACATCTAATTCCTATAGTAGTGATGATATAATGAGTAGTAGTACCTAAAAAATTGAATAGTCTATAAAATGTACATTCTGGAGATACTTTACTCGTGAGCCAAATATTACATTTGTTGCTATCTATTGTCTCTATAAAAATGTGGACAGGAAGAAAGCAGGATTAAATCTAGACATTTGTGATCCGACCTGAGGCACAACCTCAGGTCTGATTAGAAAACACACTTCTAGCTCATCAGAGAGGTGTAGTGATTAGCAGCAGTAGCAGTGCCAAGACTCCTTAAAAGGATAGTAATACTTAATTATTACTAATCCCCGTATTGTAGCTATGGTAAAAAGAACTGAAATGTCCCCAGGTTCGTCTCTGAAACCTTTATGGTTTGAGAGATAACCGAAGGCAAAGTTCCCCCTCCCTCCCTCTTCCCTGAAGTCAGCGTTGTACTGACTGCAGGGATATCCAGTCTTATTTGTATCAGGTGGCTCTGCAGCTGAGCCGAGATCGCGTTAGTAAACCAAGCACATATAGATGACCGTTTCAGTGAAATAATTATTTTTTTACTAACGGGATCTCAGCTCAGCTGCAGAGCCGCAAGACTGTCGTACGACAGACTTCCCCTGCAGTCAGCTGTAACGCCGACTTCAGAGAAGGGGAAGGGGGGAACTTTGCTTACTGTTATCTCTCAAAACATAAAGGTATGAGAGATGAACCTGGAGACATATCAATTCTTTTTACCATAGCTACAATATGGGGATTAGTAATATTTAAGTATTATTATCCCTTTAAAGTGCATTGTGAGAAGGGGACATAACAGTTACTGTTATAGATTTCTCAGGCAGTGAGACAACGTTTTCCTCAGTAACAATCACACCCGTGTCTCCTACTGCTGAGTCCACACAAGTGTCAAACCTGCCTCCACCACCAAAAGTCATGTTGAAACAAGTGCTACACAGTTCATCTATATACTGCCAACCTATTCTTACTGAGTAAGAAGTTAAAACCTGCACCATAATAATTCAAAATTACACCCGTATAATGTGGGATGTTGACATTCTACCCTATTCTTTTCCATCACAGCAACATGCAATGGCAGTATGTCACCTCCAATTTTGCCCTTGATACTATTAGTAATGGCCAGTAGTAGCAGAGTTGTACATAACATCAGCATGCCACTTTAAGCTTGCTAAGCGTTGAAAAAACAATCCCTGTTAGCTGTAGATAAGTAGATCATAGTTGAATTGCTTCTGCTGCACTCCTTGAAAGCTAGCTTTGTGTCAATGTTGTGACAATGGTTCCAATTTAATAGTAAAAGAAAACAAAACAGGGCGCCCAATAGTGCCTGTTATCTCTTTAAATATTCACATATAGGAATACAATTTGTATACTCACAAGGAAGGTGGTTGTGACATAGACATATGCCCAAACACAACGTCTAAGGCTTGCAAGGGATGATTTTAACCTGTCCTTGCTCAGGTATATAAACTTTGTCGAAACTTCCAATGAGAAGGAACCACGAAGAAAACACGTACAAAACGCTGCTGGAATCCATTTGTAAAAAATTTAATCCGTTACAAAGAAACTTAAAATAATTGTTTTAAAAACAATATAGCTAGGCAACAGTATACATCAACGTTTCGCAGTACACAACTGCTTCCTCAAGACACTATGCCTTCACAACAGATACACCTGTTGTGAAGGCATAGTGTCTTGAGGAAGCAGTTGTGTACTGCGAAACGTTGATGTATACTGTTGCCTAGCTATATTGTTTTTAAAACAATTATTTTAAGTTTTTTTGGAAGGTGTATCTGTGGTTCACCAACCTACCACCACCAATAACAAAATTACCAAAGGCCTACTCTAAGTGGTAAAAATGTTTGCAAGGCTTACTTTTCCATATACCTCTGCCAGTTATTTTTTTTTCAAGGCTTGAGCTGCCATCGGCCTCAACCTGCTAACAATGTTTTCAAGGCTTACCTTGCTGTAGTCCTCAGCCTGCTAATCATTTTTCAAGGTTTACCTCACAGTAAGCCTGCTAACATTGGTTTCAGTACTTACCTTGTTGTAGGTCTCAGCCTTGAAAAACTGGTTAGCAGGCTGATAAGATTGATCCTGTGATATTTTTGGTTCAGATAACTCAGTGGAAAATAAATTAGTAAACACCATACTGTCACTGCTGGTGGTAATGCCCCTTCCCATCGGAGATCTCTCTCCCACTCTTTGTTTGATCTGTGAAAGTTTTAATTTCATTTGTTAGCATCATCACTATCATCACCACTCCCATCGTTATCAACAGCACCACAAGACTCTTCCTCCTTCATTAGTGGTGACCTGATGTCACATTCTTAGACACAGCAAGCTGAGGTAGCAGCACCTCTCAACTGCTACTGCATGTAGTATTCTGGTAAAAATAAAAATGTCACATTTTTAGAAAAGTACCTCAGGTCCCCGAGGGTGTAGTGGCAGATGCACTACCAACTGGTACTAGGCCCTCACTATTATCACTACTGCTGCTTATGCAACTTAACTTTCGACATTCAGTAGCAGTTGTATAGCTGTAGGAATTTGCACATCCATAGGAAGAATAGGTGGAAATTGCTACGTTCTCATGGGAATTTAATTGGCGATAGAGAAAATATGGACATTTTAATGGAGAAAAATTTTAGTTTTTTTCTGCAAAATGTTAGCGATAAGAACACAAGACCTTTCAGCCATCCCTATATTCAATGCAGTAGGGGTAGGCAACCATTGTCACTCCATCTTATAGAGAATAAGACTCCCATCATCCACAACCATACATTGGCCCTTAGTTATGATAAACTGATGAACTATCCAGTTTCTATGATATTCTGTGGCGTCTATACACTAAGATTTCTCAAGCTGGAGTGACCTTGGTGCAGGGGCTCCATAGAATAATACAGGAACTGGAGAATTTATCACCCTGGAGAGCTTATTTTTAATCTTAATAATCTCTTTATCACACCTTAGTGCATAACCTCCCCTTGAGTGAAAAAGCTTGCCTTGCCATGCACCAGTCCTCATAAATGACATTCTGGAATGGAAATAGTTAAAGGGATAGTAATACTTCGTTTTATCTTTATTTTATTTTGTAGGCATTAAAAAAACATGAAGAACGATATAAGTCTTATCTCTCAAACCTATATGGTTTAAGATATATTCACAAGCAAATTATCCCCCCCCTGTTCAGCCAGATCATGAGGGAGGTGCCCAGGTAGACTGCAGAGAGGTACAATCTTCAATTAAGATAAGAGAAAAACCTGAAAAACTTGTCAAAGGGGCGCAGGGCTTTCATTGTTCTCATACAAAGAAGATTGTCCCCTTCTGTTATCTGTCTGGTCTTACAACCAGATTCACATCTGAGAAGAGATGAATTACACTATGTAAAAGGGGCGGGAGGGGAAACTTTGCTTGTGAATATCTCTCAAACCATAAAGGTTTGAGAGATAAGACTTGTATCGTTCTTCATGTTTTTTTAATGTCTACAAAATAAAATAAAGATAAAACGAAGTATTACTATCCCTTTAAGGTGGGCAACAATATCACTAATGGGAATGGATAAAGTTTACTACAAGAAAAAGCTTTGTGAAATCTTTTTTTCTCTGTAAATCAGCACCTCCGTGGTAATATTATTACTATTTATAAAAGAAATGTAAGGGCAATAGAAATTATTCTCTCTGGACCTTTCTATCTTCATTGATGATCAGATTACATGAGGACATCCACTGAAAATAGATGAAAGGGCACTTCTCCTTCTGCAAAGTGTCAAGACACAAAGGTACCTTAGTGTCCTGAAAATGGAGAGCTCTCAACCTTGATGGATCAGCATAAACATACCAGGGACCTTGAGACTTATAAAGCTGTCATAGGGGTTAGGAAGGAAATCGCAAACTATTACTCAGTGAAGTCTTTCCTGTGGACCTGTTGTATTTCACATGTATACTCATGTATTTCCGTCTGCTACATAAGTCTCCATATGTGGAATGTATGTATTAATGACAATGAAAGCTGTCAGTTAGCTGGTACAATTGATCACATTTACACCACTCTTCTGATCTCTTTATTACCAAAGTTCTCTGATTCCCATCTACTTTACTGGCTAACAATGTACCAACTTTTCTCTTTCATCTGCAAAGGAAAGGGTAATTTAAAGTAAGATTAGTAAAAAAAAAACCCTGTAATTTACTTACTGAAATAGTTTATGTAATAGCATACAAAGTTCTGTCTTGAATAAAAGGGAGTGTTGAAGCAACAGTGGATAATCATTTTGGCACTGTACAAATCATTGGTAAGACTTCACCTCAAATTGCAGTGCAGCTTTGGATACCAGTTCTGAAAAGGGGTATTCTAGAAGTGGAGAAAGTACAAAGAAGCACAACAAAATGAACCAAGGATTTGGGGTATTTGAAGTACGAAAAATGTCTATGCAAACTTGGTTTATTTAATGTAAGTAATGAAATATAGCGCTACATGTTAAAAAAAAAATAAAGAAAAAAGACTCGGACCATCACTTTAATAGAAGTATTACTATCTTTAAGAGAAGATTAGATACATTTCAAGCAATAGGGAACATTCACTGTTTTCTATTGTGCATTAGTAGGCAAGACAGGAAGGTTGGGTTAGTAGACTAATACTCATTTTGAATGCAGGGAGGTTTATATGAATCTTATGTTTCTTGCTTATGAGGCAAAGGTTGAACTGACTGACTTGCATCTTTTTTCAAACTAATTTACTATGTTACTATATTACATACATAGGGCCTGTAGGCACAGAAATCTGAAGCGTCCCCCCCTGGCCATCTCCACTGGACACCTCCACAATGCTCCTAATCTCCACACTGCCCCCCATCATCTCCATATTGCCATCACATTGCCCCCATGAGCTCCAACTCTCCCCCCATCAGCTCCACATTGTTCCCATCATCTCTGTATTGCCCTCACATTGCCCCCATCAGCACCAACTTGCCCCCTATCAGCTCCATGTTACCCTCACATTGCCCTCATCAGCTACAACTTGCCCCCCATCAGCTCCACATTGCCCCCACCATCACCAAATTGCCCCATCAGCTGCACATTGCCCCCACTATCTCCATATTGCCCTCACATTGCCCCCCACCCCATCAGCTACAACTTGCCCCCCATCAGCTCCACATTGCCCCCACCATCGGCTCCAACTTACCCCCATTAGCTCCACATTGCCCCCACCATCTCCATGTTGCCCTCACATTGCCCCCCTTCGGCTCCAACTTGCCCCCACCATCTCCATGTTGCCCTCACATTGCCTCCCCCCACCATTGTCCATTTCCTACCTCCCCCCATTGTCCATTTCCTACCTCCCTGGCAGGAGATCTGTCATCTGTGCCTCCTTTGCCACAGTCCTGAAGCTGCTGAAGCTCCCGCACGGTCTCCTATTCAGGAATGCAGAGCGCTGGGAGATGATGTCATCACCCAGTGCTCTGCATTCCTAAAGAGCCGATGAGGGAGCTCAGCACTTACAGGACTGTGCCAAAAGAGACACAGACCTGTCCTGCCAGGGAGGTAGGAAACAGACAATTGGGGGGGGCAATGTGACGGCAACATGGAGTGGGCACTGGGGGGGCAATGTGAGGGCAACATGGAGCGGGCACCAGGGGGAGGATTATTCTGCCACTGCGCTGCCAGCAAGTATAATTAAAAAAATAAATAAAAAAGCGAACCCAATGACAGGCGCCCCTCTGTGGGGTGCACCTGTAGGCAGATGCCTACTCCGCCTTATTGTAAATCCAGCCCTGTACACACACATAAACATACAGACACATGCTTAGCATCCATCAGCTCTCCTGCCTTGTTAACAAAGTAGTAACCAAGACAGGAACCTACATTTTGCTACAAAGAAAGTATAAAGCAGGGAAATCTCTGTCTGAGGGCCACATTTATAGTTGAAATTATTGTAGTGCATCAGAGCTGTCATGTTTGCGTGTTCGCACACACACACAAACATACATACACTCATTCAGATAAACTTCCTCACAACACACTGACACATACATACACACATTTCAGATATTCATTTTTATTCACTAGGAGGACTCAAACATCCACCCTTCTATAGAAAAAAAAGACACAGCTTAACACTGAACCTGAATGGGTCCCCTGTATGCTGATCTTGGTGAGATGTTTTGATGTCATTGCATCACACAGACCCCATTGAGATCTTGCTGGGGCACTGGAGAGTAGAATAGCCGATCAGGATCCTGGGGAACTGGAGAATAGAATAGCTGATCAGGATGCTGGGCACTGGAGAATAGAGTATCTGGACCAGGATGCTGAGGCACTGGAGAATAGAATATCTGGATCAGGATGATAGGCCACTGGAGAATAGAATAGCTGATCAGGATCCTGGGGAACTGGAGAATAGAATAGCTGATCAGGATGCTGGGCACTGGAGAATAGAGTATCTGGACCAGGATGCTGAGGCACTGGAGAATAGAATATCCGGATCAGGGTGCTGAGGCACTGGAGAATAGAATAGCTGATCAGGGTGCTGGGGCACTGGAGAATAGAATAGCTGATCAGGATGCTGGGGCACTGGAGAATAGAATAGCTGATCAGGATTCTGGGGCACTGGAGAATAGAATAGCTGGATCAGCATAGTGGGGCACTGGAGAATAGAATAGCTGGATCAGGATGGTGGGGCACTGGAGAATAGAATATCTGGATCAGGATGCTGAGGCACTGGAGAATAGAATAGCTTGTCAGGATGCTGGGCCACTGGAGAATAGAATAGATGATCAGGATGCTGGGGCACTGGAGAATAGAATAGCTGGATCAGGATGCTGGGGCACTGGAGAATAGAATAGCTGGATCAGGATGCTGGGGCACTGGAGAATAGAATAGCTGATCAGGATCCTGGGGCACTGGAGAATAGAATATCTGGATCAGGATGCTGAGGCACTGGAGAATAGAATAGCTGATCAGGATGCTGAGGCACTGGAGAATAGAATAGCTGATCAGGATGATGGGGCACTGGAGAATAGAATAGCTGATCAGGATCCTGGGGCACTGGAGAATAGAATAGTTGGATCAGGATCCTTGGGCACTGGAGAATAGAATAGCTGATCAGGATGCTGGGGCACTGGAGAATAGAATAGCTGATCAGGATCCTGGGGCACTGGAGAATAGAATATCTGGATCAGGATGCCTGGGCACTGGAGAGTAGAACAGCTGGATCAGGATGCTGAGTCACTGGAGAAAAGAATAGCTGGACCAGGATGCTGGGGCACTGGAGAATAGAATAGCTGGATCAGGATGATAGGCCACTGGAGAATAGAATAGCTGATCTGGATGCTGAGGTACTGGAGAATAGAATAGCTGGATCAGGATGCTGGGGCACTGGAGAATAGAATAGCTGATCAGGGTCCTGGGGCACTGGAGAATAGAATATCTGGATCAGGATGCTGTGGCACTGGAGAATAGAACAGCTGGATCAGGATGCTGTGGCACTGGAGAATAGAATATCTGGATCAGGATGCTGAGTCACTGGAGAAAAGAATAGCTGGACCAGGATGCTGGGGCACTGGAGAATAGAATAGCTGGATCAGGATGATAGGATACTGGAGAATAGAATAGCTGATCTGGATGCTGAGGTACTGGAGAATAGAATAGCTGGATCAGGATGCTGGGGCACTGGAGAATAGCTTATCAGGATGCTGTGGCACTGGAGAATAGAATACCTGATCAGGATGCTGGGGCACTGGAGAATAGAATTGCTGGATCAGGATGCTGTGGTACTGGAGAATATAATAGCTGGATCAGGATGCTCGGCACAGGAGAATAGAATAGCTGGACAAGGATGCTGCGGCACTGGAGAATAGAATAGCTGGATCAGGATTCTGAGGCACTGGGGAATCGAATAGCTGGATCAGGATACTGAGGGATTGGAGAATAGAATAGACAGATCAGGATGCTGGGGCACTGGAGAATAGAATATCTGGATCAGGATGCTGAGTCACTGGATAACAGAATAGATGGACCAGGATGCTGAGGCTCTGGAGAAAATAATAGCTGCTCAGGATGCTGGGGCACTGGAGAATAGAATAGCTGGATCAGGATGATAGGCCACTGGAGAATAGAATAGCTGATCAGGATGCTGAGGCACTGGAGAATAGAATGGCTGGATCAGGATGATAGACCACTGGAGAATAGAATAGATGATCAGGATGCTGGGGCACTGGAGAATAGAATATCTGGATCAGGATGCAGGGGCACTGGAGCATAGAATATCTGGATCAGGATGCTGTGGCACTGGAGAATAGAATATCTGGATCAGGATGCTGAGTCACTGGAGAAAAGAATAGCTGGACCAGGATGCTGGGGCACTGGAGAATAGAATAGCTGGATCAGGATGATAGGATACTGGAGAATAGAATAGCTGATCTGGATGCTGAGGTACTGGAGAATAGAATAGCTGGATCAGGATGCTGGGGCACTGGAGAATAGCTTATCAGGATGCTGTGGCACTGGAGAATAGAATACCTGATCAGGATGCTGGGGCACTGGAGAATAGAATTGCTGGATCAGGATGCTGTGGTACTGGAGAATATAATAGCTGGATCAGGATGCTCGGCACAGGAGAATAGAATAGCTGGACAAGGATGCTGCGGCACTGGAGAATAGAATAGCTGGATCAGGATTCTGAGGCACTGGGGAATCGAATAGCTGGATCAGGATACTGAGGGATTGGAGAATAGAATAGACAGATCAGGATGCTGGGGCACTGGAGAATAGAATATCTGGATCAGGATGCTGAGTCACTGGATAACAGAATAGATGGACCAGGATGCTGAGGCTCTGGAGAAAATAATAGCTGCTCAGGATGCTGGGGCACTGGAGAATAGAATAGCTGGATCAGGATGATAGGCCACTGGAGAATAGAATAGCTGATCAGGATGCAGGGGCACTGGAGCATAGAATATCTGGATCAGGATGCTGTGGCACTGGAGAATAGAATAGCTGATCAGGATGCCTGGGCACTGGAAAGTAGAACAGCTGGATCAGGATGCTGGGGCACTGGAGAATAGAATAGCTGATCAGGATGCTGAGGTACTGGAGAATAGAATAGCTGGATCAGGATGCTGGGACACTGGAGAATAGCTTATCAGGATGCTGTGGCACTGGAGAATAGAATAGCTGATCAGGGTGCTGGGGCAATGGAGAATAGAATAGCTGATCAGGATGCTGAGGCACTGGAGAATAGAATATCTGAATCAGGATGCTGAGGCACTGGAGAATAGAATAGCTGGATCAGGATGCTGAGGCACTGGAGAATGGAATAGCTGGATCAGGATTCTGAGGCACTGGAGAATGGAATAGCTGGATCAGGATTCTGAGGCACTGGAGAATAGAATAGCTGGATCCGGATCCTTGGGCACTGGAGAATAGAATAGCTGGATCAGGATGCTGGGCACTGGAGAATAGAATAGCTGGATCAGGATTCTGAGGCACTGGAGAATAGAATATCTGAATCAGGATGATGGGACACTGGAGAATAGAATATCTGGATCAGGATACTAGGGCACTGGAGAATTGAATAGCTGGACCAGGATGCTGAGGCACTGGAGAATAGAATAGCTGGATCAGGATTCTGAGGCACTGGAGAATACAATAGCTGGATCCGGATCCTTGGGCACTGGAGAATAGAATAGCTGATCAGGATGCTGGGACACAGGAGAATAGAATAGCTGGACCAGGATGCTGGGGCACTGGAGAATAGAATAGCTGATCAGGATGCTGGGGCACTGGAGAATAGAATAGCTGGACTAGATGCTGGGCACTGGAGAATAGAATATCTGGATCAGGATGCTGAGGCACTGGAGAATAGAATATCTGGATCAGGATGCTGGGGCACTGGAGAATAGAATAGCTGATCAGGATGCTGGGGCACTGGAGAATAGAATAGCTGGACTAGATGCTGGGCACTGGAGAATAGAATATCTGGATCAGGATGCTGGGGCACTGGAGAATAGAATAGCTGGATCAGGATGCTGAGGCACTGGAGAATAGAATATCTGGATCAGGATGCTGGGGCACTGGAGAATAGAATATCTGGATCAGGATGCTGAGGCACTGGAGAATAGAATAGCTGATCAGGATGCTGGGGCACTGGAGAATAGAATATCTGGATCAGGATGCTAGGGCACTGGAGAATAGAATAGCTGATCAGGATGCTGGGACACTGGAGAATAGAATAGCTGGACCAGGATGCTGGGGCACTGGAGAATAGAATAGCTGATCAGGATGCTGGGGCACTGGAGAATAGAATAGCTGATCATGATGCTGGGGCACTGGAGAATAGAATAGCTGATCAGGATGCTGGGGCACTGGAGAATAGAATAGCTGATCAGGATGCTGGGGCACTGGAGAATAGAATAGCTGATCAGGATGCTGGGGCACTGGAGAATAGAATATCTGAATCAGGATGCTGAGGCACTGGAGAATAGAATATCTGGATCAGGATACTAGGGCACTGGAGAATTGAATAGCTGGACCAGGATGCTGAGGCACTGGAGAATAGAATAGCTGGATCAGGATTCTGAGGCACTGGAGAATACAATAGCTGGATCCGGATCCTTGGGCACTGGAGAATAGAATAGCTGATCAGGATGCTGGGACACAGGAGAATAGAATAGCTGGACCAGGATGCTGGGGCACTGGAGAATAGAATAGCTGATCAGGATGCTGGGGCACTGGAGAATAGAATAGCTGGACTAGATGCTGGGCACTGGAGAATAGAATATCTGGATCAGGATGCTGAGGCACTGGAGAATAGAATATCTGGATCAGGATGCTGGGGCACTGGAGAATAGAATAGCTGATCAGGTTGCTGGGGCACTGGAGAATAGAATAGCTGGACTAGATGCTGGGCACTGGAGAATAGAATATCTGGATCAGGATGCTGAGGCACTGGAGAATAGAATATCTGGATCAGGATGCTGGGGCACTGGAGAATAGAATAGCTGGATCAGGATGCTGAGGCACTGGAGAATAGAATATCTGGATCAGGATGCTGGGGCACTGGAGAATAGAATATCTGGATCAGGATGCTGAGGCACTGGAGAATAGAATAGCTGATCAGGATGCTGGGGCACTGGAGAATAGAATAGCTGGATCAGGATGCTGGGGCACTGGAGAATAGAATAGCTGATCAGGATGCTGGGACACTGGAGAATAGAATAGCTGGACCAGGATGCTGGGGCACTGGAGAATAGAATAGCTGATCAGGATGCTGGGGCACTGGAGAATAGAATAGCTGATCAGGATGCTGGGGCACTGGAGAATAGAATATCTGGATCAGGATGCTGAGGCACTGGAGAATAGAATAGCTGATCAGGATGCTGGGGCACTGGAGAATAGAATAGCTGGATCAGGATGCTGGGGCACTGGAGAATAGAATAGCTGATCAGGATGCTGGGACACTGGAGAATAGAATAGCTGGACCAGGATGCTGGGGCACTGGAGAATAGAATAGCTGATCATGATGCTGGGGCACTGGAGAATAGAATAGCTGATCAGGATGCTGGGGCACTGGAGAATAGAATAGCTGATCAGGATGCTGGGGCACTGGAGAATAGAATAGCTGATCAGGATGCTGGGGCACTGGAGAATAGAATATCTGGATCAGGATACTTGGGCACTGGAGAATAGAATAGCTGGACCAGGATGCTGGGGCACTGGAGAATAGAATAGCTGATCAGGATGCTGGGGCACTGGAGAATAGAATAGCTGATCAGGATGCTGGGGCACTGGAGAATAGAATAGCTGATCAGGATGCTGGGGCACTGGAGAATAGAATAGCTGATCAGGATGCTGGGGCACTGGAGAATAGAATAGCTGATCAGGATGCTGAGGCACTGGAGAATAGAATAGCTGGATCAGGATGCTGAGGCACTGGAGAATAGAATAGCTGATCAGGATGCTGGGCCACTGATCAATAGAATAGATGGATCAGGATGCTGGGAAACTGGGGAATAGAATATCTGGATCAGGATGCTGTGGCACTGGAGAATAGAATAGCTGGACCAGGATGTGAAGGTACTGGAGAATAGAATAGATGGCTCTGGATCCTGGGGTCCCTGAAGGTTCCAGTTGTAAAGTAACCATGTGAATTATAACTAGAAATCCTGTGAATTGCTTGAAGTAGGTCAGTGGGCTGGATACACCCAGCAAGACATATTTTTCCCTCCTCTGTTGTAGGTTGTTTCACACTTCTTTTGTCCTTAAGGCCTTGAATGTATCCTATGGCTGATTGCTGATAATATTGAAAGGTATTGATAAGTGATTGGGGGTAAAGGGCAGACATCATCACACACTCACACGCATGCACACACGCCTACCCACCATCATAGGCCCCAACTTGGCAGAAGGCCTGCCTGAACATGGAGAGCAGGCTGCAAAAAAGCAGATATTCTTCTCTAAGTGGAACATGACAGCTGAATATGCCTGGAATTCCAGCTGAAAGCAAAGAAATGGCTGTTTCAGCCAATTTCATCCTGTGTCAAAAATTTTCACCTATCCCTACCATGACCTCCTATACCACATCTAAATACGGCATTGGGTGTGTTGCATTGGACATGCCTACGTCATCTACTTGTCCAGCAGTGTTTTCCTGTGGTGCATGCTTGTCCATGTGTAGGACATCCAATAAATTGTTCTATGCATGCACTCACGATGATCTCCATCGATCTGGAAAGGAAAGAAGGCCTAAGCACGGCTTGCATTGGTGATGTAGAGGAAAATGATAAAACCAAAACACACGTTGGATGAAAAATATAGAACTAGCAAGGCAGTGGTCTCACCACTTCAAATCCATGCAAATTCTAGCAAACAGGAGGATCCTCCGTGCCCTCAATTTAATCTAACAATCAGCACATTTTCACTTATGGTACATAATGCTCATGCAATGTGTACAATCACACTGCTGACTGTGATAAAATATACCTTTTATTTGAAATTTCATTAAAACTGTCAAGATGGAATAAAAAAACAAAAGAAAACAAAACAATATAGGCAATGACTAAAGATGTCAGAAACTTGCCTCACGCATTTCACACTATGTTGTGTTTAATCAGAGGATGTAAATGTCCCCATGGGACTGATCCTTAGGAAAGCGCTACCCAGAAGATAACAGGATTCCCCAGCATGCAATATCTAAAGCGTCTTAAGGTACATTTCATGATGTCAAGGGAGGAGTTCCCTTTAAAGGGATAGTAATGTTTCATAATAAAAGCAGCTCTAATTAATCATCATAGTATTTGGACTTTGGAGAGTGTTATTTCAATTCTGTCAGAGTTGTAGTTCAAGAGTAATTCAAAGACAAAGTCTCCCACTCCCACCCCTTTTACTGATGTAACACTGCTCAGCCAGAGCAGAAGGGAGGTGCCCAGGTAGACTGCAGAGAGGGACAATCTTCAATTAAGATAAGGGAAAAACCTGAAAAACTTGTCAAGGGAGGCAGGGCTTTCATTGTTCTCATAGGAAGAAGATTGTCCCCTTCTGTTATCTGTCTGGTCTATGGACTGGATTCCACATCTGAGAAGAGATGGCTTACACTAGGTAAAAGGGGCGGGAGGGGAAACTTTGCTTGTGAATATCTCTCAAACCATAAGGGTTTGCTAGATAAGACTTATATTGTTCTTCATGTTTTTAATGCCTACAAAATAAAATAAAGATAAAACAAAGTATTACTATCCCTTTAAGCATTAAGATTTTATAAGCATTTACCAATGGATAAACTACCCCTTTAGAAGCAAAAAATAGTTTGATTTCATGGCCTTTCTTGTACTTTACAACTCATTCCTTTATCACTAGAATTACACCTGACTGGTTTCACATGAATTTTTTATACCTGTCTCAACCACTCCCATAATCTACTTAAACGTAGGGCGTTGCCCAAAAGAAAAGAGGAATGACCCTGGATCAAACCTTCTGCACCGGAGGTATTTATTTTTTTCGTCAGGTGTTAATTTTCAATGCAAGCCAATTATATATATCTTTCAAATGCTAGGGGGCTATTCTATTCATTGCAACAATACCTTCCTGGCACTCATAGTTTAATATATTTTGCTGTATTTTAAATTTAAAAAGCCACATATGTCGCCCCATGGATCACCTATCCAGAAGAATAGGCGATCTATGCTAGGGGGGTGTCAGGAGGGGTCCTGATTCTCCCTCGAGGTCTGAAGTTTATACTTATAAAAACTATAACAAGAATTATAAGAAAAAAGCCCAGGTTACATATGTGATACATATGTTATATGGTCTTTATCAGAAAATGCTGGATAGGTGATCAATGCTAAGGGGGTGTCAGGAGGTGTCCTGATGCCTCCCTGATCCCCCTCTTGAGGTCTGAAGTTTGTTTGTTTTTTTAAATAAAATAATAATACAATATTTTTTTACATATATATAGGCAAGGTATGCAGCTTCATACCTTGACTATTAACCCTTGGAATACCAGAGGGGTAGCAAACACATTGCAATGTATTGCTACCTGTCTGGTACTCATAGTGTTAATCATGCAATGTCACATACAATTGAAGAAGAAACAATGTTGTATGGGAGCAATAGGGGTCAAATTTAAATGGAGAAAGAATGTCATGGGAGCACAATCAGTCAAATTTCAAAGGGGGGTTCATGTGTCGAAGGGGGGCAATATTGGTTGAATTTAAATGAAGAAAGAAGGTCATGAGGACAATATCAGTCAAATTTCAAAGGGGGGGGTTAATATGTCTATGGGGGCAATATTGGTCGAATTTAAATGAAGAAAGAAGGTCATGTCAAATTTCAAAGGGGGGTTAATATGTCGAATGGGGCACTCTATGTCGGATTTCTATGATGTATACTGTATTCTGCTCTGCTTTTGCTCGAACAACGATGGTTTTGAAACTGTCTTCTACACTTCAACTGAGTCGCATGATTACCGACAGAATATGTGACCACAAAACATGCGATAATACTGAACGAAGGTAATAAAATACTACTTGCATGTTGTTTTTCGTTGTTCCCTATGTGCTGATTTTGTTTTCACAACACGGGTAATAGGAGACTAAAACCTGACTTAAAGGGATAGTAATACTTAAATTTAACTATTTTTAATATTGTAGAAATTAAAATTATGAATAAGATGAGGTCTATCCCATCTCTCAAACTTTTATAGTTTGACAGATCGAAGTGTGTAAAAATCCTGTTTTACAGAATTCTGCCATCTTGCTGAGAAAAGCAGATTCCGGTCCCAGGACCGTTTTCAGCAGATCCGAGATACTGAAATCTAAAAAGAAATACTTCATTGGAACGGTCTACAAAGTGTGCCTGCAAACCAGGCACACTTTGTAAACCATTCCAGTGAAGTATTTATTTCTATATTGAGCTATTTCGGCTCTGCTGAAGAGCTGCAGGACAGTCCCAAAACCAGAATCTGCTTTTCTCAGCTAGATGGCAGAATTCTGTAAAACAGGATCTTTACAAGCTTCGATCTCTCAAAATATAAAAGTTTGAGAGATGGGATATACCTCATGATATTCATATTTTTAATCTCTACAATTAAAAATAGTTAAAGGGATAGTAATGTCAGAATACAAGTATTAACTATACAGTAGATACAATTAAAAGAGAGTACTTGCACAAACCATTATGGTTTGAGGGATATAGGAAAATATAATATTCCGCTCCCTTCCCTTTCTGCTTGACGAGCTGTAAAGCTGTCAAAAGCAGATTCTGGTCGCTTGACCAGACACGGCTCTTCAGCAGCGTCGACATAACGATATCTAAAGATAAATACTTAATCAGAAAGGTCTACAACGTGTGCTTGCAAACCAGGCACACATTGTAGACCTTTCCAATGATGTATCTATTTTTAGGTATCACTATGTTGGTAATAGAATTGAGCCCCTAGCCTTCTAACCTTTTAAGTGCCAGAGGCGCATGTGACATTATTGCGGAGTAATGCGTTGCCCAGCCCTCTGGTGTTCAAAGGGTTAAAGCACCCTGAGGGCACAGGTTGAGAACCACTGGTTTAGTGAACATTTTCGCATTATTAATGTAATTTAGCTTTTTTCTCACTAGATGGCGCTCTTTATCTATAAATGATTTCACAACTGTCTGATACAATTTACTGCTTCTGTAAACATGAATCTTTTCACTAGATGGCACTTTTCGACCATTCAGAAATCCAGTGAGCGGCTAGTTTATATTCCATTCCATGAACTGTTGTACTGTCAGTATTTGTCAGGAAAATTGCATGCGATGTCTTTGAGTTATTTAAGTATTCCTTCTAAAAGCAAAATATATGAATATGTTAAATATATATATATATATATATATATATATATATATTTTTTTTTTTAAAAGAACATCAACCTTAATTGCAATTGGGACTCTAACAATATGTGTGTAGCCTCTAAAATATTATACAAAATATAATTTTAAAATGTTATGGCTGATACAAAGCTCTAGATTCCTGCACAAATAATCATATCTGGGAACTTTGGGTCAAAGTTTAACCCAGGAGCCTCCTGTGTTGATTCAGAGAAGACTTTTGTTCCTAGTGAGGCTGGAGAGGGGCAAGGTGAGGTACAGGTAGGCCCTGTGGAGGGGGGAGCTGAGGGCACTTGAAGCTGAAAGAAGTGTTATGAATGAGACCATGATACCAATACCACATGATCAACCAGGAAGAATTGGAGTTGGGGTCAAAGTGTAGTGACTGACAAGCTACCACTGGGGGCAGAGTCTGCTCACACTCTTACATACATGAAAACATACATACACTACCCCTCACACACACATAAATAGACACACAAACACTACCTCATACACACACACACATATATGCAAACATACATGCACACACTCTACCTCTCTCTCTCTCACACACATACACACACACACACACACACACACATATACACATTACCATGAACTGATACATACATGCACAAACATACACACACAAAAACACTACCTTAAACTCAACCATGCATGCAACATACATATATATATATATATATATATATATATATATATATATATATATACACTACCTCACACACATTAACCCCTTCACGTCCGGTGACATACCCGGACCGTCACGCTGGTCCGGCACTTAAGAACCAGTGACGGTCCTGGTACGTCACGTACTATTACTCACCGCGCTCCTGCAGGAGCGCGGTGAGTAATACCGAGGACTGAATTTGATCGCTCCAAGACTGGAGAGATCTCTTTCAGTCCCTCCATTCGGCGTGCCGCCCCACGTGATCAGTCACGTGGGGCGGCACACCGAAATTCCATATTGGGTCCTTAAAGGACCACACACCCCGCAACCGCTGGTCGTTAAGGGGTTAACACACACTCACACTCTTAAGTACATGCAAACATATATACACTCTACCTGTCTCTCTCACATACACATTACCTTGAACTGATACATAGACACAAACACTACCTCACACCCATACATGCATGCAAACATATATATATATATATACATACATATACACTACCTAGGGTTGCTACCTTTTCTTCAAAAAATATACCAGCCATGGCATTCCCTCCATAGACTTAACATTGGAAAGAAGCCAATTTTTTACCGGCCTGCCAGTAAAATACCGGCTGGGTGGCAACCCTAACACTACTTCACACACATAAACACACACAGCACTTTTTCCATGTTACCATTTTTTTCCCAGTCTTATGTTGCTATAGGATTCTTAGCAAATTTTACTTTTTACTTTTACTTTTTTGATCCATCATAGAAATAATATGTGGAAATTGGGCAGAAATGTCCAAATTTCTTGCTGGAATTTTCAGAGCAGATACGCAGAGTTCCCAGGAATGCTAATTAATAATGCGGTGTTAAGATCCCTGCTTAGGTAAAGAACTACGCATCAAACCACTCATCTGGATCAAGACAGCAGGTGAAGTCCTTACACTATATATTTCCTTGATCTTCTGATCAAGGACATTTCACTTGTTAAAGATGAATAAGCCATTTTTACTGAATACATAAAAAGTACATCAGAGACATTAAATAATGCATTAAAAAATATTCCAGCACGGATTTGGAATTTTTAGTCAGTGTAAAGAATATTTATCTGCAGTGTGAAACTGTAAGATCTATGGTATTGAGAATATACTTTACTGAAACATCACAGATGAACAGTATTATTATTTAAATAAATGTATACATTATGCATTCTGTTGCTAGAATCATCTATATTCTATTGGCCCCTTAAGCCCTTGGGGGGACCAAAAGAGGTGTCTAACACATTGCAAAGCAAAGCCATGGAACCCTCGCTGGCAAGGGTTAATAGAAAAAATTAGTAATTCTGGGCAAACCATATGCAACCAGAGCTGGATTTACATCCCAGGCACCCCTAGACAGAGCATTCTAGGAGCTCTTAGCTCCACCCATGGCTCCACCTCCCACTCCTCACATGACCCAGCCCCCAGTCCTTTCCATTGTTTCGTAGAACAGAAAATACCATTCTCCTATAAAAAGAAAGGACAAAAAAACACCACCTTGGTTGCACTACAAGGCATTGGAAATCTCTCTAGCAACCAACTGGTAAATAATTGCCTGTAAAGAGATTCAGAATGTGGGTGTGGTCAGAACAGCTGAAGTACTGCCCTTCAAATTCGGAGCTCTAAGAAGTTGCCTTGCCTGCCTATTGGGAAATCTGTCCCTGACTGCAACATACGGCAGGATTAAAAAAAAAAAAAAAAAAATCCCATTTATTTGAAAGGGGATTCTAACTCCTTGAATTCTTGAGTAATTTTCATTTTTATCAATTCTTCTTAAAATATTAAGTATTAAATAGAACAATCACAATGTATCACACATAAATACTTGTCCTTGTAATGAAAATACAAAGAAACATAAAATATACAAGTTAATTATATTAGAAATTGCACCAGAAACATTTCTAGACCTTTAAAAGGGTAGTACTACCTCCTAATAATAACCCCAACTTACCTTAATATGGCTAGAAAATCTTAATGGCCCCTCTGATTTTTTTTCTTTGCTCTTTGATTCAAGATGAGATAACACATTCAATCAATGCATGGAAGCAGACATGACTGTTTATAGCAGAACCACAGACAGAAAAAGGGTCCAATGCACTTTGAAATCTTAAATATTTCAGTGCCAGAGGGCTGTGCAATGCGCTGCATACCTCTCTGGCACTCAAAGTATTAGAGGAGCAGTAAACTAAAATACGTGTACTCCCACTGCTGTTGGATGCATATTTCCAGAGTTATTTCTGTTTAAACCTGTGTTTTATTACATAAACTGTGCCCTCTAGTGGTCAAATTCTAATTAGTTATTCTGTTATATTCTCTTGGAGAGGAAAGTCAGTGACATACAGTTCTCCATAGAATGTGATAGAAACTGCTGATTCACTTCCTGTCAGAACTATCAAGAAGTAAACACAGTAAATTCACTTCCTGGTTAATTGAACTGTTATAAATTTTGAATAAAACAACTGACAGTGATGGGAGTGACCTTGTTTTACTCAGCAAAAAAAGCTTTATAACATATAGGTTTTCAGAAACAAAAGTTTAATGCTCGTTTATGGACCAGAAGGGTGTGCAATGAATTGCTTTATAATGTGTTGTGCTCCCCCTCTAGTCCTTAAAGGGATAGTAATGTTTCATAATAAAAACAGCTCTAATTAATCATCATAGTACTTGGACTTTGGAGAGTGTCATTTCAATTCTGTCAGAGTTGTAGTTCAAGAGTAATTCAATGACAAAGTATCCCCCTCCCGCCCCGTTTACTGATGTAAAAGGGAGGTGCCCAGGTAGGCTGCAGAGAGGGACAATCTTCAATTAAGATGAGGGAAAAACCTGAAAAACTTGTCAAAGGGGGCAGGGCTTTCATTGTTCTCATAGGAAGAAGATTGTCCCCTGCTGTTATCTGTCTGGTCTATGGACTGGATTCCCTAACTGAGAAGAGATGGCTTACACTAGGTAAAAGGGGAGGGGAAACTTTGCTTGTGAATATCTCTCAAACCATAAAGGTTTGAGAGATAAGACTTATATTGTTCTTCATGTTTTTTTAATGCCTACAAAATAAAATAAAGATAAAACAAAGTATTACTATCCCTTTAAAAGGCTAAGTATGCTGATTCACTCTGCCTGCTTTGGTTTATAAAACCATCAGCCACTGTCATGTCTGCCTCCTTGCATTGCACACCCCATGGCACTAAAAGAGTTAATACAAACTCTGATGTTTATTTGTACGGTTGGACAGGAATGACACAAAAATACTGTATGCATTTGTGCTCTCAATAATCTATTTAACGAAAAATCATACAATAAAGCATATATCTGACAAGCTTGTCAAACACCATATTGTACCTTAAAGGGATAGTAATACTTAAAATGTAAAAAAAAATATGTTGTAGGGTTTATCCCCCTGAGTAAAACAAGGGTACTCCCACTGCTGAGAGATATTTGATTAAAAAATTATAACAGCTGAAACTTGAATTTTTTAGGTGCAATATCACAGTGGCCTGAAAATTTACAGTGGAGGTATTGCTACACCATCCTATGGACTGCTCTGGTCTGTAGACCATAAATCTCCATAGGATGGTGTAGCAACAGCGCCACTGTAAATTTTCAGGCCACTGTGATATTGTACCTAAAAAATTCAAGTTTCAGCTGTTATAATTTTTAAATAAAATATCTCTCAGCAGTGGGAATACCCTTGTTTTACTCAGGAGATAAACCTTACAACATATATTTTTTTACATTTTAAGTATTACTATCCCTTTAAAGCGATAGTGATACCTCTATAAAGTTTAGCCCCGAGTCTTCTTTACATTTTTTTCGAACACGTAGCGATATATTTATTACTTAGTGTTGTAGTTGAAACGCTATTCAAGATGAAAGAATCCCCCCTCCCACCCCTATCCCCAGCATCACTCAGCCTCTCTGTCTGGTCCAGATGGAGTGCAGCGAATGACAATCGTCAGTAAGCAAAAGGAAAATCCTGCCATCCTTCATCAAGGGGAGGCAGGGTTTTCCTTATACTTACTGAGTGAAGATTGTCCCTCGCTGCACCAGTCCGGTCCCCCGACCAGATTCCAAATCTAGTGGTAGGCGGCCAGAAGGTGCGGGAGGGAAATCTTTTAGTCTTGCATAGCATTTGAACGACAACACTGTAAGTAACGAAAAAATATCACTACATGTTAAAAAAATGTAAAGAAGACGCGGAGCTAAACTTTAATAGAGGTATTACTATCCCTTTAAAGGGATAGTAATACTTCATTTTATCTTTAGTTTATTTTGTAGGCATTAAAAAAATGTGAAGAACGATATAAGTCTTATCTCTCAAACCTTTATGGTTTAAGAGATATTCACAAGCAAAGTTTCCCCTCCCGCCCCTTTTACCTAGTGTAAGCCATCTCTTCTCAGATGTGGAATGCAGTCCATAGAATAGACAGATAACAGACAAATAACAGCAGGGGACAATCTTCTTCCTATGAGAACAATGAAAGCCCTGCTCCCCTTGACAAGTTTTTCAGGTTTTTCCCTTATCTTAATTGAAGATTGTCCCTCTCTGCAATCTACCTGGGCACCTCCCTTCTGCTCTGGCTGAACAGTGTTACATCAGTAAAAGGGGTGGGAGGGGGATACTTTGTCATTGAATTTCTCTTGAACTACAACTCCGACAGAATTGAAATAACACTCTCCAAAATCCAAATACTATGATGATTAATTAGAGCTGGTTTTATTATGAAACATTACTATTCCTTTAAAACTCTTTCCCAACAATCTATTACAGAACTAGTCATAAGAACTGACACCAAATTAGAAGGACACTTTACAACTTTTACTGGAAGGACATAATGCTTCATGCTTTCAAATAAATAATTATTTTATACGTGATCAAAAGCATTCCTGTGTTTTAAACTGATCAAACAGATAGGAATATGTTTCTCTTGTACCAGGTACAGGAGGTCACAGTTACACAATCAGTCGTCCTTCCACACACAATTGCTCTGGACAGATGAGGTTTGAGCAGCAGAAGATAGTCTTTGTAAAAGAACCTTGGCTAAAATATTATAGCCACTGTTCAACAATGATAATGGCCTCCAGTTAACAATAAACTATTTCCTTTCTTCTGTGGAATAAAAAAATGAATCCAAAAAAAATCCCATCTCTTAAACTAATATTAAAAAGTTGGCCTCCACATTGCTTTAAAGCAGAACTATCACAATCATAACATTGCCCCCCAATCCATTACGATATAGCGATAAGCAAAGGAATGCTTCTATTATACTGAATAAGTCCACGTTATTGAAGAAAACCATCTTCTTCTTCAGCCACCAGCGGACAACAGAGCAGACATCTTAGAGGAAAGGTACATCTGAGTTTGCATGTCTGTCCTGTTCACTGCCCGGATTGGTGGTAACATTCATTGGTTACCTTAAAGTAATGGAAGTTACTGACGGCACAGGCGCACAAAGCTTCTCTTGTAAGTTCTGCTCATTGGATGCCGGCAGAAGAAGTTGTTTTTCTTCAATAACAGGGACTTATTCAGCATAATAGAAGTCTGGCTTTACCTATCGCTACATTAGTAATGAATTGGGGGGCAATGTTATTATGATGATAGTTCCGCTTTAAATGAATGATTCTCCATGGTAGCCTCAGGACACACAAACAGATACCGTTTTCATGATATCTCAGCTTGACTTCAGGTATATAATCAGTGACTCAGCCATTGTGATTAATCCACCTGTGCTTAAATCCTGACAATTAGACCTATTATCACCTAAAAACAAATTTGAGGTTTTAAAAGAGCTTTCAAAATCACCTATATGTTATATTAGTCATTTTGTATTCAATAAAATAGTTTCTGATTTATTCAGATTTACAGATTATGCAAATTAAGGCACGTCATCCAGGCCCATAGTACTACATGAAAATGTGGCACTTGCATTTGTGTCAAAATCACAATTAGGTTTATGAACTAAAGTGTGATAAAGAGGTGATAGAGTAGAGATGACTTCTCCAGTGATATCACTACTCCAATTCCTTTGTTTTTCTATGGAGCCAATGCACTAAGATTTCTCGCACTTCAGAATCCTTAGGGCTACATTCTATTGCAGGTGCTAAATGTTAACACCCGTTCTATCAAATATTTTCCTATTGAAGTCTATGGGGAACACTGGAGTGTTATAAAATTAGCACCTGTAATAGAATCTAGCCGTTAGTGCATAGCTTCCATAGAATAACAAAGGAATTGAAGAAGTGATATCATAGAGAAATCATCTCTGTTTTATCACTTCAAAGGGGGAGATGAACTAAGGCATGATAAAGCAGATGTGACTTCTCCAGTATATCACTTCTCCAGTTCCTATGTTATTCTATGGAGCCTATGCATTACAATTTCTCCAACACTGGAGATCTTAGTGCATACACTCTATAGAATAATATAGGACCTGGAGATGTGATATCACTGTAGATGTTATCTCCACATTATCACTAAGGATGTGTGAAAACTTTTGCCTCAAACTGAAATCGGCAAATAATGGCACTTTCCGCTTGGCAAAAAACTTCCCGTGAAAAGTGCAGTTTTTTTCGCTTTTTTCCACCTTTTCCGCCCATTGAAATCAATGGGAAGAAAAATATTTCTACACCACACAAAAGTTCTCTACAGCTATATAAAAGGCTGTCAGGCTCTCACAGCAGCCATTTTGTGTTTGTGAGAGGAGAGAGCAGCACGTTTTTTAGCTAGAGGAGATAGGAGAATAAAGGGGAATTTAATCTTACTTTAGGAAGTCATTTAGATAGGACATTTGTTCTCTGTATTAGGGGAGTCTGGGGCACTCTAGGGGATAAGAAGGGAGGAAGGAGGTTGTCCCCCAAATACTCCAAAATTCCATGTGACTGACAGGCAAGACACATGCAACCTATTTGCTTGCTGATTTTGCTGTTATTGTCCCTGTGCTGGGTGGGGAAGTCTGGGGAAAGACATTGTTGATTTTCTTTTTCAGTTATAATTATCTTATAAGACAGTGACAGACAGCTGAGAAGGCATCATACAGCTCCATCAGTTGTGTTGTGCACTGTACAGTAAAAAAAAAACAGTGTAGTTGCAGAATGTCCAGCAAACGCGCAAGGGGGAGGGGGAGGGGTGGAGCAGTGCAGGGACGTGAGAGTAAAGTAGTAGTCCAAAAACCTTGGATGATGATGATCCCTTTACTCCAAGAGAGGATGCAGTTTGTCAAGTTCCCAGCAAAACTAGGTCTAGCATCACCAGTGCCAGTAGAAATATAGAACCATATAAGAAGAACACTGAAAACAACATTCAAGTGTTGATGATGCTGGCAATAGCATAATAGAGGAAGATGTAGCAGAAATTGTTTGAGACCTCCAAAAGCTTAGAGGAATATAAGTGTAGTAGTGGGCAAGAACTGTCAGGTGATGCTGATGCTGCTGATGACCTAATGATGACTGATGATGATGCAGATCTAGAATATATCCCTCAAGCATCCTTCTCTTGTTCAGATACAGATGAAGTTGAGAGTGAGGATGATGACATGGCTATAAGGTTAGCAGAAAATCAAAGGCTGTATCATCTGCACTGTGCTTGTCTAGAAACTTTTTGAGAAAGCCATTGAAAAGTCTGATCCTGGACAAGTACAGATGTAAAAAAGCCCACAGGTACCCTATCTGTCATCATCAGCATCATTGCCTCTTCAAAGTCCAAGCACCACTCAGCCACACTCACCTGTTTTGAGTACCCAGCAACAGCAACACAGGTTGTGTTAGATATGATGAGTACCTCTGGTGCTGCTGCTATAAGTGCTGCACCTTTGACACCTAGTAGTAATGGCAGTAGAATTAGATCAACATCCAGCTCCAGTAGTTGTAGTAGTAGTAGCAGAAACCACACATGACAGACAAAGCCAGGACAAATATATTAACAGCAGAACAGATGAGGAGGTGGAGGAGGGATGTGAAGAACGGTTGCCACCATCTACCCCACTTGGGACCATTGCTATGACCAATAAGTAATATGTGTCAATAATCTGAGAAGGAGGATAGACTATGACAATGGTAAAAATACATACACAAATCACACCATGCCAGTCCCCAACCACCACCACTAAAATACATATGCGCCACATTGTAGGTTGTACTTTATTTTTTTATTACTTGATATCATCATGAATATATGCCAGTGTCACTTAAAGGGATAGTATTACTTCAAAATTACTATCCCTCATATTGTAGCCCTTAATAAACTGAGTTAAATGACATCAGTGGCATCTCTCAGACCTTTATGGTGTAAGAGATAGCCACTTTCAAAGTTTCCTCTCCCCTGTTGTCAGCGTTCTGCTGCCAGCAGGAGAATCCGGTCTCTGAATCAAGTGGAGGCTCTTCAGCAGAGCTGATATCTCGTTATGGAACGAAAAATGATTAATTGAAACAGTCTTCTACATGTGCTTGGTAACCAAGCACACGTAGAAGACTGTTTCAATGAATCATTTTTCCTTCCATAACAAGATATCGGCTCTGTTTAAGAGCCTCTGCCTGTCCCGGGACCGGATTCTCCTCCTGGCAGCAGAACGCTGACAGCAGGGGAGAGGAAACTTTGAAAGAGGCTATCTCTTAAACCATAAAGGTTTGAGAGATGCCACTGGTGTCATTTAACTCAGTTTATTAAGGGCTACAATATGAGGGATAGTAATTTTGAAGTAATACTATCCCTTTAGGCAAGAAAGTGTTGTGGGCAAAGGACAAATGCATTCTGCATGCTAACACATTTTTCAAGCCATATTTTGCTGTAGGACTCACAACTTTACTTTCAGCCACTTATTTCTAAACTTCAGCCCTCAGAAGAAGTGAGAAATGTAGTACCTATAGGAAATACAGGTGAAAAATGTGTTAAAATAGGCAGAAAATGTGTTAAAATGGGCGAAAAGTAGGACATTTTTGCATAGGAGGAAAGGCAAAATTTTTCTCGGGAAAAGCATAAAATCAGCACATTTTCGCAAATGTTTTCACGGGAAAATTTTCACACTTTTCGACCACCCCTAGTTATCACCTGTTTATCAAGTCTTATTGCAAAACTCCCAAGAAATCCTTGATATCAATTTCAAATTTTTACAGAGAGATGCATAATTTTGCATCAAATAACATAATGTGCCTTCAGCAGATATGTGTACATTCCTTTAAGAATATTGCAAGCTGGTCATTAATTTAGCTTTTTTGTTTTCTACTTAAAGCAGTACACCCTCTAATGATAGACCTCCTCTTACCCAAAAATACTACTGGTCCCTATGGGTTTCCCCCCTTGCCCTTCAATCAAACTTGAATGTTATATCTAAGGAGGCGGACATAACAGTTGCTTACAGGACAGCAGGACGTCAGACTCTACTCAAAATTCATAAAGGCCACTAAGGTTTATATGCCTATTGCAAGGTAAATAGGTTATTATATAGGGAGGTGTTACTTCTCCTTTAACCCTTTGAGTGCCAGAGCGGTACACAACGTCTTGCCTTTTCTGTTTCTGTATGGATTCCCCTAATTTCACTTTTACATTTTTTAATGTTTATTAATTTTTTTTAACCCTTTGAGTGTCAGAGGGGTATCCACTACATACCCCTCTAGCACTCAAAGGGTTAAAGAGGAACTACCACCCCTTCTAAACTTGCCCCCAAATAATTAACCCTCTGGTGACTAGCTACTCAGTAGTGTTAGTCGCCACACATATTACCGTGTTATTGAGAATTCCTACTGCTCCAGGACTGACAGCCAGGAAACAGCGCAGACATCTTTGAATAGTGAGGTCTGCCGTGCCTGCGCTGTCAGTCCCTTTTGGTACCGAACGGCTCCTAGTAACGCCTCCTAGAGCAGACTGGGACTGACAGTGCAGGTGCACAGAAGTCACTATACAAAGATGTCTGCGCTGTTTCCTGGCTGTCAGTCCCGGGAACAGTAGGAATTTTCTATAAGGAGGTAATATTTCTGACGACCATCACTATTGAGCAGCTAGTTGCCAGATGGGTAATTATTTGGGGGCAAGTTTAGAAGGAGTGGTAGTTCCGCTTTAAAGACAGATCTTATTTTGAATGCGCCGCCTTCCCACCACTCCTCTCCTGTGTAACGTCATACAGACAAAGAATAGAATTTTGATCACTGTGGAATTCTTCCATGTTCTTCAAGCGGAATTACCACCTTTAAACAACTTTAGCTTCAGTATCCCCATCTGGCGACTAGCTGCTTAGTAGCGAAGTCGTCAGAATTATTACCTTGTTTAATAGATTCATCAATTCTTCCGGGGGTGACAGGCAGGACGGATCGCATATATCTTCCATAGTGACATCCACACCCCTGCTCTGTCAGTCCCAGCCGGCTCTAGGAAGCATTGCTAGGAGCCGTTCAGCTCCAGAAGGGACTGACAGAGCAGGTGCTCAGACATCAGTATGGAAAGATGTGGTTGATCCGTCCTGCCTGTCAGCCCCAGAAGAATTGCTAAATCTATTATACAAGATAATAATTCTGGTGACTAGCGATACTAAGCAGCTAGTCGCCAGATGGGGAATTATTGAAGCTAAAGTTGTTTAAAAGTGGTAGTTCCACTTTCATTGTTTCTAGATATTGCAGATATTTACAGTTTATACAAAAAACATTTTTTCTACATGGAGTTGTCTCTGAAGTGGTGATGGTGCAATCACTAGACAACAGTCAGAAAATAGAGATGGTAGAATTTTTACAGTCATTTGTGCATTCAATGGTCAATAGGACTTTTACTTCCTCTGATGGTAAAAGTAAAGCCTGGACATTTTTGAGAAATGCAAACTGTACACATCTGACAGTAATGGATATTTAATCATATACACACATATCCTCTATCCACTTCTTCCTCCATTGAGTTGTAGCTCCTTCCAAACAAGAAGTCTGGCCATTTAAGAAAAGTTTTAAAGCCTGAAACAATTCTCTTCTTTTCCTCTATTTTGTAAGACATTGTGAAATCAAATGCCAGCTGACACTCCCAAACTCAGCATTCATTAGTAGGCAGAAGCCAGGATACTGATGAATCGTTTTACTACTGCAATTTTAGCAGAAATTATCAGGGTTGCAGACCCTGTATGAAGCTGTTGGCCAGTAGATGACACTAAATATCCTTCATTCCGCTCCTTCTTAGCAATGGAATTTCTTCTAAGACAAAAAATCTTGTCTCTTTAAGGAAACAGATAACCTTGTTTTATTTTCTTGAAAGTACCACAAGCAGCATTTCTTATTGTTGAGGCTAGAGAGATTTCCAGTGAACAATAATAAAAGGAGGTATATTATCCCTCTGTCTTTCAGAAGACATTAGGAGGACCTCTTGCTGACATTACTCCTCTTCTCCTCTAGCTCAATTTTTGGCAATGATGAGCAGCTCTAAAAGGCCACAAAAAGGTGATGGCATACGCACAGGTGATGATTCTGTAATGTCATGAAGAAAATGCTTTGAGGAATGTCTGGTTCTAGTGTCCTTTTCCAATGAATTTTTTAATATTCATCTGAGATCATAGAATTTCTTATGTTTCTGATCCTAAAAGTGATCTGATTACTTCAAGGCCATGCCCCTTTTTTAATGGACATCATCAAATTCTATGGTATCTCAGGTGTCTTCTCAAACTGTACTTCAAATGGAGAACTGTGATAGATAGATAGATAGGGCCGTCATGATTAAGCGCTTGTAGCGCGAAACGCGTGGATTATGTTTTTTTTGCACTGCGTATGACATGAGACTCGACCTCTAATGTCCGATCTATTGCCCAAAGTATTGTTTTTATATTTTGGCATTTTTTCAAATAAAGATTTTACTTTTTATCTATCTATTTGCCACTGAATCCTTATATCACAGCGGTGCAGCCATTCCAAGCTTGTTACATAGATCTTCATTTTCTTGCAGCTCTTCAATTCTCTCCTGTTCTCTGGGCAAATAGTGGCAGTACTAGCAGGTCATATAGCAAATGTACCAGAAGGTCATATAGAAGCAATACTAGCAGGTCAGATGGAAAATATTTTTTAGAACTTAAACAAGCATATGCTTTTATCCTGACAAACGTATTAGAGCTTGGATATGTAAATGTTTACATTTCACGTTTTCTTTTAATAACACTGTGGAGGTCAACACACAGACTCACCCAGACAGTTGAATACCCCTGTGGTTCCTTGTTCTGGATACTCTGGATCAGGCAGGAGGCAGGAACAGATGACCACCTCTCACTGGCAGACTGGCAAGGAAAGCAAATTTAGCTCTTACAGTGGCTGGGATGAGGATCACCAGCCAATTCCCCTCCAGGAATAACCTCCATGAGATAAAGCCAAAACTTGTTTTGAGAAGGGTAAAACAGACACACACAACTTTTATACACTTACAGCTGGGATCTTTGTGTATATGGTCATATTAATGTGTGGGACAGTGCTGACACAATGTCCAATCAGGTACAGAATATTAGTCTCCAAACCGTGCCCCTCCCCCCCTTTTCAATCTACTGTTCAACCCAGGCTTTTCATTTAATGTGCATCCATTGGAAAAAACTTAGTAGAACCTGAAATTGTGCTTTAAAGGGTTAGTAATGGCATATGAATATAAAGTATTATAGTAGATAATGAAAAAATAAATCCATCGATGTGGGTCCGATCTCTCAGACCTTTATGGTTTGAGAGATATAAGGTGATAAAGTTCCCCCCTCCCTCCCCTTTCATTGACGTCAGCGTCTAGCTGACAGAAGAAGATCTTGGTCCTGGGATCGGCAGGCGGCTCTTCAGCAGAGCAGAGATAGAGCTATGTAGAAAGAAATACTTTATTGGAATGGTCTACAAAGTGTGCTTGCAAACCAGGCACACTTTGTAGATCATTCCAATGAAGTATTTATTTTAGATTGTGGTATTTCGGCTCTGCTGAAAAGCCACCTAGAATCATCCATCATCTGAAATGAATCTCCTTCTTTCAGCTTTACAGCTGACATCAGGTAAAGGAGAGGGAGGGGGGAACTTTAAAAAGTTATATCTCTCAAACCATAAAGGTTTGTGAGATGAGACTAGCATCGGTAGATTTATTTTTTCAATATCTGCAATAATACTTTTTATTTTTGTACTAGTTGAACAGCCCGTTACACGGGCCACAGTGTCACAGCCACCCGGTCACGGGGGAGTCAAGCGCAGTAGAGACTGCCTGCGCCATGGCTGATACAGAGCTGGACGTTCCTTCGGAGCGCCCAGCTCTGTATCAGCCACATCGCGGGCAGACTCTACTGCGAATGACTGTAGCACGCGCAGCAGTGTCTACTGCGCATGTCGCGGCGTTACACACGATTTAGCGAATTATTATATAGGATGCCATTACTAACACTTTAAAACCAGGGAGATATCAAATGTCTTGTGCTGGAAAGCACTCAAGGGGTTAAAAAGCAAGAAAAAAAGGGTTAAAAGCCCAATTTACATGATTGGAAATGTGTTTTTTCCCCCATAAGGAGACGCTGGTTGCACCAGAAATGCACGTCTTCCAGACGAGTGTCCTTTTATTCGAACCATTTTCCCATGTAGTTAGGCAAAGCAAATAAGAAAATCAATATTGTCATGCTGAAGTTCTTAGCTATAATTAGCTTCACAATTCAGATGAATGCAAATGTACATCATTTAAGTGGCTGGAAAAGCTTTTAACATGAGAATAAATCTTTTCATATGAATCCCGCAGTGTGTAAAATTCTATTCTGAATTCTAAATGCTTGTGTTATAAAATCTCCATTAGCCAATAAAAGTGGAATCTGAAGCTATAATATGCTGATGGGCCAAAACACCTTTTTTGTAAATTACAATGAAAATGATATTATCTGCCAGTACAGAACACTGAGCCATAAGGACAAAGTAAGTAGGACAAACAGGTGCGCCACAGCGAGACATTACATTGATCTAAATGGGACTTTGCAGTGCTTTGGAGACGTCTGTAGCATTCAGCGGGTTAAAAAACCCAATTTGTATCAATGTTTATGTGTCCTCTATGGTGGAGTGGATTTGCTACAAAATTGCTCCACTTTTCTTTAATACATCAGTCTCACTATCTTTTTGAGAGAGATTAAAGGAACAACAAACTTTTTTATGAAAACCTATATGTTACAGTGCTTTACAAGGTCACTCCCACCACTGTCAGTTGTTTTAAATGTTATAACAGTTCAAATAATCAGGAAGTGAATTTACTGTGTGTTTACTTCCTGATAGTTCTAACTGACAGGAAGTGACTCAGCAGTTTCTTCTATCACATTCTAGAGAGAACTGTATATCACTGACTTTCCTCTCCATTAGAATGTAACAGAAAATCTAATTGGAATTTGAAAACTAGAGGACAATGCTAATGTAAAAAAACATGGTTTATATTATTGTTGAATTTATCTTCATGAGTAAAACAAGTTTACTCCCACTGCTGACAGTTATTTCAGCTCAAACTTGAATTTTTTTAGGTGCAGTATCTCAATGGCCTGAACTTGGACAGTGGCACTGTTGCTACATCATCCTATTGACAGCTCTGGTCAATTGACCATAAACCTCTATAGGAATGTGTAGCAACAGCGCCACTGTGCAACTTCAGGCTACTGTGATACTGCACCTAAAAATTCAAGTCTGAGCTGCAATAACTTTTGAATAAAACACCTTTCAGCATTGGGAGTACCATTGTTGTACTCAGGAGGATAAACCTTATAATTTAAATGTTACTATATATTAAGTGTTACTATCACTTTAACACTGTTAGGATAAGGGGGGGCAAAAAGAATTATGAAACAATGCCCTACATGTCCCTCTGGTACCTTAAGGCTGGTGGAGGTCCTGGCATGTCACGTATTTTGTGCTTACAGAGCCCTAGCAGGGTCTGAAATTCACCTTTCCAAGACCGGAGCGGTCACTATCTGACCCCAGTTCGGCATTCCGGCACACTTAATCAGTCACCTGTGCATGAGCACCGAACACTGTCTAAGTGGTCCTTAAAGGGCAACCAACTCCAGGATCACTGGTCGTTAAGGGGTTAAAGGGATAGTAATGCTTGTTTTTAACAAATTTTAATATTGTAGACATTAAAATTCTTAATACAGTGAGGTATGTCCCATCTCTCAAACATGTATAGTTTGAGAGATCGAAGTGTCTGATGCCCCCCCACTCCCCATTCACAGATGTTAGCACTCTATCTGACAGAAGGAGATCCTGGTTTCGGGACCAGGAGTTCTCTTCAGCAGAGCCGAAATAGCTCTATATAGAAAGAAATACTTCAATGGAACGGTCTACAAAGTTTGCTTGCAAACCAGGCTCACTTTGTACTTCCAGTGAAATATTTCTTTTTAGATAGCGCTATTTCAGCTCTGCTGAAGAGCCGCCGGCCGGTCCCGGGACCAGGATCTCCTTCTACAGGGGCGGGAGGGGGGAACTTTAGATGCTTTTGAGACATACCCTCATTATATTAATATTTTTAATGTGTACAATATTAAAATTTGTGAAAAACAAGCATTACTATCCCTTTAAAGGGTAAAGATTACCATGCGCAGTGGGTGGGGGGTCCTGCTAACAAATTTGAATGAAGATGTTAACTCTTGAACAATATCACAAGAGCAGAATTTATAAGGGTCACTAGAATTTTCTGCCCATAGTAAGGTTAAGTGAGGGGATTACTATTAGCAGGTCATTCTTCTCCTTTAACATTTTGAGAGCTAAAGCGATATGCAATGCACTACATTGTGTACCTCTGACACTTAAAGGGTTAATGTGCAAATATGCTGACCTTGCAGCTCTTCAGATTGTTAAAAAAAAGCCAGCTAACATTTGCATTACAGATACCTGCTATGTGCATTTGTAGGGCGGTCACTCATGAGCATCTGCAATTTAGCTCTCTACTATGTTGACATACTTCCTTAAAGGGATAGTAATACATTATTATTTCTATGCCCCATATTGTACGTATTTGTAAAATAATTTAATAGCCCCCAGGTTCATCTCTCAAACCTTTATGGTTTGAGAGATAACCGAAGGCAAAGTTTCCCCCTCCCTCCCCCTTCCCTGAAGTCAGAGTTGTGCTGACTGCAGGGGAAGTCTGTCATGCAACAGGCTTGTGGCTCTACAGCTGAGCCGAGTTCCCGTTAGTGAAAAAGAATTATTTCACTGAAATGGTCTTCTACATGTGCTTGGTTTGTGCTTGGTGTGCAAGCACATGTAGAAGACCGTTTCAGTGAAATAATTATTTTTCTCTAACACGATCGTGTCTCTGCTGCAGAGCCGCCTGATGAAAGTCAGACCAGATATCCCTGCAGTCAGTACAACGCTGACTTCAGGGACGGGGGAGGGGGGGGGAACTTTGCCTTCGGTTATCTCTCAAACCATAAAGGTTTGAGAGATGAACCTGGGGGCTATTAAATTATTTAGCAAATATCTACAATATGAGGGATAGTAATAATAAAGTATTACTATCCCTTTAACCCACATTGACATGCAAAGGGTTACAGCCAATAGCACATTCTTAATTCGTTTCAGTCGGGTTGAAGTTCCAGGAGGAACAACTGCGGAATGTTTTGGCTCGGGCAATTCTGTGACTCAATCTTGGAGCCATTCAGTAGCGGTTTTACGCTCGCTCTCTCTTTATCAATGCTTAACCAGATATTCCATTAGACACATTTCAGCAGAAACATTTAGGCTTATTAGGAATGAATCTTCTGTACTGAGAAATGAAATGCTGCCTACCACCACCACCACCAAAGCACACCGCCAAAACACATCCAGATGGTTATGAAAGGGTTAAAGTGGTGTTCTATGTGAGCGATTGCTATCTAAAACTGCTGCAAATGTAAAACATGTCATCTAAAATTTTTAGATGAAATTTTAGAACTGTCCATTCTTTACAATTGCAGCAGTATTAGATAGCAATCTTTCACACAGGACACTTTAACCCTTTCATAACCAGTAATGTCTGCTCCTGTACTCAAAGGGTTAGAATTTATAACCCTTTGAGTACAGGAGCAGAAAATTCTAACTCTTAAAGTACAGGATCCTTACTCTTGTTTATACCAAATTCTGCTCTTGTTCATGTATGCTGCAATCTAAATAATGCAGCTTGGGTGGAGAGATAAATGGTAGTGATGAGCGAGCATGCTCGGCCGAAGCTCGGTTCGGCTCGAGCATCGCTCTGCTCGGCACATGGCGGTACTCGTACGAGTACCGCATGTGCTCGCCCGCCATGTTCGGGTCTCCTCCCCGCACGTTTCGCGGCTGCTGCGCAGCCAATAAACGTGCGGGGAGGCTCTGACATCAGTGTAATGCCAGCAGCCATGTTGGCTGCTGGCATTACACTGATTGGCTGGCCAGAACCCGTGATCGGGTGCTGTATAGCACCCGACGCGCGAGTTCGGCTCATTCTTAGCCAGGGAGAGATGCGCTTAGGCAGGGAAAGTCAGTGTAGGGAGAATAAAATTGTTGAAACTCTTTCAAGACCCAAAAGTCCTTTTTAGGACTGTTGTGTGTGGGGGCAGCATTTATATTTTGTTTGGGGGGGCACAATTTCCTTTTTTTTGTGGGGGGGATATTTGAAAGGTGACATATAATACTAGATGCACAGGAAGTCAGTGTAGGGAGAATAAAATTGTTGAAACTCTTTCAAGACCCAAAAGTCCTTTTTAGGACTGTTGTGTGTGGGGGCAGCATTTAATTTTTTTTGGGGGTGGCAGAATTTCATTTTTTTGTGGGGGGGGACATGTTCTAAGGTGACATTGTACTAGGTGCACAGGGACAAATATTTCACAGTGCAGTGACAAGCTGACATATTCTGTTAGGTGCACAGGGCCAATGATTTTACAACGCAGCGACAAAAATGGCCATTTTAAACGTGTGCCTAGCCATAGATTATTGTCACATTCTGTTTAGTGTGCAAATTCACAAATTAACGTCACATATTCCGTTCACTGTGCCTAGCCGCAGATTAGCGTCACATTCTGTTTCGTGTGCCTAGCCGCAGATTAGCGTCACATTCTGTTTCGTGTGCCTAGCCGCAGATTAGCGTCACATTCTGTTTCGTGTGCCTAGCCGCAGATTAGCGTCACATATTGTTTAGTGTGCCTAGCCGCAGATTAACGTCACATATTGTTTAGTGTGCCTAGCCGCAGATTAGCGTCACATATTGTTTAGTGTGCCTAGCCGCAGATTAGTTTTTATCTTCCTTTTTGTGTGTTTTACGGTCAGTCTGTAAAAATGGCGTACTACGGGCGAAACATCGTTCCCAGCAGTGACGTTGGAGTCCAAGATGCATCCAGACATCCTCCCTATGCTGTCCCTGAACCATTTCTGTGGTGTTTCCATCATTTTCTGACCTTTTCCTATGAACCAGGCACCCTCCCCTCATCAGAGCAGGGGGTGCCTGGTGTAATGCTCGAGTCCTCCCATTGACTTCAATGGGGCTCGGGTGCTCGGCCGAGCACTCAAGCCTCCGGGGGCGCTCGGCCAGAGCACCCGAACACCCGAGCATCGGGGTGCTCGATCATCACTAATAAATGGTAATCCTAAAAGAGTTAACTGCATGTGTTTAGCTCTGGGAGGTCAAGGGTGTTTAACAGTACCTTTGGGAGCCAGGAGTCTGGATCCTGGCACTGTAACTGAGGAACTCACTGCACTGGAGGTCGCAGAACTTGATTGAGTCAGAATAGATGTGGATGACAGACACTCACGCACAATCCATGCATGCATCGTAGTGCCTCCATCCCCGCTGTCTCACAATGTGATAAGATCTCCTCTTAGTCGTCTTTTTTCTAGAGTAAATAAACCAAGTTTGTCTAGTTGTTCCTTTTCCTCCATTCCCTTAATTAATTTTGTTGCTCAACATGTAGAAGTTCGATAATTGACTACAGCTGCTTTACAGGATCCTAATTGTGTATCTCACTGGGGTGTACAGGTAATTTATAATGACATTCAAAGAATAATAATTAGGGGTCCCATTGATCTAAACATGTCTTTTAACCTGTTGCTTGGTACAGAGAGGTCTGCAGTGCGTTGGGAAGCAATATGTCGGAAACCTTTCCAGCATTCAAGGGATTAAATACTAGACTTGTGCGTTCATTTTGGAACAAATGCAAAAATAGAACAAATATTGCATGTTTCTTGATATTCAGAATTAATTAACAACTGAATAACACAGAACACGTAATATCAGAAACACGAACAACACTGAACACGTTTGTGCACATTTATTCATAGTAATTTGTTCATTCACCTGTATACTCACATGCGTACACACATTCGCAACAAGTATAAAACTTACCTTGATGGCGGAGGTCCAGCATGGTCCTAGCCATCCTAGTCCTCTAGATCAGTAATTAAAAATGTTAGAAAGATAAATAAATAGATACTACCCCATTGCAACCATCCCCTCTGCTGCCAACTACAATAAAGAAACACCTCTCCTGTCACGGTTCCCATGAATAAACCAGGAGTCAGTACAGTAAAGTAAAACAATCTTTTATTAGAAACATCACAGTAATGCATGTAAACAGATAACACACAGAGGGTGATCAAAGAGGCAAGCACTGTATCAGAAATAACAGTCCGCCGATAGATCCACCACACTGTCTGAGACTAGGCCTCAGCCAACTGGAGCCTCAAGGTAATTTGGAACACCCAAAGGACTAACACTGACTCAGCCTGCAATCAGTCTAGCCTCAGGTCCGCACTAGGATGGGTGTCAGTGGAGCAGGGATCCACACACGGAGGAAACAGACAGAGCCCCCTAGTCAGCACCAGAAAGAATAGTCAGACAAGCCGGGTCATACATGGAGTGGGTGTCAGCCTGAGCCACAGTTTTGCACCAGATAGGATATCCACTGAAGCGTTGGTATGCTGAATGTGCAGTGGACAGAGCCCCAGGTCAACACCAGAGTGGGTAGTCAGACAAGCCAGGTCATACACGGAGCGGTTAGTCAGCCAGAGCCACAGGTTTGCACCAGAAAGGATGTCTAAGCCAAATCCTAACGCACAAGGAGAATGGTCAGACAGAGCCACAGGTCAACACCAGAATGGATGGACAGAAAAGGCCGGGTCAACACAGTTCAGGTAGTCAGCCAGAGCCACAGGTCCGCATCAGATTGGATGTCCACTACACAATGGGAGCAGTCAAAAGAGTAGTCAGACAGAGCCACAGGTCAGCACCAGAATGGATGGTCAGACAAGCCATGTCATACACAGAGACCAAGGGAAACAGAACTGTATTGTACAACAACGCAAGGGCCACTGAGTCCGTAAGCCCTTTAAACCCCTCCTCGGGAAGTAGGTAGGAGGAGCAGCTCAGAGGGAGGAAGTAGGTAGGAGGAGACAACAGGAAGCAAACGCATAAAACAGAGGCCTGCTGCATGCTTGAAGCCTCGTGCCTACAGATGACGCTGAAACCAAGGTAAGTTGTAACATCTCCATCCTGCTCAGACAGTTGCCCAAACCAGAATGAGGGGAAAATGAACAGGGAATGGCTTTTATATGGCCATCACTGCTCAGATAAAATTCCATGCTCCAATTGGCTGGGACAGTGGGATTACACAGGGTATGGAACATACTCTGCAGTAACCTCACCTCCCAGCCAAGCAGCATCTAGTTGTATGGATCAAGGATAGGATTGACTGAGTACATCCCCATCATTCAATCTAAATGGCAACACATTACCACATTATTTACCCAGGAATGACAGCTCCACTATGCCCGCCGTGTGACATGGAAGACCAACACAAAATACACTGTGCATCTACTCGGCAGTTTAATTCTAATCCATCATGACAAAAGAATTAGTAATTTGTCCTTGACCCCATCATTATAATACATATACCACTCAGAGGTCCATTAACAAGTATAAAAATATTGTTATGTAGGCCAATGTAGAAGTCATCTGTTCTCCCACAAGACACAACAATATGAGGATTTCTACATCAACCAATGAGGACTGACACCTGGGGGAGATGAACTAAGATGTGATAAAGAGGGGATAAAGTGGAGATAACTTTTCCAGTGATATTACTTCTCCAATTCCTGTTTTAGTCTGTGAAGCCAATGCACTAAGATTTCTCCAACTTTGGAGCTCTTAGAGCATAGGCTCTAAGGAATAACATAGGAACTGGAGAAGTCATCTCCACTTTATCACATCTTTATCACACCCCCTTGTGTACCAATCCCCCTTGTGTAGTGTGAGTAACAAACTTGGTGCATTAAAAAAAGCCAGGCATGCCACTCCAGGATACACCAAGAGAACAGATCACATTGTCTAATACAGAAGATAAAATATCAGGTATTATACATGACTCAAGGAAAACTACAAAGTGCAACATAATTTGTGAATAAAGGATTACTTTACGATATAATTAATGAATTTGTAGTAGCCTTATTAGTCCAGTTTTAGTAATACAAACATATGAGTGCTTTTTATTTGATGATACATTCTTTTATTTAGACTAACAGTTTATATTTACTATAGACTTTCAAGAGATTAACTCTTTTCCTCAGGTCAAGCAATACCTAATCACAAAGTCTTTTTAAAATAAGAATCTAGGATGTAAATATTAATTTATAGTAATTCTCATTGAAGTTATTCAAAATATTCAACAAGGTTTATTTTGTGTCCACCCATATAAACAAAATATCATCTATATATCTCCTGTAGAAGTAATCCTTTAATGGATTACTTACCTCCAAAGATGTGGGACTCTATCTATCAGCTCAAAGATTTTGACGTATGAGGGTCCAAACTTTGTACCAATCCAAGTCCAACGATTCAGGAGGTAGTAAATGCCATTCAAATAAAAATAATTATAGGTGAGCAGAAAGGAAAGACAGTCAGGATAAAGGTCTTCTGAGTCTCAGAATATCTACTATACATGTTAGGATGGTAACTGATAGCCTGCAGTCTCATTTTATGTTGTAGAGAGGAGAGCAGGGACATGACACCTCACCCAGCTGTACTACTCTTCTAAAGTTATTTCCCTTCTCCATAGAAGTCAGCACTTCTCCTGAAGTACCACTGTCTGCAAGTCTCACATTGCGTCCTTAAGACTTGCCCTTCACTGAGCGTGAATTGGCACACTTCAGGTTATAGGTCCTGCAACTGTCATCACTGCCACCAGTGTTGATTTTTTTCTCTTTTTTCGCAAAAGTTTTCTCCAATGCAAAATTTTCCTCCTTTTCACTTATTCCAGCAAATTTTTCCCTTGTTCCAACACATTTTCTCTTATTCTATTATGTTTCTCCTATTTCAACACATTTTTCTCCCATTCAACACATTTTTCTCTAATTCTAACATATTTTTCTCCTATTCCAACAATTTTGTCTCCTATTCCAACACATTTATGCCTATGTTTCCTATGGTGCAATATTTCCCAGCACAATATTACTTCTTCTGCGGGCTGTAATGAAATAAGTAGCTGGAAGGCAAAGTAGTGAGTCCTACAGCAACATATACCTTGAAAAATGTGTTATCATGCAGAATACATTTGTCCTTTGCCCACAACACTAACTTCCTGCTTAAGTGACACTGGCACATATTCATGATGATGTCAAGTGATAAAAAAGTATAACCTACAATGTGGCAAATGTGTATGGTAGTGGTGGTTGGAGACTGGCATGGTGTGATTGGTGGGACCTTGTCAAACTGCATCCACCCCAGGATGTGACAGAGATCATCATAATTTATTGCAGAGCTCAAAATTTCAAGTCCGGAGCTACTAGCCAGGCTTGAAAAGTTACTCGCCTCCAGTTTCCATGCTTAGCCCCACCCATATTCCTGCCTTTAACCCCACCCATCTCAAGTTCTCTTTCATGAAATTACACTGTAGTTCTATGTTTTATTCAGAATAAAATTAATAAAAATATTCATCTGGTCACATCTTGGAGGGGAAGTGGGGAACAGTGATTGGCATACCTGGTCAGACCTTGGGAAACACTGATTTGTACACATGGTTACACCTTGATGGGAACAATGATTTGTAAACCTGGTTACCAGGTGTACAAATCAGTGTTCCCCTCAAGGTGTAACTAAACCATGTGTACAAATCATTGTTTCCCTCAAGGGGTAACTAAACCATGTGTACAATCAGTGTTCCCCAAGGTCTGACCAGGTGTGCCAATCAGTGTTCTTACTGGGTGCACCCCATTGCTGACGTAGTTGCAGAGGAAACATGCCAGCCAGAGAAGACTGAGATACATTAAAAGCCCATTAAAATCAAAGGAAATTTAGGATATATAAGGAATGTTTATTTTTTACCTGTGGTGCAGCTGGTTTGCTCCATTTCTTTATAGCACATGAGCCTCTCTGTGACAGCCTGTATGATATACTCAGTGAGGCTGATGTACTTTAAAGAACTGGAGCAATTCTGGGACAAACCAACTACAATATAGGTCTCAAATATAAATGCCCTTTAATTTAACTAGGGTGTTTAAGCCCTTACTTGCTAGAGGTCTCCAGTACACTGTGAAACACTGAATTTGAGATGTCCCAATTCAATCAGTGGAAATGTTGGGAATGTTTATTTGTTCCTCCATGGGGTTGGGGATGGGGATTCTTTCTAACCACTTGGACTTCACTGGAAATGGCTTCAATAGTTTTTTTTTTTTTTTACTTCTTCTGGATCTGGATCCTCTGATAGAGCGAAAGCTGAACTTGATGGACACAGGTCCTTTTTATCAGCCACATCAACTGTGTATAAATGTGCAGTGTTGCAATACAGGGTTAAATCAACTTCACCATAGGGGACACATACAAATCCTCCAGACTGATATTGATTAAAATGGGGCTTTCTATCCCCTTCCATGCTACAGTGGTGGAGGTGGAGAATTTTCTAGCATGTTATGATTTAAAAGCACCATTAAATGCACTGATATTTATCTGGAGAAGTTGGTTTACTCTAGCATTGCACTGATGCTATTTTATGCTTTTTTCCTTTAAGTGTCAGAGGGGTACGCAAAGCAATGTGTTGTGTGCCCCTCTGGTACTCCAAGGGTTAAATGCTGGCACTTCTTCAAAGTGTATACACTGTATAAGAGGTATAGCTTCTCAGAAAAAAAATGCAGTGCAACAACACTCTCATTTGAATTTTCAGTCTGATCTAGCACATTTAACCCTTTGAGCACCAGGGGGTATGCTGCAATGCATTGCTTACCCCTCTGGCACTCAGTGCTCACCAACTCTGTCTATTGATGCAACTTTCAGAAGAGATACCCCGACGTATTTACATACTGTGAGAAGAGCCAGTCCATGCCTCTGTCAGACCTCTTCTCAACACACATTCTTTCCGCCTGACACACTCCTTTCCTTATAATTGAGTGGCCTCCAATTAAGTGCTGGGCCGGCCCTGATGGTATGCATTGCTGATATGATGGAAATCGCTAAAAAGCCATTGGCTGACAAACCTACAACTCCTCAAATGATCAGAAGAACCATTGGGTATTATACAACTGGAGTCCAAACGACTTGCAGAAGCAGGTACAGACAAATGTACCAGAAAAAAAAGAGGATAAATACTTATCACAATACATCATAAAGAAAGCATAACATCAATAAAACACACCTCCCGGCTCTCACTGCTTTACAGCAGGGAGCAGGAGCTTCTCTCTCTTGCTGCTGCAAAGCAGCGGAAGCCAGGAGGTGTAATTTAGCTAGGCCAGCCCAGCAGTTGGTGGCCACTCAAATATAAGGAAAAGGGAGTGTGTCAGGCGCAAAGGTATTTTAAAAGTAAATCGACGGTAGTGACACTGTTTTCAACCAGGGCTTCAATTTCCACTCGCCCTCACTCAATTTCTCCTCGCCAAATGCGAGGAGGCAAGTGGAAATTTTGAGCCCTGATTTATTGCACATGCTGCTGCAATCATTTTGCAGTCAGTTTTTGAACTACTACTTTACTCTCATGCCCTGCCCTGCTCCACCTTTCCCCCTGCCCCTTGTGCATTTGCTGGACATTACTCAACTACTGTGTGTGTTTTTACTCTCTACAGTACACAACTGATGGAGTGGGATGTCTTGCTTTAGCCCTCAACAAAATTCTCAATATCGGCTGCTATCAAGTCTGCCTCAGTCACAGAGCTCACACCAGGCTCCCAGTCAGCTGTCTAATATATTTGTTTGTTTAATTATGTATTTATTATTTTTATTGTATTTATTTTATTTTTATTTTTTGTTGTCCACCCTATCTTATCACAGTTAGCCCCCCCAAAAAAAAATCAGCATCTTCTTTTCCCAGATTTCCCCAGCACAGAGACAATAAAAGCAAGAGCAGGAAGCACACTGGACCCCAGCTGCCTGTGTCTTGCCAGTCAGTCACACAAAATGTGGGGGTATTTGGGGTCAACCTCCTTCCTCCCTTCTTCTCCCACAGAGTGCCCCCAGACTCCCCTAATACAGAGAACAGTTGTCCTACCTAAAAGACTCCCTAAACTAAGCTTCAATTCCCCTTTATTTGCCTATCTTCTCTAGCTCAAAAACATGCTGCTCTCTCCCCTCACAAACATAGAATGGCTGCTGTGAGACCTGACAGACTTTTATCTCCCATCCCTATTGGTTAATAGCCTCCAGCTTTACTTTATTTAGAGACTATTTAAACCAGCCTACATGAGCTCCCAGTGCTCAGTTGTTCACCCTAGTGGTGAAGGCTCAGTCCCTGATTCCAGATTCCTGCATTCTCCAGATGACCTTGGCTTATACCTTGACTTCAGATGAACTTTGCCTCCCTTAACCACAGCTTGTACCTTAACTTCACTGGAACTCTGCTTCTCTTGACATCGGCCTGCACCCTGATTTCACTTGATCTCCACTCTCAACTTATTGTCTTGCCTCAACCACTCCTCAGTCTCTCACTCCTGAATCTCTGCTTTCCCTGGACTACCAGTGTACCTATCCTGGTCTGGCCCCTGTCTCAACTGGGGGTTGGATATCTGGCTTCATGGTCAACACCTTTAATATGGTTTTGAGCACAACAAGCATACACGGGTTTTCTTCTCTGCTACCCAGCCTTGCACTCAAGCTTCACTCCCTACTAGTTTAGCTTCTTACCAGACCTTTGTTTGACCATCAGTATCCTGTATTCCTGACAACAAGGGTGCCCAGAAGGGATTGAAATTAATCAGTAGGATTCTTGGCAATAATCTATCTCACTGCCACCTGATTATATTTTACAGTATCCTGCATAATGTCACAGGCCTTCTTGTCCACATTTTAATTGTAATATGCCTGTTGTTGCTTAATTTATTTATGGCTTGTGTTTTGCTGTTGTCAAATTGGGTCATTTCCTGATGGTACCTTTTCCAAATGTTATTAAATCCTGTTCTACCAACCTCTTGAAAAGCTTCCAAGGGTTTGCTTTTTCAATACAATGGATAAAATTATGACTTACTTGACAGATTAACTTTCATCTTATTAATGTTCTCCCCTTTTTATGAAAGCTGACCTCTCTCCAGTTCTTCTAATATCAGTAGATTACACAACTAAAACCTTGTGGGATAGAGGGAGAACTATTTGCTCAGTGTCTCAAAAACATCATCCTGTCACCTCCTCTGTATTTTCATAAACAATTGTGCACAAGGTGCACTCATCCATACCAGAGATAGTTCAGCAAGAAGTGTTTTGACCATCAATGATTACTTACCATTTGTATAAGACCAGAGTGTTGATAAAGCACTGCTGGACAGAAGGCTTGTGGAGGTTATCATCACACTCCCACTTGGGTAAGCAAAAAAGTGAATGATCACCAGCAAAATTAAAAGGCCTATGATTTATTAAAAAAATACAAAGAAAGGCACAATCCTCCTGATAAAACATCTTGATATAACTGAGAAACACATTGAGGGTTTCCATCTTATATATGCACACTGTGCCTTTCTTTGTATTTTTAACCCCTTAATGAGACATGACATGCCTGGACCGTTAGGGTTCCTGACATGTCATGTAATTACATAGTAACAGCTCACCTACAAGCCAAGCTATGATCACCCGACCTGCCCATGAAAAAAAAAGTGCCATGTCCTCCAGAGCACCCCACCCTTAGACCTCACAGTCCTTATGTAGAACTTTTAATTTTTCTGGTGATCACTCTTTTTTGTTGGAAATTACCCAAGTGGGAGTGTGATCATAAAACCCAGAAGCCTTCCAATCGGCAGTGCTTTATCAGCACTCCAGTCTTACACAAATGATGAGTAATCATTGATGATCAATACACTTCTTGGGAAACTACCTCTGGCTTGGGTGAGTGTTACTTCTGTACATATTTTAACTGTATTCTCATGTTTCCATCTGTAGGCCGCATTCTTCTCCTAATCTGATTTTTCATTGGAATTTGACCTTTTCGGCTCCATAATTTCCCTCCAAAGTATCCAGTGTCCATCTTCTTGATGTCAGGTTTATCTTTGTGTTGTTGCACTTTAGTAAGTGCTTCTCTTATTTCAGCCTGTACAGAATTCAAATGAGTCTACCACTTCTCCATAATCAGCTTCATTAGGAAGAATGAACAATCAGGATCTTATCCCATCTAATTAATTAATCATTATTCTCAACAAAGTGATTCTACTTTCAACCATATGCATAATTCCTTAACTAACAGTTTCTCCAAATCCTTGAAATTATTTTTCAACTTCCATGCCTTTTTTGTGATGTCCCATTCATTGTCCAATAAAAAAAATGTTGTAAACTCTCAGTCTGTGAAAATCTCCATCGGGGGTAATGATTATGAACTGGAAATGTTTGTGATACTCCACTCCATGTGCCTTCCTTTTCAACAGAAAATATTTTATAGTGTTTGAAACTGCAGGGAGTATATTGTTTTTTATATTCCAAGAGATGTATTAGTAATTCTAAACTTCCTCATGCCACAAACCAAGCTTTATCTCTAGGAAAATGTCAATGCCTAAACAAAACATATATGGAAGTACCTCAGATATTGATTGTATATTCTAGTTAGCAAACACTTCACCATTACATGGTCATTTCACTTAATCAGATAAAGTATATGGAGAGCAAGTTCAATAAGTTGTTAGAAGATAAAAACAAAGATGGATATATAGATCCCTTCTGCTTCAGTGAATTCCAAAACAGCCAGACAAAACGTCTTAAAAATTGGTTTTAATTGGACATAATTTAAAATAATCAAGTATGCATCAGAAGACTTTAATTAAGCATAGACCCACATAGTACAGTTCACTTTACATTTTTCTCATTTGTATCATGTTTAATCATCATTACCAAAGTCCACCATAGATTTCCTTGATTAAATACTCACACCAACCAATTTCACACACTAACCAATTACAGTCTATAGGTGTGTGCCTAAAGGCCAATCACATTGAAAGACCAGTGTAAGCTGCCTCAGAACACCTTGAGGAGGGGAATCCCCACAAGAAGTAGCAAACTGCTGATTTGATGTGTATAATATATACAAAGACAGAGGACAATACGAAATACTTACTAAGTAGGTGTCAGTCTCTGAGTAGGATCAAGCAAGGTAAAGGACTCAGGTTAACCAGTTCACTGCTCCTCAGAGTTCGAGACTGGATCAACTGGAACTAGGAGGCTCGGGAAGGTTCAAAACTGTAGTCAGACTGCAGGACAGAGTTCTCTTTAATCGAAGACCTCGAGGTCAAGAGAAGGTTCGAGGCAGGTTCGAGGTCTTGGGGTATCGATAAGGTTCGAGACAGGTTCGAGGTCTTGGGGTATCGATAAAGTTCGAGACAGGTTCGAGGTCTAGGGGTATCGACAAGGTTCGAGACAGGTTTGAGGTTTATGGACTACGAATCCTCTATTCTCTGCTAGAGTCGGGTTTGGACTTGCGGCCCAGGAAACTGGAAGCAGGTAAGGGGAATACGAGTTCCTACACCCTCGACTGGCCGGGGCAGTCACCGGAACGGCCGGTGATGGCAACCCAAACCAGTCGGAGCCCCAGAGGTGAAGGAACAGAAGACTGGAACCAACCTTGAGAGCAGCTGGAGGGACTCTCGTTGCGAGGCAGAAAGTTCCAAAAGGAAAGCGTGGTCTGGGAATACTGGGTCAGGCCGGAATCGAATCAGTAACCAAAGGAGCAGACAGAGGCGTAGTCAGGCAAAGCTGGGGTCAAGATCCACGGGCAGAAGACAAGACTTGGTCGGTAATCAGGCAGGGTTCGGTACACGGAATCAGCAAACACAGGAACTCACGACAAAGGTTTCTCTCAGACTTTTGGCGCTAAAATCGAGCAAGGGTCGATGGAAGATCCAGGTACATAAAGCCTACAGCCGCCAATAGGATTATAGGTAGGAGGAGCAGTCAGGAGCAGTATGACAGTGCCCCCCCTTCAACGGCCAACCTCCGGACGGCCTGGAGCATCAGGATGCAGGCGATGAAAGGTCCGTACAAGGACCGGAGCATGGACCTCAGTAGCTGGCGCCCAGGAGCGATCAGCAGGACCATAGCCCTTCCAGTCGACCAAATAGTGTAATCGGCCCCGAGATAGCCGAGAATCCAGAATCTTGCTGACCTCATATTCTGGATGACCGTCCACCAGAACGGGAGCAGGAGGAGTGGCCGGTTGGTAGAAACGGTTCTTAACCAAGGGACGTAGAAGGGAGACATGAAAGGAATTGGCCACCTTCATGGTTGATGGTAAATCAAGAGAGTAGGTGACAGGAGTGAGCTGAGTCTTGACAGGAAAAGGTCCAATGAACCTGGGACCCAATTTACCAGAGGGCTGCTTCAAGCGAAGGTGTTGGGTGGAGAGCCAGACCTGGTCACCAGTCTGGTATGAAGGAGCAGGTTGCCGTTTCTTATCCGCCATGGACTTGTAACTGGAAGAAGCGGCTGTCAAAGAGCAAGGAACAGAAGTCCAATGAAGACAAAGATTTCGTACACTATTATCAACTTCGGGAACATCGGAAACTGGAAGGTTGGGCAACGTCTGAGGGATTGGCGAAGGTTGAAGAAGCCCATCAGGCCTCTGATTGGAGGGTTTAACTTGTGTACAAAGCGTGCAAGCTTTGACGTAGGCTACCACATCTTGTTTCAAGGAAGGCCACCAGAAGCGTCTAAGAAGAAACTCAGTATTTTTGGTAATGTCTGGCTGACCGGCCATAATAGAGTGGTGCGACCATTTTAAGAGAGAGGACCGAAACCTCTTGGGAACAAATAGCAGATGACCGGGTTTTCCTTGAAAACGTCCACGAAAGTGATGTTGAAGGGACTTGATCCTTTGTACTATAGACAATGATGGAGAGGCCACAATATGATTAGAAGGAATTATGGGTTCAGAAGGAGGTTCTGGTTCAGGAGTGAAGAGAGGAGGCACGGTTCCGGGTAAGAAGTCAATAGGACAGTCTCTGTAGGGTTTAAGCACAGATTCCTCAGGAGTGGTTATGCAACCCACAAGGCCTGGTACAGGTATCTCAGAAAGGCAGTTAGAGTAGCAGGAAGGACCCCAATTCGTCAACCGGTCAGAGCTCCAGTCAATTACTGGATTGTGGCGGCGAAGCCAAGGAAGGCCCAAAATCACTGGAACGGAAGGGCACTCTATAACGTCGAGGTGAATTGTCTCTGAATGAAGGGTGCCAGTCCGAAGAAGTAGTAATTGAGTTTCATGGGTAACGAGGCCCTTTCCCAGAGGACCCCCACCCACGGTAGAGACCCTAAGGGGTTTGGTTTTCTGGACAAGCGGTATTGAGTGCCTGGAAGCGAATCCAGCATCAAGGAAGACCCCTGCCGCACCTGAGTCCACGAAGGCTTTAGTGGAGACTGAGCCCTCCACCCAACTTAACTGAACAGGGACCATCAAACGGTTTGTGTCAGACGGAGAGATTTTGTATATTACGCCTAGGGAGGTGTATCCATGGTTCCCTAAACTTTGGAAGTTTCCCGGACGGGTTGGACACTGGCGTAGGAGATGGCCCTTGAGGCCACAATAAAGGCAAAGTCCCTGACTTCTTCGTCGGCGTTTCTCCTCCTCAGGGAGTTTAGTAACAGACCCAATATCCATAGGTTCCACAGAGGTCTGTAATGTCTCGGTGGGAGAGGATAATCAAGGAACAAAATCAGATTTATGGCGGTGGGAGCGATCTCTCTCCAGCTGTCGCTCAATTTGCCGACGATCTAATTCTAAACAGGTAGATATCAGAGCCTCCAGATCCTCTGGTATGTCTTGATTAACTAGAGCGTCTTTGATGCGTTCGCTCAGTCCCCTGCGAAAGGCGGCTCGCAAGGCTCCATTGTTCCAGTCGGTTGCGTATGAAAGTGTTCTGAACTCTACTGCATATTCAGCCACCGTGCGAGTGCCCTGTTTTAGGCTCAGTATACTGGCTTCAGCAGATGCCTGTCTTCCAGGTAGATCAAATACGGTTTTAAAGGCAGCGATAAATGCATTGGAGTCATCAAGAAGAGAAGATCTGTTCTCCACCAGAGGGGAAGCCCAAGCGAGGGCCTTATCAGTCAATAGAGAGATTATGAATGCCACCCTAGTAGAATGAGAGTTAAACGAATGAGGCAAGGTCTGAAAATGTAACTGGCACTGGTTCAAGAATCCACGACAATGTTCAGGTCGGCCAGAGTATCTCTCTGGTAAGGGTATCTTGGGTGGCTTGTACCCTGAGGGGGCACCTGTAGACCCTCTGGCCCCAGGGGGCTGTGGTGGAGCTGGAGCAGGGGTAGATGGAGAGAATGTTTGCAACATTTCTATCATAGCATCCAGCTTATGATTGAGGGTTTGTAGTTGTGCTGCATGGGTAGACAGAACTTGCTCCTGCTGTTCCTGTCTTGAGGCTATGAGGGAAGCCTCAGCAGCATCCATTTTACTGGCTCGATTTTACTGTCAGTCTCTGAGTAGGATCAAGCAAGGTAAAGGACCAGTTCACTGCTCCTCAGAGTTCGAGACTGGATCAACTGGAACTAGGAGGCTCGGGAAGGTTCAAAACCGTAGTCAGACTGCAGGACAGAGTTCTCTTTAATCGAAGACCTCGAGGTCAAGAGAAGGTTCGAGGCAGGTTCGAGGTCTTGGGGTATCGATAAGGTTCGAGACAGGTTCGAGGTCTTGGGGTATCGATAAAGTTCGAGACAGGTTCGAGGTCTAGGGTTATCGACAAGGTTCGAGACAGGTTCGAGGTTTATGGACTACGAATCCTCTATTCTCTGCTAGAGTCGGGTTTGGACTCGCGGCCCAGGAAACTGGAAGCAGGTAAGGGGAATACGAGTTCCTACACCCTCGACTGGCCGGGGCAGTCACCGGAGCGGCCGGTGATGGCAACCCAAACCAGTCGGAGCCCCAGAGGTGAAGGAACAGAAGACTGGAACCAACCTTGAGAGCAGCTGGAGGGACTCTCGTTGCGAGGCAGAAAGTTCCGAAAGGAAAGCGTGGTCCGGGAATACTGGGTCAGGCCGGAATCGAATCAGTAACCAAAGGAGCAGACAGAGGCGTAGTCAGGCAAAGCTGGGGTCAAGATCCACGGGCAGAAGACAAGACTTGGTCGGTAATCAGGCAGGGTTCGGTACACGGAATCAGCAAACACAGGAACTCACGACAAAGGTTTCTCTCAGACTTTTGGAGCTAAAATCGAGCAAGGGTTGATGGAAGATCCAGGTACATAAAGCCTACAGCCGCCAATAGGATTATAGGTAGGAGGAGCAGTCAGGAGCAGTATGACAGTAGGCCCCAGTGAGCCAGGAGCTAGAGTTGGCGGATTTGAGAGTGGTGCTAGCAGTCATTGGCTGCTCCCAGGAGGCCTTGCTGCGGCCGGAGCCAGGTGGTGTGCAGGCCACAAAGCCTAAGAGCAGGATAACTACCTAGGACACAGATGACTACTCACCAGGTCAGGAATCAGCGTATTAATCCTACCAGAAGTATAGCTGCCTAAAACACTGGCTCAGCAGTACCAGGGGTCACAAGGTTACTGTGTGATGGGAAGTTGAACTAGGATAGTGAAAAGCATTGAACTAGACTAGATGATCGAAGATGTCGAAAGGAGGATGGTCGGCAATCCGAGTCAGCAACGGGTGGGCAAAGCTGGTTGAAAGTCAGCAGGCAGAAGAGTAGTTGAATAACAGGCCAAGGTCAAAACCAATACAGGAGTCATAGCAGAATCAGGAGACAAGAGACGAAGTCGAGGAAAACCGAGTCAATACACTGGATACACTAGGAACAATACTCAATATATGGAATGCTTTGATCGTGCATCAACACAAGTGTGTCAGTGCTTGATATATGCCCTAAACAAAGGAGTCAACTAGACAAGGTGGAGATACAAGAAAAGGCAAGAGATCCAGAATACCTGGTGAAAGTGGATGACAAAACCCGGGGAATCATGACACACATGGAAGTTAATAAAACCGACCCTTCTTACCTAACATCATCTTTGGTCTGTAGGTCATCACATGATCCTTCATTCATCAATCAGGATTATATATTTTTGTATTTTGTGCCTAGTATCTGTAGTTGCCTGTGTTTGCTGTGTACCACTGTATGTCTGTATTTGGTTTCACCTGAACAAACAATAGACTATGAGTCCTTTTGAGTTTAGTCATATTGAGAGAGAGTCCTACCCATGATTCTAAGAACTGATTTGCTTCAGATAATAATGCCATGTTGAACTTAAAAGTAATGTGCATGTTTCACCTCTGAAATGGTCCCTTTTCTTTGCACATGTGAAAAAGAAAAGAAACATCATAAATCAGGAACATTAATGCTATAAGGAAGTTAAAAATGTTCTTGCACATTTTTGCAAACTTTTGTTCATTTTTTGGTAAACTATATCTAAAGTGTAACACTGCATACGCTTATATGACAGTAATGTCAGAAGTTAGTCACCTTCATGTTTAAATTTAGCATGATGTTATGAGTCACAGATCAAAACAACAGCTTTGAACTAGAACTACACTCTCTTACTTGAGTCATATATAAATCTATATTCTATGTCTTAGACTTAACAACAGAAATCAATATTGATCTACTAAAACTCCTCTCTGTAATTAGTAATTTTATGTAAGTTTATATAAGTTAGGTGATTGATAAAGCTTTTAACATGAGAATAAATCTTCTTATATGAATTTCACAGGATGTAATATAGAGGAAGGTGACCTTTAGCACTAAGAGATGCACTAAGGATTTACAAGGGTCCCGTTTGGTGCTATTCTAGCACATTTAATAATAATAATAACTAGTATTTATATAGTGCATTTCTCCCAGTGGGACTCAAAGCGCTTTCAGCGCACTCTCTCGGAATTAACCGAATCAGCAGATGAAATAATAGATGTTATTATTACCCAATCAATGGTACTCATTTATCAACCTCGGAAGGATGAAGGGCTGAGTTGACCCTTCTGGGATTCGAACCTGCAACCTTGCGGTTTTAACAGGCTCCATAATCAGGGAATTCACCTCTGAGCTATCTCACCAGCTTTTGACCCAACGTTTGACCCAAATCCATCTTGTGGTATTCACCAAGCCGGGTTTTCCATCTTATTCCTGTAATTACTCCTCAAATATGGCTACACCGCCATGCCTTTGCCATGCCTCTGACACATTTATAATGTTTCAGTGTTTCCTTCACTAAAAGCTTATTTGCATGTTGAAATTTTACTTAATTAGCCATTTTCGTATTCCTGAGGCCATGTTTAAATGTTCTTGAGATTATTTGCCATATGCAGTAAGCTTCAATAGCTAGTGATACTGTGGAGATTCACAGAAACAAATTCCTTTCCCTGAGACTGGCGAATTATGGATTTTGCTATAGCTTTCTATGTAAACCTCTGTTTGCACATGCAACTTTAGGATATTGATATAAAATCCACCATATTTCAAAGTTCCCCATATTTCACAGTTCTCAATATTTCAAAGATCTGCACAGAAATACATCTCAAACTTTTCCATACAGACGTGTATTTCAATCTTCTCCATAGCTGCCTAATGTGAAAACTCGCAGAAGACTGAAAACGTGAAGTTTAATATTAGGCTGCTAAGGAGAACTTTGAAGTACACTGATACTGAGTTGTTTGACATTAGCCTGAATATTAGTCTGACTGCAGACATACCATTACAAACACATTAGTGAACTTTACACCAACAACTTATGCTACATAATGACCGGTGTCTACCACCTTCCCTTGCATACCTAATTCTTAGTGCGTATGGCTAATGTATCTTGTTGGCCAAGGCAAGCTGTCTTGCCAAAAATGCCTGAGTAAGGGGACAGCAGGGAAAAATTGCTGGCAAGCCAACTTGTGGGAAGGAGATCCAACTCAGAAGTGTAAAGCTATATGGTCTAAGAAGTGAACTAATCTTGCTTAAGTCAAGTCAGCCAGTCATTTGAAGTGAACATACCTACAGAGTAGCCAGCAGAGTAGCAGATCAATGTGGCGTACTATCAACTGCAATATATAATTTACACTGTGGTTGCAACTATTCTGCCTATTGTGGAGAGATGCACTAAGCAGAACTGCTGCTCTCCCTTTCATTTCCATTTCTTAGTCCTGCCCCCTGAAACAATTTACTGTCCTCTTGCTAAGACTGACCTATTGAGGAAATGGTAAAAACAGTGGGGACCCTTCCATGGCAATCTGTAAAGTCCCCTCGTTAAGAAGAATCCACAAGAGGGTGGAACTTCAGTCATTGCTGTTTGTGGCTTTTTTTTCAGTGCAACACATGCAGTGTCCAGACCCCGCCCCCCACCACACACACACACCATAGGCATAATGTCAGCAAGGGAATATATGAATGAGAAAGTTATTATGTGAGTGTGTTAAGGGGTGGATAACCTAAGTCTATCCACATGTTGTTGGACTATAACTCCCTTCACGCCCAGTTAGCTATTAGCTGCCTCATGATGTTTTAGTTTGTTTTCCAACAGCAGGAGCTAGAGAATTTTAGGTTGGAAATATTTAGGGTAAATGTAAGAATATGTGTGTGTGTTTTGGGTGAGTGTGAATGTATGAATTTAACCGTGTGGTTGTTTCATTATGATAATGAATGGGTGTAAACATTTGCATTTTATTTTGTGTGTGGGGGGGTATTTTATTGCACCTTGGACCTTTACTCAGTAGTTATTGTACCAGAGCTATTCACTAAAACCATGGCCATTCAGATATGCTGTCTCAAACATGAGGTGTAGTCAGTGCCGGATTTCACAATAGGCAGACAAGGCACCTGCTTAGAGATCCAAATTTTGAGGGATGCCTCAGCTGTGCTGGCCACACCCACATTCTGAATTGTGGGTGGGGCCAGAGCAATCTCTATATCCATGCTGTAACTTAAACACCCCTTTACAAAAGAACAGAAGGCAGGAAAAGGCAAACCAGCAATAAATAATCACACTTGAATCCAGTAATAGTTGGTCTAATACTCACATCACAAATAATGTTGTGCCAGTTGTTGGTACAACCAGCAATTTCCAGCGGGGTCTCTCTAGCTTCCCCCGATTCAGCTACTTATCCCACAACAGGAAAAAATCAGAGTCCACAGTATGAAATTAGATTTATTAAAAAATATATTATATATATATATATATATATATATATATATATTTGTTGTTTTTTTTTTTCCTTTGCCAAATAACGTCAAAACATACATAAAGTATATAAACCTGTATAACGCGTTTCGGAACAATAAAGTTCCTTTCTCAAATATCAGGCAACAGAATATATATTATTAAAAACATAATTATAATGGCAAAAAGGTCATCCCCTTTACAGGATTTTATTTAACCCCTTGGATTCTAGTGAGATCCGCAATGCGTTGGAGATCTCTAGCAACCAGGGGGTTGCTTGTTGTAGGCCAAAAGTATACTCTGTGCCAGGAAACAGTGGAGGAGACTGGTGGTGTTGTCATGTGAGGACTGGGGTGTGGGCATGGGTGGAGCTAACGGTGCTCAGAGTGCCTTGCCTTGGGGAGCCTGGAATGTAAATCCGGCCCTGGGTGTAGTAGTAAGGCAGTAAGATCCCGGTAGGCAATTAGTAAAAAGTGTGTAGTCCCCCCCCCCCCCCTTAGTAAACAAAGTTTTCCTTCTCACACTGCTTACAGCAGCCAAGGCAGTCATTCTGAGCCATTTAAGAGAAGATTAGATACATTTCTTTCAAAAGGGAACTTACAGAGTTATACTGTTTATCAGTAGGCAGATCAGGAAGGTCTGATAAAGACTAATTTAATTGGTAGCAGGAAAGCTATAAAATTCTCAGTTATTGGGGTATGAGCAGAACATTGAAATTGATGGACTTGTGTATCAATTCAACCTAATTTACAATTTTACTATGTTACTATGTAAAATTTACTATGAAAGGACACAGACGGTCAACCCTTTTATGACCAAATAAGTATGTAATGCATTGCCAGGTTTAAAATAATTAACCTTTTGAGTGCCAGAGGGGTACGCAACAAATGCATTGCGTACCCCTCTGGTATTTAAAGGTTAAGGCACAGCAGGTAGAACTAAATTAACTCTGTAAATATGTAAATATGGAACACTTTATTTTGTAAATGAAAATAGTCCTTTTTTTTTGTTTCATTAAAAAAACATGAAAAGGTCACCAGGGAAGATGAAAGATTTACATTTAGCTCTTTGTCTGCTGGGTTCTCTGACTTTTGTTCTGGTAATTGTAAAAAAAAAGACTAAAAAAATACAACACTCTCTAATTACCTTCATGCAAATATCAGTCCTACTGTTACCATCCGTGCAGCAGCTGCTCGAGCCAACAGCGGCTTCCTCCTGCGGCTCCAGCCGAAGTATTACCCGGTGGCTTCAGCCGCACTGTTGTTTGGCAGCTCCAGCCACATGAAGCTGGCGGTTCGCGCTCTTCCTGGTACTGGGTTCCGGCGCGGGTCTGTACAGCTAATGGGCGCACGTCCAAAGGAATGGACGTGCGCTCCATTTAAAAGGGCAGTACGCATTTGCAGACTCCTCCTCTTCCTGGTGCCTAAACCTTAAATACTGCCTGGACACTATGCTCAGTTGTCCTTTCGTGGTGTACAGTGCAGTTGGTTTAGTTTGTGCATTACCTGGTTCATCTGACTACCCGTTCTGGTGCCAACCTTTGATTTGTCTGACTACCCGCTTTGTGTATGACCCCGGCTTAGACTGACATTCCTTCTGGTGTGGACCTGCGGCTCTGGTAGACTACCTCCTCTGTGTATGACCTTTGGCCTGGTTGACTATCTGTCCTAGTGCTGACCTGTGACTCTGTCCAACTACTCACTCTGTGTATGACCCTGGCTAGTCCGATAACCAATCTGGTGGGGACCTGTGGCTCTCGTTTACGATTTGCTCTGTGTATGACCCGGCTTGTCTGACTACCCACTTTGGTGTTACCTGGGGTTGTCCACTGCGCACCCAGCATACTAATGCTCCAGTGGATAACCTGTGGGTGCTCTTAGTGGCTCTGGCAGACTTCTCCTTGCTTCCGTCCATTTACTGGTGTGTTCAGGTGCCGACCTGTAGCGCAGTTAGCCTTACACGGGAATGTTGTCTATACAGGTGCGGACCTGTAGCACAGTAGCCTTACTTAGGAATAGTGATGATCGAGCACCCCAATGCTCGGGTGTTCGGGTGCTCTGGCCGAGCGCCCACTGAGGCTCGAGTGCCACCCGAGCCCCATTGAAGTCAATGGGAGGACTCGAGCATTACACCAGGCACCCCCTGCTCTGATGAGGGGAGGGTGCCTGGTTCATAGGAAAAGGTCAGAAAATGATGGAAACACCACAGAAATGGTTCAGGGACAGCATAGGGAGGATGTCTGGATGCATCTTGGACTCCAACGTCGCTGCTGGGAACGATGTTTCGCCCGTAGTACGCCATTTTTACAGACTGACCGTAAAACACACAAAAAGGAAGATAAAAACGATTGTAGGCGAAAAATTGTTACCAAACAGTATTTGCTGTATATTTACTTGTATATCATCTGCAAATTCTGCAAAAAATTTCATCGATTTTTCGGAACTGGGGCCATGATTAAGAGGGAAACGTGCGCAGCGTAAAGCAGGTGTTCAACGTGGTTATGGCCCGGGTAAGGTACAGCATTCAGGAACGGAGGCCGCAGCTACCACAGGTTTTACAACATGTCCGTTTGCCCTTGTTAAGTCCAAAATTTATAGTCGGAACAGTGGGGTCTGATCCATTGAGTAAAAGTGACGAAGTGACTTAGTGGATGAAGCCAAGAACTACCTTCTGCTCTGTCGAACACCCCAGCCCTATTTAATTCAATGGGAGGACCTGAGGCACTCCGATACAACCTGTATATCACAAAATGGAGGGCCTCATTCACATTGTGGTACAATAGTTCAGGTAGTGGTCCAACACTCATAAAGCATATGCACTAAGTGAAAGGGCTGCCAAAAATTAGACTGAAATGTCACTCCAATACACCCTTTATTACACATAAAGGAGGGCATCATACACACCCTTGAAAAATTAGGATTAATGGCCTGCTGGTGACCCTCTAAAACATTAGGGGCGAGGGCATGCCGCTAAGCTGACCATCTAAAACATTAGGAATGAGGGTCTGCTGCTGAGCCGACCATCTAAAACATTATGGGTGAGGGTCTGCTGCGGAGCTGACCATCCTAAACATTATATGCGAAGGCCCGCTAGTGAGCTGACGCTATAAAACATTATATGAGAGGGACCGCTAGAGAGCTGACCCAATACAACATTATATGAGAAGGCCCGCTGGTGAGCTGACCTATACAAAAATTGTCAAACAGGGCCCGCTGGTGAGCTGGCCCTATATAAAAATTATATCACTGGGCCCGCTGGTGAGCTGGCCCTATATAAAAATTATATCACAGGGCCCGCTGGTGAGCTGGCCCTATATAAAAATTATATCACTGGGCCCGCTGGTGAGCTGGCCCTATATAAAAAATATATCACAGAGCCCGCTGGTGAGCTGGCCCTATATAAAAATTATATCACTGGGCCCGCTGGTGAGCTGGCCCTATATAAAAATTATATCACTGGGCATATGGAAGAGGAGGAGGAGGATGAGAAGATTAAGAGTCAACCATATACCCGTTTTTTGGGTGGAAGGAGTGAATGGGAATACAGAGTATTCCCATCATTGTAAATAACATATCTAAAGTGACTTTATGTTCACCCGGGGCTTTCCTCCAGTGGAGTGGAGAAGCCAGGGGAAATCCAGGCCTTGTTCATTTTTATAAGTGTCAACCTATCAGCATTTTCGGTGGAAAGGCGGATACGCTTATCTGTTATGATGCCACCAGCAGCACTAAATACCCGCTCAGACAGAACGCTGGCGGCAGGGCAGGCCAGCACCTCCAAGGCGTAGAGTGCCAGTTCATACCACGTGTCCAGCTTGGACACCCAGTAGTTGTAAGGCACAGAGGGATCATTGAGGATGCTGACACGGTCTGCTACGTACTCCTTCACCATCTTCCAAAACTTTTCCCTCCTTGTGACACTAGGCTGCGCATCAGGGTGAGGGTGCTGGCGGGGTGTCATGAAGGTGTCCCACGCCTTGGAGAGTGTTGCCCTGCCTTTGTCGGAACTGCTGTGTGCTCCCCTTTTCTCCCCTTCTCGGTTGGCCAAGGTAGCACGTACTCTGCCGCCAGCGTTGTCAGATGGAAAATTTTGGAGCAATTTTTCAACAAGAACCTTCTGGTATTGCACCATTCTGCTTGTCCTCTTCACCGGAGGAATGAGAGATGAGAAATTCTCTTTGTAGCGGGGGTCCAGAAGGGTGAACACCCAGTAATCCGTGTTGTCTAAAATGCGTATAACGCGTGGGTCACGGGAAAGGCAGCCTAGCATAAAGTCAGCCATGTGTGCCAGAGTACCAACAGGCAAGATTTCGCTGTCCTGACCAGGAGGACTCTCAATCTCCTCATCCTCTTCCTCCTCTTCTGCCCACCCACGCTGAAGAGATGGAAATAAAGTTCCATGGCTACCCTCTGTAGCGGAGGCAACCGTGTCTTCCTCCTCCTCCTCCTCCTCCGCCTCCTCCAATTGTCGCTGAGAAGACGAAGTGAGGGTGCTCTGGCTATCACCTTGTGTAAGCTCTTCCTCCCCCATTTCCACCTCTTCCACATGCAAAGCGTCGGTTTTAATTGTGAGCAGCGAGCGTTTCAGTAGACACAGAAGTGGGATGGTTACACTGATAATAGCGTTATCGCCGCTCACCATCTGTGTCGATTCCTCAAAATTGCGTAAAACCTCACAGAGGTCTGACATCCATTCCCACTCCTCACTTCTGATTAGAGGAAGTTGAACGGAGAGGCGACGACCGTGTAACAGCTGGTACTCCACTACTGCCCTCTGCTGCTCACAAAGCCGGGCCAACATGTGGAAGGTGGAGTTCCAGCGCGTGCTCACGTCACACAGCAGCCGGTGAGCTGGCAATTGTAAGCGCTGCTGCAGCTTCAACAGGCCGGCTGAAGCTGTAGATGACTTACGGAAATGTGCACACACGCGGCGCACCTTCGTCAAGAGATCATGCAAATTGGGGTAGGTTTTTAGAAATCGCTGAACCACTAAATTAAATACATGCACTAGGCATGTTACGTGTGTGAGCTTGCCGAGCTCCAAAGCCGCCACCAAGTTACGCCCATTATCACACACAACCATGCCTGGTTGCACGTTGAGTGGCGAGAGCCACTGCTCGGTCTGGTGACTAATCCCCTGCAACAGCTCTGAGGCCGTGTGCTGTTTGTCCCCAAGGCAGATCAGCTTCAGCACGGCCTGTTGACGCTTCCCCACTGCAGTGCTACACTGCTTCCAGCTACCGGCTGATGGGTGAGTGGCGCTGCGCGCAGAGAATTCGGAGGTGAAAACGGAGGAGGAGGAGGAGGAGCCAATAACGTAGGTGCTGGCGGAAACCCTGATGGAGGTAGGGCCCGCAATCCTCGGCGTGGGTAGCACCTGTGCCATCCCAGGGTCCGAGTCGCTCCCAGCCTCCACGACATTCACCCAGTGTGCCGTCAGGGAAATGTAGCGTCCCTGGCCACAAGCACTTGTCCATGTGTCAGTCGTTAAGTGGACCTTCCCAGTAACTGCGTTGGTCAGGGCACGGGTGATGTTAAGGGACACATGGTGGTGTAAGGCGGGGACGGCACACCGGGAAAAGTAGTGGCGGCTGGGGACTGCGTACCGAGGGACAGCTGCTGCCATCAGGCTGCGGAAGGACTCAGTGTCCACAAGCCTAAATGGCAGCATTTCGATGGCCAGTAATTTGGAAAGGTGTGAGGTTAGTGCTATGGCCTGTGGGTGGGTGGCTGGGTATTTTCGCTTGCGCTCAAATGCCTGGGGTAACGACATTTGGACGCTGAGCTGGGACAGGGAAGTGGATGTGGTCGCTGATGGTGCTTCAGATGGTACAGGTGCAGGGCGGGAGGTATGCGGGCCTGCACCTTCGACAGGCGATTGGCCGGCACCGAAACCAGGGGAAGAGGAGGCAGTGGTGTGGCCTGCAGACACAGATTGGCGATCCGGGCGTTCCTCCCACTTATTACGGTGCTTGGATGCCATGTGTCGGATCATGCTGGTGGTGGTGAGGTTTCTAGTGTTCATGCCTCGGCTCATTCTGGTGTGGCACAGGTTGCAAACTACAATTTTTTTGTCGTCCGCACTTTCCTTAAAAAAACGCCATACCGCGGAACACCTAGCCCTTGGCAAGAGAGATTTACGCAAGGGGGTGCTCCGTGGAACATTTGCGGGCCGGTTTGGTGCGGTCCGCCTTCTTTCTTTAGCCACACCTCTGCCTCTTCCAGCCTGTTGCAGTGCTGCAGATGGCTCACCCTCAGGACTGCTGTCATCGCTCGGCTCTCCACATTCCCAGGTGGGGTCAGTGACCTCATCGTCCACCAAGTCCTCCTCCACTTCCTCACTCTGATCATCCTCCTCATTTCTTGATCCCACCACATACTCAGTCATTGACAACTGTGTATCATCCTCCTCAACAAGGTCTTGAGACAGTAATTGTGGTTGATTTGATGGCAACTGTGTCTCATCATCATCATCATCCACTTCCTTTGACCTTAAATGCCGTTCCCCTCTGTCATCTTCTTGTGATTGGGTACCCTCTAGAGGTTGTGAATCAGGGCACAAGATCTCATGTTCCTCTGCAAGCGTGCTTGGAGAGAGGTTCAAATGAAGGATTGGTGATGAGACGAGCTCCTCACTATATCCCAGTGTGGGATCACTTCTTTGGCCAGACCCTCTATGGTGGGAGGAAGGATGATCAGGGTGAGGATTATGTTGACCAGACTCTTGGCTACTGAGAGTGGACTTGGTGGAAGACAGGGTGGTGCTTAACCGACTGGAAGCAGTATCAGCTGAAATCCAACCGACCACCTGTTCGCAGTGGTCTGACCTCGAGAGTGATGTCCTGCGACGCCCTGTAAACTGAGACATGAAGCTAGGTATGGTGGATGTCTTTCTTTCTTGTGCTCTGGCACCAGGCACAGTTTCTACGCGTCCTGACCCGCACCCTGAACTATCAGGATCACGTCCACTTCCCCGTCCCTTTTTACCCGTCTTCTTCATATTACACGGAATATGTGCCGCTAATCTGCGGCTAGGCACACTAAACAGAATGTGCCGCTAATCTGCGGCTAGGCACACTAAACAGAATGTGCCGCTAATCTGCGGCTAGGCACAGTGAACGGAATATGTGACGTTAATTTATGAATTTGCACACTAAACAGAATGTGACGCTAATCTGCGGCTAGGCACACTAAACAGAATGTGACGCTAATCTGCGGCTAGGCACAGTGACCGGAATATGTGACGTTAATTTATGATTTTGCACACTAAACAGAATGTGCCGCTAATCTGCGGCTAGGCACACTAAACAGAATGTGTCGCTAATCTGCGGCTAGGCACAGTGAACGGAATATGTGACGTTAATTTATGAATTTGCACACTAAACAGAATGTGACGCTAATCTGCGGCTAGGCACACTAAACAGAATGTGACGCTAATCTGCGGCTAGGCACAGTGAACGGAATATGTGACGTTAATTTATGATTTTGCACACTAAACAGAATGTGCCGCTAATCTGCGGCTAGGCAAACTAAACAGAATGTGCCGCTAATCTGCAGCTAGGCACAGTGAACGGAATATGTGACGTTAATTTATGAATTTGCACACTAAACAGAATGTGACGCTAATCTGCGGCTAGGCACACTAAACAGAATGTGACGCTAATCTGTGGCTAGGCACACTAAACAGAATATCCCACCTTAAAAAAAAAAATGAAATTGTGCCCCCCCAAACAAAATATAAATGCTTCCCCCACACACAACAGTCCTAAAAAGGACTTTTGGGTCTTGAACTACTACCAACACTTTTATTCTCCCTACACTGACTTTCCCTGCCTGATCGCATCTCTCCCTGGCTGAGAATGAGCAGAACTCGCGAGTCGGGTGCTATACAGCACCCGATCACGAGTTCTGCCCAGCCAATCAGTGTAATGCCAGCAGCCAACATGGCTGCTGGCATTACACTGATGTCAGAGCCTCCCCGCACGTTTATTGGCTGCGCAGCAGCCGCAAAACGTGCGGGGAGGAGACCCGAACATGGCGGGCGAGCACATGCGGTACTCGTACGAGTACCGCCATGTGCCGAGCAGAGCGATGCTCGAGCCGAACCGAGCTTCGGCCGAGCATGCTCGCTCATCACTACTTAGGAACATTGTCTGTACAGGTGTGGGCCTGTAGTAGATACTCAGGTGCGGACCTGAGGCGGCTGATCTCCTGCTTGCCTTCCGGGGTTAAGTTCGGTACCACTACAGCAGTACTATCCTTCCTGACGTTATCTATATTGTATTGTGTTCTTGCTGTTGCCAAATCATTCTGTACGTTGTGTATCTTAATAAAGATTGTGTTACCTACAGTACTGATCCAGTTCTCGTTCTTGAGTCTGTGACATCTATTTCTCTCTTTAAAACTGTGTCTGCAATACTGTGTTTTGGGTCAGAGGTATGCACTGGTCTTGTTGTTGATAAAGAGTTATTTCATCATAACCCCTCTGCTTGAATTTTTCTTTTTAAGTTGTTGGTTACAATTCAAAACATCTGTATTGTTTCTAATTACCCAAAGTAGAAGTATGAGACACCTCTCTTTTGGGATGAAGGGTGACAACTAGCTACATGTAAGATCAAATTATAATCTGTAGGTTTTCACAATAGAGTAGTACCCAATCTGACTTGGCTACAAGAAATCCAAAGGTGAAGAAAATAAAAATGAGTCTTGCTGTATGTAAGTTTGAGGTGGATTAGAGAGGAATGTGAATCCAGAAAAGTACAAAGAAGTTGCCACAACAGATCAGGAGAAATAGATATATATATATGTTGTTTATAATAAATATTAACATGTTGAAGAAAATGAAGATCATACAGCCAAAAAGTACAAATTACAAATACAAAAGTAACATGTGAGTGCTTCACAGTCCCAGCTAACTGTATATATCATTTTTTTTTCAGAACACCTTTTTTGTGATTGTAACACAAAGAGGGTTGCAGAGAAACTCAATGAGCTGATACACACTGTGTTGAAAACTGAGAATGGATAGTCATATAGCCTTCATATCCTCCTCATGTGGGATATTTGTGTAAAGACTATCCAAATCCTATATAATAATTCGCTACAAAGTCTGTAACAACTCAGTCATGCACAGTAGAGACTGCCCGCGCAGCGGCTGATACAGAGCTGGATGCTCCGATAGAGAATCCAGCTCTGTATCAGACGCGGCGCGGGCAGTCTATACTGTGCATGACTGCCCCTCGACCGGCTGGTAGTGGCACTGTGGCCCGTGTAACGGGCTCTTCAACTAGTCTATCATAATCAGAACTTTAGTGTCATCAGGATCGTTAGGAGAGATTGCAATAAGTGTGTCAGGTCCTTGAAGTAAGAAGCCATAGACTGTACAATAGGTTGCTGTAGGGTATCAAGAAAATTAGCTTATTTTTATTCTTGGACAAATAATTTTGGATGATTTTTATTTATGCAACCAGTATATAAAGGAGATATAAGAGGATCTAAAAAAACAACTGAACACTGTGGAGTAAAAATATTCAGGTACTGATTCTGAGTATGGAGGACCATAGAGCTCAAGGGGTGAAGGCTATATGTCCGTAGTTGAAGGCTGACTGGACTGAAAGCGCACCAAGTGAAAATATACGTGGTATGTAAGTGTGGCTATAGCCATTGTTTAATCTAAGAGTTTTATTAAAGAGTAAAAAGAAGGATATAGAAAAAGTACATGAAAGAGGGGGCAATGCTACTAAATATTCTGAGTGGAAAGAAGGTAATATTCATAGGAAGCCATACATACAATGATATATGGGTCATTGTGACCAAACATCATGAAAGAAGAGCTGGTTCTCAAAAGAGAAGGCAATACACTTCTCATACACCATTATCATAGTGGATTTAATAATTCAGTCTGAGAGTGAAGGAGGATTTCCAAGTTTCCACCAAACCGGAATATACATTTTTGCAGCGTTAAAGGGAAAGTGACACTTAATAAGGAAAATAAAATACACGTTTTAAGGTTTTTACATGTTTTTACATCCTTCTGAGCGGCACTGTTGCTACACCAACCTTTGGACAGCTCTGGTCAGTTGACCATAAACGTCCATAGGATGGAGGATCAAGGAACTTCTTTGATAGACTGGATGGTATGTGTTTTATTATCGTGAGACACAATAAGAGCAAATGGAAATCCCCATATGCAGATGAGGTGGACAGCACAAAGTACATCTGTTTAAACAGATGATGTAGTTGTACGGTAACTGAAGACAATTTCTTGTAAATTTGGAAGGTTGAGCCTTCATATGTAAGCTGATGCAGTTGTCTAGCCTTCTTTAGAATGTGTTCCTTGTGCAGATGACATTCCATGGCTTGTCCTCCTGCAGGTTCTTCAGATGTAATGCACTATATGCTCCCTCAATTTTCACCTGTTTGTCAGGAGGTAAGTGAAGTAAGGATGCAAATAGCTTTTACATGGTACGCATCAGGTCTGGAGGAAGCATGGATGTCTAATTCATAAGTTTATCCAAGTCATCAATGTGATATTTAATTTGCACAAGCATTTCCTCTTGGGTGTTGTAGATATATTGATCCTTTATGATCTGTTTTTGAATATCTCCCAAATCCTTCACTTGGGATCCAATCTGAATCAGCTCCTTAAGCATAGTGGAAATATCTGCTTTGAGAGAGTCTCTAACCTTCATTAGTTGCTCATCCATGTCCTGTTTTGAGGATAGCAACTTGAACTCCTTTCTGGTAGCAAATTAAGAAAAGTGGCGTCTTTATGTTTCCTAGAGGCTGACATGGCGCCCAAGGCTTTGGTTTTGAGTGAATCGGGTACTATCTCCAAGTAGCTCTTCTTAGAATGGGGAAAAAATGGGCAATACATTATTCTCTTTTGCATGTTGTCATGCCAAAAAAGGCCATTGAAATCTGGAAACTATTAATAGTGGTCCAAGAAACATAGATCAATGTTGTAGTGCTATTTGGTCCCACTCCAAAGGAGAAAATTCAATGCGCTGCTATTTTACAGCACATCAAGCTATTCCACATCTTTTTTTTAACTGTCTGTCATTTTCTACAAAGAAACCGCACCTTCAGCTGCAAGCAACTCCAGCTCTCCATCTTTGCTTGTCTGTCTCCACATGTAGCTAGTGTCAAAGCTGCAGCAGTAGCTTTCTCCTTCTCTCTTAACTGTAGTATTCATTTTTACAGTACTATACATCATTAGTGTAGACCTGTATTTGCTTCAGAATCAGCAGCTTGTAATAAAGGACCAGAGAGTTATACAATGCATTGCTTCTTCCCACTGGTCCTTTAAGTAGACTCAAGAACTCTGCCTTCTTATCTCCACCTACATGAACATGATATCCAGGATGCATGAAGTTGTTCTCTCTTGAACAAAGGTACAAGGTCAAAATTCATAGGGCCATCAGAGTTTTCTGGTCATAGTAAGTTAAGTAGGGGGTTTAGTATTAAAGTGGAACTTTCACCTTAATTCAAGTTTAAATATTTGAAAACTGTATGAAAAACTGCCTATGAGTCATGTTAACCAAAAGTCCAGCAAATGTACAGTTTAGGAGATATTCACACTTCTTTCATATGCTAATTGTGGTACCCGTGTGGTATCAGTGACATTTGCATATGCTAATTAAGCTAATAAATGATGTTTTGTGCAGTATCAGGAAGTGTTCACTTTCACTTTGCCCAGAAATAAAAGCGTGATTATCTGTTGGACTTTTGGGTAACATGACTTACAGGCAGTTTTTTATGCAGTTTTCAAATATGCAAACTTGAATGTAGGTGAAAGTTCCACTTTAAGAGGTGTCTTTTGCCCTTTGAAGAATTACAGTTATTCTTTCAGCTTTGATGTTACACAAAAGGTTTTACACTGTAGATAAAAAAGGAAATATTTCTTCAAAGAGTCTGTAGCTCAAAGAAAATGTAAACCATTCTTCATCCTTACTTTCTGAGAATCACTATAGTATGTGCTACTTCAACTTGTCTTCAGAACCAGCTGATAGAGGTGCTATAGAAATTACCTTTCAAACACCCGGAATCATGTTTTCCTAATATATATTAACCCTCTGAGTCCCAGAGGGGTACGCAATGCATTGCTTAGCAATGCATTGCATACCCCTCTGGCACTCAAAGGGTTAATGTGATTTTCTTATAATGGAAAGTGGCTTAAATAACCCTTTTGTATTACAATTTGATTTACATTACATTAATATGATTGGCCTAGAGAAAATGTACCTTTGGGAACTGAAATAGCACTAGGACATTAGCGGGAACTGAAATAGCACTAGGACATTAACGGACCATATGTGCAATATAAAGTAGAGCTATTACTGGGAAAAACAAGTGCATCATAGGCAACAAATACAATTTTTATTCATTTAAATGGGACTTTTAACTCTTTACATGGCAGAGAGATAATTCAATTTTCAAAAGGATAACATTTGAAAATGTATTTGTTCACAGTGGTGGAGTTGCTTTGCCCTAGAATTACTCTGCTTTTCCTTGTGTATATGGTACCAGACTGCACACCACAGTACATCATCATCAGTGATGGACAATGTGTGGCCCTCCAACTGTCACAAGAGTACAATTCCCACCACTTGCTGACAAGGACGGATGGAAATTGTAGCCTGGCAGCAACTGGAGGACCTCACTTGCCCATCCCTGGTATAAAGTTACATAGAGAAGGGACTAGTATGAGAATTTGTCATGTTCTGCCCCTTTTTTTATCCTTTTTCTTGCAATTCCTTGCCTGGTTTTTCATTCGGTCCTTGTTTGCCTGATCCTAATTCCATGCTTTGTTTTCTGTATTCTCTGAGTCTTTATTCAGCTCCAGAACTTCAGTGTTGGCACTTGATCAAAGTGTTCCAGTTCGTGTCTAGTTCCAGAGTGCTACTTTGTGCTTTGACCCGACTTCTCTTCAACTTTTCTCCTGCTCTACAATTTGGTACCGTGCTTATCTGATATCTTGTACTGCTTTTTCCCGCCTGATACTGACCTGGTTTGTCTGACAGCTCAACTTCTTTGACCTTTGAGAATTCCTATTCCCTGCATCCTCTCTTGTACTTTAACCACCTGTTCAACCTCTACCACCTGTCGACCCTCGAACTCCTGTCAAACCTTGACAACCCATAGACACTGGAACCTCGACCCCCCCATCGAACCTCGACCACCTGTCAAGTCTAGATACGGGTTGAACTTCGACTGTTGTCATCTGTCTGTTCCTGTCCTTTCCCTGCAATTCAGGTCCAGGATTCAGCTTTCCTGTTTAGCAGTTGTCAACTGCAGGTCGTTTGTGTGTCCTGTAAGCTCCTTTCACCTCAGTGGGTATTAGCTATTCTCTAGACTGCCATCCAGGGTTCAGGCCAGCTCCTCTGGTCGCCACTAATTTGACCTTGTGGCCAGCATTTCTAACTCAGCGTAAGATGCAGCAAGGCAGCCTGGGAAGGAGCAATCACCAACCAGTTTTGAACCCCACTTATCACTCTCAAGTATCTGGCCCACTGAGGTCTATCTTGCAGTTTACCCAGTGTTGTTTTGTTGCAGTGTTTTTGTGAGGTCTTTCCCTCACAGAGTCTAACCAAGGAGCTAACATTATATTCTACAGTGTAGATATGTTACAGTATTAGCCTGGAATCAGTGTAGTACTTAGAAGAACTAGGCGTGACATCAGTGGTGTAAACTAATTAGTCATCAGGGGGCCTTGGTGCAAATATTTTTTTGGGGAGCCCCAAAACAGAAATATTTTCACGTATGCATAACTATAATCAGTTGGTCTCTAGGAACACCCTTGGATGCTGGGGCCCAGCACAACTGTACCCTTTGCACCACCTGTAGATGCTGGGCAACATTTAAGAAAGGTGAACAATAAATTAGCATCTCAGTAGTATTGAATTGTGCATGTAATTTCAACAGTTGCTCTTTAAAATGCTGCCAGATGTTGATAGGGAGCATGGTTTTTAGCAATCCTGAAATTGCTCCCATGTCACCATTTGCACTTGAAAATGTTATTGAATTGTACCTGTGAAATACTGCCTAGTCTATATAGATGTTAACTGAGCTGTGACATTAAGAGTAAATTACAGATTGTGTGCAGTTTGATAAAAACGAACAGATTGCTGTTTGAATTTCAGTTATGAGCAATTGTAATCTTCTCGTTTTTTTCTAGATTATAAATGCATTTGAAACCCAAGTAGGTAGGACTTTCCTTTAAATAATCACAATTTTGCATGGATCCCAGGGTCCTGTAGAAGGCATTAGAATATTCTGTTTGTACACAGTGGTCCATGATCTCTTTATTTCCAGTTCCCTCCGTCTTCAAAGTTTCTGAAAATTGGCTCCTAACTTCAGAATCTGCCTCCCCTGCTGCACTAACCTATGGCAGCCTGCACTTTTCTCACACTCCTAGACTAAGATACAGACCAGGAGGTGGTGTAGGATAATCTCCTCACAAATGAACTTACCATGTTCTCCCACCTGTTCCATCCCTCACTGTCTCTTCCTTTGATGTACATTCAGTCTGCCTCTTCTTCCCACTTTCTTTGCATGCACCTCCAAATTTGTTGACACCATTTGGCCCTGTCTCCCTCACTTTTTCTCCACTGGCATCTCCACTGTCTATGATTAAGCACCTTGTGCGAAACGCGTTAGACTGCTAGTCTTGATGTGGTGTCTGTTTCCATTGAATAAAAGCTGGTTTTAATTCATCCACTTTTTTGTGCGGCATCATCTATTCTATACTTGTGGCCTTTTGAGGATTTGGATTCCTTTGCCTGCACCGTGGAAGTGAATACTTTTGGTGAGTGTTACAATCTCTATTGGCATTTAAACATTACATATTGACTCTTTCACTGCAGGAGGAGTGGTGCCGTTCATAGTTGTATTATATCTCCACTGGCATCTCCATATTTATTGTGGGTGACATCAGTATCCCAGATGACAACTCTAATGCTCTCCTGCCTCCCAACTTCCTTCTCTTGTGTCCTTCTTTAGTCTCTCACAGTGTACTGTTTCACCTATACATTGTAAAGGCGGCTCCCTTGACTTTGTCTTTTCACTGCTCAGTATCTAACTTCTTAAACTCTGCTTTTTCTCACTCAACACACCCACCAGATCAGGCTTATCATTAGGAAAGGGAGAAAAATCAAATTTATTTCCAACTAGAATTTTCTTGAAAAACCATCAATTTGCCAGTTTTTCCTTAACCTCCTGTCCAAATGTTCTCATTTTTATTAACTCCAAATAATTTCCTGAGGAACGTTGCTAGTTCCTGCTGGGGGGGGTTAGTTAGACTAAGTATGTGTGCTTCTGGTTATACCAGTGCAGTGAGACAAGGTTGGAGGTTGATATGTGCGGCTCTATGGCTAGTTAGCTACCAATGCAGTGGGACAAGGCTGGGAGGTCAGTATATGTGGTTGTTTAGTATGTGTGGGTCTATGATTACCATGGGACAAGGCAGGGGGGTTAGTATGTTTGGTCCTATGGCTATTATGGCTGGGGGTCATAGCAGTGAAAGCTGTTGGCTGTCAGGTTAGATAAGAGTTCTAGTCTGCAGGCAGCTAGAGGGGGTCTCACATTGTCCATCTTGACTACCAGCTAGTGGAACACGTCTAGGTGGCCAGTATGTGTGTGATTCTATGGCCACTTTGGGACAAGGCTGGGAATCAATCAGCATGTTAGCTATATGGCTACTGTGTGAAAAGGCAGGGGATCAGTATGTTAGCTATATGGCTACTGTGTGAAAAGGCAGGGGGTCAGTATGTTAGTTATATGGCTACTGTGGGACAAAGCTGGGGGGGTCAATATGTTAGTTCTATGGCTTCTGTAGGACAAGGCTAGGAGGCCAGTATGTGGGGTTCTATGGCTACTGTGGGACAAGGCTGCACTTTTCACAGGAATTCCCACAAAAGGTGAAACATGTCCTTTTCTTTCTTTTCTCTTAATGGGCAATTGTTGTTGCCTAGTCCTACTCATACATATTGAACCATACAGGACACTGATATACAACTATGCATCTCATTTGAACCATGACCGATCACCACTACCTTCTACCCCACTTCTACAATTTTATTGTACATTGACTCTGTAACATCTGCTTTTAATAAAGTATCCTTGGTCATGCCACAGCACCAACAATGCATTAAGCAGCAACCAGGGTATATGTAAAATAACAATATACCATCAGAGGTGCTCCCGCTCAGCATCACTGGAGGAAATTGCACTCAAAATCTGAGCTTGTACAATTTAAATTTACCCTGCTCTCATCCTGACCTCACACTTATGCTTTACTTCTCACATATCTCCATATCACCCAACCCACAATTCCTCTTCTTCACTTTTAGGGCTCGATCCAAATGTTGGCATTAAAACCAACGTGCAGAAAAAAACTGCCTTCGCGAGTTAACCAAGACCGGGTAACGTGAGATTAAAATCTTCCTTACCCAGAAAGGCTAACAAGCGATGACCAACAAAATACACGTTCACCTTAAACCTGCATAGAAAATCTTACCTAAAAACACACGATAAAAATGTTACCTAGCACCACAGCCAATCACAGCACTCCATAGTAGAAAGTTCAGTCAGAAAATCCAAAATCCACGTTGACAGTTCTGAACAGTATTCTGTGTGCTTCCCTACCCAGCCAGTAGGGGAATACAGAGAAGGCTTTCAGCACCATGGATAGCACTGAATACCATAGGGATGTGCACTGCTTACCCCTGTGGCAGTCAAAGGGTTACAATAAAGAAAACTAGTACACCAAGCACTACACAATGCCCCCCTTCGACATCCCCCCTTAGTATGTTACATATATTGCATATATGCGACATACTAACTCCATCCACATTCACCTCAGGGACTGCCATGTAGTGGGCAAATCTGTCTGATATTCAACACTTAACTCTTTGAGTACCAGAGAGGTAGGAAAGCATTGCTTAGCATGTTTCCTACCCCTCTAGTACCCAAAGGGTTAATAGGCAAGGTATGGACTACATACCTTGCCTGTATATGTGTATGTGTTTTTTAAACATTTTTTTAATTAAAAAACTATTATAAAACATATACATATTAGACCTCAAGGGGTGTGTCATGACCCCTCATGACACCTCCTACCATGAGGCCAACAATTGCTCTTTCATAACATTAAGCGCATATAAGCTATATGCAACATAGCTTATATGCGCTTTTATGGTCTATAAAATCATCAGACCTCAAAAGGGGGCACCAGGACATCTCCTGATAGCCCCCTACCATGGATCATCTATCCAAAATAATAGATGATCCATGGGGTGACCCCAAAGGCATTCACTGCCTTCTTGATGCTGCCGGTCCCATCAGTCAGTCACCCAGGGTCAAACCGGGTGACTGATTAATTGATCAGAGCGCAGAGCTGCTTCCAGAATAGTATCCTTACTTAGATTAATTCATTTTTAATTCCCTACCTCCTGTGTCCCATTGCTATTAATACTTTTGCTCCACTCTCCGTTTGAAGGAGAGTGGAGCAAAAGTACTAATAGCAATGGGGCACAGGAGGTAGCGCATTAAAAATGAATGAATCTAAGTAAATATATGTTTAATAATAGTTTTTTTAATAAAAAAATGTTTAAAACACACACACATATACAGGCAAGGTATGTAGTCCATACCTTGCCTATTAACCCTTTGGGTACCAGAGGGGTAGGAAACATGCTAAGCAATGCTTTCCTACCTCTCTGGTACTCAAAGAGTTAAGTGTTGTATATCAGACAGATTTGTCCACTACATGGCAGTCCCTGAGGTGGATGTGGATGGGGTTAGTATGTAGCATAAATGCAATATATGTGACATACTAAGGGGGGGATGTGGAAGGGGGCATTGTGTAGTACTTGGTGTACTAGTTTTCTTTATTGTAACCCTTTGAGTGCCACAGGGGTGAGCAGTGCACATCCCTATGGCATTCAGTGCTATCCATGGTGCTGAAAGCCACCTCTGTATTCCCCTAGTGGCTGGGTAGAGAAGCGCAGACTCATGCTATCCCTAACTCTCTGTTTTATTTTCCCCCGACGGTGGTTTTCTACTCTGAGTTGTGTGATGTTCTCCAAAAAAAAATAGGTGTTACATTTCTGGAGGAAAATGTTGCAATTTAACGCGCGTTAGCCCTAACTCCAACATTTGAATGGCTCTGGGCTTTGCTTCTACATTGTCCTCTATGGGTGAGATCTTGATGTTTTGGAGACGGGTGATGTGTGTTTCAGAACTGCCGTTATTTCTTACAAGTGGCAACATGTACATTGCTTACTGGCAGTACAAAGCCACCGTCGCCAGTTTTTTTTGCCGACACAAACATTTGGATCGAGCCCTTAATTCTTTACTGTGCCTAGCCCTCCACCCAAAACTACAACTTCCACTTCCTATGATCTCTCCAGCTACTTTGAAAACCAGATCAATACAATCAGGAGTGACATATTTTCTTATCACAAACCACATAACCAGACCGTTCCTTTCCCGCACGTAATATTTTCTTTACTCATGTCCAGCTGTGTAAGAAGAGGAATCTACCAAGTAACTTTCCTCCTTCCAACTCATTATCCATCCACTTGACACAATTCCATCTCAATTCCTTAGATCCTTCTCCACTTTTATAGTCCCAGATCTTCTTACCCATCTTTTCATCATGTCTCTTACTGTTGCCATATTCCCCTCTGCATTTAAATGCACACTAATTATACTAGTTTTAAATAATCTTGCCTATCAAACCATTGCCTGATCTCCTTACTTTCCTTTATAGTAACCTTCTCAACAGATTTGTATTCAACTGTCTGACCCAGTTTCTCTCTCCTCTAATTCTGCTTGCATTTGCAACACTCTGTCCAGACTGCACAAAAGTAATTTACAAACTACTCACAGCTAAATCCATGGGATACTTATCCATAGTAAATCAGCAGCAATTGACACAGTTGGTCACCCATTTCTGCTGCAAATCCTTATCTCATTTGTACTCTGTGACATAGCCCTGTCCTGGTTTTCATCTTAACTTTTAGACTTCTCTTTTACTGACTCATTTAAAGAGATAGTAATGTTTCATAATAAAAGCAGCTCCAATTAATCATCATAGTACTTGGACTTTGGAGAGTGTTATTTCAGTTCTGTCAGAGTTGTAGTTCAAGAGTAATTCAATGACAAAGTATCCCCCTCCCGCCCCTTTTACTGATGTAACACTGCTCAGCCAGATCAGAAGGGAGGTGCCCAGGTAGACTGCAGATAGGGACAATCTTCAATTAAGATAAGGGAAAAACTTGAAAAACTTGTCAAGGGGGGCAGGGCTTTCATTGTTCTCATAGGAAGAAGATTGTCCCCTTCTGTTATCTGTCTGGTCTACGGACTGGATTCCACATCTGAGAAGAGATGGCTTACACTAGGTAAAAGGGACGGGAGGGGAAACTTTGCTTGTGAATATCTTCATGTTTTTTAATGCCTACAAAATAAAGATAAAATGAAGTATTACTATCCCTTTAATATGATCTCTTCTCCTGTACCTCTTTCTGTTAATGTAACAAGGCTCAGTTCTTGGTCCTCTACTGTTCTCTGTCTACAGTTCCTCCCTTGGTAATCTAATCAGTTCATACAGATTTCAGCCTCTTGCTTGCATCTCAACTTACCAACTGTATCAACAATTTAATTGTAGATGTCCCACAGTTTCTTAAAGCTGAATATTTCAGATACAGATATCTCTTTTAATATCAACAACTGATCAGAACACCAACTTCACAGGTCAGTTTCCTGGGTATCATCATTGACTCTGACCTCTCATTCATTTGCCACATCCAATCACACAATCATTCCAATCCTTCCTCATTCATCCATAGAACATTTCCAAAATATGACCTTGCCTGACAAAAGATGCTACATGAACACTAGTTCACATTCACTCACTCGTCATAGCACTCCTCAACTACTTTAAAGGGATAGTAATACTTCATTTTAACTTTATTTTATTTTGTAGGCATTAAAAAAAACATGAAGAACGATATAAGTCTTATCTCTCAAACCTTTATGGTTTAAGAGCTATTCACAAGCAAAGTTTCCCCTCCCGCCCCTTTTTCCTAGTGTAAGCCATCTCTTCTCAGATGTGAATCTAGTTGTAAGACCAGACAGATAACAGAAGGGGACATTCTTCTTACAATGAAAACAATGAAAGACCTTCCCCCCCTTGACAAGTTTTTCAGGTTTTTCCCTTATCTTAATTGAAGATTGTCCCTCTCTGCAGTCTACCTGGGCACCTCCCTTCTGATCTGGCTGAACAGGGGGGGGATACTTTGCTTGTGAATATCTCTTAAACCATAAAGGTTTGAGAGATAAGACTTATATCATTCTTCATGTTTTTTTAATGCCTACAAAATAAAATAAAGATAAAATGAAGTATTACTATCCCTTTAACGCTGTACTAACTGTTCTTCTTGGCACCACTCTGATCTATCTTGAATGTTGCTGCCAGGTTTGTCCTTCTCACAATTCTTCTGTTGTCCCATTCTGCCAAGTCCTACAACAGCTCCCCATAGACTACCAGATCAAACACAAAATGTTAATGCTGCTTTACAAAGCCATTCACAAGTATGCCCCCCACACATACCAAGCCTCATTTGCAATAATTTTTTGAAACACTCTTTGCACAATGCCAATGATTTTCTACTCTCCTCCTCCCTAGACATAACCTCCTTTTATATCTCCAAAACTATTCAAAAGTTGCCCCCTATCTCTGGAACTTCCTGACACTCTCTTAGACCCTCCCTCCTCAATGCTTGTTTAAAAACTCATTTGTTATTAACCCAAGAATTGTTTTTACAGATTATATTCCTATTTATATATTTCTGTACATAATTAGCTTAATGTGACATTCATTTATGATTTTGTTATTCATGGAAAACAATAATTTTGTAATTTCAGTGTTCATCTAATTAACAGTATTAGTTCTTTGCTATAATAAGCTAATATATGATAGATGGAAGAATAGAGTGAGAAAGCGGATATAATTAATGAAAAATCGTTGGAACCATTATGCATTCTCAAGGTAGAAACGGTATTGGAATGCATTCACTGGAGAAATATGTGACAAATGTTGTGAAACAATTTTGCTAATGCACACCTTATAAATAACAATCCTGAGATCTTAATGCTAGGATTTGCAGCGTCAGTAAAAATGATCAAGGACAAACTTTATCTCTGACTTAAACTACCATGAGCCAAAAACAAATATATGATTTAGCTGTCTATTTTTGTAAAATGTTCTCAATCAAATTATACTGTATAGAACAGGAGTAGGCAAAATGTGGCACACCAGCTGGTAAAGAGTAGAGACTACGATTCCAGTGTCTATGATATTCTATGGTTGGTTGTGGATAATGGATGTTGTAATCTCCAGTAGCTGGTGCCAAAGGTTTCCTACTCATGCTATATATATATATATATATATATATATATATATATATATATATATATATATATATATATATATATATACTAAAGATACTGTGCACTTAAAGGGACACTATCACCAAACACAAATTTGGATATTTTGAAAGAGCTTTAAAATCACCTGTATGTTGTATTAGTCATTTTCATTTAGAAAGCTATTTTTTTGAGTTATTAGCAGTTATAGAATATGCTAATTAAGGCAATCTGTGCAGGCACTTCCTGACTTAGTGCTTCATTACTAACCACCACCACCATTGATGGACAATGCTAGGGGTCTATCAAGGAGAGGGGGAGATTATGTAGGGTAAGACATGAAATGATTTCTTTAGTACTGAAATGTTTACATGTCAGTGAGGGGCTTTGGTAAGGTAGGGCTAGGATAGGATGAGCTTTCTCTCTAATTAACTATTTACTCAATGACCTGAGCCAACAATGAGAGATCATCAGTTAAGCATAGAGGAAAGGTACTTTCGAATAAAACAAAGGCAGGGTTTTTTTACATTAAGAACAGTAAAGTTATGGGATTCTTTGCCTCGGGATGCTGTGCTTGCTAATACTGTAAGTGCTTTCAAAAAAGTAATGGATACCTAACTAGCACAGACCAATACTGAGAATTATGACAGATGGCTTCAAAGCAGATAGGATGTTGATCCAGGGAACTTATCTGACTGCCATTTGGAGTCAGGATGGATTTTGTTTTACACATTTGAGGCTTAATAGGAAATAGCTTCAATGGGTTTTTCTTTTTTTGCCTTCCTCTGGATTAACATGGATGATTTGGCATGGACTGGAGTTAATGATCATGGTGTTTTCAGCCTCATCAACTATTTTACTTACTATGTTATACAGCATACATTAGTTTACATAATCAATTACTCTGAATAACTTAAAAACTAGTTTTCTAAATGAACAAATGGTTTATACAGAATACAGGTGATTTGGAAAGATGTTTCAAAATCACCAAAGCTGTTTTTATGTGATAGTGGCCCTTTGATTCATGGTGATTCCAGACCATATCCATAGTGTGGTTTATCAGTTTTCAGTTAGAATTAATTGTAAAAAACAGATTTAGTGAAAAAAATCTCTGTGTGTAGCAGACCTCATTTCCAAACTAGGTTGTTTTTTTTTTGGGTGGGGGGTTTGAAGAAAGACGGAACAAAGAGTTATTAGGAGAAAACAAGAGCAAAGGCAAGTTGAAGTATTACTGTGATCTGCATCCACCTTGATGAAACACAGCTGAAACCCTTTACAATACAATAGTAATATCACCCACTTATGTACACCTTTCTCCAGGTTCCAGTGATTGAACCCAGTGATTGGATCAAAAGCAGTATTTACAGCTCCAAGATGAGTCAAGAGCTAAAAGCCCCCCAGGGCTCCCCATACTCCTGTGGATCCAACCCGCCCCTCTACCCACGTTCCCATATCTTACTTGCCCTCAGCAGCATGCTCACCACCATACAAACCCCTGCAACCCTGTGCATACACATCAGCTGGGTAGAACAAGTAGCATAGGGCAACCATTGGTAGGCAGGCCAACTCCCTGAGCAAGGCAACAGTCCCCAGGACCCCCTGCCCTGCGTCCCTAAACACTGTCTCCCGCCAGTGGGGAGGGATGGGGGGCCAACAAGCTCCAGAGCCAGAGAGAAGAATAAATAAATAAATATAACAAAAAAATCATTATACATGTATGGATGAATTCAAATACCTGAAAACAATCAATAATGCACTAAGTTGGAAATGACACGAGTTGCAGATCTAATTGGTCAGCAATATGCAAAAACTGGAAACTAATGTTCATAGAGTCCCAAAGAACAGTGCGTGTAGAGCATAGAAAGTCATGCAAAGTCTAGGGGGTTAAGAACCTAGGTAGGTCCATCAGAGGGCCATAACAACGGAGGACCAATTTGGCCAAAGAGTCAAGGACAAAAGCAACTCGGCTGGGGGAGTTACTCTTTGCCATTTCTCCCTTGAAATTTGGGAAGTTGCTGGCAGACCTGAGTGCAGGCCTAAGACCAGGTTCTCAGATATGCACAGGTGCAAAGTTCAGATTTCACACAATTTCGCCACGCTCAAAGTGTTGTAAACAACAGGGTAACGCAAATGGGTAGCCCCACTGGTATGCAATATGCTGCTCCTAAAGGGCCATGGTAAGGAGTTTCAGGCACTCGGCATCTGCAGGGTAAACACTGACAGGTTGTTGTAGAGTTGGATCTCTACATTGTCATAGGTCAAAGAGTGTATCCGTCTGCAGGAACAAAAGCAAGCAACAGATAATGGAGTAGGGCCTCCCTCCCCCCCCCCGTGGTGGACCTGGGGCGCAAAGCCCTGTGCACCCACTCAATTGCTATATTAGATTGGTCTACATCCAGGATCTTATTGAAGAAGCACGAAGAGTGGGTTTAAGCTCCTGCGTGGAGATAGATTCTAGGAGGCTCCAGATCTTTATGTTATATCTCTGATCTCAATTTTCAGTATCATCAAAATGGAGTTTCAGTGACATAATCTCTTCCTCTTGTTGAAAAAGATGCTGCTGCATGTCTTCTTGTGTGCAAGTCAAGCATTCAGTCATCTCCTCCATGTCTGAGACTTGAGAGGTGCTGGAGGTCCTCCTTCAATGTACTTATGTCTTCTTTAAGCATATTGTGGGCATTGTGGGCATTTTAATATCAAGGCCTCAATTTCTTCCTTCATAGGCAACCTTCCTCTAGACTGTAAGCTCTCACGAGCAGGGCCCTCTGATCCTTCTGTTCTCCACATATGATTTGTACTATTTAATTATCTCTATATGCCTATCCCCTATTGTAAAGTGCTGCGGAATAAGTTGGCACTATATAAATAAAGATTATTATTATTATTTTAGATCCTTTCTCTTGGCAAACTGCTGGAGATCTCCTTTAGTCTGGAACTTTTTTATGTCCTCCCAGGTAACCACGAGAGCCTTGCCTTTTGAAGAAAGCAGGCTTGCGATGTGCACCAGGGCTGTCTATGTTGGTAATCACCGGAGAGCACAGTCGAGGCTAGTGGAGTCAGCTAGGAATGCATGATTGTCCCACACCTGTTCTTCCATTCAGATATCAACCCACCTCCTGAGGCATAGCATCAGCCAGTGAAGATGTGAAGTGAAAGCTATTTGTTTATTCTCGAGACGGAGCAACTCTAAAGTGAGACCATTCTTGTTGGGGTTTAGCTCCACCCCCCAATGAAACTACTTTTATATTTTGTTTTTCCAGTATTTTTTTTATTTCATTTTTTTACTAGTTGTCCCTATCAGTGCCAAACAAATAACAAACACACTCTCTGTGCAACTGCTTCTTCCCCCAGCCTCCCCTAACACAGAAATAACAGACAGGTCAGAAGGAACTTGGATCACATCTGCCTGTATCTTCCCAGTTAGTCACACAAAATTTTGTGGGTATATGGGCTAAATCTTGTTTGCTCCCTACACACACACCCCCAGCCTCCCCTAACACAGAAATAACAGACAGGTCAGAAGGAACTTGGATCACAGCTGCCTGTATCTTCCCAGTTAGTCACACAAAATTTTGTGGGTATATGGGCTAAATCTTGTTTGCTCCCTACACCCCCCCCCCAGACTCCCCTAACTGTGAGGCGACAGCCAGATCAGGATGAAACTTGGATCACAGCTGCCTGTGTCTTCCCAGTCAGTCAATGAAGATGTTTAGGTAATTGGGGTAAATCTCCTTTGCTCACTTCACACACACTGCTGCCTGGATCACTACTGCCTATCTCAGTCAACTAAGATTTGGGGATATTTTGGGTAAATCTCCTTTCTCCCTTCACCGTCCCCCAAAACACAAAAAAAAAATTTCCTGCCTACAAGACTCTCTAAACTACTCTCCAAATTTAATTTATTTGCCTATCCTAATGACCAATTTTGAGAAAAGTCTTCAGGAAGGAAACATTTAACACAAATAATCACCAGTCACCATCATGAAGCTAATGCAAATATACTTGTACTAGTTGAAAAGCCCATGTACACGGGCCACAGCAGTCACGTGCAGTACTGACTGCCCGAATGCGCCGTGGCTGATACGGAGCTGGGCACTCCAAATTCAGACTGGCGATCACATGAGCCGGCACAAGCAAGAAGGGCTGAGACTGAACGCCCCAGTCTCGGAGCGTTCAGTCTCAGCTGGAATTAATGATAGCTGCATGAACGGAGGCACGCTGCTATCATTTAAGCCATGACGGTCCAGGACCATCATGGGTCCTTAAGGGTATAACAACCCATGATGGTCCAGGACCATCATAGGTCCTTAAGGGGTTAAAACGAGACAAAAATAAGGCCCATCTGGCCTGTCTTGGCGGCAAGGGCTTAGCTTCCGACAAGTAGGTAAGGTTTTTATGATTCGTGAGGTTTAGGACTGGCAAGAAAGTTCCCTCTAGCAAATGTCTCCAATCTTTGAGAGCCGGTATTATCGCCAGAAGCTCTCAATCACCAATCTGATAATTGCACTCCGCAAGATTTAGCTTCTTTGAGAAATAACCACACGGGTGCAACTGGCTCTCAGTAATAGGACCTTGAGACAGGAGGACGCCTACTCCTGTCTCAGACGCATCAACCTCAAGTATGAATGGAAGCTCAGGTTTCGGGTGTGCCAAAATGGTGCTGCGGCAAAAGCAGCTTTTAGTGACTCAAATGCCCTGATGGCTTCCGCGGACCAATGAGTGGAGTTACCATCTTTTTTGGTCATGTCGGTAAGAGGTTTTACAATAGAGGAAAAATTGCGGATAAATTTCCTATAGTAGTTCACAAACCCGAGGAAACGTTGAAGGAAGCAGAGGCCTATGGGTTGCGGCCACTTGAGAACAGCCAAGAGTTTTTCAGGGTCCATAGCAAAACCGACCTCTGAAATTACGTACCCCAAGAAGGTGACCTGTTTGCGGTGGAACTCACACTTCTCTAATTTGCAAAATAGGTTATTTTCTCTTAATCTTTGCAAGACTCAGTTTACATCTGCGTGGTGGATTTCCATGGAGGAGGAATGGATCAGAATGACATCAAAGTATACCACCACTCACTGTTGGAGCATGTCCCGGAAGACATCATTCAATAATTCTTGGAAAACCGCAGGAGCATTGCAGAAACCAAAGGGCATTATGAGGTATTCATACTGCCCACTCCTGGTGTTAAATGTGGTTTTCCATTCATGCCCTCCTTTATCCGTACCAAATTATACGCCCCTCGCAGGTCGAGATTAGTGAATACCTTAGATCCTTTCAATCGATCGAATAGATCAGTAACTAGTGGAATAGGGTAGGCTTTCTTAACCGTGACATGATTGAGCCCCATGTAATCAATACAGGGTCTCAGTTCACCACTCTTTTTCTTCACGAAGAAGAATCCGGCCCCAGCAGGAGAGGAGGACTTGCAGATGAACACCCAGGACAGTGCATCTGCAACATACTCCTCCATGGCCTTATTCTCCACGACAGAAAGAGGGTAGACTCGACCTCGAGGAGCTATGGAACCCAGTTGTTGTTGTTTAAAGGCACAATCATATGGGTAGTGATGCAGAAGCTCACCAGCCCAGCCCTTATCGAATGCATCATGGAACTCTTGGTACTCGTCAGGCAGCAAGGATGTGGTTAGCACCCTCCCCACTTTTACTAGGCATGTCTTGGAACAGTTGGGTGACCATGCCATGACTTCAGCCCTTGCCCAATCGACCGTGGGATTGTGTTTGTGCAACCATGGATAACCCAGGATCACAGGATAGTGAGGAGACTGGATCACCTGGAATTGTAAGGTTTTGTGATGGAGAGCCCCTACAGCCATAGCCAAAGGAGCGGTTTTGTGGGTGTCCTGCTGTGGCTGTGGTGGTCTACCATCAATTGAGCGCAAGTAGAGTGGTACGGAACTGCAATGGAATGGAGTGCTTCTGGGTGAAGTCACTGTCAACAAAGAGGCCCGCTGCACCGGAGTCAATAAGTACCTCTGAAGTAATGGAACTTTTGCCCCAAGAAAGCTGAACGGAGACTAGTGGTTTATTAGTATGAATATCCGGGGACGGTGAAACGCCACCTAAGGTCTCTCACCTATAAGACCTTAGGTGCGGTTGTCCTGGACATGTGGGACAATTTTGCAGTAGATGCCCTGCCTTACTGCAGTAAAGGCACAAGCCCTCCCTCCTCCTCAAGGCCCTTTCCACAACTGAAAGATGAGTGAACCCAATCTGCATGGGCTCCACATCGCCTGAGGTTTCGAGACTAGGAGGTGTGGGAGGAGAGGGAGGTAAAGATGGGGACGAAAGGCACGGAGTTAAACAGATGGGATGCCTCCGCAGGCGCTCCCTAAAGGAAGGTCTCTCACAGATTCGGGAGTCAATCAGAATACAATATGAGACCAGTTCCTCTAAATCACTGGGAAGGTCCCGGGCTGCAATCTTATCTTTAACCGTATCTGAAAACCCATTAGAGAAAGCTGCAACAAGAGCCTCATTATTCCAACCAACCTCGGCTTCCAGGGTACAAAACTCTATCTCATAATCAGAAACCATCCTAGTACCCTGCTGGATGGACATTAGGCGCTTGGCAGCCGAGGCGGAGCAGCCTGGTATATCAAATACCTTTTTAAAGGATGCCACTAACTCAGGGTAATTGCATACAATAGGTTTCTGTGTCTCCCAAAGGGGAGTAGCCCAAGCCAAGGCCCTGTCAGAGAGTAAGGAAATCACGAGGCCCACCTTACTCCTGTCAGATGGGAAGGACTGTGGAACCCTCTCCAGATAAGTGCCAACCTGGTTTAGAAAACCTCTGCATTGATTAGGGTCACCCCCATGATGCTGGGGAAGCGGGGCAGACCCTGTCATACCTCTCGCAACACTGGAATCACCATTGGCAGCAAAAGCGGGAGCTGCAGCAGCTATAGGGTCAGCCTGCACCGAGGACCGCTGAGGCTGTGGAACCAGATGCTCAGTACGGAGCAACAAAGCCTGAAGGGCTGCAGCAAACTGGTCCATGCACTGGTCTACCTGGTCTAGCCTTAAAAAATATATTCAGCGGATTGCCTTCATCTCCAGAGTTCATGTTCCTTGTTTACTGTTAGGGACCAGGAACCAGACAGGAAAAAAAAGGCAAAATGCAATACACCTTTATTAGTGCAACAAAAACAGAAGCATGATCCAAGAGCATAAACCAAAACACACCAGGGTCAGGAACCAAGACAGGTATTCATCTGAGCTGGAGTCAGGAAATCAGAGGTCTGCAATGTCAGGAACAAGCCAAGGGTCAGAAGCACAGAAGTCTGTGAAGTCTGGAACAAGCCAAGGGTCTGGAACACAGCAAACAGCAGAGCAGGAAAATCCACAGCAGCCAGCAGCAACAGGTCAGCAAACAAACACAATGACAATAGGGAAGTGAGCCAAGCTTCTATCAATACCCTTGGAGGGTTGGCTGATAACAGTCAGGTGAGTAATCAGAGAGGTCAGCTGATTCAACCTGAGCCAGAAACTCAGAAGACAGCATCAGTGGATAGTAGAGCACTAGATTAGCTCAGACAGCAGAATCAATAGACATAATGGGAGCAACTCAGCAAAACTTGACAATGTGTGTGAATGAGTGTGTATGTGTATGGAAATGTGTTGGGAGAGACCAATGCAGGGATGGAGAAATGTGTGTGGATGTGGGGGGGGGGGGTGCCTTCAGATAAAGACAGACAGACAGATAAAGGCACTGCTACCAATAATGTCACTTATGAAATAGCTTGCCAAATCTGAGTTGACTTGGCATTGAAGGACAAGCTACAGATGATTTTGTCCACACTTGGGTTTTGCTCACAGCAATAAGCGAGACAGTATACCTGCTTTACTAATTGGTTTATACTAAATACTTGCTCACTTCTGGTTTCACGGCAATAGTGACTTGTACCATCTGAGGTGTCTTGATGTTGGTGGGCACACCTCACCTGCTTTTGCCCACAAACGCAACTATAACTTCATTGTTTATTATCAGCATCATACACGTGTACCAATTCAAGGGCTCAAATGAATACTTCCCAACACAGAGCTCTTTTACAGTCACAATAACAGGTTATTAATAAATATCATAAAATTCACTCTTTATTTTAAAAGAAAATGGCATAAGAAATAAAGTCACTCGTATGAGTTGGTAACATGATGCCACTGAGGAAGCGGCAGAGCATCACGAAACGTGTTTGGTGTTGAGGATCAACATTAGCGCCTATTTTCTTATTTTGAATCTTATATTAAAATATTATTAATTGTGCATTTATTATTTTAAAGTAAATATTTGGATACAAGGCAGTCTCCATGGACATTTGTTGTACTCCGAGCCCAGTACTAAGGAGCATTCCCTTAACAAGAGTATCCATTAACTACTACAATAGTAAAAAGAAGGATATGAGGGAGAGGTAAGAGGCTCATAAAGGAGGACCGAGAGGAGTTGTCATGGGAACCGACCGATACTGGAGGTCAGATGACCTAGAGGTGGAAGTAGCCTCTAAAAAGATTGAGTACCCATCTGGAAGGGGGTGAAAGGAATAAACTGTTTGATTTTTTTAATCACCCAGATCACACTTAGATGGATCTCTTGCCCTGTCCCTTTCTTCTTTTTGTACTATCAGTAACAAGTCACTTGTTATTTATTGGTAAAACGTTAGGATACAATGCGCAGACTTTCTATTTTGTTTAAATTATTAAAGGGATAGTAATGTTTCATAATAAAAGCAGCTCTAATTAATCATCATAGTATTTGGACTTTGGAGAGTGTTATTTCAATAATGTCAGAGCTGTAATTCAAGAGTAATTCAGTGACAAAGTATCCCCTCCCGCCCCTTTTACTGATGTAACACTGCTCAGCCAGAGCAGAAGGGAGGTGCCCAGGTAGACTGCAGAGAGGGACAATCTTCAATTAAGATAAGGGAAAAACCTGAAAAACTTGTCAAGGGGGGCAGGGCTTTCATTGTTCTCATAGGAAGAAGATTGTCCCCTGCTGTTATCTGTCTGGTCTATGGACTGCATTCCACATCTAAGAAGAGATGGCTTACACTAAGTAAAAGGGGTGGGAGGGGAAACTTTGCTTGTGAATATCTCTCAAACCATAAAGGTTTGAGAGATAAGACTTATATCGTTCTTCATGTTTTTAATGCCTACAAAATAAAACAAAGATAAAATGAAGTATTACTATCCCTTTAAATAATTTATTTGTTTAGAATTAATGACATCTATAAAGAGATAAATGTATCTAATCATGTTCTATTCACCCAATTAATTAGTGCCTAGCTACAATGGCAATTCTTATCTCTGTTAAAAATACCCGTGCTTTGCCAATATCGGCCTCTGAGTTCCTTATTTGAATTTATTAGCAACCCTGTTGAATATTCGATAATTTCTAGTGTATAGAAAATAATTTGTGGAAATTAACCCATTAAGAACCAGAGGGGTGTACAGTGTATTGTGCAGTTGTGTACCCCTCCTCTCCTTAACCCTTTGAGTGCCAGAGGGGTACGCAACGCATTGCTCTGCAATGCGTTGCGTACCCCTCTGGCACACAAAGAGTTAAAGTGATCAATATAACTTTCATGTATTGAACCTATCTCTGGTAATGAATGTATAGTCATTCTTGTGTATACAAAGACAACAGTTCTATTGATGTGCTTTCAAAAAGAGAGAAAAAAGAAATATAGCCTTGAATGTTTTATGTTTTGTTTTAATCAGATTTACCGAGCAATAATTATTCACTCATTAACTCTGTCAACATTGTTGAAGTAAGGGAATTAAAGTGAAGCCGAATAAATTAGAAAGTCAATGGATTTACATCAGCAAACCAAGTTTAAAATAACGAGCAGTAATTTTGTGTTAGAAGCAATAGGGGGTCTTCTTGATTTTTTTTTATTGAAATACTTTAACCTGTTATTAGTAGTTAATTAAGTAATAAATAAGCCATTGTCCGTGACCAATAGCATTAACTGGATATAAATGTTTTGCTTGATGAGATAACGGGTTTATAGGAACACTGAAACCTAGTGATAATAAATCCCTACTTTTCTTAATCTGGGTAGAAATCTTAATGGCCACTAATGAATTAATTCTGCATGGATCGGTTCTCCAACATTAATCTTTAATTGGTACTAGATATTATATCCATGGAGGCAAACATGATCTTCATTGCTGGATTCCAAGGAAAACATGCACTTAGCTGTGATAAAGTGGAAATGTCTTCTGCAGTGAGATATACTCTTCAGTTCCTATATTATTCTGTGGAACCTAAGAACTACTGTCTCTCTAACTTGAGAAATCTTAAAGGGATAGTAATACTTGCAAATTACTAATCCCCATATTGTAGCTTTGTTAAAAAGAAACTTATTGCCCCCAGTGTTATCTCTCAAACCCTTATGGTTTGAGAGATGATAGCGCTCAAAGTTCCCCCCTCCCTCCCCCTTCCCTGACTGAACGCTGACTGCAGGGACATCTGGTATTACTTGCATCAGGCGGCTCTGCAGCATTGCCGAGATCTCGTTTATAAAAAAGAAATCTTTCACTAAAACCGTCTTCTACGTGTGCTTGCAAACCAAGCACACGTAGAAGACTGTTTCAGTGAAAGAATTATGTTTTATAAACACGATCTCGGCTCAGCTGCAGAGCCACCTGATGCACATAAGACTGTCGTACGACAGCTTCCCCTGCAGTCAGCGTTCAGTCAGGGAAGGGGGAGGGAGGGGGGAACTTTGAGCGCTATCATCTCAGACCATAAGAGTTTGAGAGATGACACTGGGGGCAATAAGTTTCTTTTTAACAAAGCTACAATATGGGGATTAGTAATTTGCAAGTATTACTATCCCTTTAATGTGTATGTGCCATAGACTATTATAGGAAATACAGTGTTTATGCCACAGGAGATGTTATCTCCACCCTATCACCTCTTTATTACACCTTAGTGCATAACCTCCCATGACTTCCTAAGAGGAGTCCAGTGAGAGGAATTTGGGGTCATGGGGGAGATGCACCAAGGGATGATGCTATAGTGATGTGTGTTTGGTGATGTGTGGTGAGCACATTGCTCTGAAGATGGAGACACACATCGCTACATGCACTAAAAATTAGGGATACAAGGGGAAGGGTGGAGAATTCATTCTTTAACATGCAGGGTTGTCAAAATGATGGCAATGTCTAAGGGATACCCTCTGTTACACATCACCAACATTATGCCAACCTTCTGTTCCCTCACTTTCCTAGGAGTGGATGTTCATTTGATGTGATTCATATCATTAAAGAAAAGGGTGAGATAGTAACATATGGTGCGATGCAAGAAATGTTCACATCGGATAAAGGCATTTTTGTGCGCAGATAGATTTTGCGCATATTCTAATCCAGGAAACTAAATACCGAATGCTTCTTGAATTGTGCATGAAAAATAAAATTTTACGACAATAGTACACAGACATATAAATTAATTCTCAATAGCAGTTCCTGCATTAGGCGCATTCGCTATTCCACTCACACAGATTCATTAATCTTAGCCACTCCCACAAAAAATAAATACATGCAGCCGTTCGATAATCTTGAATTTTCATGCGCAATTCAACAAAATCATGCGCAAACCTATTTCCTAGTGGTTTTCACACAGGAAACAGCGATTGCGCACGTTTCCTGCATCGCACCAATAGTAACATAGTAAATTAGGTTGACTAAAGACACAAGTCCATCAAGTTCAACCTTCTCCTCATACCCCAGTAATTTTATAGATTTCCTGCTACCAAATAAGTTAGTCTTTATCAGACTTTCCTGATCTGCCTACTAATAAACAGTATAACTCTGATGTTTTGTAATCAGAATGAAAAAGTTCTCATGCTATTGTCCATCAATTCTCAGACATATTACCGTCACTTCTTGCATCAAATTCCGCTATCTCCATCAAAGGGAGAAAGCAGTCAGTGGGTGTGATACTGATGGGTATTTAAAAAAAAAAAAAAAGAACAAACATTATTTTAGCCGTCTATTTTTTTGTCTGATTAATGTAATATTTTTCCAACAAAATAAAAATGGTCTAAATTTGAAGTAATATTATCAGGAGTGAGACATAGTAGTATGGAGTTAACTGGTAAAAAAAAAAGATTGTTTGAAAATGTGCCATTTTAAAGACAAAAAATGTCTTTGTTTTTTAAAAGTTTAGGATTTACAGACAAAATTAAAGGAGAAAGCAGAAATCTTTACGGCCATTAGGGTTTTTCTGGCCACAGTAAGGTAAGCGAGAGGTTATTATTAGTTGCTACTTGCCCTTAAAGGGATAGTAATGTTTCATAATAAAAGCAGCTCTAATTAATCATCATAGTATTTGGACTTTGGAGAGTGTTATTTCAATTCTGTCAGAGTTGTAGTTCAAGAGTAATTCATTGACAAAGAAAATAGAACAAGAGACAGCGCACAAGCGATCTGAGTGTAGTATGGTCACAGAAAAAAATATATATATTCAATATATTACGATCATACAAGGACCTGATCAAAAAACATCAATATTTATTGGATACAAAATAAATAAATAAAAGAGGTAACAGTAAAGGAATATTGGGAGAATAATGATAAATATTAAACCATATTTAGTAAATAATATGTTAAAAAGAATCTCAATCAAAGATAAAAATAAAGACTAACACCCTTATATATGTATGAGGGATATAAAGGGTATACATATACACATGAACAGTTTTAGGTATGCTATATGCTATTTACTATATGTTTTGGCTTTGAATGATGAGGGAAATTTTTATGACATCTGGATGCCCTTAGCTCTCCACAGTATCAATGACCATATGACTCAATAGTTTTCAGTTTGATTTTCCATTCGAGCATTTACGTCATCCTCCGTCTATATATATATAAAAAAATGTGGCTCTATTCAAAATTCGAACTATGAATCACTTGCCCCAGTACGATCTGCTTTTTCTTTTTAAATCAATCTGTCTGGGGCTATAATCTCTTCTTTGCCTACCTGGATTCATTTTCTACACACCTATATAGTATAATGGTGAGCTCGAATAAAGCTGTTGGCTATCTATTCATGCATTTATTGAATTGTTTCATACATCACACATTTAGAGGTTGTAGTGATGTGGCTCACTACTTCCAAGTTATTAGAACTTTCCCCTCTAATCTGGATTATATGCTCTTACACTCATATAGTCTGTTGATATACTATATATCGCCATATAACATCCATTTATGGTAATATTTAACATACTGTCTATGTATAAGTTGTAGTAACATCTTTGACTCATGTCCATAATGCTCACTCACCCTTGATTTAGCGAATATGCATGATCAGTGTCTACTGTATCTTTGTTGATATTATCTATCGATTGAGATATTTTATACACTGTTTATGTATAAGCTGTAGTGATATATCTATGCCCTCTATGTACACCAGTGTCATCCCACATTTTAGTGAACACAGCACGATTAGTGTTGATGATACTTTTTATTATGCGTTCTTTGGGTTTAACACCCACATCGATAACGTGCTAATGCATTATCTGGGCTGACACAATGCAGTGCTACAATTAGTTTACCCCCCACCGGGATCCATACCTTGATAATAAATTAACATTTCTTATAGTGGTGGATACATCGATAATAATGGCTTGATGGTGCTGGTGAAAGATGGACCGGCGATGTCTCAGGTCTCCCACACATCGCACAGCAAGCAAAATATTTGGCTCTCTTTGTTATCTGCCAATGTCATTTTCAGTGATTGCATCTAATCAGTTCACCATTATTATGAGATTTATTCTCATCTTTTTATGATGTTTAATGACCTTTGATTTGTGTATAATATTATATTATTATATTCATGAGCCCTCTTCCCCGAAGTGCTATACTTCTTCGAGGTGAGGGAAACTAGTTTACTTGAATTAACTATGTGTCTATTGGAAGTATAGATCATATATTTTGTTGCTATATTGGAATTTTTATATACAGATTTTAGATAACATTGTGTATACTTTTTGTAACACTTTAAACTTCTATAGGACATTTTTTTAAAAACTGTTAGCCCGCGCTCTGTGCGACTTAGATCGACTGATATTTCTGTTTTTTCCTGAGGAAGGGGCTACAAGCCTTGAAACGCATTGAATAAATTTCGGGATTTATCTATTTACTATTATTTTGACATGAGAGGATTGTTTGGGTAATGCAGCAACGTGTTCACGATCAACACAATAGAACCGCCTAAGCACAGGACTCGAATTCCACGGGTGGAGACCTTGAGTGGAACGGGGACCCGGAATGAATAGACGAAGACAAGTGCTTACGGTTGATTGACGTGCCTATATTAACGGAAAATCTGGAGAGCTGATTACCTGACTGAAGGGGTGCAAGATTTCTAAGTTTGATAGATTGGAGGTGAATTTGTTGGGCTTCATTACATCGATCTGTGTTGCCCCTATTAGTAAATAGCATATAGCATACCTAACACTGTTCTTGTGTATATGTATACCCTTTATATCCCTCATACATATATAAGGGTGTTAGTCATTATTTTTATTTTTATCTTTGATTGAGATTCTTTTTAACATATTATTTACTAAATATGTTTTAATATTTCTCATTATTCTCCCAATATTCCTTTACTGTTACCTCTTTTATTTATTTATTTTGTATCCAATAAATATTGATGTTTTTTGATCAGGTCCTTGTATGATCGTAATATATTGAATATATATATATTTTTTCTGTGACCATACTACACTCAGATCGCTTGTGCGCTGTCTCTTGTTCTATTTTCTTTTTCATATACATCGGCTCGAGTGGACTCCGAGCTCAGGATAAGCAGCACAGTGAGACTGAGTGATATTTTTGGACACTTTGAAAGTCTATTCCCTGATTCATCTCATCCTCCATTACTTCATCTCATCATCATCACCCATCATCTCATCATTCATCGGTCATTTTCCATCTGTTAAAGACTAACTTCTACTAAAATTTTAGAGACTTCTATGTAACTGGCATATATGACTGGTATACCCGTGATAGCGGCTGTTTTTCTTGAAAACTTATATTAATTTTTTTTTTTTTTTTTTTTTTTTCTTTCTCTCCACTCTAATGTACCAACCTGTTATTTCTTATATATGATTATTTTTACACATTGTTGGTCACTGAGATCTGTTTTGCATACTGTATTGTCTCTATTCCCCGACATATTGGTGAGCGCCCATACAATTTTTATATATATATAATTCAATGACAAAGTATCCCCCTCCCGCCCCTTTTACTGATGTAACACTGTTCAGCCAGATCAGAAGGGAGGTGCGCAGGTAGACTGCAGAGAGGGACAATCTTCAATTAAGATAAGGGAAAAACCTGAAAAACTTGTCAAGGGAGGCAGGGATTTCATTGTTCTCATAGGAAGAAGATTGTCCCCTTCTGTTATCTATCTGGTCTATGGACTGCATTCCACATCTGAGAAGAGATGGCTTACACTAGGTAAAAGGGGCGGGAGGGGAAACTTTGCTTGTGAATATCTCTCAAACCATAAAGGTTTGAGAGATAAGACTGATATCGTTCTTCATGTTTTTTAATACCTACAAAATAAAATAAAGATAAAATGAAGTATTACTATCTCTTTAAAATGCAAAAGAACAGTCTATATGGTATTGTGTACTAAGGATATCTGCCTAAGTAAGTGATTCTTTGAAAACAATAGAGATATAATTATTCCTGGGGTACAGTTGCCCTTTAAACCCCTGAATAATCATGTAACTCTTTGAGTGCAATGCATTGCATACCCCTCTGGCACTCAAAGGGTTAAATTAGCTTTAAAAACAGATCCACCATGTTTTTAAACAACCAGAAAGATGACAAATTGCTCTCTTTTCTCAAGAAACATGTAAATTAAGTATATCAAAATGTAAGAAATATGAGGATTTGGTTATTTATTTTGTTCAATGCATAAACAACTTACCTGCTACTGCACCCAAGATGGAAAGTTATATTTGCACCTAATAGATTTTTATATATAAAAGCAGGGGTACTGTGTATAGTCATTGGTGCATCCAAACTAATTTGAAAGTGTTTGGAGAATAGTTCATTATATCTAACATGTAATATCTGTTACAGATCTAGTGAAGAAATGTACCACATATTTATGTTCATGATTTGGTTGAATTCTTTTCATTATGAGACTCCTGTATAAGATATATATATTGTAGTTTGCCATTGCTTTTGATTTTTGTAAGATATTTTATCAGTTATCTTTTATTATTATGGTGAAAGGGAAGTATTAAATAATGATAGGCTTATATAACTTTAAAATATCTTTTCTGTACAGAAAATCTATACATTTCTTTCCTAAAAGACTTGCAATCTATTAAGCCAGTTCATCAACATTCTATAAGGAATACATTACATTTAAAAGGTCACAAATAAAGATGAGCAAGCTGGTTCCTGAACCCCAGATCAACCAATTCTGTTGTCTTTAGTCACCACTAATTGGCACCATGTCTTCCTTCCAAGGTCACAATTAATTAGGACTGAGCCTTCAATTAAATTTTCCAATCTGAAATGCACATACATTGTTAGGTTTCATTTGTGTTGTAAAAGGCTTCGATCTTCATAAATTCCAAACCAAGAAGTTTATGAAAGCTGACAGAAAGATCTATAGATTGAAATAGCTTGATATTTTAACTCTTAATGTGCCAAAGGATGTCCCATGCATTGCAACGTAATGCTTGGGATACCCCTCTGACACTCAAAGGGTTAATCATTACACACGACCATTATTTCCAGAAACTTGCTGTTGCACTTTCCGATGTGTCCATTATTCATTACTTATGAAAGTGCATTTGAATATGATGAGAAATGTGTACTTATGCACCACCCAGCCAATCAGCTTCTAGCAGGGGGATGATGAACCCCCCTAGAAGCTGATTGGCTAGAAGGTGAGTAAGCACACATTCCAGCCAACTGGAGGCTGCCAATTATTTTGAACAGAGACTGGCATACAAAAGCAAGTCTCTGTTCAAAATTCTGCAGTCTGACTCAGGCAACAGCCCGAGAGGTAGGAAAAGGGGTCTTTGGAAATTTACATGCCTGCTTCCACCAACAGAGAAAGTGGCAGCAAGGGGAACTTGTGACTGGCATTTGTTTTTTTTTTTCATTAAAAAAATGGACATTGCAAGACATTCTATTTTTAAATATAAAGCCAATCATTATATAATAATCGGAGTGTTAATTTAAAAAAAATCATAAACAAACAGAAAAAATTTTTAATAATTTATAAAGAAGCATCTGCAAACAGCCAGGTTAAAACAGAACGATCATGCACATTAAAGTGCCACCCAAATCATTTTTAACATATCGTTAAGCATATCAGTACTTTTATTATCCTTAATAAGTCCGGTATTATTTAGAAATCTAACTTTTTCAGAGAACCACTGGCAGACAACGGCGCAGACATCTTGCCGAAGAGGCATCTGTGCACCTGTGCTGTCCATCCCTGTCTTCTCACTGATTGGCTAGGGGGAGTTGCATTGTACCTTAAGGTACAGACAGGGACGGACAGCGCAGTTGCACAGATTCCTCTATGTCAAGATGCGTGGTCAAGAAGTTGCTGAACTTGCTAAGGATAATAAAAGTATTGCTATGCTAAACGCTATGTTAAAAATTATTGGGGGGCACTTTAATATGCATATGTTTTAGTTAAATTTTTCATGCTGAAAGTTACTGCTTCTGAGTCAGAGGCGGATGTACTAAACATAACTGGAACAATTCTGGTGTAAGCCATCTGAACTGTGGAGGCCAAAACAAATCCTCATTGATTTAAATGCGTCTTTTAACCTACTGAATGCTAGAGAGGTCTCCAACATATTGCTTTGCAGTGTATTAGAGACCTCAGCATTTAACGGTTTAAAGGCCCAGTTTCAACCAATGAGACTTTGTGGATTTGTTTTTGTCTGCCACAGTGAACTTGGTGTACTCCAGAATGTATGCACTAAGGAGTAACAGAGAGGGGATACAGTATCTAGTTTGATACATTCATAGCAACATGGTAACATGAGTGATGAGGCTGAAAAACAAGACGTGTTCATCAAGTTCAGCCCATGCCAAATAACCCTTGTTGACCCAAAGGAAAGCCAAAAAAAAAAAGCTGTTGAGGCCATTTCCAATTAAGCCTCAAGTGGGTAATAAAAATTACTTCCTGACTCCACTAGATAGCGAAGTATTTCTCTAGATCAACACTCTACATGGTTTGAACCCAAATGTCATAAATGTCAATATTGTTTTGAGCTAGAAAGGTATCCATTACTTCTTTGAAAGCAACTTCAGTATCTGCAAACATAGCATCTCGAGGCTTTATTGCCCAGAGTGTAAAACGTCCCTGCCTTTGTTTTTGTCAAAAGCTCCTTTCCTCTAGTCTTAATAGATGACACCTTGGTTTTTTCTCAGCTCTTTGAGTAAATAGTTGATCAGAGAATTCTTGGTGTTGACCTTGAATATATTTATAAGTCTTTTTATACCATCATCATTAGGGATGGGTGAAACGTCAGAGAAATTTCGAGCAGGAATGTTTGGTGGAAAAACGAAAATTTCACAAATAAAATACATAACATGTTCTCCTTTTTGTTACTGCCACTAAATTTCCCACAAGAACTTTGCAGTTTTTAACCCATGTTTTCTATTATTGCAAGATTTCCCTTCATAATATTACGTCTTCTGAGGGCTGAAGTGGAGAAATAAGTCCTGCAGCAACATGTTACTTGAAATTGATAGCAGGCTGAGTTCCTTTGTCCTTTGTCCACAACACTAACTTCCTGCTGAAGTAACATCAGCACAACCATCCTTGAAAAATATCTGTGACTTGGGATATTTCAGGACGGTGCAACAAGACATCTGTTCTTTAAAGCCTCAGTTTTCAACAAAAGAAAAGGGCAGCATGTCAACCGCCAACAGTAAGTCAAGTTTACTATTCCATAGTAATTATTTTTGTGTAGGTTTGACTTCTATCTAATAACTTAGTAAGTGTTGGATGACAATACATAATTGAAGAACTGTGTAACTTTATTGCTTTAATGACATGACTTGCGGAGGAGGTGGGGGTGGTGGCAGTATGTGTGGGTACTCTATGACTCTTGTCATCTCCAAAACAAACTCAGAGTCATACTCCTCTGCAGCAGGAGTAGAAAATCTTGTAACACACTCTAAAATATAATCAGCACTTCTATTATTTTCAAAACAGAAAGTTTTATTAAAATGTTACACAAATACAACACAATTTAAGTGATAAATAATAAATCATTAAGCATCTAACACAAAAGAAGGTTTTATGATCTGTTCATTTAGTTGAACCAAAGCAATATCAAATAAAACAAAGGAAGAGAGGAAAATGAAGTCTAAATTAAACATTTTAGGAAAAAATAATCTATGGTTAACTCTTTGCAACCTAAACAACTGCCTTATATATTGTGGCATAACAACTGTTCATCCAACGTGACCAAACTTCCAGCAGCAATTGTCATTCTCATGCTTAAAGAGATGGTAATGTTTCACAAAAACAGCAGCTCCAATTAATCTTCATAGTATTTGAGCCATAGACAGTGTTATTTCAGTACTGTCAGAGTTGTAGTTCAAGAGTATTTGAATGATAAAGTATCCCCCTCCCGTCCCTTTTACCTAGTGTAACCTCCCCTCAGATGTGGAATCTGGTCCACACACAGACAGTTTCAGACATCCACTAATGTGGAGTCCTGAGACAACGAGAACAGGAAAAAGAATTTAAGACTAAAAGACCTCATTGAAACTTGTTCAGATCTACTTGGTATATGCAAGTACCTCTTCAAATACTTATATGGTCAGGATCTGCCAATCCCTGAAAAATGGCATTCAAATATCTATAGGTTCGGTAGAAAAAAAAACAAGATCTGATTTATGTAGGGACACAATAGTGAGGTGTGTGAGCCTGGATATAAGAAATTATTTATTGAAAATGTCAAGGATAAAAGAGTTCAGGAACTTTAAATGAATGCCCATCTCCATCTTTCCAGACATTGACTCCATTTCTTTACAGAATAAATTGGCTTTTAAACCATTGATTACATGGCTAAAACTGAAAGGCATTAGATATGCCTGGCACTATCCGCCGTTTGCTCTTTCATTCTCATACAATGCAAAATCGGACCTGGTAAAAGACGCTGAGGAAGGTAGTAAGGCCTTGGACAAACTGGATCAAATGGCCAAAGAGCCTGGAGGAGAGCTCTTCATCGAATGAGCAGGAACTAAGGGAAGCCCATAGTTCTGTGAACCCCACCTCCCCATTGGTGTGTTCCACTCTTGGTGGGCAGGTCAGCCCTCAACATAGAAGGGAGAGAAGATCTTCAAAGAGAGACTTGTGGACTCAGTAATTTTAAACTCTGAACTTAAACACTCACATGACTCATACTTTTCTACCTAAAGGGTATTTGGATTTCCTTCTTATGCTGTTGTTATAACTATATTTGTATAGTAATTTTACCTCCATTATTACACTTGCTTAATCCATAATAATCCATTATAATCCTTAATCCATATACTTATTTCCATCTTATATTTGCTTTAAGTTAGTAAGTACTTTCTGACTATTTGAATATGGTTATATGTTCATTTGTTAATACCATGGGCTACTTACCATTCTATACTGTGTGCTATAAGATATTTAGTATGGGGGCTTGTCTATACCGTCTCCATTGTCTATTTGTATATAACCATATACTGCTTTTTATCTTATATTTATAAATATATTTAGAAATTTATTTTATTTTATGTTTTAACCTTTTGAGCACCAGAGGGGGTACGCGACGCACTGCAATGCATTGCGTACCCCTCTGACACTCAAAGGGTTAATGAACAGAGAACAAAATGTTTCAAGTTATTACCTTGATTTCTGGCATAGCTTGCCAGCTGGGAAAAACAGGGTATTTGTATCGGGTTATACCAGATTTCTCCATGTTTATACATTCCAGGTATGTATACAATATATGTGTGTGCATATATGACAAATATTGAGTGTGCATATGTGAATATTTAAAGTATGTAAAGTTTATGTAAATAATCTTTCTATATGATTTTACAATTGATATTCGCATGACTAGAATTTATGCTGCTGTCATAGTATGTATATGTTTATGTAGTGGTGCCGGGTCTTGATGCACTTTCTTTTGCATGGGGTTGGGCCATCTTACCAGATATTTTATTTAAAGGAGCAGTAAACTTTTTTTTATGAAAAAATATATATTGTAGGGATTTTCCTATTGAGTAAAATAATACTCAAGAGATTTATATTTCCATAGTTATTATGGAACCTGTGTTTTTTTAAATTAGCAGTGCCCGCTAGTGGTCAAATTCTAATTAGATTTCCTGTTAGATTCTAATGGAGAGGAAAGTCAGAAAAGTCAGAGACATACAGTTCTCCATAGAATGTGATAGAAACTGCTGAGTCACTTCCTGTCAGTTAGAACTATCAGGAAGTAAACACAGTAAATTCACTTCCTGTCAGTTAGAACTATCAGGAAGTAAACACAGTAAATTCACTTCCTGATTATTTGAACTGATATAATTTTTGAATAAAACATCTGACAGCGATGGGAGTACCCTTGTTTTATTCAGCAGGAAATGCTCTGTAAAATATGTAAAATGCTCTGTAAAATATGTGTTTTCAGAAAAAAAAAGTTTAATGCTCCTTTAAGTTGCAACTTTTCAAGGAAAAGAGGTGTAGCAATTTTAATCAATTTATTAAAGAACAGGTAAATAAAGACAAGGAGAGAGGGTATATCATTTTTTCTTGGTATCTGTATACAGCCCACAACAGGGTAAAAGGCCTATTTTTGAGAATCTAAAAAGAGACATTTTAAATTATAGAAAAGTATCCTTAATATTAGTGTCATGTTCTCCAGGTTTTGCTGGATTATTTTTATTTTGCCAGGTATTCTGGTTTTCCTTTTTTCTAGTTTCTATGTCTTGTTGTGGTGATGCCCTTTTTTGGGCCTTTATCAAGCGCCGACACTCGTGTCAGTACGCGATCAAAGCATTCCTGTTATCTAGTGTTCATATTGTTCCAGTTTTTCCAGTATTTGACCTGACTTTCCTTAACTACGTCTTTGGCTCCTTATTTTGCTTTGACTTCCTGTATTGTTCTGACCTCGGCCTGTTTATACGACGTCTCTTCTGCCTGCTGATTTTGTACCATTTTGCTCGACTGGTTTTGACCCTGGCTTCTTCGACTGTTCTTTTGTCTCTTCCCAGGTACCATCTTTTCCTGCCTGTTACTGACTTGACTCATCGACTAATCTTCCTTTGACTCTGAGAGTTCTCCTGTGCTCAGTGTGTCGTGTTTGATGCTGTCGACCACCCAATCGAGTTCGACGCTGTCGAGTGTCTCTGGTTTGACCATACTTTGGACGGTATCCTTTTGACTTTAGGTTCTATGATTGCTGTTCCAGTTCCTACCTTCAACAGAGACAACTATACTGCCAGTAGGTTAGATAAGCTGATTCCTGACTCAGTGAGTAGTTATCTGTGTCCTAGGTTGTCATCCTGCAATCACAATTAGGTGGAGACTTATATCTCATAGGATCTTCTTTTAGATAGAACAAGCAATAAAGGGTACAAAATTGGACAAGATAAAATGTTTAATACATTTTTGGAGGTGATACAACTCGTACATGAGTAGTGTTTCCTTTACCCCCCCCCCCCAAAAAAAAAAAAGAGAGTTAACTTATTTCTTGTCTCATTTTAATACCTTGTCAAGGATAGACTTTTTTGGTAGATCTGTCCATATTGGGAGGAGTTATGAAGATTAAGCCCTCTCCTGAGGCTTGGACTCTATTACTCTTTGGTTCACCCCTTATCTCTTAGAGGTGAGGAAGAAAAGGTGGAGAATCAATGAAAAGATGTTATAGAATATAACAAGATATTAGATATTAGATATTAGACGTGAAGTCTTTTTTCTAACATACGATAATGGTTTTGTTCATGACAGTACTCTTTAGCAAGCCCATAAGGCTGTATTAAGGGGGAAATTGATGAAAATTGCAAAAAGGAGATTCAAGTCTATATCAGAACAAATTAAAGTTCTTGAAGGTAGGTTAAAAGAATTTCATGGAAAACATGCCTTGTCTCCAAATCTCAGTAGAGCCAAAGAAATATGCAAAACTAGGGAGCAGCTGAATATTATTTTAGATAAAGATATTGATAAGAGTTTGGCTTGTCTGAGACAGAAATTCTACTTTTTTAGTGCCCAGGCCCTCTCCTCATAAGCAGATAAGCTATATTAGAAAGTAAGACTGTGGTAGGAAAGACATAAGTCCCAAAATATTTAACATAGTTGATGCTTTTCAAGATTATTATTAGAATTTTATTTAGTGAAATAGGTAGTTTTTAAAATTCAGATTTTGACTCCTTTATGTCTAATCTAAGTTAACATAGTGTATACAATGAATGAACATGTTTTGAGGTACTTCTGCTGCTGCTAATTGCGTCACCTCTAACTTGTTGATGGTCAGTTAGACCTGTGATTGTGCTTCAGATGGGAACTCACTGAGAAGTTCCTAGGTGTGAACATGCTTTCCCCCTGCTCACATGCTTCTTGCACAGAAAGCAACTTTCTTAGCTTTTGGATCCTGAGAGAAGTATCTCCATACTGTAGACTTCATAGATTGTGAGGTTCCAGAGAGGCTGCTACTACTACTACCACTGGGGCTACATGTTGGTCAGTTTGTACTACTACTAGGTTTCACAGGTGCTGTACTTCCAAGAGAAGCATATGAACCCAGAGCTAATGCCTTATATGCTGATAACTGTGTTGTTGCTGATTACTCAACCCTATTAGTGTGCGTGGCTGAGTGGGACTTGGACACATTGATGCTAATGATGACTGACAGGATGATTGGGTACTTTTTACAATCTTTGCTTGTCCAGGATCAGTCTTTTCATTTGTTTTCTCAAACAGTTCATAGACAGACACAGTGCTCTTTTCAGTGGTGGAAGATTGAGTCATTGCCTCTCATCTAACTTCCTAGCCATGTCACCTCTCTCACTCTCAATTTCATCTGTATCTGAAGAAGAGAAGGATGCTTGAGGAATATATTCTATATCTACATCATCATCAGTCATCATAGGTCATCCTCAGCATCGCCCGCTGCTTCTTCCCCACTACTTTTATATTCCTCTAAGCTTTTAGAGGTATCAAACTATTTATTTTTACGTTTCCCCTTTGAGGGATTTCACAGCATTCACTACTACATTCAGGACAGGTGGTTTGTGCTTGTTTGTCTCACTGTCAGATGCAGCAGTTGGTTGGGCTACTACACCTTCTTGCACTATGCCATCAACACTGTAATGTGACTCATTGTCGTCTTCAGTACATTTAGATGGTTTATTAACAGTAGTGGTGGTGGTGGAACTTTTGGTGGACTACATCTTCCTCAGTAGGAGTGGGATTGCCATTATTAATTAATTATTAATTAACTTACACATCACTACACTGCTCTTAATACTTTCACTTTCCCCCTACCTTTTGTGTGTTTGCTGGACCTTACTCAGCTACTATGTGTGTATAACACATTTTTTCCCCCAGACTCACTAATACAGAGAACACATCTTCTGCCTACAATACTCCCTAAAAAAGTTTCGGATCAACTCTATTAGTTTGTCTACTTTAGGAAAAGAAGAGGCACTTGCCATGTAGTGGGGAGAAATTCTTTCTTTCCATTGATTTCAATGTAAGGAGCTAGGCGAAAAAAAAGGAGTTTTCGTGAAAAATGTCTCGCTTGATGAAAAGTGTTTCTCTTGTAAACTGAAAACATTTGCTCATCCCTTACTTTAACAGACAACTAGTGATGAGCGAGCGTGCTCGGACGATGCTCGGATCGGCTCGAGCATCGCTCTGCTCGGCACATGGCGGTACTCGTCGAGTACCGCCATGTGCTCGCCCGCCATGTTCGGGTGGCGGGGATCTGTGCCGGAAGAGGCACAGATCCGAAGACGCTCCGCTGGACCACCAGGGACTGGAGGTACGGGGGCATTGCGGAGATGAAGGGGGCATTGCGGAGATGAAGGGGGACATTGTGGAAGAGGGGCATAGACTCTATGCCCCTCTTCCACAATGTCCCCCTTCATCTCCGCTATGCCCGTCTTCCACAATGTCCCCCTTCATCTCCGCTATGCCCCTCTTCCACAATGTGCCCCTTCATCTCCGCTATGCCCCTCTTCCACAATGTCCCCCTTCATCTCCTCTATGCCATAGAGGAGATGAAGGGGGACATTGTGGAAGAGGGGCATAGCGGAGATGAAGGGGCACATTGTGGAAGAGGGGCATAGCGGAGATGAAGGGGCACATTGTGGAAGAGGGGCATAGCGGAGATGAAGGGGGACATTGCGGAGATGAAGGGGGCATTCGGAGATGAAGGGGGCATAGCGGAGATGAAGGGGGCATTGACCAGGCACCCTCCCCTCATCAGAGCAGGGGGTGCCTGGTGTCGCCCCATTGAAGTCAATGGGGCTCGGGTGCTCGGCCGAGCACTCGAGCCTCAGGGGGTGCTCGGTCAGAGCACCCGAGCACCCGAGCATCGGGGTGCTCGCTCAACACTACAGACAACAGATAGCAACATTCTTATCTTTTGGATCATGAGTGAAGTATCTCCATACTGTGGAGTTCCTGAGAGGCTGCCACTACTTCTCGGTGTCACAGGTGAGGTAATTGGGGTAATTTTCCTTTGTTCTCTTCTCACACCCCCAGTCTTCCTAGGACAGACATAACATCAAGAGTAGGAAGCAACTTGGATCATGGCTGCCTTTTTCTTTCCAGGCACACAAAACGTGAGGGTATTAAGGTTAATTCTTCTTTGCTCCATTCTCACATCCCCAGACTCCTCTAGGACAGAGATAATAACCATATGTGACCAGATGGAATAATTTAGAACTATAACCTTTGAAATATTGATCACTGTTTTGTACATTATGTGGCATTTGGTAAATCTGGGGAACCAGATTGCAGAGTGGGCTGTTAAGTCCAGCACTCTGGCTTGTTTAAAGAATACTCCATGTGCTAAGGAATGTGAATTGACTCCTGATGTTCTTCATTGACCAGTCAGGGGAGGTTATTATGGACCAGTTAAAATGTCCCTTTTTCAAGCACTAATATTCATATCTTGATAAGAGTGCCTGGAAGTGCATATAAGCAGTGTGTTTTATCAATAAAGGCTGTTCTGTTCTACCCTCCTTAATACAAGTCTCGGCTGTATTTCTGGAGGGGGGTTGGGCTGGGGAATCTCTCCCTAGCCACTGCAGGAGCGAATTCACTTGCCTTGCTGGTCTACTGACGTAGGGCCTCTGGAAACCCCACCTAGGATTCTGCAGCTAAATTCACTACCTCTGCCAGGGGGCAGCATCCAATTGTTCCTGCCTGAGTATCCAGGACCTCCAGGAAGTAGCAGGGCTCCAGCCGGCCAGGGAAGAGGGGCAGCAGCAGCGGCTGTTCAGGAACCAACGAGCCCAAAAGGGTCCGGTAAATCTTGTTACCGTCACATCATATCAGAAAGAAACTTAGATCACCTCTGGACAAGTGTCTTCCCAGTCAATCACACAGAATGTTGGGGTATTTGGGGTAATTCTCATTTGCTCCTTCATCAAACTCCAAGGCTTCCCTGACACAGACATAACAGCAAGTTCAAAACGGAACTTGGATCACAGCTGACTGTGTCTACTCGGTCACACAACATTTTGGGGTAAAACACCTTTGCTTCCTTCTCACTCCCCCAGGCTCCTCTAGCACAGAGCTAAAAGCCAGATCACGAAGGAACTTGAATCACCTCTGCCTGTGTCTTCCCATTCACTCACACAGAATTTTGGGTATATGGGGTAATACTCCTTTGCTCCCTTCTCACCCCCCCCCCGGACTCCCTTGACAAAGAGATAACACCCAGATCAAGAAGGAACTTGGTCTTCTTGGTCAGTCAAATGTGAAGATATTTGGGGTAAACCTCCTTTGATCCTTTCCTGCACCCCTAGACTCCCCAGACAGAGATAACAGCCAGATCAGTAAGAAACTTGGAACACAGTTTCCTGTGCCTTCCCAGTATCACGGTGCCCGTGATTCGTGCTGTTCTGTGTCTGTCACTTGCTGAGTATTCCTGATTGGCTGTCTGCTATCAGCCCTTCTCACACAGCCTTTTTAAACCCAGGTTGAGCACTTCCAGGTTGCCCTTTTGTGGTGTTTCTGACTTCACCTGGCCTGTTCTGCATGTCAGATTTCTGGGCCTGCTGATCCTGCTGATCCTGCGTTCTGGTGTTCCAGTGTTCCAATGTTCCTGTATGCTAGTGTTCCGGTGTTCCTGCGTTCCAGCACCTAGCGGGTTAATCTTACTGAGTTCCTGAATCTCCTGCCTGCCGCTTCTCTAGCCGGTTCGCTCAGCACCGGCGGTTCCGGTGGTTCCAGTCATCTGTCAGTGCTTCTGTCTCACCCCCGGTGGACTCCCCGTTGGAGTGTGGGGCTCCTGCTCTAGTCCGTTGGTTCCAGCGTGCGGACGCTGGTTTTCTCCATTAAAACTGGTGGCGACACTTACTGTTGGTTCCAGCGTGAGGACGCTGGTTTACTCCATTAAACCTGGTTGTGATATACACTGTTGGTTCCAGCATGAGGACGCTGGTTTACTCCATTAAACCTGGTTGTGATATACACTGTTGGTTCCAGCGTGCGGACGCTGGTTTACTCCATTAAACCTGGTTGCGATATACACTGTTGGTTCCAGCATGAGGACGCTGGTTTACTCCATTAAACCTGGTTGTGATATACACTGTTGGTTCCAGCATGAGGACGCTGGTTTACTCCATTAAACCTGGTTGTGATATACACTGTTGGTTCCAGCGTGCGGACGCTGGTTTACTCCATTAAACCTGGTTGCGATATACACTGTTGGTTCCAGCGTGCGGACGCTGGTTTACTCCATTAAACCTGGTTGCGATATACACTGTTGGTTCCAGCGTGCGGACGCTGGTTTACTCCATTAAACCTGGTTGCGATATACACTATTGGTTCGAGCGTGCGGACGCTGGTTTACTCCATTAAAACCTGGTGGTGACATTTACTGTTGGTCCCAGCGTGAGGACGCTGGTTTACTCCATTAAACCTGGTTGCGATATACACGGTTGGTTCCAGCGTGTGGATGCTGGTTTACTCCCTTAAACCTGGTGGCGACATTTACTGTTGGTCCCAGCGTGAGGACGCTGTTTTACTCCATTAAACCTGGTTGCGATATACACTGTTGGTTCCAGCGTGCGGACGCTGGTTTACTCCATTAACCTGGTGGCGATATTTATTGTTGGTCCCAACGTGCGGACGTTGGTTTGCTCCTGATCTATCAGTACTGAGGCTAAGTCGCTGTCCACTCCTATGCAGTCGTCTGATTTTCCCTGACAATAGACTTCTGCTGAGTAAGACCTTAGTTCCTATTCCTCTCTGCTGTCATTGTCATCTGACAGCCGGTCTACTCGCTCAGGCTGCCCTGCACGGTATTGGTAAGGCCGGTAGAACCTTTGTCGTTACCATCCTTAAGGTTGCCTTACCCGGTATTGGCAGGGCCGGTAGAGCCTACTACAGTGTTCCTCAGGCTGCCCTGCCAGGTATTGGTAAGGCCGGTAGAACCTTGTACATTACCATCTTTAAGGTTGCCTTACCCAGTATTGGCAGGGCCGGTAGAGCCTACACTCAGTACTCCTTTGGGCTGCCTTGCCCGGTATTGGTAAGGCCGGTAGAACCGGTACATGTCATCTCACGGTTGCCTTACCCGGTATAGGCAAGGCCGGTAGAGCCTGTTATCGCTACTGTCACTTGGGTTGTCTTGCCCGGTATTTTAGGCAAGGCTGGTAGAACCTATTGTTTGGACTATTATTGTTGTATTGTTATGTATGTTTTCCTATGGGGACTGCCTTAACTTTTCAATAAAGTTACATTTTTACCAAACCTTACATCTGAGAGTCTTCAATAACCGTGACACCCAGTCAGTCACACTGAATTTGGAGTATTTGGGGTCAAACTCCTTTCTCATCTCCTGCCCTATAGTGTCCCCCAGACTGTCCTAATACAGAGAACAGATTTCCTTCCTACAAGACTCCCTAAACAAAACTTCAGCTACACTTTATTAGCCTGTCTTCTCTAGCTTAAAAATGTGCTGCTTTCTCTTCCTCTCAAAAAACACAGAATGGCTGCTGAGAGAAGCTGACACACTTTTGTACACTGTGGAAAAAGAATAGAAACTTGCCATGTTGTGTGGAGAAATTCTGTCTTTCTATCGATTTCAATGCAATGAGCAACTTTCACTTTTAACTTATTAATTCCAATTTGATGAAAAGTGTCATTTTTCTCCTGTTTCTCTTTTGAGGCAAAAGACTTTCACCCATCCCTAATGCTGGGATCCTGCAAGCCCGTCTCATGAGGCTGGGAATCAAACAGTCGATGTGAGGGAAATACACTGATTCCCAAACTTATTCCAGTGAACAATGGAACTCACAGATCCCTCATCTGCACTTTCTGACCTTTTAGCTTTGTTCCACTACCGTCTGGCACATACACTGCCTTACCCCCCCACACCTGTTTCCACTGGCAGTCACATGTCCGTACATACACTAGCTGACCCCTAGCCTGTTTCAAAAGGTAGCCATCAAATCACACATATACTGTTTGCTTCCCCATTCCACTGGTAGCCACTCTCCTGGGACCCAGTATGGTATGTCAACCCATACCAGTGGTGTACCATTTTTCTTAGGCTGGAAGTAGGTCCTGAATACACTAGTAAATCTCATGGTGTGGAACCATTTTAGTATCCTTGAAATGACTGATGTGTAAAAAGGTATGCTTTTTCTATAGCTCCACATTCTGGAAATACCTATAGTATTTAATCTCATACCAACAGAGTATAATTTTTACCAACACTAGTAGCTAATGATTACAGTCATAAATTCCATGTTTTTTCAAAGCTATCTGTATCATTGAAGACATAGAAACGTAAAATAATTAGATTTTTTTTCCTATAGCACCACCTTCTGAAAACAGTTGTGCATACCAGCCTAGGGTAAAAAGCAAGTGACCACTCAATTGATGTTGGAAAATGTCTACTTTCAAAAATGGTATACCTCTCCTACCTTTCCTCAAGCTTAGTGGGAGAAATGCAAGTGACACCTCATTTAATGTGGGAGAATGTCTGCTTTCCAAAATGGCATACCTTGCATATCTTTCCTTCATATTTCTAATAGTTATGACCATTTTACTAGGAACTTTACAAAAACAAAACAAAACAAGTAGGTGTCATTTTTTTGCTTTTGGCACGCCCTACAATATGTGAACTTATACCAATCAGGTGCAATTTTTCTCGAAAGAGCAGTAGCTAATGCATACAATTGGAAATTTACAGATTTCAGTAAGTATGAAGGAGTGGAAATGTAAAAAAAAAATGCCAATTATTCTTTTAATGCCATCATCTGGAAAAACTTGTGCACACCAGGTTACGGGTAGAAAGGCAAGTGAATCTTCATTTGATGAAGGAGTTTATAATACCAAAATGGTATGCTTTGTCTACCTTTCCTAATTTATGTAGTTGATACAATCATTTCAGTATAGACAAGTCATGTTTGAAAAATTGTAAGAAAAATAAGACATTGTAGTAGGTGTAATTTTGTGCGTTTGACACACTCTTCAGTACATCAACTCATACCATTTTTCTCCTAAGAGCACTATCTAATGAATGCAGTAAGAAATGCAATAGATTTAAAAGATTTTAGTATATTTAAAGGGGTGGAAATTTTAAAAAATGCCATTTTTTTGTCCATGAGCCACATTCTGGAAACATTTCGGCACATCAGGCTAGGCGTGAAAAGGCAAGTTATCCCTCATTTGATACAGTGTGATATCTTCTTTTTTTTGGAAATGTATAGTTTTATATAGTTGTTCAGTTATTTATAAAGTGAAAATGCTATATTGCACTCCTGTTAACCCCTTAACGACCAGCAGTCGCGGGGTGTGTGGTCCTTTAAGGACCCAATAGAGATCACGTGGGGTGGCACACCGAACTGAGGGACTGAAAGAGATTGCTCCGGTCTTGGAGCGATCAAATTCAGTCCCCGGTATTACTCACCGCTCTCCTGCAGGAGTGCGGTGAGTAATAGTACGTGATGTACCAGGACTGTCACTGGTCCTTAAGTGCCGGACCAGCGTGATGGTCCGGGTACGTCACCGGACGCTAAGGCGTTAATTAGAGGTCTAGGCAGGCCATGCATCTTGATAGAACTATATATATTTGATATTTTATACTTGGGGGATTCAAGGATTTTTCAAATAACTGAAACTTTGATATCAACACAAATGTTGTTGATATATAGAGTGTGATTTTAGCAAAATAAGTAATTTTTAACTGTTTTGTAATTATGAGATCATAACTTGTCTCACAATGCAAAATCTACTTCATGTGAAGCACTATGCAATGGCTCAATTAAATCTGAAAAAAACTATATGGATTTCTATATGTAACTAGAAAGTTACCTATTGGATAGCAAATTTGTGGAAAACATGTCTGGCCTACAGGGTCTAAGAAATGGCCCAAGCCCCTGGCACTCAAAGGGTTAAGTCATGGGTATGGCGTTATGCCTTTCAAATCATTGTGACATCCCTATTGGTTTTTTAAACTCATTAAAACCACTGATTAGAAGTTTTTATATCTGTTTGAGGCAACAGATGGCATAAACAGAGGCAAATTAATACAATCAGAATTATTATTGCACCACAGAGTTCAAACAACAGATAATTACAAAGGATTTACATCAATTGTACTCATAGTGGTTGAATGAGTACTTTAAAATTACATGAATATATTTCATTAGATGTTCTTGTTTTGTATATACCAAATGCTAATCAACATTAGCACAGAGGAACATTAACATTAATTAAAAAGTCTACAAAACCGTAAAACAGTAATTCGGGCTTCCTAATAAGACGTATTCATTGTTTGCAGCTGAAAACTTGAAAGAAGAATTTACACCTTCTAATAATAACACCCAGCTTTCCTTGCTATGGCCAGAAAGCCTCATGGCCCCTATGAATTTTGTCCTTGCGTTTTTGTTCAAAAGGACATCTTCAGTCAGTCTTGGATGTCATGTAGTGTGGAATAGTCAGTGAGTTGTTAGAAGTGGAGGGAAGGTTATAGTTAGTATGGAGAGCAGGAGTGAGCATACTGCTCAGGTAGTGTGGAATAGTCAGTGAGTTGTTAGCAGTGAAGTGGAGGTTATAGTTAGTATGGAGATCTGGAGTGATCATACTGCTCAGGTAGTGTGGAATAGTCAGTGAGTTGTTAGCAGGGAAGCAGAGGTTATAGTTAGTATGGAGATCTGGAGTGATCATACTGCTCAGGTAGTGTGGAATAGTCAGTGAGTTGTTAGCAGTGGAGCGGAGGTTATAGTTAGTATGGAGAGCTGGAGTGATCATACTGCTCAGGTAGTGTGGAATAGTCAGTGAGTTGTTAGCAGTGGAGCGGAGGTTATAGTTAGTATGGAGAGCTGAAGTGATCATACTGCTCAGGTAGTGTGGAATAGTCAGTGAGTTGTTAGCAGTGGAGCAGAGGTTATAGTTAGTATGGAGAGCTGGAGTGATCTTACTGCTCAGGTAGTGTGGAATAGTCAGTGAGTTGTTAGCAGTGGAGCAGAGGTTATAGTTAGTATGGAGAGCTGGAGTGATCATACTGCTCAGGTAGTGTGGAATAGTCAGTGAGTTGTTAGAAGTGGAGGTTATAGTTAGTATGGAGATCTGGAGTGATCATACTGCTCAGGTAGTGTGGAATAGTCAGTGAGTTGTTAGTAGTGGAGCGGAGGTTATAGTTAGTATGGAGATCTGGAGTGATCATACTGCTCAGGTAGTGTGGAATAGTCAGTGAGTTGTTAGCAGTGGAGGTTATAGTTAGTATGGAGAGCAGAAATTAGCATACTGCTAAGGTAGTCTGGTAGTTTTCCAGAGAAGTGGTTGTGTACTAAGCAAGAAAGGTGAAGGGCACGTCTAGATTTGAGGGTTAGCCAATTTAGTTATTTAAGCATATCACAGTGATAGGTAGTGTAATAACATTGGAGGATAAAGCAGCATAATGAATTATACATGAATTATATATCTCCACTCCTGACTACTGGGTATGATATTAACTCTTAACATCCCACATTATCTCTCTATTTGCACCCCTTGTTAATATCACAAAGTGAGCCATCTTAAGGGAAGGGAGGCTTAAGCAGGACTTGAGCAGGAGTGGGGCAGGAGACAGAACATATTCCACTGGAGAACAAACACCTCCCAAAGCAAGGCTACAAATGTCTTGAAGCAAACACCTAAATGAAAGCTCTGCAATTCTTCTAAGCTTCAGGATTTTCTGTATAACACCAGCTTGTGGACTCTGGTTACAAAATAAACTCTTCCATCATGAGAAGCAGCTCTTGGCTCATTCGGATTATTGTTTCAACATCATGCCCCCTGCAAACAGTACCTAAATACCTAATATTCCTTCACTCTATGGCTGCAGTTCTCACTAAAATATCTGGTTCCTTCTACCCTCCACCATCTCATCCACCCCATGTTTATTTCTCTTTTTTACTTCTATCATCCTCACTCTTCTCTGCTCCTGCACTCCCCACCCCACACAAACCAAAAACCAAATACACTATCACTATCTCATCTCCTTTTTTTTCTATTTTCTTCTGTTAATGGCAGCTGGAGATATCTCTCCAAACCCTGGCCCCATCTCCATTCACAAACACTCCACCTCCAGTCAGCATAGGAACAATTCATATCTAATCACCATTCCCTGCATTCAACCTCAATTTCTTCCCTTTTCTTGTGCTCTGTGGAATGCTCGCTCCATTACTAACAAATATAACACTGTGCATGATCTCTTTTTCTCTCGCTCCCTCAATTTACTTGCTATTACTGAAACTTGGCTCTCTCAATCTGACACCGCTTTCAAGGCCTCAATCTTCTATGGTGGTCTCTCTTTCTCTCACACTTCACGCTCAACTGGACGTGGGGGAGGTGTGGGTTTGCTGCTCTCTGAACATTGTTGTTACAAACTAATTTCTCTCCGCTCCACACTCTGCTTCTCCTCTTTTGAGTCATATGCTGTTTGTATCTTTGCTCCAGTCTCTCTACAAGTTGCAGTTATCTATCGTCCACCTACCTCCACATATACACCTTCAGATTTCCTATCTGACTTTGACTCATGGCTCTCCTTCTTCCTCTCACCAGACACACCTTCAATTCTTCTGGGGGACTTCAACTGCCATGTGGATGATCCCTCCGTCTCCTGGGCATTCTGTTTTCTCTCACAAGGATGGTCACTTCCTAGACCTTGTGTTTACTAGAGGCTGTGCACTTTCGGATTTTAATATCTCTCCTCTTCCACTATCCAATCACCATCTTCTAACATACAGCACTACTTATACACCTTCCGCAATCCCTGCTTCCTCTCCCGCTTCACTTGTAACCTCAAATCCCTTAATCTCACTGCTCTCCAGTCCTTCCTGGCTACTGGACTTTCATCTATTCCCATTAGTCCTGACACTAACAGCCTTGTCAAAACATACAACTCAGTCCTATCCTCCTCTTTGAACCTGCATGCGCCTCTCACTCTCCGATCCACTCACAGAACTAATCCATGGCCATGGTTTAATAAAGACACCAGCTTCCTCCTCTTCTGTACCCATTCAGCTGAACGACTGTGGAGAAAGTCTGGTTCTCTGGCAGACTTTCTCCACTACAGGTTCCTCCTTTCCTGCTAAAGTCGCAGATTTCCAATCGGCTCATAGGCATCTCAAACTTAACATGTCTAAAACTGAGCTACTCCTCATCCCACATAGGTATGGCCCTGTAGCGCCCTTCCAGGTGACTGTAAATGGCATTACCATAAATCCAGTATCAGAAGCACGGTGTTTAGGGGTGATAATTGACACGTCTCTCTCATTCTCCCCTCAAATTAATGCCATTGCTAAATCCTGTCACTTTCTTTTGCTTAACATTGCTAAAATATGTCCCTTCCTCTGTTCCCCCACAGTTAAAATTCATATAAACGCAATCATCCTGGACTATTGCAAAATTTTTCTGTCTGGAATTCCTGCCTCCCATCTCCATCCACTTCAATCTATACAGAATGCTACAGCACAAATTACTCTTCTGTCACCTAGGTTTGTCCCTGCCCCGCTCCTCCTCAAAACTCTCCAATGGCTGCCTATCAAACTCCGGGTCTCTTACAAAATCTTACTTCTCTCTTTCAAGACACTTCTCTCCTCTACTCCTTCTTACATTTCCGGTCTGATCTCCAGCTATACCCCATCCTGCCACTTACGTTCAGCCAATGATTGTCTTCTCTCAGCTCCTTTTGTGTCTACAGCCCTGTCACGTATCAAACCTTTTTCTCTCATTGCTCTGTACCTATGGAATGCTCTACCATCCAACCAGCGCTATTGCACCTCTCTGATGATCATCAAATCTCACTTGAAAATGCACCTCATGGATAAAATCTCAACAGGCTAGAAAGGAACTGATGTTATACAAAGAACGCTCTTATAAATAATTTACTTTACTGATGTCCTCTGTCATCATCAAAACTAGCACTGTATTCAGCACTTGACCCTTATGTACTCTGTATGTCTCCAATTACCACTTTAGATTGTAAGCTTTTGGGCAGGGACCTCGCACCCAATGTTTCACTCTACAAAGCACCTGTAACCTTGTATTGTTTAAACCTTTAAATTGTAAAGCGCTGAGTACACTTGTGGAGCAATATAAATAAACATATTCATTATACAGAGTGTCTATTTTACTAAAATGGATTTCAGGAGTTGGAGCATATACTACGTCACCATAGTCTACGACTGGCAGCAACATCTGTAGTACAATACGTTTTCTAACCAGGATACTTAAACATGATTTGTTTCTAAAAAGATGACTTATTTTGGGATAAAGTTTGGAGGTTAATTTGTCAATATGAAGACCAAAAGTGAGGCTGAGGTCAAGCCACATACCAAGATATTTGTAGGAGTCTACTGTGGCCAATTTATGATTAGACTCTGTCACAATGGATAGATGGATATTGTTGAGATTACACAGTTTGTTCTTTGTGCCAAATATCATTGTGACCTTTATGAAATCATGTTGTAATATGGCTTCAAGTTGTGACATGTTTGAGTTTTTAGCATAGATTATGGTGTCATCTGCATGCATGTGTACTGAAGATGATTTGCAAACTGTGGGTAGCTCATTTACAAAAATAGAAAAAAGAGAAGCCAATGGAGCCTTGGGGAACTCCAGTTGTTATTTGAATGGAAGGGAGTCATTGTCAGCAAATGACACATACTGCACTCTGTCTGAAAAATAGGATCTGAACCAGTTTAGAGAATTATTACCCAGTACTGATCTTTGGAGTTTGCTTATAAGAATATTATGGTCTACTGCATCAAAGACCTTGTTGAAATCTAGGAAAATAGCTCCAGTGAGTTCACCATTTCCCATGCCAGTCTGTATATCATTGGATACTTTTAGGAGGGCTGTGACTGTTGAGTGATTGATTGAAAGCCTGATTGAAGAGGGGTGAAAAAACTGGTCTGTCGGTAATATAGAATTTTAGATAAAGTGGGAAGTAGGGATAACTGGTCTGTTATTTGATACTACATTTTTATCCCCTTCACTCTAGTATAGACGTTTGATGCAAGCTCATTGGGTTTTGTTGCAAGGAGAACCAGCATCACAAATCCCCGCTAGCTCTACAACCGGTTACGTGTCAGTTTAGCCGGTTGTAGACGCTAAGTGAGTATTGGATCACTTTAAAGTCTTGATTCGTTTAGTGTTTTAAAACGACAGTATAGCTATCCTTCTCTTTTGCTTTGTGTTTTTCTTTAAGTCTTGCCAGGAGGTGTGATCTTTGGAAGCATCAAGCTTATAGAAGATCGAGATATCTGTGTGGAGGCAGTTTAACATCCTCCACAAGCAGGTTCTGTCATTGGTACTTTGCCCATGACAGTCTCTAAATGTGAGTACAATTCTGATTGTTGTATTCTGTTGTGAATTATCCAGACGCCTGCACGATAAGCCTCTCCCTTCTTTTTGTGTTTTGTTTCGATTAATTAAAAATGCAATCGGTTGGGTTGTGACCATGGCACTGACCTTTAATAACATTTCTGGTAGTTGGTATGGTCTACATTGGTTGAGGAGGTGATCATATATTTCGCTTTCATTTACTGGCATGAAATTGAATTAATTTGCATAACTGGACCGGGCAACAGGTGCCAGTGACTGTTCTGTACACAGCTGAACTTCAGTTACCTTTGTTTTGTGTAATCAGGGTGGTGGCACATCCAACAAAGTAGCTGTTAAATGCATTGGCTATGGGTACTGTATTGTTTCTTTGTCTATTGTTATATTTGATGGGTGATAATGGTTAGGGTGGTTGCAGATGTTTTTAATAACCTTCTAAACGTTGTCTGGCTTTGAAATGTTATTTTTCAAGTTGACAGTAAAATACTGTGCTTTTCTAATTTTGTTTGTTTTGTGTATGCATTCCTTAATTGCCTGTATGCAGTGTGATCATAGGGGGAGCTGGTTTGTTTAAATTTTGTCCATAAAGCATCTCTGAAACTGTATAATTGAATCAAGTCAGCTGAGACCCAGGGTAGATGTACCCCCCAAACCCTGACCTTCCTTAGTCGGGCATGGGTATTACAGACCTGTAAGAATTATTAGTTAAAAAAGTAAATCGCTAAGTCTAGGTCAGGTATTAGGTGTATTCTATACCATGAGTAATTTCTTCTGTCATTTAGGAAGGACTGAAGATTAAATTTTCTAAATGATCTGACGAGTATGACTTTGGAACGAGACTTGACTGGTTTTATTTTGCAGATCAATAAACTGGAGTGATCGCTAAACACATTTGCTAGTACGCCTGAATCTTGGATTCTGCTTGTACAGGATGAAAGGATCCAGTCTAGCAGGGTATGGCTACAGGATGCAAATACTGAAACCAAGACAAGGTAATTTTATGGTTTCATGGTGCACAATCCAAAATGTACTCGAATAGAGTATCTCAATTACAAGCACATGCTCTAACTGTAAAGCACTATTACATTGTGTGTCACCTTTCACATTGTGTTGCGTATGCATCTTGGTTTGGAGTGGCATTTGTCTATTTAATGCCCCTACACACAAGTGTAGTTCTAGTCATCTGAAGTTGTCTCTGTGAGACTTGGCATTTTACTTTTGGTTTGACCTTCTGGATTTGACTCCTGCCTGACCTGCTGACTTTGCTTTTGATGGCTGTCTGCCCTGATCTTTGGGTTTGCTCTGACTTTGCAGGGACTCTGCCTGCCATGACCCATGTGTGGACTAGACTTTGCCCTCACGTAGGTTTGTCTTCAAGCCTAGCTTCTCCTTCATGCCTACAGTTGCCTAGTTGAGTTCTCCCACAATCCTTGGGGATGAGTAGGTGTCTCTAAATTGTCTAGCTTCTTGAGGCTCAAACTCTTGGTGTGAGCAGGGGCTTCTTCATAGTGCTTCACCTTTGTTTGTCAATGGTTTCTCACCAGCAACCTTGACTGAACCCCAGAATAAATTTTATGGAAACAGATTTTTTTTTAACTGAAAAATACAATCTTTATTATATTTTACATGTAAGCTATTTCATATGGAGATTTAATTTTTGCTTCAGGCAAAACAACTCATTATAAATCACAAGCTACTTCTTGTGACTGCATATTAATAGCTAATTCTCTGAACATTATTGTGTGGAAATTCAGGGCTATTTTCAGTAATGGGTTTAACTTAAAATGGACCTGTCACCCAAAATAGTCCTCGAGAAAGTAATTTTACTCGTTGGTGGCACAGTGTGACACTTTATACTAATTAGCTTGTGTGCTAGGTCAGTATTACCACATTTGCAATCAATAAATCTAGATAGAGCTCTCACACTGGGACATTGGGGCGTTTCTAATATCAAAGTAAATTACACATTTATCCTCAAACAGAACTAGCTAGCATACTGTGCATGGAATTAGCCTAAAGTGCCACTTTGTGACAAAAAACATAAATATTAATATCTCAAAAACAATGCAACTTAGAGGACTATGGCTAGTATATCACCACGCAGTCACATGGCCACAGTGTATAAAGAAGTGTTAAGCACAGCAAGAGAGAGCAGGAAAGGAAGGTGCACAGGGGCATGTGGGTGCAGGACAGAGTAGACAATTCTGGACTTTTTATTCTTAAATACTGTGGAACTGGTGCTAGATCAGGTCATTCTGGGTGTCCTGCATAACTGTGGAGCTGTCTATGCTTGTAAGTTCTGTAATACCTCTGGGGCTGATTTGATAAAATAAAGTGGTGCAATTTCTGGTGCAAACCAGTGAATCATAGGAAGTAAATAACAATTGCTCAATTCAAGCACTCCATACTCAAAGCTGATTGGCTGGGAGGTGAGTAAGCACACATCTCAGCCAGTGGCTGTGAGGAAATTAGAACAGAGACTGTCCATAAATAAAGGTAGTCTTTGTTCAAATTCCTTCACAATAGAACGACATCGGCCCGTAAGGTACAAAGGGTGGGATGCACTGCCCACTCACTTTCTCTGCCCCCATGACGCTGCCACTGTGGCTGCACACAGCAGCGTAGAAATGGTATAAGGCCACATTATTTTCATGCTAAATGTTTTGCAATATAATTATTAATGGGCACAACTTTATCCTGACTTGGGGCATTTTATTAAACTAAGAACCAGCACATCTAAGCATTCTTTAACCCTTCGTGTCCCAAAGAGGAATGCAGTGCATTGCTCTGCAATGCATTGCATACCCCTCTGGCAGTCAAGTGGTTAAATTATGTAGAGATGTGAGAGGTATTTTCAGTGAACATTTATTTATGGCTATCTGTTTTGTCTTAAAGCTACATGACAAGAAGACGGAAGAGAGAAGAAGGAAAATAGAAGCTAAGAGAAAGAAGGAAGATAGAAGAAGGACAGTGGATGACAGGTAAGTGGAACACAGATAAGTTAATGATCTGTGCTTGACATCACCGGATTTACTTAATCCTTTAAAGGGATAGTAATACTTAGTTATTTTACTTTGTAAGCATTAAAAAACATGAAGAACGATATAAGTCTTATCTCTGAAACCTTTATGGTTTAAGAGATATTCACAAGCAAAGTTTCCCCCTCCCGCCCCTTTTTCCTAGTGTAAGCCATCTCTTCTCAGATGTGAATCTGGTTGTAAGACCAGACAGATAACAGCAGGGGACAATCTTCTTTGTATGAAAACAATGAAGGCCCTTCCCCCCTTGACAAGTTTTTCAGGTTTTTCCCTTATCTTAATTGAAGATTGTCCCTCTCTGCAGTCTACCTGGGCACCTCCCTTCTGATCTGGCTGAACGGGGGGGGGGATACTTTGCTTGTGAATATCTCTTAAACCATAAAGGTTTGAGAGATAAGACTTATATCATTCTTCATGTTTTTTTAATGTCTACAAAATAAAATAAAGATAAAAAGTATTACTATCCCTTTAAGGACCAAAGAGGTGTTGGACTTCTGTAGATGTCCCTACTCAAGTCAATACTAAATGAGCCGAATTCTGAAGCCAACTTTTAGTTTATAAATTGCTTTCATTGATGTACGTATGTCTGTATATTTTTATTTATATAGCGCCAACCTGTGTACTTGGTACTCTACAGTTTACATTTAGTATAGAATGGGTATAATAAGTGCAGTAATTAAGTGCTTATATAGACATTCATAATGGGAACACCAGGTGAGTATACATTAGGATTAAAGGGCCCTGCCTGATACAGTTTCTAATCTACTGATGAGTATCTATACTTTGCAAATATCATATTAAAGGGATAGTAATACTTAAAATGTAAAAAAATATGTTGTAGGGTTTATCCCCCTGCTGAATGGTGTTTCATTCAAAAGTTATTAATTTTCAAAGTTGACTTTTTTAGGTGCAATATCACAGTGGACTGAAATTGTACAGTGGCGCTGTTGCTACACGATCCTATGGACAGCTCTGGTCCCGGGACCATAAATCTCCATAGGATGGTGTAGCAACAGCGCCACTGTACAATTTCAGGCCACTGTGATATTGAACCTAAAAAATTAAACTTTGAAAATTAATAACTTTTGAATGAAACACCTTTCAGCAGTGGGAGTACTCTTGTTTTACTCAGGGGGATAAACCCTACAACATGTATTTTTTTTACATTTTAAGTATTACTATCCTTTTAATGCATACCGTAAAATTTTGCATATAATACATACAATTTTGCCCCTCTTCACCTTATGTGAAGTGGGAGGATACGTATTATACACAAGACAAAAACTGGTGTATTAAAAAAAATTCCCATTGCCACCACTTCCCCCACTCCCCGCTTCCCCCATATCCTCCTCTTCTTCTAGCATATCTGATTGCCTCAGCCTGAAAGGGTCCCAGTGGCGGCATGCTTTCATCTGCTGCGTGCTTCCAGTATGGTCCTGTAAGGACCTCTTCTTTGCAGCCAAAGGGTAATGTTTTGCGAGGACCTTGAGGACAGCAAGGTCCTCGCAGGGCAGTACCATAGATATGCATTGGATCTATGGTACTGCCCTGGGAGGACCACAAAGAAGGTGTCCTAACTGTCACGGTTACCCAGAGAAGTTCAGGAGTCAGTACGGTTTAGTTAATGCAGTTTATTAACAAATGACATACAGCAGATATATACAATATATACAATAAGAATAAGCACAGGGTAATAGCCAGCAAGCCTGCTATCAGAAATAATAGGTTGCAATGCTAAACCATTGTGCTGGAGACTAGGCCTTAGCCACTGGAAGTCTTGGCTGGAACCAGGAAAATGAACTGGAACAGGAACCCAGGATCTCGATCCAAAGTGGAATAGGGTCTGACTCAGCCTGCAGTTAGATATGTGAGTCTACCAGATCCCCAAGCCCGCACTATATTGGGTGTCTGATCACCAAGGGAAAAGACGAAAGAATAGTCAGACAGAGCCACAAGTCAGCACCAGAGGGGGTAGTCAGACAAGCCGGGTCATACACAGTTCATTAGTCAGCCAGAGCCACAAGTCTGCACCAGATTGGATGTCCACTATTAGGGCTTAGGCAAAAGAATAGTCAGACAGAGCCACAGGTCAGCACTAGAATGGATGGACTAGCCAGGTCATACACGGAGCCCAATGCAACAGAACTGCTTAGAACAACAAAGCAAGGGCATCTGAGTCAGGCCTCAGTCTGCACTTTAAACCCCTCCACAGGAAGTAGGAGGAGCAGCTCAGAGGGAGGAAGTAGGAAGTTGGTAGGAGGAAACTATAGTAAGCAAACAGATAAAAGAGAGGCCTGCAGCCTGCTAGAAGCCTCACGCCTGCAGGTGATGCTGAAGTCAAGGTAAGCTGTAACACTAACAGGGCCATGCTGGAAGTGGGCGGCAGATGCATGCATGCTGCCTGCTGGGACCCTGTCAGGCTGAGGCAATCTGACGGGCTACAAGAGGAGGAGGAGGATATGGGGTAAGCAGGGAGTGAGGGAAATGGTGGCAATGGGATTTTTTTTATATGACAGGGGAAAATAATGGTGCGTATTATACATAGGCGCTCTTGTTTTCCCCTCAAATCTTGGGTATAATGTACACCTGCGTATTTTACACAGCTGGGTATTATAACTGGGATTTTGCGGTAGTTGCTCATTTTATAGTGCTGTGGCACATGTCACCCTTTTTAATAAAAGCTAGTAATCATAACATGTCCTAATATTTCTTGGATTTACTTGGTTCTGTTAAAATTGATAGAATATAATTATACTGTAATCTTAAACCTGTTTTTTGTCTTTTGGGATCATCTTATTTCCTTCGAGAGTGGAGGTTGGAGGGAGAGCGGCCACGAAAGATGAAAAAGGGACAGCTTTATCGATGCCTAAGTCTCGTTGCTGGCTGTCACATAAGTGTATAACCAGCCTTTAGCAGCAACATGTTGTGTGGATACACTCTACAAACACTGTTTAACATTGAAGTAACACCATAACGGACACTGACACAGTCTGGTGCACAGAAGAATTCCCGCTCTCCAAACACGGGAAATGTCACAAAGTAGCAAAATCAAAGATTCACTGGCACACAGACATAAATATGAATACGTGGGGCATCCATGTATTTAAAATACACCAACCTTTATTCCAGGATTCATAAAACATCAAACATATAGATGCACACACGTAACAATAACTGGATAGGGAGGAAGCATAAAGCAGGACTTCTATGTGGAAGGCTCATAAGCCTGACATGTTTCGCGCTATCAAGAGCTTATTCATGGACAACAGCTGTTAACAATCAACCTACTTAAATAACCTCCATGGTTTAGTGATAGGTTAAAATTTAACCATGTTAATTATAACCAGTAGTGTTGAGCGAGCATGCTCGGCCGATGCTCGGATCGGCTCGAGCATCGCTCTGCTCGGCACATGGCGGTACTCGTACGAGTACCGCATGTGCTCGCCCGCCATGTTCGGGTCTCCTCCCCGCACGTTTTGCGGCTGCTGCGCAGCCAATAAACGTGCAGGGAGGCTCTGACATCAGTGTAATGCCAGCAGCCATGTTGGCTGCTGGCATTACACTGATTAGCTGGCCAGAACCCGTGGTCGGGTGCTGTATAGCACCTGACCAGCGAGTTCGGCTCAGTCTTAGCCAGGGAGAGATGAGGATAGGAAGGGAAAGTCAGTGTAGGGAGAAAAAAAGCGATTGTGAAAAAAAAAGAACCAAAAGTCCTTTTTAGGACTACTGTGTGTGGGGGCAGCAGGTTATTTTGTGTGGGGGGAAAAAAAAAAAAAAAAAAAAAAAACATATATTCTGTTTAGTGTGCAAAGTTGCAGATTAGAGCACATTCTGTTTAGTGTGCAAAGTTGCAGATTAGAGCACATTCTGTTTAGTGTGCAAAGTTGCAGATTAGAGCACATTCTGTTTAGTGTGCAAAGTTGCAGATTAGAGCACATTCTGTTAAGTCTTCAAACTAAAATATCAAAGTCACATATTCCATTCAGTGTGCGTGGCCGCAGTTTAGCAGCACATTCTGTGTACTGTGCAGAGTTGCAGAATAGGAAGAAATACTGTTAAGTCTTCAAACTAAAATATCAAAGTCACATATTCCATTCAGTGTGCTTCGCCGCAGTTTAGCAGCACATTCTGTGTACTGTGCAGAGTTGCAGAATAGGAAGAAATACTGTTAAGTCTTCAAACTAAAATATCAAAGTCACATATTCCATTCAGTGTGCTTCGCCGCAGTTTAGCAGCACATTCTGTGTACTGTGCAGAGTTGCAGAATAGGAAGAAATACTGTTAAGTCTTCAAACTAAAATATCAAAGTCACATATTCCATTCAGTGTGCTTCGTCGCAGTTTAGCAGCACATTCTGTGTACTGTGCAGAGTTGCAGAATAGGAAGAAATACTGTTAAGTCTTCAAACTAAAATATCAAAGTCACATATTCCATTCAGTGTGCTTCGCCGCAGTTTAGCAGCACATTCTGTGTACTGTGCAGAGTTGCAGAATAGGAAGAAATACTGTTAAGTCTTCAAACTAAAATATCAAAGTCACATATTCCATTCAGTGTGCTTCGCCGCAGTTTAGCAGCACATTCTGTGTACTGTGCAGAGTTGCAGAATAGGAAGAAATACTGTTAAGTCTTCAAACTAAAATATCAAAGTCACATATTCCATTCAGTGTGCGTCACCGCAGTTTAGCAGCCTATTCTGTGTACTCTGCACAGTTGCAGAATAGGAAGAAATACTGTTAAGTTTTCAAACTAAAATATTAAAGTCACATATTCCATTCTGTGTTCGTCACCGCAGTTTAGCAGCCTATTCTGTGTACTCTGCACAGTTGCAGAATAGGAAGAAATACTGTTAAGTTTTCAAACTAAAATATTAAAGTCACATATTCCATTCAGTGTGTGTCACCGCAGTTTAGCAGCCTATTCTGTGTACTCTGCACAGTTGCAGAATAGGAAGAAATACTGTTAAGTTTTCAAACTCAAATATTAAAGTCACATATTCCATTCTGTGTTCGTCACCGCAGTTTAGCAGCCTATTCTGTGTACTCTGCACAGTTGCAGAATAGGAAGAAATACTGTTAAGTTTTCAAACTCAAATATTAAAGTCACATATTCCATTCTGTGTTCGTCACCGCAGTTTAGCAGCCTATTCTGTGTACTCTGCACAGTTGCAGAATAGGAAGAAATACTGTTAAGTTTTCAAACTAAAATATTAAAGTCACATATTCCATTCAGTGTGTGTCACCGCAGTTTAGCAGCCTATTCTGTGTACTCTGCACAGTTGCAGAATAGGAAGAAATACTGTTAAGTTTTCAAACTCAAATATTAAAGTCACATATTCCATTCTGTGTTCGTCACCGCAGTTTAGCAGCCTATTCTGTGTACTCTGCACAGTTGCAGAATAGGACGAAATACTGTTAAGTTTTCAAACTCAAATATTAAAGTCACATATTCCATTCAGTGTGTGTCACCGCAGTTTAGCAGCCTATTCTGTGTACTCTGCACAGTTGCAGAATAGGAAGAAATACTGTTAAGTTTTCAAACTAAAATATTAAAGTCACATATTCCATTCAGTGTGTGTCACCGCAGTTTAGCAGCCTATTCTGTGTACTCTGCACAGTTGCAGAATAGGAAGAAATACTGTTAAGTTTTCAAACTCAAATATTAAAGTCACATATTCCGTGTAAGATGAAGAAGGCGGGTAAAAAGGGACGGGGAAGTGGACGTGATCCTGATAGTTCAGGGCGCGGGTCAGGACGCGGAGAAACTGTGCCTGGTGCCAGAGCACAAGAAAGAAAGACATCCACCATACCTAGCTTCATGTCTCATTTCACAGGGCGTCGCAGGACATCACTCTCGAGGTCCGACCACTGCGAACAGGTGGTCGGTTGGATGTCAGCTGATACTGCTTCCAGTCGGTTAAGCACCACCCTGTCTTCCACCAAGTCCACTCTCAGTAGCCAAGAGTCTGGTCAACATAATCCTCACTCTGATCATCCTTCCTCCCACCATACACGGTCTGGTCAAAGAAGTGATCCCACACTGGGATATAGTGAGGAGCTCGTCTCATCACCAATCCTTCATTTGACCCTCTCTCCAAGCACGCTTGCAGAGGAACATGACATCTTGTGCCCTGATTCACAACCTCTAGAGGGTACCCAATCACAAGAAGATGACAGATGTGAACGGCATTTAAGGTCAAAGGAAGTAGTGGATGATGATGATGATGATGAGACACAGTTGCCATTAAATCAACCACTATTACCGTCTCAAGACCTTGTTGAGGAGAATGTTATACAGTTGTCAATGACTGAGTATGTGGTGGGATCAAGACATGAGGAGGATGATCAGAGTGAGGAAGTGGAGGAGGACTTGGTGGACGATGAGGTGACTGACCCCACCTGGGAAGGTGTAGAGCCGAGCGATGACAGCAGTCCTGAGGGTGAGCCATCTGCAGCACCGCAACAGGCTGGAAGAGGCAGTGGTGTGGCTACAGAAAGAAGGCGGACCGCACCAAACCGGCCCGCAAATGTTCCACGGAGCACCCCCTTGCGTAAATCTACCTTGCCAAAGGGTAGGTGTTCCGCGGTATGGCGTTTTTTTAAGGAAAGTGCGGACGACAAAAGAATTGTAGTTTGCAACCTGTGCCACACCAGAATGAGCCGAGGCATGAACACTAGAAACCTCACCACCACCAGCATGATCCGACACATGGCATCCAAGCACCGTAATAAGTGGGAGGAACGCCTGGATCACCCATCTGTGTCTGCAGGCCACACCACTGCCTCCTCTTCCCCTGTTTTCGGTGCCGGCCAATCGCCTGTCGAAGGCGCAGGCCCGCATACCTCCCGCCCTGCACCTGTACCATCTGAAGCACCATCAGCGACCACATCCACTTCCCTGTCCCAGCACAGCGTCCAAATGTCGTTACCCCAGGCATTTGAGCGCAAGCGAAAATACCCAGCCACCCACCCACAGGCCATAGCACTAACCTCACACTTTCCAAATTACTGGCCATCGAAATGCTGCCATTTAGGCTTGTGGACACTGAGTCCTTCTGCAGCCTGATGGCAGCAGCTGTCCCTCGGTACGCGGTCCCCAGCCGCCACTACTTTTCCCGGTGTGCCATCCCCGCATTACACCACCATGTGTCCCGTAACATCACCCGTGCCCTGACCAACGCAGTTACTGGGAAGGTCCACTTAACGACTGACACATGGACAAGTGCTTGTGGCCAGGGACGCTACATTTCCCTGACGGCACACTGGGTGAATGTCGTGGAGGCTGGGAGCGACTCGGACCCTGGGATGGCACGGGTGCTACCCACGCCGAGGATTGCGGGCCCTACCTCCATCAGGGTTTCTGCCAGCACCTACGTTATTGGCTCCTCCTCCTCCGTTTCCACCTCCGAATTCTCTACACGCAGCGCCACTCCCCCATCAGCCAGTAGCTGGAAGCAGTGTAGCACTGCAGTGGGGAAGCGTCAACAGGCCGTGCTGAAGCTGATCTGCCTTGGGGACAAACAGCACACGGCCTCAGAGCTGTTGCAGGGGATTAGTCACCAGACCGAGCAGTGGCTCTCGCCACTCAACCTGCAACCAGGCATGGTTGTGTGTGATAATGGGCGTAACTTGGTGGCGGCTTTGGAGCTCGGCAAGCTCACACACGTACCATGCCTAGCGCATGTATTTAATTTAGTGGTTCAGCGATTTCTAAAAACCTACCCCAATGTGCATGATCTCTTGACCAAGGTGCGCCGCGTGTGTGCACATTTCCGTAAGTCATCTACAGCTTCGGCCGGCCTGTTGAAGCTGCAGCAGCGCTTACAATTGCCAGCTCACTGGCTGCTGTGTGACGTGAGCACGCGCTGGAACTCCACCTTCCACATGTTGGCCCGGCTTTGTGAGCAGCAGAGGGCAGTAGTGGAGTACCAGCTGTTACACGGTCGTCGCCTCTCCGTTCAACTTCCTGTAATCAGAAGTGAGGAGTGGGAATGGATGTCAGACCTCTGCGAGGTTTTACGCAATTTTGAGGAATCGACACAGATGGTGAGCGGCGATAACGCTATTATCAGTGTAACCATCCCACTTCTGTGTCTACTGAAACGCTCGCTGCTCACAATTAAAACCGACGCTTTGCATGTGGAAGAGGTGGAAATGGGGGAGGAAGAGCTTACACAAGGTGATAGCCAGAGCACCCTCACTTCGTCTTCTCAGCGACAATTGGAGGAGGCGGAGGAGGAGGAGGAGGAGGAAGACACGGTTGCCTCCGCTACAGAGGGTAGCCATGGAACTTTAGCTCCATCTCTTCAGCGTGGGTGGGCAGAAGAGGAGGAAGAGGATGAGGATATTGAGAGTCATCCTCCTGGTGAGGACAGCGAAATCTTGCCTGTTGGTACTCTGGCACACATGGCTAACTTTATGTTAGGCTGCCTTTCCCGTGACCCACGCGTTGTACGCATTTTAGACAACACGGATTACTGGGTGTTCACCCTTCTGGACCCCCGCTACAAAGAGAATTTCTCATCTCTCATTCCTCCGGTGGAGAGGACAAGCAAAATGGTGCAATACTAGAAGGTTCTTGTTGAAAAATTGCTCCAAAATGTTCCATCTGACAACGCTGGCGGCAGAGTACGTGCTACCTTGGCCAACCGAGAAGGGGAGAAAAGGGGAGCACACAGCAGTTCCGACAAAGGCAGGGCAACACTCTCCAAGGCGTGGGACACCTTCATGACACCCCGCCAGCACCCTCACCCTGATGCGCAGCCTAGTGTCACAAGGAGGGAAAAGTTTTGGAAGATGGTGAAGGAGTACGTAGCAGACCGTGTCAGCGTCCTCAATGATCCCTCTGTGAACTGGCACTCTACGCCTTGGAGGTGCTGGCCTGCCCTGCCGCCAGCGTTCTGTCTGAGCGGGTATTTAGTGCTGCTGGTGGCATCATAACAGATAAGCGTATCCGCCTTTCCACCGACAATGCTGATAGGTTGACACTTATAAAAATGAACAAGGCCTGGATTTCCCCTGACTTCTCCACTCCACTGGAGGAAAGCCCCGGGGGAACATAAACTCACATTATATATGTTATTTACAATGATGGGAATACTCTGTATTCCCATTCACCCCTTCCACCCAAAAAACGGGTATATGGTTGACTCTTAATCTTCTCATCCTCCTCCTCCTCTTCCATATGCCCTGTGCTATAATTTTTATATAGGGCCAGCTAACCAGCGGGCCCTGTTTGACAATTTTTATATAGGTCAGCTCACCAGCGGGCCTTCTCATATAATGTTTTATTGGGTCAGCTCTCTAACAGGCCCTCTCATATAATGTTTTATAGCGTCAGCTCACTAGCGGGCCTTCGCATATAATGTTTAGGATGGTCAGCTCTGCAGCAGACCCTCACCCATAATGTTTTAGATGGTCAGCTCAGCGCACGTTTCCCTCTTAATCATGGCCTCAGTTCAATAAAATCAAGGAAATTTTTGGGATAATTTGCCTCTGCGCACGTTTCCCTCTTAATCATGGCCTCACTTCAGAAAATCAAGGAAATTTTTGGGATAATTTGCAGATAATATACAAGTAAATATACAGCAAATATTGTTTGGTAACAATTTTTCGCCTAAAGTCGTTTTTATTTTCCTTTTTGTGTGTTTTATGGTCAGTCTGTAAAAATGGCGTACTACGGGCGAAAGATCGTTCCCAGCAGCGATGTTGGAGTCCAAGATGCATCCAGACATCCTCCCTATGCTGTCCCTGAACCATTTCTGTGGTGTTTCCATCCTTTTCTGCCCTTTTCCTATGGACCAGGCACCCTCCCCTCATCAGAGCAGGGGGTGCCTGGTGTAATGCTCGAGTCCTCCCATTGACTTCAATGGGGCTCGGGTGCTCGGCCGAGCACTCGAGCCTCCGGGGGCGCTCGGTCAGAGCACCCGAACACCCGAGCATTGGGGTGCTCGCTCATCACTAATAACCAGCCTTTACATTTGTGAGTACCATTTTTTTGGTGGTGGGGTACACTTATATACAGAAGATACCACACTAGGAAGCTCCTCTTTTATTGTTTCTTTTCTAAAAGATCTCAGAGCTCCTCGTTAACAGATATTCCACCTTTCACACTTATTACATTGTCCACCCTTCACTGAACATCTTGCTGGGCCTAAAACAAAAGACTTGACACTTGCAGGTGACCCTTGGGTAATCATCCTTTTTAGTAAAGTGCAAGAAAGACATTTGAGCAATTAATGAAAACATTGCATGGCACTTCTATTCAGAGAGTCACTCACTAAAATATCTAATCAAACTATTTTGTTCATTAAAGGGATAGTAATACTTCGTTTTAACTTAATTTTATTTTGTAGGCATTAAAAAAATATGAAGAATGATATAAGTCTTATCTCTCAAATCTTTATGATTTAAGAGATATTCACAAGCAAAGTTTCCCCTCCCGCCCCTTTTACCTAATGTAAGCCATCTCTACTCAGATGTGGAATCCAGTCCATAGACCAGACAGATAACAGAAGGGAACAGTCTTCTTACAATGAAAACAATGAAAACCCTGCCCCCCTTGACAAGTTTTTCAGGTTTTTCCCTTATCTTAATTGAAGATTGTCCCTCTCTGCATTCTACCTGGGCACCTCCCTTCTGATCTGGCTGAACAGTGTTACATCAGTAAAAGGGGCGGGAGGGGGGATGCTTTGTCATTGAATTACTCTTGAACTACAACTCTGACAGAATTGAAATAACACTCTCCAAAGTCCAAATACTATGATGATTAATTAGAGCTGCTTTTATTATGAAACATTACTGTCCCTTTAGGTTGTTTGCCATATACTATGACTCTGAAAGTACTAGGATCAGTAATGTTTAACTATAATATTTTTTTCTCTTCTCTTAATTAAACTACAATTTTCTGTTGTGGTCACCAGGCAGCAATGTTGCTATTACTTTCAATGGAGAACTGTAATGTAAGCCTCAGTCTCTCTAATATAAGCAATGAGTTGGAGACATCTCTAGCATTAAGAGCAGTGGCGTAACTATAGGGGTAACACTTGCGGCCAGGCCCACACACTCCAGGGTCCCGGCCGCCCCCTGCGACCCCTCCAACTGGCACCCACAATCTCCCAGCTCCGGCGCTCTAGTAATGCAGAGCGCTGGGAGATGACATCATCTCCCAGCGCTCTGCATTACTAAGAGGACTGTGCAGGAGCTCCAGGTAGGAGTCAGGAGATGGGAGCATTGTTGAGGGGGCCAATGTGGTGGTAGGGGCCCGTGGCACTTCTTGCACCAGGGCCCGGAGGCTTCTAGTTACGCCTCTGATTAAGGGCACTGAAATGGTAAATCAATGGGAATTTAGGGAATATTTATGGTGCATTTGGTGTGCTCCAGAATTTCTATAATTCTTAAGTGCATAGCAGCCTTGTTAGTTTGTGTCTTAACACCACTGGTTAATTAAATTCTTCTGCACCAAGATAGATCACTGTCCAGAAATAAAAGAGTGAGTCAATGGGGGAGATTCAATAAGGTGTGATAAAGCTGTGATAAAGTGGAGATAACTTTTCCAGTGATATCACTTCTCCAATTCCTATGTTATTCTATGGAGCCAATGAACTAAGATTTCTCACGTGGAAGAGATCTTAGAGCATTGCTTCTATAGAACAGTACAAGAATTGGAGAACTGATATCACTGCAGAAGTCATCTCTACCTTATGACCTCTTTATCACACTTTAACCCCTTAAGGACCCTTGACGGTCCTGGCACGTCATGGCTGAATTTGTGTTAAGGACCAATGATGTACTAGGACCGTACCTCCGTGCACGCTGATATCATTAATGCCAGGCTTTGACTGAGCGCTCCGAGACGGGGGTGTTCAGTCTCAGCCCTTCTTGCTTGTGCTGGTTCATGTGATCGCCGTAGCAGCGATCACATGTATCAGCATAGTGAGAGACAGAAGCAGCACAGAAAGCGTGCTGTCTGTGCGTGTCTCGTCTGCCTCTGTCTCCCTTGCTATCAAAGTAAGGGAGACAGAAGTAGATGGGAGACACCTAGTGGCAAATGAAAATACATCAGCTGGGGGTATTAACCCCTTCTCTGTTTGTGCCAGAGGCTTGCTAAATGCGGGTCAATTTCTGACCTGCAATGATACTTTTTTTTTTTTTTTTTTTTTTTTTTTAAACACACACTTTTTTTTTTTACAAAAATATTTTATTAAAAAAAACAAAAACATATCATTAAACAATTTTGGAAGTGTAATTGTTGTTGCGCCATGTAATACACTTATACACACCGCCAAATGTCAGGGATAAAAAAAGTGCCAAAATAGGGTGGGAAAAAGGGACATGGGGATTTTCACCCGGGGGGGACAGTGGCCACTTTAAACTGCACATTTTGTAGGTATGACTGACCGGTCATAACTTTCATGCAGTCGCCATAAAAATGTAACCCTTTGTGCCCAACTGATCCCAAGGGAAAAAACAAAAATGGCTTTTTTTTACTTTTTTTTAATTTTAATAAAGTAAATGGTGGGTTATCCATATAAATAGGGTATCAAATGAAAGCCCTATTTGTGCTTAAAAATCAGTATATAATTTATGGGGGTGGGATAAAAGACTTAGTGGGAAAACACTGTTGAACAAAGACATAGTCAAAAAGGTCAGAATTGCTCCGGTCCTTAAGGGAAATCCACCTTCGGAGTGTCCAGCTCTGTATCAGCAGCGGCGCGGGCAGTCTCTATTGCACATGACTGCGGCGATACACAAATTTTAGCGAATTATTTTATAGGATTCTTCCAAAAGTCCAGTGCTTAGCTTAAGATGTTAGTAGCACATACGCATATGGTATATAAGAATAAAAAGTATTATTGTAGATAATGAAAAAATAAATCCATCAATGCCATTCCTATCCCTCAAACCTATATTGTTTGAGATATAACATTTTAACCCTCCCCCCCCCTTTCCCTGATGTCAACTGTAAAGCTGACATAAGGAGATTTGTGTCGACCGACTCGAGGTGGCTCTTCAGCAGAGCCGAGATAGCGAAATGTAGAAAGAAATACTTCATTGGAACGGTCTACAAAAGTGTGCCTGGTTTGCAAACACACTTTGTAGACCGTTCCATTGAAGTATCTCTTTCTACATAGGATATCTCAACTCTGCTGAAGAGCCGCCTCGAGTCGGCCGACACAAATCTCCTTCTGTCAGCTTTAAAGCTAACATCAGGGAAAGGGGAGGGGAGAAGTTTAAAACATTATATCTCTCAAACCATATAGGTTTGAGGGATAGGACTGGCATTGATGGATTTATTTTTTCAAAACCTACAATAATACTTTTATTTATATATGCCATTACTAACCCTTTAATAGTAATAGTAATACTTGAAAATAATTGTATTTTATGTTGTAGACCTTAAAAAAACAAGAAACATGATATAAGTCTTATCCCCCAAACCTTTATGGTTTGGGAGATATTCACATGTAAAATATAGTAAAATTCTCTTTTCCTGGCTGTTTCAGTCAAGTCTGCCATCTAGTGGACATATTTGGAATACGGTCCACAGATCAACCAGCAGCTCTTTAGCAGTGCCAAGATCACGATCTTTGAAAAGAACTACTTAATTGGAACTATCTACAAAGTGTGCCTGGCTTGAAAGCACATTTTGTAGACCATTCCAATTAAGAAATTCTTTTTAAAGATGGTGATCTCAGCACTTCTGGAGAGGCACAACCGCTCCCGGGACCGGATTCCAAATCTGAAGGGAGGAGTAATGACATCACTCCGGGGAAACTTTACTTCTGAATATCTCCCAAACCATAAAGGTTTGGGAGATAAGACTTATATCATTTTTCATGTTTTTTTAAGGGCTACAATATAAAATAAACTTATTTTCAAGTATTACTATCTCTTTAATAGTCCAACACTACTGACTTGTATGAAGCTCTAATTTATAACTTATGCTGCATTAGATAACGCTTGACTCAATCACTTGTATTTGGTGGGCACCCTAGGATCTTATTTGTACTTTGTTTTCTCATTTCTTCTGCTGTTTGCTTTCTCTGCCTGGGGCAGTCATGATGATTTTTACAATGCATCTTTCACTCTCGTATCTCATTCCCATATCATTCTGGATCTCATACACTCTATTAGTGGATATGCTGTTTAGACTATTGTCCAAAATAGACTGCCCCCCTCAGGCTGATGTGCAAAGCAGAATTCAGCTAATGCTAATATGTATTGACAAATGCAAGCATAAACAACTGCTTCTGTATATTTCGGACTACATACACTACCATTCAAAAGTTTGGGGTCACCTAGAAATGTCCTTGTTTTCCATCAAATGAGCAGCAAAATGAATAGGAAATAAAGTCAAGATTTTGACAAGGTTAGAAATAATGATTTTTAATTTATATAATAATTGAGTCCTTCAGACTTTGCTTTCATTGAAGAATCCTCCATTTGCAGCAATTACAGCCTTGCAGACCTTTGGCATTCTAGTTGTCATGTTGTTGATGTAATGTGAAGAGAGGTCACCCCATGCTTACTGAAGCACGCCCACAATTTGGATTGGATCGATGGGCACTTCTTACGTACCATACGGTCAAGCTGCTCTCATAACAGAAACAAGGACATTTCTAAGTGACCCCAAATTTTTGAACTGTAGTGTATGTCAGCTAAAAAAGGAGGCTGTCCAAGTGTCTGCACCAGGCTAATTTATACAGGTGATAGTCTATATAGCCATTATTCCAAGGTTCATGTCCATCCACTCCTCTTTGTCTGTTCAGGCTATTGTCAAATTAGCAAGTCTCAGAGTACAAATATATATATATATATATATATATATATATATATATATATATATATATATGTAAGACAATTCATACAATCCATACCACTGATATTTTACATCATGTAGATGGGAGACCCCCAGTTTTCTGCAGATATCTCAGTTGCTGTGTGGAGACAGAATACTGGAGTTACTCCATACAGATCCAAAAGTATACACCTGTTCGAAGACACTCTGCCCGCAGGTGTAGACAGTCCTTACGGGACCTTCACCGGATACTACATTCAATAAACGGACGGGAGAGAAGATCTCTGGTTTCAAAAGCACATTTAGCACCTACCCGTTATTACATTCAGGATTTAGGTACTGGACTTTTCTTAATTTTCCATCTAGTGTGTACACAGTCCTTTTTACCTACTGGAATACAGTTTCAAGTTCTGAATGGACTTTTTTTTTCTCTGTGCAAGTCAGCTCCCCAGTATCCTGCCTGCTGATTGTTTAGAAATCAGCTCACTTGTAGTAATTGGCAGGCCTATGCAGGCTCACAGACAGGGAATGAAGAAGCTGCATAATACAGATTGGACCATGGCCTTCCAGCTGTAGCTTGAATATAGTTCCCATCATCCTCAGCTGCTCGGAGTGCGTGTGTGTCTCTGTATGAGTGTGTGTATATGTGTTTATGTGTCTGTATGTGTGGGGGACATGTGTGTGTGTCTGTGGTGTAGGAGTGAGTGGCAGCCATTTTTTTTCAGCCTTAGATAGTGGTGGGCGGACCAAAAATCACAACCCCATTGAATCACCCAGTGGGAGCAGTAATTCTCTTTACTGCCGCCCTTGGGTGTGTTTTGCCAGGCACAAAGTTTTCTTTTATATATATAGAAGTGTTGATGTGTATACAATATGAGAATTAAGACATAATATATTACTATTTTATATATTATCATAGTACATAATTATTGTGTGAAGTGTGACCATACTTTTCTTTAGAGCTCAGTCTTCTTATTTTCAAGCACTGAATACATTCTGTAATTTTTATATATATTTCAGGTTCCCAATAGCCAACCCGGTCAAAATCGCTGCAGGGAGATTCTCCGTCATCGACTTGCAGTGGTTCCCAGATGTCTACCACACAATGACGATAAAGCTGTGCAGCATTCCCTAGTAACATGTATGGGAGAATATCACTTCCACCCAATGTGTTATTCTAAGGATACTGGCTTCTTCTTAAGTAGTACTTTTTCCTTCCAGTTTATAAACATTTGGGATATGACACAATATCTGTGATGATTACATTCCAAAATATTTACAGTGGCAGAACCGCCTATAACAAGAAACTCATATCTATATATTTAGTTATGTTATATATATATATATATATATATATATATATATATATATATATATATATATATATATGTTATAAACATAACTACATAAACATAAACATAATATCCTCTCATAGAAACCTTACATGTAGAAACCATGCATGCATTTTGTCTCTAAACCATATTTAAAGGGACAGAACACCATATCTGCAGGACCTAATGTCTATACAGTTAGTATACGAGAAATCAAACACCAACAGAACTGATTAAAGGGATAGTAATGTTTTATAATAAAAGCAGCTCTAATTAAACATCATAGTATTTGGACTCTGGAGAGTGTTATTTCAATTCTGTCAGAGTTGTAGTTCAAGAGTAATTCAATGACAAAGTATTCCACTCCTGCCCCTTTTACTGATATAACACTGCTCAGCCAGATCAGAAGGGAGGTGCCCAGGTAGACTGCAGAGAGGGACAATCTTCAATTAAGATAAGGGGAAAACCTGAAAAACTTTTCAAGGGGGGCAGGGCTTTCATTGTTCTCGTAGGAAGAAGATTGTCCCCTGCTGTTATCTGTCTGGTCTATGGACTGGATTCCACATCTGAGGAAAGGTGGCTTACACTAGGTAAAAGGGGCGGGAGGGGAAACTTTATCATTCAATTACTCTTGAACCACAACTCTGACAGTATTGAAATAACACTCTCTATGGCTCAAATACTATGAAGATTAATTTGAGCTGCTGTTTCCGTGAAACATTACTATCCCTTTAAGAAATAACTTATTACTAGAGGAAAAACAACATTGTCTAAATCTGTATTTAGCTCAAAAAGATGTAATGTATTTAAAATGTAACTCCATTCAGAGTATCTCCATGTCATCTTTGCTATATCATACCCACTCCTCCAGTCTTGTGGGACACAATCTATACCTTAGAAAGATAGTCTCAGATTAGAAAAACTATACTCTAAAAAGTATTTGGACACACTATGTTTGGTTTATCCTTTTCTTATATTATACACATATAAATGTGTTAAAAGGATAGTAATACTTAAAATGTAAAAAAAAATATGTTGTAGGGTTTATCCCCCTGAGTAAAACAAGAGTACTCTCACTGCTGAAAGGTGTTTCATTCAAAAGTTATTAATTTTCAAAGTTGAATTTTTTAGGTGCAATATCACAGTGGCCTAAAATTGTACAGTGGCACTGTTGCTACACCATCCTATGGAGATTTATGGTCCCGGGACCAGAGCTGTCCATAGGATGGTGTAGCAACAGCGCCACTGTACAATTTCAGGTCACTGTGATATTGCACCTAAAAAATTCAACTTTGAAAATTAATAACTTTTGAATGAAACACCTTTCAGCAGTGGGAGTACTCTTGTTTTACTCAGGGGGATAAACCCTACAACATATTTTTTTTACATTTTAATCATTACTATCCCTTTAAAGTTTGACCTGTGTATTGCTTCCTGCTTGTGCACTGAATCAAACATAACAGTCTGTTGGTGTTGCATTTTATGTTCCCAGAAAGGTCAAAGGCCTCTCCCATAAGGACAGAGGAGAACAAATTTGCATTCACTGTCCCACAGCAACTTTTACATCCCACACATTTTCTGTATATAGAAAAATCCTGTACAACCAAGTTTTATTTTACCTAATTTTCCTCATGCTAGGAGCAATTTTTAAACTTAATTTAGATTCCTTAGTAAAAATGATTTGCCGTTTGTCAGATAACATGCTAGCTAGAACTAGAACGCAGTTATGCACAGTTTTGAAATAAGTTTACATATATGGAAACTTCATTCAAAGTGACATATCCAGTGTAAGAGTATAGAGGAAGTAGGAGATGCTCAACTAGGACCCCTTGCTCACAGTTCCTAGAGAGATCAGCTACACCTCACTGATGAGTTCCAACAAGGCCAAAACGTACGTCTGGGGTTGGCTGCTTTTCTTGTTCATAGAGGAAATGCCAGTCATTTTGTGGCTGGACTGCTGTTATGGCAGGACAAGTATGATATGCCTTAGGATATTTCTTCTCTGTGAAAGGCCCTAATGGACTAAAAGCAGGGCTGGTGCAAGGATTTTTGTATACACAGACGAAGGTGCATTTTGATGCCCCCCTCCTGACCCGGACACAATCCCCTGCCCCCCCTGACCTTGCCACAATCCCCTGCCCCCGCCCACATATTCACCTCCACACTTTCCCCACCTCCACAATGCCCCTCCCACAATGCTCCCTTCATCTCCACATTGCCCCTTCATCTCCACAATACCTCCTTATCTCCACATTGCCCCTTCATCTCCACAATGCCCCTTCCACAATGCCCCTTCATCTCCACATTGCCCCTTCATCTCCACAATACCTCCTTATCTCCACATTGCCCCTTCATCTCCACAATGCCCCTTCCACATTGCCCCTTCATCTCCACAATGCCCCTTCCACAATGCCCCCTTCATCTCCACATTGTCCCTTCCATAATGCCCCTTCATCTCCACATTGCCCCTTCATCCCCTACCTTGAGTCCCTGGTAGTCTAGTGGCGTGCCATAACTTAAAGCTCTTTGCCTCCTTCGGCACAGAGCTGAAGCTCCAGCGTGCTGTTCTCAGTAATGCAGATTGCTGGGAGATGATGCCATCTCCCAGCACTCTGTATTACTACAGAGCCTGGGTCGCTCTGCGTTTTGTCACATAGAAGCCGCGAGGGAGCACTTGGTAGTGTAAATCAGCGCTCCCTCACGGCAGATATATATATTTTTAAAAAAATCCCAGCTTCCCCCTTTTCAGTGCCCCTCCGTTGCGGCGCCCTTAGGCAGCTGCCTGTCCTGCCTTTATGGTAGCGCCGGCCCTGACTAAAAGAAACTGCACCCTGGGTAGGACAACACTCCTAGAGAGCCTACAAATTTCTATTGCAGGTTTGTTACTATTTGAACGTCTCTGACTCCTACTTTACATATCCACTGTAAGAACCAAGTCCAACTTTTATATTTATTCACTTATCTGTACACCTGCAGCCTTATTTTGGCACTACCCGTTGAAATTGTTCTCTCATCACCAACAAGCACATACAGAGTGTCTCACTGACTACTAGCATACTAGTAAGCTTGTTGTATCCTGTGTGAAGAAACCTTGCTAAGTTGAACAGCCATTGATATTTACTGCCTCCTACTGCAACCCTTACAACTTTAAACAACCACAGCTATTTTTTGACTGCCACCTGTTACAACCAATGCTAGGTTTTATGGCCAGTGCTACTGTCTGCTACCTGCCATGACCCTTTCTAGGTTGAATAATATCTGCTATTGTCAGCTTCTTGTTATATCCCTTACTTTGATGAAAAAAATCACCAATACTGCCTGATGCCTGCTGTGTTGCTTGATAAATTGAATAATCACTGCTATTGCCTTCTACCTGTCATGACCATTTCCAAGTTGAACAGTCATTTCTATTTTTATCTGCCTGCCACAAGCATTGCTAAGTTGAACAATCACCGCTATTGTCTCCTGCATGCCATAACCATAGCTAAGTTGAACAACCACCAGTGTTGTCTACTGCCTGTCATTATTCTTGCTAAGTTCAGCAATCACTGTTATTGTATTCCACCTGCTCTTGTCCTTGCTAAGTTATCGACCACCACTTCTGTCATCTGCCAACCGCAACCAATACATGTTCCTCAAAATTTCTCTGAGCAAAAATAACCAAAAACTTCCACTGAGCCTAGCATCTTTACTACCACTTCTGCTGGCTTTGTCACCAGATATTTAGGTCAGTGACTAGTCTTCTTCCTTTGCCTTCTGAGTCCACCTTCTGGTATCAGCCTGACACTAACTTTAAAGCTGTAGTCTTGATTAATGTACATCTCCTTACCAGGAGAACCATTGGTCTCCAACACATTGAAATGGATTTCAAGGGATTAAAAGTACTAGTGGGGCTTTTTTTTCTCCTTAATCTTTTGAGTGCCGGAGGGGTACACAACGCATTGCTTTGCAGTGAGTTGCACACCCCATGGGCACTCAAAGGGTTAATGACATAGCCGATTTGCTCCAGAAGTACTTTATTTTTAACGAAGGCCCTTAAAGTAACGATATTCCATTTATCAGCACTGAACAGAAACAGCACCAAGCATTGCTGTTTTACATCTTATGCTGCTGAATCATCAATTAACTTGCTTACAGTGGAACTGTCTGTTTGGTAACAAATAGGTGATTTTGAAAGAGATTTCAAAAGCACTTGTAGGTTTTTTAGCCTTTTTCTATTTCAAACAATAGTCTATGTGTATTTGCCTATCGGATGTACACTGACTGACATATAAATAAACATACAAAAATGTGAGAGGCTTCTGAGGACGAACAACAGCACAATGGCCTGTTCTACGGCTAGTCACTGCTCACAAGCATCACGTTTTAGCTCTCTAGCACCATTAAAGAGAAGAAATTTCCATGTACATTTTAGACTAATCCCGCCCAAAAGGGTGGTCCTGTTCCAAAATAACGAGCAAGGAATACCAACTAACCCCCCGACGTACATTTTGGCCTTGTTGGGCCTTGTCAGGAGGGTGGAGCTGGATTCTCTAGGCACTGAGAGCAAGGGGTCCATGTCTGGATTATCAGTCACTCTTAGGGAGACTTCCTAAGAGTATTCAAAATATACATACAAAATATGAGAGGCTTCTGAGGACAAACAGCACAATGGCCTGTTCTATGGCTAGTCTCTGCTTAGAAGCATCACGTTTTAGTTCTCTAGTGCCGCTACAATGGAGAAATTTCCACATACATATTAGACTAATCCCGCCCAAAATGGCAGTCCAGTTCCAGAATGACGGACAAGTCCCCTCTGCACAGAAAAAAACAGCTAACCCCCTGACGTACATTTCAGCCTTTTTTGGTATTTTTGCCTTTTTCTGTTTCAAACATTAGTGTATGAGAATTTGCATATCGGTTGTGCACTGAATGACATACAAATAAAACAAAATAGTTGTTTAACCCCTTATGGACCAAAGATGTACATGTATGTCATGTGGTGAACATGCTTAAAGGACCCATGATGTACATCAGTGTTGACTGCACACCATTTTGGACCTCTGTGGTCTGTGGTCCTTCTGTGTCGCCCACGCACTTGCGCGGCTGGTCCTTAACCCCTTAGAGTCCGGTGACGTACCCGGACCGTCACGCTGGTCAAGCACTTAAGGACCAGTGACGGTCCTGGAACATCACGTACTATTACTCACCGTTCTCCTGCAGGAGAGCGGTGAGTAATACCGGGGACTGAATTTGATCGCTCCAAGACCGGAGCGATCTCTTTCAGTCCCTCAGTTCGGCGTGCTGGCACACGTGATCAGTCACGTGGGGCGGCACCCTGAAATTCTCTATCTGGTCCTTAAAGGACCACTCACCCCGCGACCGCTGGTCGTTAAGGGGTTAAAGGGTTAAAATAAAACAAATGACCAGCATAAATGTAGGTGCTATTGAAAGTTCTTTCAATATCCCCTGTTTGTTAAAAGGGACAGTTCTACTTTAAAATCCTTTGTGTGCCAGAAAGGTATCCAATGGCATGGTGCTGCAATGTGTTAAAAAATCCCTCACAAAGGGTTGACCACCAGTTTATAATACAGATGCTTGAAACAGGGAAATCAGGAAATAATTGAGGTTAATTAAAATGACAGCCACAGCAAACAATTGAGCTGGCATTTACTGCCAAGACAAATTGATAGCTAGAAAATGCGGAAAGGCAAGTTATAATTGATTTCACTCTTAACTAAAAGAGAAAGTCAACGTGCATGAATCAATATCAATGCATTGTTGTTTACTGGCTATCGTAATTTACATATGTACCATAAAATCTCAGGTATAATATGCACTGATGTATAATACATAGGTGTAAATTTAACCTGAGACTTAAAGGAGCTGTAAACTTTTTTTATGAAAACATATATTTTATAGAGCTTTTCCTGCTGAATAAAACAAGGTCACTCCCACTGCTGTCAGATGTTTTATTCAAAAATTATAGCAGTTTAAATAATCAGGAAGTGAATTTACTGTGTTTACTTCTTGATAGTTCTAACTGACAGGAAGTGAATTTACTGTGCTTACTTCCTGATAGTTCTAACTGACAGGAAGTGACAGGCAGTTTCTATCACATTCTATGGAGAACTGTATGTCTCTGACTTTTCTGACTTTCCTCTCCATTAGACTCTAACAGGAAATCTAATTAGAATTTGACCACTAGAGGGCCCTGCTAATGTAAAAAAACATGGGTTTAAACTGCAATAACTCTGGAAATATAAACCTCTCCTCAGTGGGAGTACCCTTATTTTACTCAGTTGGAAAATCCCTACAATATATATTTTTTCATAAAAAAAAGTTTACTGCTCCTTTAAGGGAAAAACAAAAGTGACTATGTATAATACGCACCCTTGTTTTCCCTCCCTCTACCCACCAAAAACATTAGTAGATCCAGTACATAGACCTCTGACACTGAAACTACAGTATTGCCCTGCTAGGACCTACAGGCCCTCATAGGGCACTACCATTATCCTGAATTAACACAGGTCCTCACAGGGGGATACAGGAGGTGGACTGCAAATGTAAGCATGCCACCTGTTGCACAGACATCTCATACGCCTCCGGAGGGAGTGAATAAAGGGAGGGGATGGTGGCAGCATAATGAGGTAGGTGGAGGAAGGGAAGCAGACACGTTCCGATATACATACCTGGGAACTTTTAATCATTGTCTCCCCAGAGGTGAGTCCTCTGATGCTGTATGGGGTGTGAACAGTGATATGAATTGCATAAAAAAGGGGCGGGGCGTGACAAGAGTTGGGGGCAGTGCTTAAAGGTGTGACTCAGATGTAAAATAAAGGTGGGAGAAGGAGGAACACAGGGGGGAAGAGCAGAAGTGGGCAGAGTTTCAATATAAACTCCCCACATCTAGAGGAATCAGCCTCTGCCCCGGAGACGCAGTAAAGCAGTTCCAAACCGGAGTCTGCGGGGCAAATCCGGAGAGTTCACAGGTATGGTGATGAAGGTCCCGAATAGAGGACCGAAACGTTCCAGACATGTTGTTTATATGACTTTGGTCACAATATAACTTTTTTGATACCTTATCTGTGAGTGCAACTATTTTTTTTTTTTTTTTTCAATTCAATTGATGTTAATGACGAGTTTTGCACCTGGGGTGTAGAGGTTCAAGTGTACAAGTGTTTTGTGAGTGCCAACAACTATACTGTATATATATATATATATTTTTTTTTTTTTATTTTTTTTTTCTTGTGTATAAAATGAACCCCCCCACTTTACATAAGGTGAAAAGGGGTAAAATTGTGAGCATAATACATGAGATTTTACAGTAAGCCTTTGCTTGATAATGTATTGTGATAACTTTCCTAATTTCAAAGCAAAGTAACATCTCCTAATAAGAACCCTCCTCCACTTAGCCCTTTGAGTGCCAGAGGGGTACTCAACGCATTTTATGGAAATATTAATTTCTTTCTAAGAAGATTTCAGTGGCAGGAGTTTGAGTCCTTGTGTGTGGTGACAAGAATGATGTTCAGATATGTGAACATGATATCCAGGGGCTTAACTACAGGTGGGGCAGAGGGTGAGTGACAGGACCAGCAATCAAAAGGGGCCCATTGTTCCAAGGGCCAAAAAGGTTCTAGTTATGCTCCTGGCAGAAAGTGTTTTGGGTTGGGGGCCAAAAATCGTTTCACTGGGGCACTCCAATAACTATTATGTCTGTCCCTCAAAGAATGTGGTATTGGTGATGGGAAGAAACATACCTTCTATTCAATAGACACTGGAGTAGATATCTAAAACTCCTCCAATCACTTTATATTGAGACTAGTGAAAAAGCCCGTGTACAATGACCGCTTCAGTTAGAGAATGGCCACGGCAGCCTGCGGCTCTCCCGCTGTGACAGGGCCCCGCAGGGGCATCAGGAGACTTCCCCAGCCACCCAAAAACCACCAGAAGAAATGGGGCAGACTCCGGGAGCAGACAGGCTGTCCTCTTCTTCCTCAATAACATCTCTGGATGGTCGGTCCCTATGTCTGCAGCCCTTGCCCGCCCAGGAGGCCGCACAGCTGGGGGATGTGCTAGAAGTACACCTCCCAGCATTCTTTGTGTTCGGGCAGTCTTTACTGAGCACGACTGCACCAGACAAACATACAGGCCTTTCAGATTATAGGATGAGGGGTTAGTGGGAAATATTTTCTCCATCTGTGTCAGATATCATCTCTATGGGCCCCAAAAGATAAGGAAGCAATTCTGGGGAAATCCAACTGCACCATAGGTGATAAATGAAAATCCTTATTGATTTAAATGGGGTTCTTAACCCACAATGGTAAGCAATGCACTCCTTCTACCAGATCCTCCTTTGCTAATAAGAAAACCACTTGCACTCAACTGAGGATATCATGTAAACATACACTGAGTGGAAAAGCTTGGGAATCACTTAACTAGAGAACAGAGATGTGCAAAAAGTTCACTTTTTTTTCTTTGTGAATTTCTGTAAAGAGTTTCTCCTTTCCACAGAAATTCTGTTGAAACTTTTCCTCTGAAGATCAAGCCCATTGATTTCAGTGGGCAAAACCTTCCAGCCATAGGAAGAGAATAATGAAGGCTAGGGGAGGATTAGCCTCCTCAAAAGGAACAATGGAAGCATCTTCCTTATATTAAAATATTATTGTTATTAGCCTCCTCAAACACAACATTTACAGTACTCCTGTGCTTCGAACACAGTGTTTCTGCTTCATATGGAAGTTGCTAATATCAATGGAGAAGACAGAGGAACCCATAAAAAATTCTAAACAAGCTGTATCACATTGAAAACCATCAATATAAATGTCAATAAAAAACACTGTACATAACTTACATGTGTCATCAACTAGCGACTGGTTTATGGACTTTAGGAGAGGTCACCTACATACATTCAGATGTCTCCCAAATAATGGAGTTGTGATAAAATCAAAAATATGTTTAATAAAATTGCAATGAAGGACTAGGAGGGTGGACCCATTAAATGGAGAAAGAAGTCAAGTTCCCCAGAAGATTATTGGTCTACGATGCTTAGGAGCAAAAGGAGAGTATGAATTTGAAAGTGTGAAGGACCATAAGTAGGACCTTCCAGCATCCTGAGGACCAGAGGTAAAGGTATTAGCCAAAAAGACAAATTACTGAAGTCCAGTTGAGTCGGACCCAGTTCAGTATGGGGCCCACTCAAGAATAACCTGAATAGGAAGACCACACTGAAGAGAGAGGAAACAGGAGACAAAAAAAAACAAAACAAAGAGACAGTAAAAAGAACTTTAAAAAAAAATTCAAGCAGACACAAGAGGGGGCCAACGAATAAGAAAATAAAAAATAGAAAATGGGAAAAAAATTTAAGAAATGGCTAAAAAGTGAGCCCTGAGTCAAGAAAAGCTGGCAAAGAGCTAAAATGCAAAAAAAGCAACCACAAGAGGGAGTCCTGGGTTAAGAAAAGCTGACAAAGAAAGAAAGTACAAAAAAATTTCCACAAGAGAGAGCATAGAAAGAAGGAATTGGACACAAGCAAAAAGGGGAGAAAGGGAAATGAGAATAAAAATGTGTCACAAGCAAGATGGGGAAAGGGAAACAGTTTAATGTCAAAAGTCATACATCATGACAAGACTGAGCACATCAACAAGACACAAGGTAGTAACACTGCATCAGCAAGGTCTCTCCCAGTCAGAAATGAAAAGGTACACAGGGGTTTCCAGATGTGCTGTTCAAGCTCTTTTGAAGAAGCACAAAGAAATGGGAAACACTGAGGACCGTAGACGCAGTGATCGGCCAAGGAAACTTAGTGTAGCATCATGCTTACTTCCATTCACAATCGGAAGATGTCCAGCAGTGTCACCATCTCAGAATTGACAGAAATAGTGGCACCCTGGTACACCCATCTACTGTCAGGAGAAGTCAGGTCAGAAGTGGTCTTCATGGAAGACTTGTGATCCAAAAGCCATACTTCCGACATGAAAACTAGGCCAAGAGACTTAACTATGTCCAAAAACACAGGAACTGGGGTGCAGATAAATGGCAACAGGTGCTCTGGACTGCTGTAGCAGAAGGCAGTTTGATCGCTGAAGTCTGTGGAGAAATACAAGGATGATTGTCTGCAGGCAACAGTGAAGCATGGTGGAGATTCCTTGCAATTTTGGGACTGCATTTCTGCAAATGGAGTTGGTGATTTGGTCAGAATTAATGATATCCTCAATGCTGAGAAGTACAGGCAGATATTTATCCATCATGCAATACATTCAGGGAGGCATCTGATTGGCCCCAGATTTATTCTGCAGCATGACAATGACCCCCAAAATACAGCCAAAGTCATTAAAAACTATTTTCAGCATAAAGAAGAACAAGAGTCCTAGAAGTGATGATATGGCCCCCACAGAGCCCTGATCTCAACATCATTGAGTGTCTGGGATTACATGGAGAGAGAGAGAGAAACTGAGGCTGCCTAGATCCACAGAAGAACTGTGGTTAGTTCTCCAAGATCTTTGGAACAACCCATCTGCTGAGTTCCTTTACAAACCGTGTGCAAGTGTACCTAGAAGAATTGATGCTGTTTTGAAGGCAAAGGGTGGTCACACCAAATATTGATTTGGTTTAGATGTTTCTTCTGTTCACTCACTATACATTTTGTTAATTGATTAAAAATAAACTATTAACATGTCTATTTTTGAAAGCATTCTTACTTTACAGCATTTTTTACACCTGCCCAAGTCTATTGCACAGTACTGTATATGTGAGTTATATGTCCTACTGTATTTGATTGCTTGCTCATCATATGATACAGAACCCAGCTGTTAACTTTGTTTTTATTTACTTAAATGGGCTCTTAAACTCTTAAATGCCGGTATGATCTCTAAACCATTGTTTCTCAATGTGTTGGAGTACTTATAGCATTGATGGGGTTAAAGGAACAGTAATGTCCCAAAAAAGGTATCCAGTTTTGTAGCCTTTAAAAAATAATCAATATGGTCCAAACCCTATCTCTCTAATAGCTATGGTTTGAGGTATATAAGGATTCAAAGTTCGCCCCTCTCTCACTTTCTCCTGACATCAGCGTCTAACTGACAGCAGGAGATCCTGGCCAGGGGGCAAGCAGGCAGCTCTGCAGCAGAGCTGAGATCGCAGTATCTGTAAAGAATTAATTGGAAATGTCTACAAAGTGTGCTTGCAAACCAGGCACACTTTGTACAGCTTTCCAATTAATAAATTCTTTATAGATAACGTGATCTCGGCTCTGCTGCAGAGCCTCCTTGAGTCATACGACCCAATTCTCCTGCTGTCAGCTTTACAGCTGACATCAGAACAAGGAGAGGGATGGGGGAACTTTGAATCCCTATATCTCTCAAACCATAGCGGTTTGAGAGATAGAGTTTGGAGCATATTGATTTTTTTTTAAAGTCTACCAAACTGGATATATTTTTGGGGGGACATTACTGTCCCTTTAAGAACACAGTTCAAATCAATGAATACATTTATTTGACTCCTATGGTACAGCTGAATACATTTCTTGCTTCAGATTATCATGAATAATCCACTATTTGCTTTATCACAACTGTCTGCACAGTCTTCTTTTATTCCTATGTTTGCAAAAGCCACTGTATCGGGTCTTTCTTGGCCTGCCAGACCTCATGTGCTACTTTGCTTTCCTAGTCAACTTCAGTTACTTTGTATCAATCTTTGTAGTCAATATCTCTTAACTTCTCCTTCAGAGGTTGTTTCCTATTTCAGTGCCTAGTATTTCCTTAACCATTTTCCTTGAACACATCAAGGGCTGGATTCTATTGCAGGTGCTAATTTTATCACTGCTTTTATATCCAGGTTTCCCCATGGACTCTAATAGGAACATTTTTAATAAAACAGGTGTTAACATTTATCACCTGCAATAGAATCCAGCCCCAAATGCATTACCCAGCTTCAACTAGTCTAACATTCTCGTTCTCCATATTTTTCTTTACAATTTCTGATTGCCAGCTTATGATCGAGGGGTCTTCTATGTCCATCAATGATACCAAGGCTCAGTTGTACTGATTCTTATGTCCACTCTTGAAGCAAAGATTCACCCAAAATGTTAATAACTGTTGCACTTCATGAGCCTATTGGCCAAGTCATTTCTTGTGAAAAGATGACATATTTGTCTATATGACGAGTAAAGCAATTTGGGCACAAACCAACTGCACCAACTGGGAACAAAGAAAAGACCCAATGATTTATATATGGTGCTTTTTCCTTGAATGCTAGAGAGGTCTCCAATGCATTGTAACCATGATCCATCTCATTTTTTTTTATCATGATCTGCCACCCAACTATTTTCTTGCCAAGACAGCTGAAGTACCAGAAGAAAGTAACACGTGAATAAGAAAAATTGTTCTGTAGGTTCAGTATTTCTACAATATAGGCTGTTTCACAAGACCAAAAACAAGTTTTATATGTATGTCTTTTTGTTCTGTAATTGACATTTTAACCAAACAGAAAAAAGGAAATGTGATCTCCACAGGAAAAAACAGCTGACTCATGTTCAAATGCTAGTCAAGCAGGTTACTATCCTTATCTGAACAAGGGCTTAGAAAATGTCTTCTGTGGGTTAGTACGCAGGCCCCCACTCTATTCCTACTTTATTCTCTCCTTCCCTCCCCTTCCCTCACCTTCTCTATTCTCTCCTTCCCTCCCCTTCCCTCTCCTTCTCTCTCATTTGTTCCCATCCTGCGTCTGTCTCTGTCTCAGTCCCACCTTCTCTTTTCCTGCTCTCCACATGCCCACATCTCTTTCCAATGTAATCCTCAGCTCCCACTCCTCTTTCCCTTGCATGCTCTTCCATGCTCAGCTTGTCCCTGTCTCCTACCCACGTCCATCTCTGACTTATTCTGAATTTCTGCATTCTGATCTGGAATTTTTTTCAGATACTCTGAATTAATCCTCAAATTGAATTGCAGAAGTGTTGCTCATCGCTAGTAAAAAGTCATATTTGTTGTATTGTGATTTCAATGTACAAAAGCTTTTGTTTCATACAATAGAATGTTGCATATAATATTCTATGTAATACAGCATTGCATTATATAAATACTGTACTACCAGCCTACCAGCTTGTGGAAGTGCTTTCTGTAAAAGGTTTTCAAGTTCTATTATATTCTTGAATAATTAAATATGTTGTTTATGTTTAATGGCAATGCTTTTGTAATTTGTAATTTGTTTTTGTATTAACAAGAAAGTAGTGGGCCAGTGCTGTGTTTGCAAAATTGATAATTTAAACTAAACCTTTAAAGGGATAGTAATACTTAAAATGTAAAAAAAAAATGTTGTAGGGTTTATCCCCCTGAGTAAAACAAGAGTACTCCCACTGCTGAAAGGTGTTTCATTCAAAAGTTATTAATTTTCAAAGTTGAATTTTTTAGGTGCAATATCACAGTGGCCTGAAATTGTACAGTGGCGCTGTTGCTACACGATCCTATGGACAGCTCTGGTCCCGGGACCATAAATCTCCATGGGATGGTGTAGCAACAGTGCCACTGTACAATTTCAGGCCACTGTGATATTGCACCTAAAAAATTCAGCTTTGAAAATTAATAACTTTTGAATGAAACACCTTTCAGCAGTGGGAGTGCTCTTGTTTTACTCAGGGGGATAAACCCTACAACATATTTTTTTTACATTTTAAGTATTACTATCCCTTTAATGATTTCTACAGTATGGGCTCAATTACTGTAAATGTATAATGTTTTTACCATGTGGTTTTTTTTATGGATTATAAGCATCAAAACAACAACAATGTGTATCATGTCATAATGCATGCTATCTTTGTTAGAGAAGGTGTAATTAGTACCCAAGGTGGAACTTCAGGCTGGAGTAGGCTCCCCCAGAAATAATCCTTGTTACAGCCCTCTTTTTCTTATTCCTTTGATTACAGATTCTTTCCTAATCAATGACTAGTCAATTTGATTACACCTTCTGTTGATTAGCGTTCTCATTTTTGTTGTATGCACAAACAAAAAAAAATGAGCAATTAGTAGAGATTTGGAAAATGTTTCACCTCAAAAGCTAAATAAGTGAAAAATGATATTTCCCATGGAAAGTGTTGATTTTCCCCCTTTTTTCTGCCTAGCTCACTGAATTGAAATCAGTGATAAGACTGAATCCCCCCCCCCACATGGAATCCTTCCCTTCATTTCCTGCAGGGATAATATAAAAGGAGTATCAAGTTCCAGAAGGATATCATTCTGTGTATGCGAGAGATAAAGATAGCACCATATATTTTGAATTAGTTAAAGGGATAGTAATACTTCGTTTTAACTTTATTTTATTTTGTAGGCATTAAAAAAACATGAAGAATGATATAAGTCTTATCTCTCAAACCTTTATGGTTTATGAGATATTCACAAGCAATGTTTCCCCTCCCGTCCCTTTTACCTAGTGTAAGCCATCTCTTCTCAGATGTGGAATCCAGTCCATAGACCAGACAGATAACGGAAGGGGACAGTCTTCTTCCTATGAGAACAATGAAAGCCCTTCCCCCCTTGACAAGTTTTTCAGGTTTTTCCCTTATCTTAATTGAAGATTGTCCCTCTCTGCAGTCTACCTGGGCACCTCCCTTCTGATCTGGCTGAACAGTGTTATATCAGTAAAAGGGGTGGGAGGGGGACACTTTATCATTCAATTACTCTTGAACTACAACTCTGACAGAATTGAAATAACACTCTCCAAAGTTCAAATACTATGATGATTAATTAGAGCTGTTTTTATTATGAAACATTACTATCCCTTTAAGACAGGAAAATAAAGTGAAGCTGCAATGTGGACTGACACTTTGTTCTCTGCATTAGTGGAGACTGGGGGGATTGTGGGAAGTTTTAGATATACCCCAAATATACCAAATTCCTTTTTGACAGGTAGGTGAGCTAAATTCCTTCCTAAGCTGGTGATTCTATGTGTTAGGGGATCTGTCTGAGAGTGTATGAAAGAAGAAAGGAGGCTTACTTCAAAATCTTGTGTGCCTGAGATTAGACAGGTGATCCGTGTTCATTCCTGAGCTGGCTGAGCCTCTGTCACTGACTGACAGAATATTTAATAATCTGACACTAAAAAGAGAAGTTCAACTGACACTGACTAGTTCATCAGCCAGAAGAAGAGGGTCCAGCATATTTAGAAAAACTCTATTGTCATATTTACCATTAAAATACACACTAGTTTAATAATGTCCAACAAACTAGGGGCAGGGGTACAGTAAAAAGGGTAGGAGCAGTGCAGGGAAATGATAGTGAAGTGTTAGTCCATGGCTGCTGCATGCGTGCACAATAAATGATAATGATCCATTTTCTCCTGAGGAGGCTGTTTGTAAAAGTGACCTAATAATTTCCTCCACCATCACCAGCAGTATTAATAAACTATTTAACAAACACTGAAGACAGCTAGTCATGTTCTGTTGTTTGATGGCATAATAGAGGAACGAGTAGCAGTTCAAACATCTGCTTAGTCTGGCAGTGAGACTAACAAGTACAACACCTGTCCTGAAAGTAGCAGGTGAAACCTAAAAAGCAATTTGAGTGTTCAAAATGCTTAGAGGAATATAAAAGTAGTGGAGAAGAAGTGGCAGCCAATGCTGAGGATGATCTAATTATTGATGACAATGTTGATCTAGAATATATCCCTCCAGTATCCTCTTCTTCAGAGACAGATGAAGTTGACGGTGAGAGATGGTGACATGGACAGAAAATTAGCTAAGGTCTAAGGCTCAGTCTTCCAATCCCCTCCAGTGTTCATGTTTGCATGTGTGTACCATAGAACCTGAACCAGAAACCCAGCTTACCAAAGAGTATCGGCTGCTGCCATAATACAGACCCAGTGGTGCTGCTTTCTAAAGGGGATAGCAGAAGAGGGTGTCACTGCCCCAACCCCCATCCCACCATTGAGAAACTCCAGCAGGAGGGATGAACCAGTGGCCTCTAGTGGTAAAAGCCAGATGCTCAGAAAAGAAACAAAGAAGACTATGGGAGGACAGGACTTCTCCTTCCCTGGGATGTGCTACCAGGAGACCTGGAGAAATAAACTCCCATTAATTTAAATGGGGTTTTTAACTGCTGGCAAACTGATGCACTGAAGACCTCTTCAGTATTCTTTCTTTTTTTTTTATGTATAGCGCACACAGATTCCACATCGCTTTACACTCATATTGGTCCCTGTCCCCATTGGGGCTCACAATCTAAATTCACCTATCAGTATGTTTTTTGGAGTGTGGGAGGAAACCCACACAAACACAGTGAGAACATACAAACTCATTGCAGATGTTGTTCTTGGTGGGATTTGAACCTAGGACCCCAGCGCTGCAAGGCAACAGTGCTAACCACTAAGCCACCATGTATACGAGATAAAATACTCATTTAAATCTATTGGAAGTGTCATTTGCCCCCTCTATGGTGCTCCCTGTTTGCTTTGTGTGTAATGTCCTTTGTTCTGTATTCAGGAAGGAAAAGCGTGCAATTTGGAGCAAATCAAGTGCAGCATATTCATTCTTAAAATTTTCACTGCTATAAATGTGACTTTGCAATGTTTTGGGGACCTCTCTAGCATTCAAGGGGTTAAAGACTCAATTTAATTAACCTGTTGACTTTGCTATCAGGGTTGCGTTGAAATGCATCCTTGCTCTTTGGCTACCCCCCCCCCACGCCTCCTCAAACACTGGACTCATCAACTGCTTCACTTTACTAGACTCCACTGGACACTGGCCCTTTCGTTTTTTATTCTTTTTTATTTATTTATTTATTTTATTTTTATGCTGTCCACCTTGTTGTCTTATCACAGTCTGTCCAAAAAAAAATTATAACTGAAAAAGAAAATCAGCGTCTTTCCCCAGACTTCCCCACCCAGCTTAGGGACAATAACAGCAAGATCAGTAAGCAAATAGGTTGCCTGTGTCTTGCCTGTCAGTCACATGGAATTTTGGAGTATTTGGGGGACAACCTCCTTCCTCCCTTCGTATTCCCTAGAGTGCCCCCAGACTCCCCTAATACAGAGAACAAATGTCTTATCTAAATGACTTCCTAAACTAAGCTTCAATTCCCCTTTATTTGCCTATCTCCTCTAGATAAAAAACATGCTGTACTCTCCTCTCACAAACACAAAATGGCTGCTGTGAGAGCCTGATCTCTCTGGTACACATAGGGTTAATATTGCAATACAAAATACGAGGGCATGTCGAGTATAATAGGAGAAGGAAAATGTGGGATAAAAATGGTGAAATAAAATCACGGGAGCACTGTAGTCAACTTTTCAAGGGGGGAGGGGGGGTTAAAATGTCGGATTTACAATAGTCATCAAATTCATATGGTGAAAGAAAGCACTGTAAGTTGACTTTGGAAGGGGAAGGGTTAATTGTCGACTATGAACAATATTTGTCTGATTAATGTGGTGAAAGAAAGCACTGCAAGTCGACTTTTAAAAGGGGCGGTTAATATGTAGATGGGGGCACTTTATGTTGGATTTCTATGCTGTATACTGTATTATGCACTGATTTTGTTCGAACAACAATGGTTTTGAAACTGTCGTTATGGCTTCTACGCCTCAACCTCTGAGGAACAAAATTTCTGACTTAAAGGGATAGTAATGTTTCATAATAAAAGCAGCTCTAATTAATCATCATAGTATTTGGACTTTGGAGAGTGTTATTTCAATTCTGTCAGAATTGTAGTACAAGAGTAATTCAATGACAAAGTATCCCCCTCCCGCCCCTTTTACTGATGTAACACTGTTCAGCTAGATCAGAAGGGAGGTGCCCAGGTAGACTGCAGAGAGGGACAATCTTCAATTAAGATTAGGGAAAAACCTGAAAAGCTTGTCAAGGGGGGCAGGGCTTTCATTGTTCTCTTAGGAAGAAGATTGTCCCCTTCTGTTATCTGTCTGGTCTATGGACTGCATTCCACATCTGAGAAGAGATGGCTTACACTAGGTAAAAGGGGAGGGAGGGGAAACTTTGCTTGTGAATATCTCTCAAACCATAAAGGTTTGCGAGATAAGACATATCATTCTTCATGTTTTTTTAATACCTACAAAATAAAATAAAGATAAAATGAAGTATTACTATCCCTTTAAATGCAACCACAAAACACGTGGTAATACTGAGCATGGGTAATAGGATACTTGATTTTAGTTGTTTCCTATGGGCTTCTTTTAGACTGGCGGTAAGTATAATTACTGCTGATTTTGCTTTCACAAGTCGGGTAATAGGATAGCAAAAACTGACTTAAAAAAAACGCCTGTTTTATTTTTTAGTGCTGATAATAGAATCGAGCCCATAAATGGTGATACAGTTCCAGAACTGAGAGGTACGTCTCACTTTTGCAGGGCCCAGCACACTGGTGCAGGTCTATTTAATCTCTAAATGCTGGCGACATTAATGCTTTGCTCAATATGTGTACATTTTGTTTACTGTATAAAGTTCTTTTAATAAAAAAAAAAAAGACAATGTAAATCAATGGTGAGTTCTATTTGTCCCATATGCTTTAGTTGGTTTACTCTTGTTTGCTTTACTGCATAACATTCTTGGTCCACTATGACATTTGTTCAATATATTCATAATTGAGGGGCTCATCATAATTTTCTTAACCCTCTAAGGCCATGGTGAGCACAAAACATTCCTTCTCCATGCATTGAGTCATGAACGGGTTAAGATCTCATATTGTGGCAGGCATCTGGCAATATAAACAGTGGCACTAAATTGATTTCATGTTCCACAGTTTGATAATGTTGTTAACCACACTTGATATGATCTGATTAACCTTTCGGTATTTTTGTTGGCGGTCAGCGCACAGATTGCCAAAGAGAAAATATAATTTCTATTGAATTAACCTGAAGCATGAAAAGTAAATTGATATGTTTTGAGTAACTTCATTTGCAGTGCAGGCAAGTTTAATTACCAAAGCGAACAAGATTTCTATCACTTTATTACCCTAATCTGTCCTTCTGCCTTGTTCCCATCCCAACACATACATACATATGCATAGACACACATGCACAGACACGCACACAGACTCACAACACAGACACACAAACACACACAGACATAAATACACACACACACACACATATAAATATACACACACATAAATACACACACACACACACACATAAATATACACACACATAAATACACACACAGACACACATATGCTCATGTACTCACACATACACACATATGTGCATACACACACACACACACACACACATATATATATTTATATATATATATATATAATATATATATATATATATAATATATAAAATTCAATCAGCCTTGGCTTACCAAGATGAGAGAGCACACAATACGGTAAATGCAATCATTTACTGTGCAGACAATGCTTCACATAACCAAACGTTTTCAGTCCTTCAATGGACTTTCATCAGGGCAACAAGTGAATGTGAAATAACACTGGTTTAAATACCTTTGGTGTAAACAATCCCCCGGCATCCAAAGTGCCCGACGGCTGCGTCCCCAACGTCTGTGACGTGCACTGGAGAACCGGTGAGATGATGTCATAGCCTGGAGGTAGATCATGGGGCAATAAGGAAAGCTAAACCATTAAAACCGGACTCACAGTGTGATGTCCCAATACCTAATAAATATGAGAAAAGAAAATGATACATCAGAAATAGATACATGTACAAAATATCTTATAATACATCCCCCTGAGTCAATATGGCATATGAATATGAAAGAAAATGCAACAGCATATAGATAATAACATAACATAACATAAATATACAAAACCGTTGGGGCTCATCCTGTGTCAAGGAGAATGGACACAATACTTAGCGTGGCACAACCTAAGGAAGAAGCAGGCTTCTGGAAAGGTTTCAGTACAATGGACCATATACAACCTTCCTGACACCAAATGAATATTAGTGTATTTATAAGAAATTCTCATCTTACCTACTAATAAACAGTATAACCCTGTATGTCCCCCCTTGAAAGAAATTAATCTAATCTTCTCTTACATGTATCCATTGCATCTCTCATTAAGACATCCTTGGGCAAAGAATTCCACATTTTAACAGATCTTACAGTAAAAAAGAAAAAAAAACATTTCCTGTGCTGAAGCTGAAACTTCCTATTCGACAATGAATTTGGGGATTTTGACACTAGTTGGCACTGTTGCTGACACTTCAATATAAAAAAAAATTGCATGTGTGAGTGATAATAACTTTTAGCGGTAAAATCTTCCGCCAGTAGGAGTGCACTACAACATATTTCACATTAAAAACTTTATTGCTTATTACAGAGCAGCTGTAATAACAAAGAAGAGTTTATGGAAATATGGATGACCACAAAAATGCATTCAGATTCTCATCTATATACATAACTGATGATTGGTCACTCACTTTTGTAACATACTGAGGAAGATTTACTAAGAACAAGAGCAATTATTGGGCAAATCAGCTGTACCATGGGGATAAATGAAAATGCCCTTTTGGTTTTAATGTTTTTTGCAAGGCTTTGGAGACCTTTCTACCATCGAGGGGTTAAAAGCTCAATTCAAAGGGATAGTAATACTTCGTTTTATCTTTATTTTATTTTGTAGGCATTAAAAAACATGAAGAATGATATGTCTTATCTCTCAAACCTTTGCGGTTTGAGAGATATTCACAAGCAAAGTTTCCCTTCCCGCCCCTTTTACCTAGTGTAAGCCATCTCTTCTCAGATGTGGAATCCAGTCCATAGACCAGACAGATAACAGAATGGGGACACTCTTCTTCCTATGAGAACAATGAAATCCCTGCCCCCCTTGATAAGTTTTTCAGGTTTTTCCCTTATCTTAATTGAAGATTGTCCCTCTCTGCAATCTACCTGGGCACCTCCCTTCTGCTCTGGCTGAACAGTGTTACATCAGTAAAAGGGGCGGGAGGGGGATACTTTGTCATTGAATTACTCTTGAACTACAACTCTGACAGAATTGAAATAACACTCTCCAAAGTCCAAATACTATGAAGATTAATTAGAGCTGCTTTTATTATGAAACATTACTATCCCTTTAAATGAGTGGGAATGTGAGAAAATTGTTCTCCACTATTGCACAGTTGGTTTGTCCCTCTTAGTACATCATTCTCATTAGCTGTAGAGGACTCAAATAGTATAAGTAATTTAGCAGTTTTCATTAGATCTAGAGCTAGTGACTTCATTTTCCTAATCATAATAATAGAATGCATGCAGATATTTTAATTTCCCTCAAGTATATCAATGTCAGTCAAATCATTCCTGATAATCTTTCTTAGATCATGATAATTACATTCAGTTTAATTCACAATTTCATATTATTTGATTCACTTTTCCTTAAAACCCTTTGGGCAATATGTTCAAAGATATTTGAACATATGCCCTTTGGGCATATGATCAACAATCATAAATCCAACCCCCGACGACTTTTCTCTTCCTTTGACTCCCTCCTTCGCCCTCCATCTGCTTCCCCCGCTAACTCCATACAACCACAAGACTTTGCTGACTACTTCAAAACCAAGGTGGACTCCATCCGGGATAATATACCACCTTGTATATCTCCTCCTAGCCTCCCTTGTTCCCCTCCTGGCACTCTGGACTCTTTTTCACTAGTCACGGAGGAGGAACTGACTAACCTACTATCCTCCGCTCCGTCCACTACATGCGCACTTGATCCGCTCCCCTCTCACCTCATCCAATCCCTCTCCCCCACACTAATCCCTATCCTGTTACAAATCTTCAACTCCTCCTTTGCCACCGCTACCTTTCCTTATGACTTCAAACATGCCTTAGTAAAACCTATCCTTAAGAACAACTCTTCTGACAGTAACACACCCTCTAGCTATCGACCAGTTTCTCTTCTGCCTTTTGCCTCTAAACTCCTGGAACGCTTAGCCTACTCACGCCTGCTTGACTTCCTCAATGCATACAACCTGCTTGACCCTTTACAATCTGGATTTCGTAATGCTCACTCCACTGAAACTGCTCTTACAAGAGTTGTCAATGATCTTCACATTGCCAAATCTCAAGGTCACTATTCAATTCTTATCCTGCTTGATCTCTCAGCAGCTTTCGATACTGTTGATATCACAGTGCCTGTGATTCCTGTCACTCTCTGTTGTGGATGTCACTGATTTGCTGACTGAGTTTGACCCGCCTCCTGATGACCTTTTTATACCTGGCTATCTCTCTGGTCAGTTGCCCTTTCGTGGTGTTCCTGAGCCAGTAGTGCTTTTGCTGTGTTCCTGTGTTCTGAGTTCCTGTGTACCGATTCGGCTTGTCCTGACTATTCTCCAGTGTTCCTGCCTGTGTATGATTCGGCTTGTCCTGACTATTCTCCAGTGTTCCTGCCTGTGTATGACTCGGCTCGTCTGCGGACCACCCTTGGATCCTGACCCGGCTAGTCTGACGTTCCTGCCTGTGTATGACCCGGTCCGGCTGACTTCCTGCTCCGAAGATCGACTTCCAGCTTGTTCCAGTGACCTGCGTTCCAGTTGTCGCCGTCGCGACATTTTCCAGTCCTTGCTGCCCACGAGTGTGCCATTGCCTAGCCTGGTGATTCCTTCGATAGTGCTGTGTCTCGTTCTAGTGCAGAGCTGTGTGTATTCTGTGGGCCTTCCTCTCCTTGCAGAGCCTGACCGTAGCGTTGTAGCCTCGAGTAACGTTACAGAGCCTTGCAGTAGCGCTGAAGCCTCGAGTAAACGTGCATTTTAACTCTTGCAGTGCTGCCTCATATTCACTCTCTATATCTCCAGTACAAGCCTTGTTACAAGTGATACTGCTGCTGAGTTGGCCGCTCTCCGTCGGCAACTCTAGTCTTACGTTGCAGAGTGTTCACGAAGCTTGGGCCGTTTGGGCGCTTAAGGCTCTCCGGTGTTGGTTACCGACGAGATCGTATACCCAGAGTGTTGGCAGAGAGGTTCAGTGTTGGCTATTCGATACTAAGCCGAGGGGGCTAGTGGTTCTGGCTCTAGCAGTACTGCATTCGATTACACTTGAGGAGGCTCTTAGCTCTTGCATTGCAGGCCGATTTCCATATTGCCCTAAGGGGCTATTCGCACTTGCACATACTAAAGCAGTTCCTGTAGCTACGCCCGTGGGGGCTAAGTTGTTACCCATTCTGCTTATCATTTACCACCTTGGCAAGGCAGCTCGTTCCTCTGCACCTGATGAACTTCGTCTGTACAGCACAGCCTATTTAACATCAAGGGCGTGTCAAACTTCCACATCTGAGACTGAGTATATTTGGACTTTAACCCCTTTGGGGCCTATACCATCCTAGGGCATACTGACTTGCATTTATGTCCATAATACTATTTTCCTTGTATTCTCTCAGTTTACATTATCTGTATATTACCTACCGCCTCTAGAGGGCGTGAGTATCATTATTCGCTTTAATAAAGTGTGTTTTATTTTCACTTATTGGTCTGAGTGTCATAAAAACCGTAACAGTACGAAAGGGCCATGACCTCAGACGGTAAGGGTGAAAGTAATCCTCTGAACATCCACTGGAGAATGGATGTCCAAGAGCAGCGCCTGGACCAATTGGCACTGGCTCTACAAACGTTGCTTGAACGTACAGTACATTTGGACAAGTCTGGTCCGAATCCGGTGGTCCCCCCAGTCGTGACACCGGAGAATCCCTCGGTACCCATCAGTACTAACACAAGAGGGTTATCGGCAGCGGTACCGTTACCCCTAAGATATGATGGCGAACCCTCCTTATGCAGAGGTTTCATTAACCAGTTGGAGATATTTTTGGAATTGGCACCTCAGGCATTCCCTAATGACCGTAGCAAGGTCGGCTTTATGATATCTCTGTTGACGAGCATTTGGCACGACTTCATTCCACTTGGGCACAGGTTCAGAGGTCCCTCAGTCAGTCTTTCAGACGGCAGCAACGGCACGCTAATCGCAGACGCCTTCCAGCGGTCTCATTTCAAGTTGGGGACAGGGTATGGCTGTCATCCAGAAACCTCAACTTACAAGTCCCATCCAATAAACTGGCTCCCCGGTTCATTGGTCCATTTAGGATTATCCGCAAGATTAATCCGGTTTCTTATGCTCTGGAGCTTCCACCCTCTATGCACATTCATAATGTGTTCCATGTGTCTCTTCTGAAACCCTTGGTGTGCAATCGATATACTACTACGCCAGTGATTCCTGGGCCGGTGGACGTCCAGGGTCAAGAGGAATATGAAGTCCAGAGTATTGTTGACTCCAGGAGATTTAGAGGAAAGCTGCAATATTTGGTTCATTGGAAGGGCTATGGTCCTGAGGAACGCTCTTGGATTGATCAGGGGGATCTCCATGCTCCAAGATTAGTACGCAGCTTTCACTCTAAATATCCTTTGAAACCCAAACCTCAGGCTAGGAGAGGGGGTCTTTGAGAGGGGGGTACTATCACAGTGCCTGTGATTCCTGTCACTCTCTGTTGTGGATGTCACTGATTTGCTGACTGAGTTTGACCCGCCTCCTGATGACCTTTTTATACCTGGCTATCTCTCTGGTCAGTTGCCCTTTCGTGGTGTTCCTGAGCCAGTAGTGCTTTTGCTGTGTTCCTGTGTTCTGAGTTCCTGTGTACCGATTCGGCTTGTCCTGACTATTCTCCAGTGTTCCTGCCTGTGTATGATTCGGCTTGTCCTGACTATTCTCCAGTGTTCCTGCCTGTGTATGACTCGGCTCGTCTGCGGACCACCCTTGGATCCTGACCCGGCTAGTCTGACGTTCCTGCCTGTGTATGACCCGGTCCGGCTGACTTCCTGCTCCGAAGATCGACTTCCAGCTTGTTCCAGTGACCTGCGTTCCAGTTGTCGCCGTCGCGACATTTTCCAGTCCTTGCTGCCCACGAGTGTGCCATTGCCTAGCCTGGTGATTCCTTCGATAGTGCTGTGTCTCGTTCTAGTGCAGAGCTGTGTGTATTCTGTGGGCCTTCCTCTCCTTGCAGAGCCTGACCGTAGCGTTGTAGCCTCGAGTAACGTTACAGAGCCTTGCAGTAGCGCTGAAGCCTCGAGTAAACGTGCATTTTAACTCTTGCAGTGCTGCCTCATATTCACTCTCTATATCTCCAGTACAAGCCTTGTTACAAGTGATACTGCTGCTGAGTTGGCCGCTCTCCGTCGGCAACTCTAGTCTTACGTTGCAGAGTGTTCACGAAGCTTGGGCCGTTTGGGCGCTTAAGGCTCTCCGGTGTTGGTTACCGACGAGATCGTATACCCAGAGTGTTGGCAGAGAGGTTCAGTGTTGGCTATTCGATACTAAGCCGAGGGGGCTAGTGGTTCTGGCTCTAGCAGTACTGCATTCGATTACACTTGAGGAGGCTCTTAGCTCTTGCATTGCAGGCCGATTTCCATATTGCCCTAAGGGGCTATTCGCACTTGCACATACTAAAGCAGTTCCTGTAGCTACGCCCGTGGGGGCTAAGTTGTTACCCATTCTGCTTATCATTTACCACCTTGGCAAGGCAGCTCGTTCCTCTGCACCTGATGAACTTCGTCTGTACAGCACAGCCTATTTAACATCAAGGGCGTGTCAAACTTCCACATCTGAGACTGAGTATATTTGGACTTTAACCCCTTTGGGGCCTATACCATCCTAGGGCATACTGACTTGCATTTATGTCCATAATACTATTTTCCTTGTATTCTCTCAGTTTACATTATCTGTATATTACCTACCGCCTCTAGAGGGCGTGAGTATCATTATTCGCTTTAATAAAGTGTGTTTTATTTTCACTTATTGGTCTGAGTGTCATAAAAACCGTAACAGTTGATCATGCACTCCTCCTCCGCATTCTTCACTCCTTAGGAATCCGCAACACAGCACTGGACTGGCTCTCTTCTTATCTATCTAACAGATCCTTCAGTGTCTCCTCTGCCACCTCTTCATCCTCCCCCATCCAACTCTCTGTTGGGGTTCCTCAAGGTTCTGTTCTAGGACCGCTTCTGTTTTCTCTTTACACAATAACCCTTGGCGATCTTATTAACTCATTTGGTCTCAAATATCATCTCTATGCAGATGACACCCAGATTTACTTATCTGTACCTCAACTCACTTCTGATATCCAGGCTAAAGTCACAGATTGCCTCTCAGCTATCTCAGACTGGATGGCTCATAGACACCTCAAACTCAATATGTCCAAAACTGAACTGCTCCTCATTCCACCTAGACCTGGCCCTGTAGCGCCCTTCCAGGTGACTGTAAATGGCACTACCATAAATCCAGTATCAGAAGCACGGTGTCTAGGGGTGATAATTGACAACTCTCTCTCATTTTCCTCTCATATTAATGCCATTACTAAATCCTGTCGCTTTCTTTTGCGTAACATTGCAAAAATCCGTCCCTTCCTCTGTTCCTCCACAGCCAAAATTCTTATACATGCAATCATCCTCTCCCGCATGGACTATTGCAACATTCTTCTGTCTGGCATTCCTGCTTCCCATCTCCAACCACTTCAATCTATACAGAATGCGGCAGCACGAATTACTCTTCTGTCACCTAGGTTTGTCCCTGCCCCACTCCTCCTCAAAACTCTCCATTGGCTGCCTATCAAACTCCGGATATCATACAAAATCTTACTTCTCTCTTTCAAGACACTTCTCTCCTTTACTCCTTCTTACATTTCCACTCTCATCTCCCGTTATACCCCATCCCGACACTTACGGTCAGCCAATGACTGTCTTCTCTCAGCTCCTTTTGTCTCTACAGCCCTGTCACGGATCAAACCTTTTTATCTCATTGCTCCGTATCTATGGAATGCTCTACCATCCAACCTACGCCACTGCACCTCTCTGACAACCTTCAAATCTCACTTGAAAATGCACCTCTTGGATAAAATCTCAACATGCTAGAAGGCACTGATGTTGTACAATGAATGTTCTTATAAATTATTTACATTACTGATGTCCTCTATTATCATGAAAACTAGCACTGTATTCAGCACTTGACCCTAATGTACTCTGTATGTCTCCCATTACCACTTTAGATTGTAAGCTTTCGGGCAGGGACCTCGCACCCAATGTTTCACTCTACAAAAAGCACCTGTAACCCTGTATTGTTTAAATTCTGAGATTGTAAAGCGCTGCGTACACTTGTGGCGCTATATAAATAAACATATTCATTCATTCATTCATTCAAATAGCTTTCGTCGTTTGTAACGACTTTTCAAAGTACAGTGTCGTTGGGCTCATTAATATTTTCAGAGTGTCGGTTGTGACTGGAAATATGTCGTTTGTCCTGACTGAAATTTTCGTATGTAACGACAAAAAATGTCTTAACTAACGACAAAAATGTCTTTAAAAATGTCTTAACAACAAAAATGTCTTTAAAAATGTCTTAACTAATGACAAAAATGTCTTAACTAAAGACAAAAATTCTCACATTCAGAACACATTCCCTCCGCTTTTTTCTTAACGTACAAATTTTGTCCTTTGAAAGACATTTTTTTGTCGTTAGTTATGACAAATTTTCTTTTCCTCTATACGACACTGGAGAATAGTTTAGCCACGCCCTTGCCACGCCCCTTTGCCCATCAATTCTGGAGTTGTGTCGTACATAAAGGACATTACTAGTTTTTTGTTGTATACTCTATAGAAAATATGTAATTCATGCATTCAATGACTTACTTTTGTCTTTCATACGACAATTTTTTGTTGTTATCCCTTTGAACATATGGCCCTTTGGCAGATACACATATCTAATATGGGGTTTTTTGGGGGGTCATTTTGTGGAGTAGTGTGAACAATAAACACACACTTTTCTTGCATTATGCCCTACAACTCCATTTATTTACCTCATCAGATTTACATAATTTCATTCTTATTCTCAATTGGTTTCAAGGACAGAACTGATATTTTACTAATACTATCAGAAACAGGACTGTCTCTTTATTTCATTTTTATTTATCAATTGATATTACAGGACTCATATCACATTCTCTGCTTAATCTTTATATTCTGTGGGTGTTTCTCACATATAGAGCCATATTTTGTTTATTTCTTAAAGGGATAGTAATGTTTCAAAATAAAAGCAGTTCCAATTAATCTTCATAGTATTTGGGCCATGGAGAATGTTATTTCAATACTGTCAGAGTTGTAGTTGAAGAGTAATTGAATGATAAACTATCCCTCTCCCGCCCATTTACCTAGTGTAAGCCATCTCCCCTCAGATGTGGACTCTGGTCCTGGGACCAGACAGACCACAGCAAGGGACAATCTTCTTACTGTGAGAACAATGAATCCCCTGCCCCCTTAACAGGTTTTTCCCTAATGCTAATTGAAGATTGTCTTTCTCTGCAAAAAAAAACAACCCAATGGTGCCTGTTAACGTTATTTGCATCATATAATAATGAATTTTTTACTCACAAGATCGGTGGTTGTGGAATAGACATATGTCCAGTCACAACAGTCCAGGCATACAAAGACATTTTCACACCTGTCCTTGCTCAGGTTTTACTGATGTAGAGAAATGCTGCTCTCCAATTACACCAACAGTATAAAAAAAGGTAATTTTCAAGAAAAAAGACTGCTATGATCTCCAAAATATGTTTTTATATTTAATAAAAATTCAATATTGGAAATACTTTTCCAAATAAAATCATTAAAAATAATATAATACAGGCACAAAAAAAATCAACGTTTCGCAGTTCAAATACTCCTTTCTCAAAATAAAAATGCCTACAGCAATGGACAACATAGCAGCTACACAATATCCCATTTAAATATACCCTCCTTTTACTCAATTGGTTAACGATCTATTTAATAAGAATGTGATCTAAACAACATATTCATTCACTTCAGTGAAAGCATCCATTTTCTATAATTTACATACTCCTATTCAAGCTCCTTAAAATTTTTTAGAATTAAGATTTAATACATTAATTATTGATTTTTATCCTAAACCGGAAGTTAAACCTGCTCGATCCTCCAACTGGAAATCTCCCCTACCGTTATGACCTGGAAGAGATATCACTAAATCGCTATATACATATTATCAGCGATAGAGGACACCGGAAGTATCCCAACCGCCATTTTTTATTTCATTCTGCCCAACTATTGTGTCTTAACCAGGTATTTGCGCAAATCAAAACTGACAGATGACACTGTTCTCCATCTTAGTATGTATCCATACAGGTACTAAAACCTATATGACCACCCTGGCGATAATCATCACCACTATTCCGCAGACTGTCATAAAAACATTGAAAAATATTTAAAAAAACTCCAATACTTGTCATCTTATTTTAGTCCATGAGTGGAATGGCAAAACCTAAAAACAGATATACAGAGCACCACAATCCGGGTGCTCTCGACGACACAAAGTCCAAACACTCCTCCAACAGACACGAGTCGGGTGGCCCGCCGAGGCCTACTGGACAACTGCAACGACCTCCATCAAGGAAGGAGGATAGGCCACGGAACCCATACAGGACCATACTATAACGGGAATCGATATATCACAAAGTTCCCGCATAGGCGCTCAGGCCCACACAAAAAACAACAGGGACCATCCCACTAAGATCCCACTTAAACTAGGTACCCAAGCCAGCACTCTTCCCACAACCCCAGCCCCCGCCACCAACCTGAGAAACCCAACAGACCACCCATCCCACATACATCCAAAAAACACATAACTGCACACACTCACCCACACCTCAACCACGTTGCCAGAGAGCACCTTACTGTCAAATTCCACTCATGGAAAATGAAAACAAATATATGGAAACACTCTATTGTTGCAAAGACAAAAACGATAGAGACATAAACAATTGATGTATGTCCACATGATGATGGACATCACTGTCCCCCCATGGACTACTATAAGCTAAACGCTTCCTGTATGTGCATGTAACACAAAAATATTATTTTTTTATAAACGTGACTCCTATCTCTAAATAAAAACATCTGTCTACATGTCCCTCCTACACATATGCACATACATATGTATACGTACATGCGGGTACAGTGACATTATAAGTGAAAAAATCAAATATAAATATAATATCAGTTATCTAGCCAACCATTTGATATTCCTCACAAAGTCCCTCTCCTTTCCAGAATTACTGGGACTCTACGTAGAACCTGAACAACAATATCCTAATTGAGTGGATACCCACAAATGGAACAAATCCCATGGTAGACTTCCATAACTTCCAAAATTTTATAAACTCCCAGCCAATCAGTTTGAAGCACAGTCGCTTGAATCTGATTGGCTGGGATGTGTGTGTGTCAGTACATCTCAGCCAATGGCTGTGAGGGAATTGGATCAGAGGCTGCCCATATATAAGGCAGTCTCTGCTCTGATTCCCTCAATGCGGAACGGGCATCGGCCCAAAGGAGGGAACCTGTGGCTCACGGCACTGTCTCCACTGCCGCTGCCTCTGCAGCCACGCACAGCAGCGGAGACAGATTTTTAAGCTAAGGCACCATTCATTTATTCTGGGATATATACCATATGTGCGCACTTGTTCTCTGGGGGCATATTTTATTTCAAGATTTAATATGGCACTGTATATGTTTATTCTTGGGCACTGACTTAACCCGTTGAGGCCAGAGAGGTCTGCAACGCATTGGTGTGCAGCCACGTGGGGAGCCTGGAATTCCATGACGGTCCTGGCACATCATGGGTCCTTAACGCAATTCCACCCACGACGTGCCAGGACCATTAAGGGTCGTTGTGACGAAATGGTTGTCACCCAGAGAAAGAAATGTGTCTGTTTTCAGTGATTGCCATTGTCTTAACGTGTTCCCATTCTTGAAACCTTAATGTCCCCTGTGTGTGCATGCATTAGAGAGGGTTGTCCAGTTACCAGCAGTGAATGGGTTAGTTAGTGTGTAGGATGTACAAAGGAATGGTGCCATGCAGTCTAGCTAAACCCAGAGATTGTGCTATGAGATAACCAGTGTTGGTTAGATGGAGGGGGGATGTGCATCTTCCCCCCTCACATTAGGCTAAGCAGAGAGAGACCTGGTAGATGGGAACTATGACAACACATCCTGTAGGGGGTGGGTAGAGAGAACCTGGGAGAGAGAAAGTGAGAGAGAGAGTGTGGTTGCAGAATGTAGGGCCAGGAGAAAGGGCCTCTCCATAATGGTGGGAGGCCTAGGGTCCCTGGGCATCCTAAAGCAGCACTGCAGAAACTGGGACTGGCGAGTGCCCTCACCAGAAGAGTTAGAGTGAGTGGGCACTGTAGTGCCAGGTCCCATTTTCAGTTGTGGGCTGTAAGTCAAGGAAGCTTCAGACACAGAGAGAGAGTACCCTGATGTTCCTACCACAAGGATCTTAGGATGTCTTCCCCACCTCCTCTGCCAGGACTAAAAGATACAAGGAACCTTCATGTGCTCCTGCAGCATGTGGAGTGGGCAGGATGCCTACTCTTGCCTCTAGTGGGACTATGAATAAGCTCCAGCATTAAGCTAAAATGGACTGTGAGTATTATTTGTAACCCCTGGCAAGTTATGCAACTAAGAAGAGAACAGCAGAAGTGTTTAGTTTTTATGTTTTACCCCTGTTTGTTTGCCTGTAATTGTTGTCCTATGTTTTGTGCCGTGAACTCTCTAATAAATGCAATTTATTATCTTTTTGTCTGGCTGGATAAATCTCTTAACCCTCGGCCTACCAATAAGTAACCCCTGTACCCCCCCGTCACACTGGTGGCAGCTTGTGGGATATCCAGCTTAGGTGTTCAGGGTGTCTGAGGGCAACCCTGACCACTATGTGTGCTAGTTGTGCCAGCTCAGTAGCGTGGTCACTTTAGCACCCAGACAAAAAGACACGGCCAAGGACAACAGTATGGGAACCCCTCCTGTTATTTTTGTTTTGCCTTAGAGTTAGCCTAAGGGACATGTGAGCAAGTACCCTATCAGCACTGCCAGACAAAATGGCACTAGGGGTGTAGTCTGCATCCAGCACCCACTATGCCCTAGCAATGCAGTGATCTACAGCTTTACAGACTTGCCTGGATGATCCAGTACTTCAAAGCAAAGTGGTCAAACATCAAAAAACAGCGCTCCAAAGCAACCAGATCCAGAGTGGAAATTCAGAATGTGCTAAACCAGTGTTGTATGCCACAGAATCTAAGCATGGGAGTAATGTGACACAGAGACCAGAAGGGTAATCCAGAGAGAACATTGCACTACCTTCTCAGCTTAAAGGAAAATCCAGTGGAGGATGCGCTAATTCAGAAACCAGTTACAGTGGGAATTTTAATGGAAAAGTTAATCCACCCCAAAAGCAATGTTGGAAGTCTTTGCAGGGGTAAGTGACACTCCTGTGGGAGCACTGAATGTGATGGGACTGGTTCTGATTCTTTATGTTGGACTGATTTAGGTGGGATGGTGTTCTGGGACGGTCTCTTAATTTTGATGGCAGTAAGCTATTGTGTGTGTGTGAGGAAAATGCATTGCCACACCAGAAGATCTGCCTATTTGAAATGTTTTGGGCCTGCTTTTTCCTGCACCCTAATTGGATATGTCTTGCCCTGGAAAGTATCCTGAATCACTGGACTTTGTTTTGGAACTATCGCCACTAAAGATACAAATGATGTACTGTATATACAAATGCTTTGTAGGCTTGATGTCTGTATTGATAGAAGTATATGAAAGTAGTTAATATGTGGGGACCCAGTGATCTGTCCGTGTGGACTGAACTCTGGGGTCCCCATCTGAAAGGGGGGACAGACTGTGACGAAATGGTTGTCACCCAGAGAAAGAAATGTGTCTGTTTTCAGTGATTGCCATTGTCTTAACGTGTTCCCATTCTTGAAACCTTAATGTCCCCTGTGTGTGCATGCATTAGAGAGGGTTGTCCAGTTACCAGCAGTGAATGGGTTAGTTAGTGTGTAGGATGTACAAAGGAATGGTGCCATGCAGTCTAGCTAAACCCAGAGATTGTGCTATGAGATAACCAGTGTTGGTTAGATGGAGGGGGGATGTGCATCTTCCCCCCTCACATTAGGCTAAGCAGAGAGAGACCTGGTAGATGGGAACTATGACAACACATCCTGTAGGGGGTGGGTAGAGAGAACCTGGGAGAGAGAAAGTGAGAGAGAGAGTGTGGTTGCAGAATGTAGGGCCAGGAGAAAGGGCCTCTCCATAATGGTGGGAGGCCTAGGGTCCCTGGGCATCCTAAAGCAGCACTGCAGAAACTGGGACTGGCGAGTGCCCTCACCAGAAGAGTTAGAGTGAGCGGGCACTGTAGTGCCAGGTCCCATTTTCAGTTGTGGGCTGTAAGTCAAGGAAGCTTCAGACACAGAGAGAGAGTACCCTGATGTTCCTACCACAAGGATCTTAGGATGTCTTCCCCACCTCCTCTGCCAGGACTAAAAGATACAAGGAAACTTCATGTGCTCCTGCAGCATGTGGAGTGGGCAGGATGCCTACTCTTGCCTCTAGTGGGACTATGAATAAGCTCCAGCATTAAGCTAAAATGGACTGTGAGTATTATTTGTAACCCCTGGCAAGTTATGCAACTAAGAAGAGAACAGCAGAAGTGTTTAGTTTTTATGTTTTACCCCTGTTTGTTTGCCTGTAATTGTTGTCCTATGTTTTGTGCCGTGAACTCTCTAATAAATGCAATTTATTATCTTTTTGTCTGGCTGGATAAATCTCTTAACCCTCGGCCTACCAATAAGTAACCCCTGTACCCCCCCGTCACAGTCGTTAAGGGGTTAATCTTTTTTTTTTTATTTATTTATTTATATACTTGTCGAATATACTTTTTGTAATCCCTGAGGGCATGAGCTGCCTGTAGCTTCATGGTCTTAAGGTGACCATTTGCCAGGCATATATCCTCAGGAAGAAACCTTTCCCCAGGTTGGTGGGAACTTCTAGGACCTATAAGAATCAGTCCACTGCTGAGCATTTGTGTAAGATGGTGACATGGTCATCACTGCACACAATAAATCATTTTCTCTTAGTCCATGCAGAACATAAAAAAATGACTGGTGTGAGTCCTTGCGTAGGGCGTTCTTCTTGGATTCTCTGTGCAAGGGATTCTCTTTTCTTCTTTCACACTGTTTTCTTTCTCTTAGCTTGGCTACATGTTAAAACTGAGCTTAGCAGATGGGTTCGCTATCAAAATGTCACCTTCATTTTGGAAACCGACCCTGGGGAGTATTAAATATGTCACCAGGCTGAAAACTGCAACATAGGAATCTTGCATGTCTTTATTTTACCCTGCATGATAAGGCCGACATGCCTAACAAAGCAGGGAAAACCGATGGGGAGAATGAGCTTAACATGAAATTTGCAGAGCAGCAAGCCTGAGTGTGATGCCCCATCGGCATGACTGCAGGGTCTGTGATGCAGCACTCAAAGGGTTAATGGATGGAATGGCAATTTACGTAGCCTCCATAGACTGCAATGCTGTGTGCATATATCTGCTTGCACAGTCCCCAAATGAAAGTATTCTGGAAACAGAGATCCAGGGATGTAATTGTCAGGGACAGATGAAGATGAAAAAAAAAAATTAAACTATAAATATTATGCACCTGCTGAATATGTTAACACAAAAAAGAGGTTGAGAAATTAACACCTTAAAGTGGATCTCTCACATAGATATAAGTAATGCTCATTAGTTAGAGCATTTAGGGAAAAGATTTAAAACGTTCATTTTGAAAAAAAAACAAAAAACCTTTAATGCACAAAAAATAATGTTTAAAAAGTGCCCGGCAGCCTACTTCCGGCTTGCCAAAGCTTGCAGAACTGCCTCTGCTCCCCTCCCTCCTCCAATGATGGAGGCTGTCTGTCTCTAAGCTGGAGCAATCTCATTGGCTAGATTTTGATCTGTGCCAATGAGATCGCTCCCGCTTAGAGACAGAAAGCATCCGTCATCGGAGGATGCTGGGTAGTGGGACGGGAGCAGAGGCAGTACTGCAAGATGGAAGTAGGCTGCTGGGCTCTTTTTAAACATTAAGTTTTGTGCAGATAAAGTTTTTTTCTTTTTAAATGAACAATGTTTTAAATGTTTTCACTAAATGCTCTAACTAATGAGCATTACTTATATCTATGTGAGAGATCCCCTTTAAGCATTTAGGACCTATAAGTCATGAGGAAAACATGCGTTAATGACCCATGATGTATATATGTATGTCATGGAATGCCCCGTGGTCTTAAGTGCTGGCTGAGTGACTGCGCAGCTGTTCCTTAACGGGTTAAGAGAGCTGCAATTTCCAAGGATATGGTTCCCAGTTAAAAGGATAGTAATACTTAAAATGTAAAAATATATATATTGTAGGGTTTAGCCCGCAGAGTAAAACAAAGGTATTCCTACTGCTGAGAGGTGATTTATTCAAAAGTTATTAAAGCTCAAACTTGTATTTTGTAGGTGCAATATCACAGTGGCCTGATATTGTACAGAAGCGCTGTTGCTACACCAATCTATGGACAGCCCTGGTCAGTTGACCATAAACATCCATAGGATGATGCAGCAACAGCACCACTCTATAATTTCAGGCCACTGTGATACTGCACCTAAAAAATTCAAATTTCAGCTGTAATAACTTTTTAATAAAACATCTTTCAGCAGTGGGAGTACCTTTGTTTTACTCAGGGGGATAACACTACAAAATATATTTTTTTACATTACCATCTCTTTAAAATTTTTCATTCTGACTGGTAAACAGTGTATAAATTCACTTATTTACCTTCATTATAATTTAATTTATTGGTATTATCAACAAATGTAAAATGTAATAATCAATCTTTCTCTAATGTGAATGAACATGACTTGACTCGCCAATGTACAACTATCGTGCTTTTATGCAGTACACAAGCACGAATTGTCTCCTGAATAATTATCTACTTGTTTTGTTTAACCCCTTAAGGACTGTCCGCGCACGCAAGTGGCGTTGACTTAAGGACCACGGAGCATTTTTTTTTTTCTTTGTTTCTGGTTCTGGACTCCACGAACGGCGTGCAGCCACGGGGGGAGCCCGGAATTCCATGACGGTCATAGTACGTCATGGGTCGTTAAGTCAGATCTACCCATGACGTTCTATAACCGTCAAGGGTCGTTAACGGGTTAAAACTTGGGCCTTCAGAATTAGGACACCTGTCTCTATACATGCGGCACAGATCCTTTGACCTATATTTTAAGAGATGTGTTTATAAAATCTATACATTCTCCAATCATATAATGTCTGCCTGGCCAGAGACAGTCAACAGAGCAGAATTAGACAGGTCTTAAGAACTTCAAGCTTCAAGAAACAGCAACGGCCAGAAGGGGTCATAAATAATTAATTAGCTGAGCCCAGAAATTCTTAATTCACAATTCCCAGTTCTACATTTCTGTATATTGACCTATCTGTGTAAAAGGGAAAGGCAATTTCCTCTTGTCATATCTGTGTAACAGAGTAAGTCAGTCTCCCCTGGAGCACTGCAGCTGTACTAGATTGTGTATTACAGTTCTCAGGGGTATTTGTGCATTTAATTGGGGAATGTAAGGTATAGTGTTATGGATAAGGCAGACCCCCAGGAACCGACAGATGACCTTTAACTCTGGAAGTCTTCAAATAGGATTCATTTTATATCAGCAATATTTAAACTTTCTTGGGATTTCCATCAATAATTATTCATTGAAAAAAGATAAATAAAAAACAAAATATAAGATACAAGTAAATACCCAAGAAGTAAAATACTTACTGGCTCATCACTTGTTCGTGGTCCATCCCTGCTTCATTTGGACATGCCGTATATGCTGTATAATAAATGTATGCTGTAAATCAAAGTTTAAAGAGAAAACTACATGGAATAAATTATCAGAAAGTCTTGCCTACATACAAGTCCTTGATATAGATGTCAGTAATATATTTTTTAGTATTTTGCATTTTCTCCTGCTTCTATGACTTGATATGAAAAATGTATTCTGGTACATTCGCTCATCTCTACCTATAATTGCATGTTCAGTAATGCACTTTTTGGCTTTAAAGTGATCATACATCCCAAGTGTCCCTCTTTAGGAGGGACAGTCCCTCTTTTAGACCCAAATCCCTCTGTCCCTCTTTCCCACCCTGATGTCCCTCTTTCTAGAAGATCAGATTGTTGGGTGTGTATATAATTGTATCACATTGTTCTATAGCAATAAAACTCTCATTACTGTTTGTTTAAACGTCAATATATGTGTTTATAAATTAGTCTGTGTAAATAAAATACTTTGGTCTTGTTATAAGTTATTTATTAGGTTATACAAAGAGCTGTCAATAGGTCATGAAATAGTCTAAAAATTATCCATAATGCCCCGCCCACCAGCCACGCCCACCAGCAACACCCCCTAAAACACAAGTGTCCCTCTTTGGCAAATTGAAATGTTGGGAGGTATGAAGTGATAGTAATGCCTTTATTAAAGTTTATCTCTGAGTCTTCTTTATGCCTTTTATAATAGTTTGAGACAGGGCTCAAAATATACACTTGCCACTAGCCGATGGCGAGTGAAAATTTAGCCCTGGCGAGTAGAAATTCAGCCCTGGTGGGTATGTTATGGCTTGCAGTGGCGAGTAACTTTTCAGGACTGGCTAGTAGCAAAGGACTTCAAATTTTAAGCCCTGCTTTGAGCTATGTTTAATGACTTAGAGTTCTGTAGTTCAAAAGCTATTCAAGCTGAAAGGATTCCCGTCCAGCCCCTTCTGGCCGCCTCCCCTTAGAGCTGCAATCCGTTCGTGGTACCGGACGGATGCAGTGAGGGACAAAATTCACTCAGTAAGTATAAGGAAAACCCTGCCCCATTGATGAAGGAGGGTAGGATTTTCCTTTGCTTACTGAAGATCGTCTCTCTTGCTGTGAGGTGTCCGGTCCCAGGACCAGATTCCACATCTGAGGGGAGGTGGCTTACACTAGGTAAAAGGGGCAGGAGGAGGATACTTTATCATTCAATTACTCTTGAACTACAACTCTGACAGTACTGAAATAACACTCTCCAGGGCTCAAATACTATGAAGATTAATTAGAGTTGCTGTTTTTGTGAAACAGTACTATTCCTTTAAACATAGTGCTAAGTGTTATAAAAAACATAAAGAAGAGGTTAACTTTACTAGAGACATGACTATCCCTTTAACCACTTAGATGCCTGCCATTTCTTCACAGGTTTAAATATCAAAGCAGAATTAAGACTTCCCAATAATAATGCCTCCTTCCCATACTATGGCTGAAAACTCCTCCTAGCCCCTATCGGTTTTGCCCTGCTACCTTTCTTCAAGTGATAACATCATCAATCAGCTCTGGATGTCTTGTCCATGGAGGCGGACATGACAGTTGATGGCAGTTTTTTCAAACTGAAGCAGGCAGAGTGGTGAGTCTACTGATTCCTTCATGGACCATAGGGTTGTGCAACATGTTCCTCTGGCCCTTAAAGGTTAGGATTAAGAGGTACAGTGAGAAGAGTTTGAGGCCCCGTAGATGTGCTAGCAACAATGTCCACATCCATGGACATGACATTCAAGACTGATTTGAAGTTGTTTTCTCTTGATCAAAGGGACAAAGACAAAGCTATGAAAAGGTAACTGGAGGTGGGGGTTATTAGGTGGTATTAGTTCACCTCTAATCATTTGAGTGCCAAAAAGGTATCCAACACCTAGGGCGGTGATACATTAAGGTGTGATAGGATGGTGGTAAAGTGGAGATGAGTTCTTCGGTGATATCACTTCTCCAAGTCCTATGTGAAGATGAGTTCTTCAATCATATAACTTCTATGTTATTTTATGGTACAAATGCACTAAGATCTCTCAAGCTGGAGAAATCTTAGTGCATAAGCCCAATGGAATAACACAGGAACTGAAGAAGTGATACCACTGGAGAAGTCATCGCTACTTTGTCACCTCTTTATCTCTCCTTAGTGCATAACCCCCCTTGGCTTGTAAGGTATTATTGGATATATCTATGACACTCAAATGGTTAAGCATAATATCTCTTCTTCATGTATAATTTTCATCTCAAGTGCTTCAAAAAGGTTGCATTTGCAATTTGATGGCTTATTCTTGCAACACCAATACAGAATAATATGGCTGATATTCTTTGACATTTGCTCTCAAGATGAAAACTCAGGCATTGTGTCTAATATTCATCCACGGACATGGTTATATAATCGGTAATAAATTGGAAATCAAGGGTATTTTTGTGTGATCAGACCCTTATTTACTGTGTCTGAACATTGTTATTTGTAAATGTTCCACTGTTCTGTATTGAGGCTGTTGTACTAAACTGAGCCGGAGAAATTCCATAGCAAACCAGCTGCATCATGGGAAGGGGTGGGGGATAAATGAACATGCCCATTGAATTGAATGAGGTTTTAAACCACTCTCTAGAAATTAAGGGTTAAAGAAGCACCATTTAAATCCGTTCAGATTTTAGTAATTTATTTTTTTGTCCCGCTATGATGCAGCTGATTTGTTTCTGTTTATATTAACCCTTTGAGTGCCAGATACATACCCAATGCATTGCAATAAAATGCACTGGATAGCTCGTTGGTACTCAGTGTTAACCCTTTGAGTGCCATAGAGGTATCCAACGCATTGCGTTAAATCAGCATAATAATAATAATAATAATAATTTGAAAAACATTCAGCTGGGTTTCTATAATTTTGAATCTATGCAAATGTTTGTAGCCTAAAAGGGTTAACACAGTGGCCACCATTTTGGCTTTACTTCTTTATGTATTATATATATCACAATGGCTGGGAAGCGGTTCAGATTGGGGTGTATGTACTGATGTGGAAGGGAAGAATGAAAGGTTATAGGTAGGCGGTATAAATTAATACAACATTTTCAATTTGATTTGTTGATCAATTTGCACAGATACATAAAGTGACATTAAAATTAAGTTATTTTTTATATCTGCATGTGTATAATATGTAACATCATATTGTCTATACTTTTTTCATCTTCACCTATTCTTTTTACACTTTTAAATCCAAGACAATGGGGGAGATTCACTAAGCGATGATAAAGAGGTGATAAAATGGAGATTACTTTTCCAGTTTATCACATATCTCCTGTTCCTATGTTATTCTGTGGAGCTTATTCATTAAGATCTCCAAAGCTGAAGAAATCTTATTGCATAGGCTCCATCCTATAATATAAAAGGCCAGTTGTATGTTTGTCCAATGTAGTCATGCGCAGTAGAGACTGCCCGAACACAGGCAGTCACGCGCAGCAGACAATGCCAGAACTCTGCAGTTAAATAGAGCGATACTCCTGTGTACACGGCCTTTTACATGTCTTAAGCACGGGGCAGTGACTAAGTAAAGACACGGACACATCCTTTTGGGTTAAACCAGGCCACAGCTTTATTAACTTAAAACACACACCATTTACATCACTATTTACTTTAAGCCCTTGCCAATCCCTACCATGGTAGACATAAACTTGCCTACCCCTTTTACCAGAGCCTTCGGCTCTACCCGTTTGTTGCTTCACCTACCCGCATCCCATTAGCTGGCCCGTAGCTCAATGGGGCCGGTGATTAAACCCGCGACCCCAGTCCGGGCGCCCTTGTCACCAGGCCGCTGGCCTCCTTATCCCCCAATTACTGACCATTCTACCCTTGGCAAGGGCCCAAAGTGCCCCAAAAGCTGTGACAAGCAGAACAAAAATACCCATAACCCCCAAAAAACACAACAACCAAAAAGGGAGGAAGGGAGGGACGCTTCTTTTCCGAACTTCCTCAAAGAGGAAGTTCCCATAAGCCCCCAGCCCTATATACCTACACCTAACCCCCCACCTCACTTCCTGCCTACCCCCCCCCCCCCCCCACTAGCCTTTACTCGTCTACCCCGGCTTTGACATGCCTCCCCTTCTAAGTTGCGGGGAGGTCTTTAGTAGAATAATATAGGAATTGGAGAAGTGATAAACTGGAGAAGTCATCTCCACTTTATAACCTCTTTATCACCGCTTAGTGAATCTCCCACAGTGTATTCCCTGTATTTCTGTATCCAGAGAGCTTCTCAATGCATTGAGGGGTTTAAAGGGATAGTAATATTTTAAAACAAATGCAGCTCAATTTATTCTTTATAGTTTTTGCTCCATGTAGATCATTGTTATCATTATCTGCGATGTGTAATTCCAGAGTAATTGAACCATAAAGTGACCCCCTCCTGCTCCCTTTTACACATATAAAGCTGCAGAGCAAGACCGTCCGGATGGATGGAAGCAAGGGACAATCTTCTGTTCACATAATTAAAAACCTGCCCTCCTCCTTCAAGGGGGGTTGGCAGGGTTTTCCCTATGCTCACTCAAGATTATCCCTTCTGCCAGCTGTCCGGTTCCAGTGAACAAATTCCACATCTGAGGGGAGATGGCTTACAATAGATAAAAGGGGATAGAGGGGATACTTTATCATTCAATTACTCTGGAACTACACATCGTAAATAAAGATAATACAGCTCTACATGACCCAAAAACTGTAAATAATAATTGGAGCTGCATTTATTTTGAAACATTACTATCCCTTTAAAGGGATAGTAATACTTCATTTTAACTTTATTTTATTTTGTAGGCATTAAAAAAACATGAAGAATGATATAAGTCTTATCTCTCAAACCTTTATGGTTTAAGAGATATTCACAAGCAAAGTTTCCCCCTCCCACCCCTTTTACTGATGTCACACTGCTCACCCAAAGCAGAAGGGTGGTTCCCAGGTAGATTGCAGAGAGCGACAATCTTCAATTAAGATAAGGGAAAAACCTGAAAAACTTGTCAAAGGGGGGCAGGGCTTTCATTGTTCTGATAGGAAGAAGATTGTCCCCTGCTGTTATCTCTCTGGTCTATGGACTGGATTCCACATCTGAGAAGAGATGGCTTGCACTAGGTAAAAGGGGAGGGGGGACTTTGCTTGTGAATATCTCTCAAACCATAAAGGTCTGAGAGATAAGACTTATATCGTTCTTCATGTTTTTTTAATGCCTACAAAATAAAATAAAGTTAAAACGAAGTATTACTATCCCTTTAAGTCTTTGAATGCTAAGGATGTATCCAAAGCATTTCATTGCAATGCACTGGATACAACCCTGGCACACAGCCCTTTTGGGGCATTTTGCAATGTTTAATTGTACCCTGTGTTGCAGTTTTTTTGCACACAATTGCATCTTTCTATACTTTCTGAATATGAGCCTTAGTCAGGCTTTTTTTTTTATTACCAAACATGGGCAAAGATGCTACAAATACAATATGTGAAATGTCAAAAGCTTATCAATTCCTAGACGGCTGGAGAAAATACTATTATTCCATGTTCATCTGATCTCAGCATATGGGCAAGAAGAAAAGTAAATGTTAGCCTAACGGCAACAATGAAACATCCATGTTGGAAGAGCTGACACCAGGACTTGCATTGTGTGAAATCCATCCCTTCTCCCTCTAATTGAAAGTCACATTGTTACTGCTGAGAATGGCAGCACACAACCTCCTGCTGAAGAGTAGATCAAATGGCAGCCACAACTCAGGTGTGTGTGTAGAGATAAAGATATAGCAATAAAAGGAAGTGAACAGCTTGCTGTTCACTTCAGAGGTGTCAGTCACTCATGAAACTACTCATAGAGAGAAAATGGGTTACTAGGGTCCCTTGGGTAGAATACATGTCATTGTGATTAGTTCTGATCACTAGCAGCAGACTGAAAAACAGATGAGACATGAGGCTCTATTCAGTAAGCTTAAAGGAGCAGTAAACTTTTTTTTTTATGAAAACCTATTTGTTATAGAGCTTTTCCTGCTGAGTAAAACAGGGTCATTTCCACCACTGTCAGTTGTTTTAGTCAAACATTATAACAGTTCAAGTAATCAGGAAGTGAATTTACTGTGTTTACTTCCTGATTGTTCTGACAGGAAGTGACTCAGCAGTTTCTATCACAATCTATTTAGAACTGTATGTCACTGACTTTCCTCTCCATTATAATGGAATAAAATAACTAATTGGAATTTGACCACCAGAGGGAACTACTAAAGTAAAAAAAAACACAGGTTTAAACAGTAATATCTCTGGAAATATGCATCTCTCAGCAGTGGGAGTATGGTTATTTTACTCAACAGGGTGCACACTACAATACATATTTTTTCATAACAAAAGTTTACTGTTCCTTTAAGAGGTGACATTCCAGAGCAATAAAAATGCACCATAGGAGAAAAATAAAAATCCCATATGATTTATGCAAGAGACGTCTTCAGTGCATCACTGGGGACTTTAAATGAGTGGGGATTTGAGGACATATTACATGTTCCTTATAGTACATTGGGTTTATTTCAGAATTACATGTCTTTAGCTTATTGAATATGGCCCATGGTGCCTTATGCAGAAAGCAAAAGATAAGCATTTCTGGAGTAAGCCAATTGCATTGCAGGGACACATGGGAATTCTCCAAATTCAGACTAATTTAAATTGGGTTTGTAACCCTTTGAATGCTGAAGAGGTGCATTGGAATTCTTAATGTCCCCTAAAGTAAACAAATACAGAAAAAAAGGAGGGGAAAGTGCTGTAATGACTGAGTGACGATAAGGGGCATCGTATTCAGCAGATTCCAAGGATCCACAGTGGAGCCATTAGATATGTATTTTTATATCATATTAGTAGTGTTACCTGAATGGAGACAGGGTTAATCTCTCCAAATGCAGATTGGTCAGCTGGTCTCTTGGCTAACAACTACTGTAAAATCACTTGTATAATACCCACAATTTTGCCCCTTTTCACCTTATGTGAAAAAAACAAAACATATATATATATATATATATATATATATATATATATATATATATATATATATATATGCACATGTCTGGTTCCCTTCCTCCACCTACCTCATTATGCTGCCACCATCCCCTCCCTTTATTCACTCCCTCTGGAGGCATATGAGATGTCTGTGCAACAGGTGGCATGCTTACATTTGCAGTCCACCTCCTGTATCCCCCTGTGAGGACCTGTGTTAATTCAAGATAATGGTAGTGCCCTATGAGGACCGGAAGGTCCTAGCAGGGCACTTCTGTAGTTTCTGTGCCAGAGATCTATGCACTGGATCTACTAATATTTTTTGTGGGTAGAGGGAGGAAAAACAAGGGTGGGTATTATACATAGGCACTTTTGTTTTCGCCTTAAATCTCAGGTGTGTATTATACTTTTGATTTTTCGGTACATATGTACCCATCGGGTTTTTTTTTTTTTTTCATATTCATGTATATTTAACTGTACTATACTATACTATTGGGCACCTTTCCCCTCCTCTTTTTCTTACTAGGGTTCATCTTACCTTGCCAACACAGCATGTGCAGTCCTTATGATCAGGATCTAGACAGTGACCCCTGGTTTGTGATTATCAGTTTATTTGCCTATTTTTATATATTTTATATATATATATATATATATATATATATATATATATATATATAAAAAGGGGTCAAAATTTCCACTCGCCACTAGCCCATGGCGAGTGAAAATTTATCCCTGGCGAGTAGAAATTCAGCCCTGGTGGGTATGTTATGGATTGCAGTGGCGAGTAACTTTTCAGGTCTGGCTAGTAGCAAAGGACTTCAACTTTCAAGCCCTGAATTTATATATATATACAGGGCTCAAAATTTCCACTCACCACTAGCCAATGGTCTGGCTAGTAGCAAAGGACTTAAAATTATAAGCCCTGTATATATATATATATATATATATATATATATATATTTACATATAAATCGTGTCTAGAGGATCCACTCATGACAAAAGGATGAAAGACTTAGGAGACTTTTTAGACATGAAAAAATGGAGTTTAATGACGGATCAACTTTTCAATCCCATAAGAGATCTTTATCAAGATGGCTACCACAAACAAACACCCCCATTACCGGTATATACGCTTTCACCTGTGGAGCACCAAATCACACCTAAACTGAATAAACCTAATGCAAAAATGAAATCATATAAAAAGACATAAGGTGAAGACCTACATCAATATTCCAACTTGTGAAAAATATTCCCAGTGATAAATGAAATACCGAAGTGAGTAAAATATCATAGTGAGGTAAAATCAAGCAAGATATAGTATTGCCTGCAGTGCGTGTAGGTGTCTGGATGTCATCAGTAGTGATGAGCAAAACAATTATGTAAATTTGTTTTTTCATATGAAACATGCTGCTTCATGGGACATAAAATTGTTTATGCAACACGGATGTTTTTATTTGTTTCATTTTTTTAGCCAATGAAATAGCAGGAAAAGCAAACATGGGAAGTTCCAAAAAAAGTAGGTTTGCCCATACCCTGTGTCACTCACAACAGAATCCCATCCAGGTCTCTCCCCTAATCAATGCAGGAGAAATGTCTCTGTGGGTTACAATTTGCCAGGCAGATCTGATGGGTGTCTTCCTGCCTCGATTTAATTTCCCTTATCTCTCTACAGCTTCTCTCTCCTCCCGTCTCTTATTCTCTCTCTTTCACTTTCTTTGCTCACTCTGTTCTTGTCCACTTATACATTCACTCCTCTCTTTATTGCACTTTCTCTTTCTCTCCACCTCTCTCTCTTACTCTCCTTCTCTTTCCCATGCTCCTGTCTTCTCTCTCTCTGTCTCTGTCTCACTTTCTCTCCATCTCTCATTCTTTTACCATATCCAGTTCCTGTACCCTCTCTTACACTCTCCCTTCCTCATACCTCCCAAGTGTCCCTCTTTAGGAGGGACAGTCCCGCTTTGAGACCCAAATCCCTCTGTCCCTCTTTCCCACCCTATTGTCCCTCTTTTAGGAGATCAGACTGTGTGGTGTATATAAGTGTATCACATTGCTCCATGACAATAACACTCACATTAATGTTTGTTTAAACGTCAGTATATGTTTTTATAAATTTGTCTGTGTAAATAAAATACATTTGTCTTGTTTTAAATCATTTATTCAGTTCCACGAAGAGGTGTCACTAGATCATAAAGTAAGCTAAAAATTATGGGTAATGCCCGACCCACCTGCCACACCCCCAGTAACACCACCTCAAACAAAAGTGTCCCTCTTTGGCCATTCTTTTGTCCTTCCACAATGTGGTCCGGACTGATTTGGATGGATCCAGAATTGTGTCCAGATGTTCTGAATTGTTGCAATAAACAATTTTATCCAGTGACAGTGTAAATGTCTCAGTGTACAGTCATATGAAGAGTGTATAATTGCATCTCTCTCTACCTTCTATTATTCTGTTTCATTGAAACTAAGCAGTATTTTACTTGACTTCTGTTTTGGCCACTAAACAATATACCCAATCCCCTCTAATCTATGCTCAAGCATCCATGCACATCACAGGCCTTCAAAATCTTGATGTGCACTGGATTGTGAACATACATGAACCTTGTAGCACCTGTTTTCCCTGACTTTACATTCAGATGCCTCCACGTGCACTAGTGTAACTGTGCTCATCTGTTACATAATCGAGTAGACAACCAGATCTGTTATAATAATGTCTAAAAGCAAATAAAAATAGGTTACAAATTTTTTCAGCAGCTCTGTCTATATTGGTGTTTAGTACCAAGATGTGCATAAAGGATCCTTTCTAATTTCTGAGTTAACCTCATTATTGGCTATCCTCAGGGAACAAAAGTGGAGGAATTCTGGAGCAAACTAATAGCAGATTAACCCTTTGAATGCCAGATGGGTATGGAACGCATTGCAAAGCAAGGGTTAAAGGGCAAATGAAAATTCCAATAGATTCAAATGGGAATTTTAATCCCTCAAGGACCAGACGCTCTGCAAGCGGGCAGCAATTAAGGACCACGGAGCATTTTTTTTTCCAATTCGGATTCAGGGCTCCCCAAGTGGCTTGCATCTGCACAGGGACCCCTGAATTCCATGACATGCCAGGACTCTCACTGGTCCTTAACGCAAGTTTACACATGACGTTCCTGGCACATCATGGGTCCTTAACCCCTTAAGAACCAGTCACTCGCACACGCAACCGGCACTGCAGGACCCGGAACAATTTTTTCTGATCAGAATCAGGGCTCCCCATATGTCGTACGGCCATGCAGGGAGTCCTGAAATTTATGACCTTCATGGGTCCTTTAGGAAAGATTTCCAATGACAGTCCTGGCACTTCATGTGTCCTCAGTGGTTTAAGGGGTTAACCCCTTGAACTCTTATGACTTTGGAGTCTTCTTCTCTGACCATCGAGTGCATTTCCACCTTGGGACCCACTGATTCACCCCAGTAGACAGCAGCATATAGTGGTCTTTTTACTAGAAGGGGGAAACTCCTGATATAGGTCTTGTACCAGGGAATTCACATTGAATTCCACTGTTGAGTAATTTGGGATGTACTTGCAGGTACTGGTCGGAGGCTTTACTTTTTTCCTCTCCATCCATGCCACCTATTGAATTTTACTGTAGTTCATTGCTAAACCACTGTTTCAGAACAGACTTAAAGGGATAGTAATGTTTCATAATAAAAACAGCTCTAATTAATCTTCATAGTATTTGGACTTTGGAGAGTGTTATTTCAGTACTGTCAGAGTTGTAGTGCAAGAGTAATTCAATGACAAAGATTCCCCTCCCGCCCCTTTTACTGATGTAACACTGCTCACCTCAGAACAGCAAGACTGTCCGGATGGATCACAGAGAGGGACACTCTTCAATTAACATAAGGGAAAAAGCTGAACAACCTGTCAAGGGGGGCACGGCTTTCATTGTTCTCAAAGTAAGAAGATTGTCCCGTTCTGTTATCTGCCTGGTCTTACAACCAGATTCCACATCTGAGAAGAGATGGCTTACACTAGGTAAAAGGGGCGGGAGGGGAAACTTTATCATTCAATTACTCTTGAACTATAACTCTGACAGTATTGAAATAACACTCTTTATGGCTCAAATACTATGAAGATTAATTGGAGCTGCAGTTTTTGTGAAACATTACTATCCTTTTAACTGACTTCTGGCACGGAATGTCTTAAAGGAACACTAACATAGTAACATAGTTGATGGGGCTGAAAAAGACATGCATCCACCAAGTTCATCTCCTGCCATATCACCCTGGTTGATCCAGAGGACGCAAACTCAAACAAAAAAAAACATTGAAGCCATTTCCAAATAAGCCTCAAAAAAGTCCTTGTAAACTCCAAATGGTAGTCAGATACTTCCCTGAATTAACATTCTATTTGCTTTGAAACTCACTGTCATAATTCTCAGTATTGTTTTAAGGTATACATTTTTTTAAAGCAACTACAATATCTGCAAGTACAGCAAAGAATTCCAAAACATTACAGCCCTTCAGAGAAATAAAAACACACAATGTGACAAACACACACCAAGAAAGAACAAAATTAAGTTTGCTAAAGGCATGTGTGGCCTCTCAGGTGCTGCTCAAGTCAAGGTTTTCACTCCCATGTGCCATCGCAGAGAGGAAATTCTTGTTGTCTCCCTAAGTAGAAGGGCATGCCGGGCATGGGCTCTTGCTTCTGTGACCCCTAGAGGGGAATAGCTGCATCTCAATGATGAAGTCTATGTACACTGAAATGTATGACTGGGGTTGTGTTGTTTCTCCTGTGTGGAGAGGGCTTGCCTGACATTTTGAGGCTGGACTGCCTGTGGGTGTGGCCAGACTGATATGAATATGGAAATTTCTTCTTTGCAATGGCAAATGGGAGTGAAAAACATGACTTGAGCAGCACCTGAGAGACCACACATGCCTTGAACAAACTAGTTCATTTTGATCTTTCTTGGTGTGCGATCATCACATTCTTTTCGTTTGTTGTATCCCTAAATGGAAGGTTATCCCAGGCGTGGGCCCTTGCTTCTGTGTGCCTAGAGAGGAACAGCTGCATCCCACTGGTGAGGTCCACGTAGACCGAAACGTATGTCTGGGGTTGTGCTGTTTCTCTTGTGCGGAGAGGATTTGCTTGAAATTTTGGGGCTGGACTGTATGTGGGAGGGAACAGACTGATATGAATATGGAAATTTCCTCTCTGCAATGGCACATGGGAGTGAAAAACTTGACTTGAGCAAACTACTTCATTTTGGTCTTTCTCGGTGTGCGCTCGTCACATTCTTTTGGTTTGTTGTCTCTCTAAGTAGAAGGGTATCCCAGCATGAGCCCTTGCTTCTGTGCCCCCTAGTGGGGAACAGCTGCATCCCACTGTCCAGGTCCCCATAGACTGAAACGTACGTCTGAGGTTGTGCTGTTTCTCTTGTGCGGAGAGCATACGCCTGACATTTCGGGGCTGGACTGTCTGTGGGTAGGACCAGACTGATATGAATATGGAAATTTCCTCTCTGTAATGGCACATGGGAGCGAAAAATATGACTTGAGCAAACTACTTCATTTTGCTTTTTCTTGGTGTGCGCTCGTCACATTATTTTGGTTTGTTGTCTCCCTAAGTGGAAGGGTATCCCAGGCATGGGCCCTTGCTTCTGTGTGCCTAGAGAGTAACAGTTGCATCCTATTGACGAGGTCTACATAGACAAAAACGTATGTCTGAGGTTGTGCTGTTTCTCTCGTGCGGAGAGGGTTTGCCTGACATTTTGGGACTTGACTGTCTGTGGGTGGGACCAGAATGCTATGAATATGGAAATTTCCTCTCTGCAGTGGCACATGGGAGAGCAAAAAGTGTGACTTCAGCAGCACCTGAGAGGCCACACATGCCTTAAGAAAACTACTTCATTTTGCTCTTACTCGGTGTGCGCTCGTCATATTCTTTTGGTTTGTTGCCTTCAGAGAAATAACATCCTGTTCTACATGCATTTCCTTACGCAGCTTAGTGTCATTAGCAAAGATTGACACAAAACTTTCAGTACCCACATCTAGATCATTAATAGTCAAGCTAAAATGCAATGGACCAATGAGTGGACCCTGTTGCACTCCACTTAGAACTTTATTAACGAGAACAAAAATTATGCAACAGATATATATTCTTCACATCCAGAGGCTGTATATAAAACTTTTTCAGTCTCGGGATGTGAAGAAACAATAAAAACTATTGCCTATCCCAGAATATCAAAAGCACGCCATTAGGTACATACCAGGGTGCCCAGAATCCAAATAACAGTTCTTAGAAACCAAATGAGATAATAGGTATAGTAAATTACAAACATACAAATAATATCCACAATAACTTGAAAGCATATCTTTTAATATTTATAGTCCTTAGAGCACTCCTCAGACATTCCTCCGCTGCTCAAGCTATGTTGGTTTGGGTAAACCTGCACTTAGAACTTTAGACCAACTTGAAAAGGTTCCATTTACAACAAGTCTCTGCCATTTACAATTTACAAGACAGGCAGAGTAAAAATTATACCTTTATTGGCGAACTGAGCGGCACTAGGATGCAAGTTTTTCAAGATCCTCTTCAGGCATAATAAAAATGAAAACTGAATACACAATACATGACAATATGAACACTCACAAATTATTTTAACATTTAAATTCCACTGGCAGTGAACATTCTTATCAGTATTGCCTATAATTCATCCCCTAGGCTCCAGTAGAGTCTCTTTGTACATTTTGATACTCTAGTGAATTCTAATCTTTAGCCATGTCTATGTCAATGTAATGTATGGGTTAACTCTCTGAGATTCAGATGGGTGTGCAACATATTGCTTGTATGGAAGAGCCCTGTGGCAAATTAAAAAAAAAAATTCAAATTTTGGGTTTTAAACTCAAAATTTTGACTTCAAAAGTCAAAATTCTGACTTTAAAAGTCAGAATTTTACTTTAAAACACAAAATTCTGACTCTGAAAGTTTGACTTTAAAATTCAAAATTTTGACTTTAAAAATCAGAATTTTGACTAAAAAGTCAAAATTTATTTATTTATTTTTTTGTATGCTTGTATATACATCCCTTTTTCATATCAAATGTTTTTCTCTCATTGCTCCTTATCTGTGGAATGTTCTACCTCCCAGCCTGTGCTACTACACACAAACACGCACACACACGCACACACACGCACACACACACACACACACCTTGAAGTATCCTGTCAAGAAAGCAAGTTAATCAGGTACCAGACTCTTCAAACAGAAGACTGTGACAAAAAGTGGTGACAGAAAAGATGGCAAAGAAATTTAGGAAGGAGCTTAGGAGAAAAAACAAAATGGGGGGGAGGGTGAAACTTAGTGAGACATAAGACAAAGGAAACAAAGCATGGTATAGTCAAAGAGGTTTTATGTAATGTTGGATGAAAAAGAACTTTTACTTATTGGTCTAAAATGTTGCAATGCAGATTATCTTAAATGGTCCATGGATTGTTAGCGGAAGATTATTTGTTAAGGGAAATCACACAAACTTTTACTATCTCTATCATCAATTGAGTTTTATTTCTACAGTGAGATGGGAGAAGCTGCATGATGTAGATAAGCTTCGAGAAAAAAAGAGGTGCTTGATCTCTCCCGGAAAATTGATTATACACAGTATTGAGTCATACCGAAATGTTAGTTGCATTGTAACAGACAGAATACTGGGGTATTTGGGGTCAACCTCATTTGCTCCCTTCTCTGACCCCCAGACAAGTCCAACACAGACAAAATAACAGCAAGATCATCAAGGAAATTGCTTGGACCACAGCTACCTGTGTCTTTCAAATCAAATCAGTCAGGCAGAATGTTAGTGTATTTGAGGTCAACCTCATTTTCTCCCTTCTCACACCCCCAGACAAGTCTAACACAGAGATAATAATAACAGTAAGATCAGGAAGGAAATTGGACCACAGCTGCCTGTCTTTCAAATCAAACCAGTCAGGCAGAATATTGGTTTATTTTTGGTCAACTTCCTTTGCTCCTTTCTCAAAACCCCAGACACATCCAACACCGAGACAATAACAGCAAGATCAGGAAGGAGCTTGGATCACAGCTGTGTGTGTCTTGACAGTTGGTCACACAGAATTTTGAGGTATTTGGGGTCAACCCCCTTTCCTCCCTTCTTCTCCCCCAGAGTGCCCCTAGACTCTCCTAATACAGAGAACAAATGTCCTACCTAAAAGTCTCCCTAAACTAAGCTTCAATTCCCCTTTATTTGCTCATCTTCTCTAGCACAAAAATGTGCTGCTTTCTCTTCCTCTCACAAACACAGAATGGCATACTGTGAGAGCCTGACACATATATATATATATATATATGTATATATATATATATATATATATGAGTTGGGAGAGGTGACATCTGCTGGTGGTACTTCTGGGCTCAGAGCCCCAATGCTGCTTGTGCTGCTTCTAGAAGTTTCCTCTTCATATGTAGCACCAGCAGTCTTCCAACTCCTCTTGCTCATTTGGACAGATTGCCTCAGTATTCACATTGTGTAGAGCAGGCAACTGCAGCAACAAAGACTACAACTGCAAACTAATTTTTGACAGCTCTTGCTCTCCTCCCTCCCTGCTTTCACTCATTATAACTTTATAGTTCTTGGTTGTAAATTCTGAAACTTTTAAAAACGGAAGTGGAAAATTAGAAATTTCTTGGACAAATACATTGATAACAAAAGGGCAAAAATTACATGTATTTTCTATTTTGGGGAATTTCCACTGAAAGAGCAGAAAACTGTATTTTTTTGGAAATTTCAACGAAATTGGACACCCCCCCTCCACCTGCTCCTATTGATTATCCAGGATTATCTGTAAATGGGCTGTGATAAGATTAAGTTCCAATTAATCTTCATAGTATTTGGGACATGAGAGTGTTATATCAATACTGTCCGAGTTGTAGTTCAAGAGTAATTGAATGATAAAGTATCCCCCTCCCGCCCCTTTTACTGATGTAACACTGCTCACCTCAGAGCAGCAAGACTGTCCGGATGGATCACAGAGAGGGACAATCTTCAGTGAGCATAAGGAAAAACCTGAAAAGCCTGTCAAGGGGTGCAGGATTTTCATTGTTCTCACAGTAAGAAGATTGTCCCTTTCTGTGAGCTGTCCGGTGAGGAGACCAGATTCCATATCTGATGGCAGGTGGTTTACACTAGGCAAAAGGGGAGGGAGGGGGATACTTTATCATTCAATTACTCTTGAACTACAACCCTGACAGCATTGAAATAACACTCTCCATGGTCCAAATATCAATGTCAAATATTACTATCCCTTTAAACGTATAAAAGGCTTCATGTTATTTGTACAGTTGGCCTTTAATTTGACACGTTGAAAAATCTGGCAGGCCAAGTGACTTTGGACAGAGTTGATTTAAAGCAGAATTGTGTTTAAAATGACTTTAAATCAAAATGTTCTGCTGCAATGCACAGCTTTGAGGAGAAACAACTGAATGAAGTTTCTTTTGATAAACCAGATTTTCGTTTAAAAAGTCCCTTCAATGAAATCAGTCAGATAAAAAAAACAATGGTGTTGGAATTTTAAGGAACCATGGAATAGATTTTACAAGTGCTATCACTTAAAATCTGAAAATCAATAGACAATCTTGAAAACAGTTTAAATATAATGGAACTGCAAAAAGAAAGCCAATAATGCCCTTTGTTAGATGCTTAATACAGTCGCAGCAAGCTACAGACTACAATGAGACATTACTGTTACTGAATCCTACTGATATGCAACAATAAGCAAGTGTTTGAACACAAGAGATTTAAAAGTGACCATAATTATAAGAATATTAGCATTAACCCTAATGCATGCCTCCCAAGTGTCTCTCTTTAGGAGCGACAGTCCCTCTTTTAGATCCAAATCCCTCTGTCCCTCTTTCCCACCCTGGTGTCCCTCTTTTTAGATGATCAGATTGCTTGGTGTGTGTATATAAGTGTATCACATTGCTCTACAGCAGTAAATCTCACATTATTGTTTATGCAAACATCAGTATATGTGTATATAAATTAGTCTGTGTAAATAAAATACTTTGGTCTTGTTATAAGTCATTTATTAGGTTACACATGGAGGTGTCAATAGGTCATGAAATAGCCTAAACATTCTCTGTAATGCCCCTCCCACTGGCCACGCCCCCAGTAACACCCCCTAAAACACAAGTGTCCCTCTTTGACAATTTGAAATGTTGGGAGGTATGCCCTAATGTGTGTTTTGTTTTAATTCCTAGTGTTTTTCTTATTTTTTTTTATTGAGTACTGGTAAGAGTCAGACATACAGCAAAACATAAACTACAGTGCAAATTATTACAAATGTAAGAAAGACAAAATGGATCAAATATGACTTCTAACAGGGTTTTGTCTGTGGAGATATATATCTGTGTTTATGTATGTATACATGTCTTTATCTCTATGGATATGGACATTGTATGCAATTTATTATGTGTGTGTATGTATGTGTGTATGTACACATGTGTATGGTTAAATGTCTGTATTATGCCGTAGGAATATACAATTGGAAATAAGTTTCTTTAATTAAGAATCCAGTGCAATTTCAGCTGTCCCAAACAGCAGGGGGTCACACAATTACACCAATAAAGGTTGTTTCAAGTGGCTTGACAGGATGCAATCCCTTTTTAGCCATTTGAGGACTCAAAGGAAGCTCTCTCTTGGTCATATAAGAAAGGAAGGAGGACAGATGTAAAAACTTTCTCTGTTTGTCAACTAAACAAAGATTTCAGATAGAGGAACAAATGCTTCTGATACACCTGTTTCTGGAGCCTTCCCCCATCAGTAATATCTCTGAGGCCACCATGAAATGGCAAGTGGGTGTGGTGAGAAAAGTCAGTTAAGCTAACCAGTTTACACCAGACCTAAGTGATGTGAAAATGGTATAAAGGAGCAGTATTTTTGGGGGGTGGAAGGAGACCTTGAGGAGAACTTCAGGAGAACTGGTGTTCAGTATGAGATGAGAGCAGCCTGAGCACAGCAGTCCTGATCCCTGTCCAGATGTGAGCCCAGCAGATAAGACACCAGAAACCAAGATTTGTGCTGGAGGGTGTGAGGAGATTTTCATCATATAATTTACTGGTATCCAATTCAATTCCATCTTTTCCATACCTGTAATCTATGATATTATTCAATTCATGTATATACCATCCAAACTCTAACAGTATTTTGATTTTGCACATAATACAAACATTTTCAATTTTATTCCTTATGTGTGTGATTCTTACGTTGCAACCAATCCCCAAAGAACAATTGTACCCTTGGTAAGAGGGGCTAGATAGAATTTCTTACTGTATACAGGACACGATGAACATTCCAAAAGAACGGGAAGACCAGTGCATTTTCACTTTTAGATTAAAATCCCCCAAACTCAATTCACCCAACCTATCCCCCACAACTTCACACCCTCAAACCCAACTACCCCATCCTGCGTGGCCACATGGATACCCCCTCCTCACCCAGGGAGCAAATCTCCTGTTTTGGGACTAAAGTGTATATGTAAACATAAACATGAATAGTAGACTAGTTGGGAACAGAAAGGGGAAAGAAATAAGTGCATTCCCTGCAAGAGAGGGTCACTAGTAAGACCCCTGCAGTGGCAGAATACTCAGGCCAATAGAGGAACAGATAGAAAGTAAGAACAGAAAGAGACAGAGGCATGAAAGAGAACAGACTTAGTTGTGGGACAAGTGACTCTTACAATTCTTGTAGCATCCAGGCATTCCGGATCAGGGAGAATCTTTCAGAGGTACTTCTGTGGAGATACAATCCCTTATAATGGGGAAGTCTGCTCTGCATTAAGTTATACCATTTAACATGCTCGGGGGATCCTGCCGACATCCAGACCAGAGCCACCACCCTGCGTGCCATAACCAACAGTTCCCTAGCTAAAGAGAGATTTGAGGAGCTGTGCAACTGGTCTGGAAAGATGGATAACCCTAGTGTATTTTTAAAATTCAGAACTCGTGATGCGGCATCAGAACCCCTCCTAATGCCCCCCAGCTACAGATCTCCCAACCGATTAGACTGGAAGATCAATAGAGGTGATTTAGGGGAGCAACAGGTCTTCCCTGCTTCCAATACACCTGAACTACCGGGTAGGGATGGGTGGGATAAGGAAAGAATTTAATGTCAATGTAGAAAGTGTTTTCCTGATCCCACCCATTGCTACCAGGTATTTTTGGTACGATGAAAGCAGGGGAACTGTGTTCTCCTCAGTGTCACCTCTACTAATCTCCCAGCCAAATCAGTTGGAAGATCAGTAGATGGTGGGTAATTAGGAGGTGTTCTGACGACCCACCACGAGGTCTGATTTTTTTTTCTTTTTGTAAGTGTATTCCATTTGGTTGAGGAGGCAGGGGTCACCTCCTCAGCCAATCAGAGAATAGACTATGCCCTCAGACCATAAAGGGGAGTTTTGCATAACTCAGCCTTTGTGACGCCCTGGAGTGTGGCTGACGGTGAACCAAGAACCACTTCGATTTTTATATATACACTACTGTTCAAAAGTGGGGTCACATAGAAATGTCCTTATTTTTGAAAGAAAAGCAAATCTTGTCCATTAATATAACATCGAATGGATCAGAAATACGGTGTAGACTTTGTGAATGGTGAAAATAACTATTGTAGCTGGAAACGGCTGATTTTTAATGGAATATCTGCATTTGCTGCAAATGGAGGATTCTTCGACAAAAGCAAAGTTTGAAGGACACAATCATTATTTAAATTAAAAATCATTATTTTGAACCTTGTCAACATCTTGACTGTATTTCCTATTCAATTTGCAACTTATTTGATGTACGTTTTCATGGAAAACAAGGGAATTTCTGAAGGGACCCCAAATTTTTGAATGGTGGTGTATATAGAAAACAATAATGTTTATTGGAATCTCTTGTATTCGAGAATCATCTTTAACCCTTTGAATGCCAGAGGGGTATGCAACGCATAATGCGTTGCATACCCCTCTGGCACTCTAAGGGTTAATACTGTAGCATTCAAGGCTATGCATGTCCCATTTAACACTTTGAATGCGGGGGGGGGGGGCAATGCATTGCTTTGCACTCCGGCACTCAAGGGGTTAGTTAATAAAGGAACGTTTGGGGAATTTTTATTTGTTCTCACAGTGCAACTTTTTCTCTCAAATTATTCTAAGTGACTCAGCCTCATTTTCAGGGGAGGGCTGGCAACATCCGACCCAGGGGGGCATACAATTAAGTGTATCCATATCTACTATCGCCCAAGCCCATTGTCCCAGCGCACCTGTTTCCTTAACCCTTTGAGTGCCAGAGGAGTACAGAACGCATTGCAGAGCAATGTGTTCTGTACCCCTCTGGCACTCAAAGGGTTCATTTTTAAAATTGTCCTTAATGCTGTGAATTAACCCTGTGAGTGCCATTGCTTTGCAATGCATTCTGTACCACTCTCTCACTCAGAGGGTTAAAGCAAGTGATACCGCAGAGCTTACTGTTGAAATGGGGCTACATTAGTGATACTACAGTGCTTACAATTTAAACCTGTGAGTGCCAGAGGGGTACACAACACATTGCTTTTTCAATGTGTTGCATACCCCTCTGGCACTCAAAGGGTTAAGTAAAGATACAATAGTGATGCCATAGAGCGTGCAAGGGAAATGGATTATGCTACTAGTGCAGCTCTGTTTGGATTGTAGCTCTGCGGTATCACTTGCATATAGATTCATTTCATAAGTCCTGTGGTATCACTAGTGTAGCTCCATTTACAGCAGCAAATGGGAGATTGAGTGAGGCACTGGCCCACCAGCCCAGACACATGGTCAGCCCAGGGGGAAATTGCCCCTCTGCCCCCCAGGCCAGCCCTCCCCTGCTCATTTTGTTCAAGAGTTTGTTTCAGAAATGTGGACCCTATGAAATGGGACGATCGTCCCAGTAATGAACTATCAAACCATTAAAAAAAAAAAAAATGGCATTCGCAGAAATATTCATTTATTAGCTTCATTTTTCGGACCCAGTGAAATAGGTCCCTCTGTGATTTTAGCGTCCTTTTGACATGTAAATTCACTATTTTGCTTTGATCTGCGTTGTGCTCCCATTCATAGAGTCATCATGAGGTTCAAAGTTTCACAGTATGTCATAAAGTCTTTGAATAGAAAGAATAACAGAATATGTACGAAAAGCAGAATGTAAGTGCAGTTATTTTCCACATAAAGGCAGAGAGCAATATTAATTTATTATAACAGAGTGAGGGAGTCAAGGAGAATAGTTCATAACACAAATGTATACCATCAGCAGTGAAGAAACACCTCCTGAATTGCATTCACTTACATTACTGTGGCCAGAAAATCCTAAGGCCGCAATTAATTTAGACTTTGCACCTTTGTTCAAGAGAGGACATTTGTCAGTACTGGATGTCATATTCATGGTGATAGACAGGACAGCACAGTTGCTTGACTTTTTCTTCAAACTGAAACAGGAAGAATGTATGAGCCTACTTAACTCTTTAACCCCTTAAAGGGATAGTAATTTTTCACAATAAAAGAAGCTCCGGTTAATCTTCTTATTATTTGGGCTATGGAGAGTGTTATCTCAATACTGTCAGAGTTGTAGTACAAGAGTAATTGAATGATAAAGTATCTCCCTCCCGCCCCTTTTACTGATGTAACACTGCTCACCTCAGAGCAGCAAGACTGTCCAAATGGATCACAGAGAGAGAGAATATTCAGTGATCATAAGGAAACACCTGTCAAGAGAGGCAGGGTTTTCATTGTTCTCACAGTAAGAAGACTGTCCCTTGCTGTGAGCTGTCCGGTCAAGAGACCAGATTCCACATTTGAGGGGAGGTGTCTTACACTAGGTTAACGGGGAGAGGAGGTTGATACGTTATCATTCAATTACTCTTGAACTACAAATCTGACAGTATTGAAATAACACTCCCCACATCCCAAATACTATGAAGATTAATTGGAGCTGCTGTTTTTGTGAAACATTACTGTCACTTTAAAGGGATAGTAATACTTCGTTTTAACTTTATTTTATTTTGTAGGCATTAAAAAAACATGAAGAACGATATAAGTCTTATCTCTTAAACCTTTATGGTTTATGAGAAATTCACAAGCAAAGTTTCCCCTCCTGCCCCTTTTACCTAGTGTAAGCCATCTCTTCTCAGATGTGGAATCCAGTCCATAGACCAGACAGATAACAGCAGGGGACAATCTTCTTCCTATGAGAACAATGAAAGCCCTGCCCACCTTGACAAGTTTTTCAGGTTTTTCCCTTATCTTAATTGAAGATTGTCTCTCTCTGCAGTCTACCTGGGCACCTCCCTTCTGATCTGGCTGAGCAGTGTTACATCAGTAAAAGGGGTGGGAGGGGGATACTTTGTCATTGAATTACTCTTGAACTACAACTCTGACAGTATTGAAATAACACTCTCCAAAGTCCAAATACTGTGATGATTAATTAGAGCTGCTTTTATTATGAAACATTACTATCCCTTTAAGGACCGGTGATCCTGCACAATGCATTATAAAGCAATGCTTTGCACACTTTTCTGGTTTATAACCTTTTTAATGCCAGAGGGGTATCCAATGAAAAATTTGTTGGGTACCCCTCTGGCACTTAAATGGTTAATATTACATTGTGCAGTAAGCAGGCCTAGAAAATCAGCAGTTCTGGTAACATTTGTTATGCAAATGTTTTTTGTTGAACTACACCTCCCATCATCTTCAATAAACTGTACTTGTTTTTAAAGAAAATATATAATAGTCTTTCCTCTGAGAGATTTTCCATTCAGAAGTTATTACGGTCAAAATATTATTATTATTATTTTTTTTTATGAAACTGTTAGCAACAGTACCAACTAGTGTCCAAAAAGGTTGTCTTGTTTTATAATGCACTCTATTGGATAGCCTGACTCCTGACCGTGGCAATCCTTGGTAAGTGATAGGAATAGTGCCACCTGGTGGCCAATGGCCTGAACAGAATTTGTATCTTGCTTAAAAAAAAAAAAAAAAAAAAAAAAGAGGAGAGGGACCACAGTTTGAGATTTAATAACTTTTGAACAAAACATCACCCACCAGTGGAAGTACCCTTGTTTTACTTAGCGGCTAAAGTATTATAACATATATTGTCAATAAAAACGCTTACTGCTCTATTAAGCCACCCATTGGCAAGCAGAGGATGATGGAAGTTGTAGCAAAACAATATTTAACCCTTTGAGGGTCAGAGGGGTATGCACACAGTGCCACGGGTTAAAGCTCCATGAAGTTATAAAAGCATTTTTATTTTTTCAGGCAGCTTTACAGCTATGATGTTTAGAACTGAATGGGGGGTTATGCACTATGGTGAGATAAAGGGGTGATAAATAGGAAATGACTTCCCAGGTAATATTATTTTTCCACTGTGTTTTTCTATTTCTAAAGTGGGAGACATCTTAGTGCATAGGCTCCATAGAATAACATAGAAACTGGAGAAGAGATATCACTTAGAAGTTATCTCCACATTATCACCTCTTTATCACACCTTAGTGCATCTCCCATAATGAGTTGCACAAGAACATGTGAGATTTTATTTTTCATTATTTATGCACATTTCCATTTTTAATGTTTGTTTATTACACTCCCACACTCCATAAATTCACCTTCGTTTGCCAACTTTAGTTTGGAGACAAGTAGAGCAAATGTGATACCTTTATTGGTTAACTAAGTAGTGTCCATGGCAATTTTTGCTATAAAACTGTTGTAACACCATGTAACTAGTGCATATGACTGTAAAATATATTACTTGGTTAAAAAATGCCATATCTATTTATTATTATACTAAAGTTTTGTAACTCCTTATAAGTAAGAATACAAAGTCATAGCTTGGAATTTTCCTGGTTTATATTAATAACTTCAAATAATGGGGGCTGTAGGAGAGCATGGAAGCGACATGGGGAAAAATGGAGGAACTGAAATAGAGTGGATGACACAGGGGGGAGTGATGGATGGTGAGGAGGTACTGCAATGAACATGGGTAGGGCATAAGACTTTTCAGGGACTGGTGGGGGGTGTAGGGCCAGGGAGAGGAGAACATGCAGGTGATACATGACGGTGTGCACATGGATATTGGGGTTGGGGGGTACGAGTACAAAAATAAGTTCTGATGTACACTGGACTCTGGTGAGTGGTTGCATGCTGGTCACAGCTACACACTGTTCAGTTCACTTGATGATGTGAACAGTGAGTGGGTGGATGTGGGATGTGGGATGCCCCACCTACAAATTCAGGCCAAGCCTAATACTTATCACTTCTTATTAAATAGCATGGGATTAATCTTTTAATCTGTTTTATGCTTTCCTTCAAGTTTGGTGAGTTTATTTTTAAAACTAATACCTTTTTATTTGCATATGTTGCCAATGGTGTTAAAAAAGCCCCTAATTGTGATCTCATGGTCTTCTTGTGCAGGTGAAAAATCAGAAATACTATCTGAATTTAAATGAAAAATAATTTCATAGTCTGTTACTGTATGAATTATAGTCACATTAAGCGCTGATTCATTTTAAAGGCATTGTCAATATTTCTCAAAGCCTTTCACGAAATCAAATGCTAAATTGAATTTGACATACAGGGTTATACTATGTGTCAGCAGACTGGACAGGAACTTTTGGTAAATAGACAAACTCCCAACTGAATTCAGGAAGGATTATGTAATTACTGTAGCAAAGGTTAAACTTGATGGATTTATGTATTTTTTAAATTAATTTACTATGTACTTATTAAAGGGATAGTAATGTTTCATAATAAAAACAGCTCTAATTAATCATCATAGTATTTGGACTTTGGAGAGTGTTATTTCAATTCTGTCAGAGTTGTAATTCAAGAGTAATTGAATGATAAAGTATCCCCCTCCCACCCCTTTTACTGATGTAACACTGATCAGCCAGATCAGAAGGGAGGTGCCCAGGTAGATTGCAGAGAGGGACAATCTTCAATTAAGATAAGGGAAAAACCTGAAAAGCTTGTCAAGGGGGGCAGGGCCTTCATTGTTCTCATAGGAAGAAGATTGTCCCCTTCTGTTATCTGTCTGGTTTATGGACTGCATTCCACATCTGAGAAGAGATGGCTTACACTAGGTAAAAGGGGCGGGAGGGGAAACTTTGCTTGTGAATATCTCTCAAACCATAAAGGTTTGAGAGATAAGACTTATATTGTTCTTCATGTTTTTTAATGCCTACAAAATAAAATAAAGATAAAACGAAGTATTACTATCGCTTTAAGTTAAAATTTAAATTTTACAAATTGGTTTTTAAACAATGGAATGTTTCCCATTTAAATGTGTGAAGTTGATTTTTTTTCCCAGACTTGTTCAACATATGACTCTTTACATATACACTTTAAATTCTGAACTTGGTGCTTGTAAACTCCACACGGCCCTGTAACATATAAATAGGGGATACACAGTATTGGAGTTTGTGGATTTTGGATAGATGCAAAAATGTAGCCACTTTCAGTTCCTCAATCCACAAGAATTTGGCCTCATCTTGAGAAATCAGATAATCCAATTAACCTAATAGTTTTTTGTACTCAGATTTTATTGTTGTTATATTTATTTCTTTTATATATTTATTTTGATTATTATTATTTTATTTTTTTATATAATTTTGGTTTTACACTGATTCCTCTTTTTTTGTTATCTTAGTAACATAGTAACATAGTAAATTAGGTTGAATAAAGACACAAGTCCATCAAGTTCAACCTTCTCCTCGTACCCCAGTAATTTTATAGCTTTCCTGCTACCAAATAAGTTAGTCTTTATCAGACCTTCCTGATCAGCCTACTGATAAACAGTCTAACTCTGTATGTTCCCTTTGGAAAGAAATGTATCTAATCTTCTCTTAAATGTATCCATTGTATCTGCCATAACCACCTCTTTGGGCAAAGAATTCCACAATTTAACAGACATTACTGTAAACCTCCTCCCTTTCTCTGCTGAAGTTTAACCTTTTGAGTGTCAGAGGGGTACGCAACGCATTGCAAAGAAATGCGTTGCGTACTCCTCTGGCACTCAAAGGGCTAAACCTCCTTTCCTCTAATCTCACGGGGTGTCCCCTGGTGATCTGATCAGGCCTTGGAATAAATAGCTCACTGCATCTGTATATTTTATAGAGGTGGAGATACTGCGTTTTCCCTATTTATATGTTACAGGGCTGTGTGGAGTTTACAAGCTCCAGGCTCAGAATTTAAAGTGATATTGCCTACTCTTACGTTGTGGTGGAAGCCATTGAGGTTGCAACACCTTGGGAGCCTAAGGAGCCAGTGTATCTCCCTCAAAGTATCTGTCATTAACTTGGGTCTCTAATTGTCTAAGTGATTACACCTTTCAAGTACTGAAAAACTTGTGAACTGATTAATATTTAGCTCCTCCTTCAGAAAAATATTTGTATATCTTTACATATACAGTATGGACTAAATTATAAAGCGTGAAGTTTGCTCCTAGGTCAGTATAGAAGTGATGTCCAGTCTCTTCCAAACCAACTACAGTTGTGGAAGGTCGTTAAGATAAATAGAGAGCAAAACAGTAAAATCCCAATTATTTCAATAATATATAACAGCAGAAGAAATGGACACAGGATCCTGTATCTTAATCTCTTAAAGTACCAGTAACCAGATTCCCAACCCCAATGTAAATAATTATTCGGTTCAAGAAACAAAAATATGCTCCCAAGTAGGTGAGCAATATAAAACCTATTACATAAAAGGGTGAACATCACATGAAACAGACAAGTAGACACTTTGATCTCAAAATGAAAAGGCCCTCAATATTTTTAGGATAATAACCCCCTTATCAATTGAAGAAAATGGGATTACTATACTGAACTACTGTAAAAGCCTGTGTACATGGGCCAAGATCTGGGTGATGTTAACACTTTGAGTGCCTGAGGAGTGTGCAACGCACTGCTTTGCAAAGCATTGTTTACCCCTCTGGCACTCAAAGGGTTAAGAGGCCAGTCCTGCTGTGTGTACTGCCACCACCTCAGTGGTGGTGCACGCAATGCAGTCATGCACTGTATAGACTGCCCAAACGCACAGCATGCTCCCAGCACAGAACTCCCAGCATTCCATACGTTCAGCCTGTCTCTACTGAGCATGACTGCATCGGACAAACATTTTAGCGTTTTTTTATATAGGATCACTGAGGCCTTTTCATTTGAAATTCCAAAGTGTCTGCCTGCCCTTTTCTTCTGATATTGCATTTTGGGCATATACTGTTATTTTTTATTTTTTTTTACAGCTAATTTTTGGGTAATCACTGTTTTTGTTGAACTGTGTCCTCTATTACTGTAACACTGATTTTTTTCAATAGAAAATATTCTTTGTATACTGTAATTTGCTGTATGGTGCACACTTTTGGTGATATCTTTTTTATAGTGTTGGCAAAGTTTGGATCTCCAGTGGATTCAAATTACAGCTCCCACCATGATAGGTGATGTAGTTTCCAATAACTGATGAGTGGATGCAATCTCAGTGTCAGTTCCTCTCCTAGTTTCCATTTCCACCTGTTTCCTGTACTAGCCTCCTCCCTCATGTCATAGCTTGTGATGTAAGTATTCCGGCTGTAGCCTATATTCCTGTATCTCATGTTTCTAGTACCACTGCCGACAGCCTGTTTCTTGGACCTTCCCTGCCTGCCGATTTGAACTGTTGCTATCAGTACAAATTCTGCCAATTTGATTTTGTTGACTCCCTGTTTTCCAGGATTGCTCTCCCTCCCAGCTAGTTCACTTTGAGGACAGTTTGCCGATTTGTATCCTGTTTCCACCTTTTCCTTTCCAACATATAGTTCCCCTCCTTGTTCACTGTCTAGCACTGTTGCCTCAGATGACCTGTTACCTTATTTAACTGGTTCTCCTTTAGGAGCTGTAATGCTATTTCATTCCTGGTTCCCTCCTTTGTGCCCTGTTGCTCCTTAAGACCTATGATTCCTTGCTCCTCCTCTGCTACGTCTCCTCTTTCTCTCTATTGTAGAGGAGTAGTATTCTCTATCTTATGCTCTCTTTTACATCATCTCTCTTCTGCCTTCCAGTGATCATGAATTATTGTATCTCAGACAAGTGCCAGTGGTATATGCACTCTATCCCTGTAGTGGCCATCCTGAGCATAGTACCTGCTCAGCTGGTTTGTGCTATAAAGCTTTGTAGAAGGCAACTGTACTCAGGCTTCTCCTACCACGAGATCACTGCAGAGAATAGCCCACACACTATAATCACAACCCTAGTCTTACTCCCCAGCAACTTGACCTCTCTGGTCCTAGCATTGTGGGATTCCTTAGAAAGTCTTGATGCCATCCATTACAGTCAGTCTCTCTTGTATGAAATCCTTTGAATAACATGTCATTTTTCTAGACTCCAGGCGAGAAGATGTGCTAAGGTGAAAAAACATCTCAGTGACAGACAGAAGCGATATGTTGATTACTTTTCTAGCATCCAAAGGATTTAACTCACTGAGAACCAGAGTGGTGTGCAACTCATTCCTCCGCAATGTGATGCACATTCCTCTGGCACTCAGAGGGATAAACAAATATGAATAAATATGGATGTAAAGCTATTTTTTTTCAAATGAAAATATGTCCTGAATGTTGCATGAGTTGAGATTTCTCATTGTAAATTAGCGTGCATTGGTTGAGTGCAGATCACAGTCTGTGAGATTTGTCCTTATGCAGTAGCTATCTGCACAGAGAGCTACAATGTTGCTAATTATGCTATTCCAATTAAATAATAAATTAAGATGGAATCGCTGAAGCATGACTGCCTCAATATCTAGAGAAGAAAAATCATAATTTTAATTATAAGACAATTCAGTTATTTAGTTCAAATATGTGGAATTATTTTTGTATCCTAGTATTTAACAATCACAGTTATACTAGTGGGATACACCATGTTTACTTTGATTAACTCCTTGAATGCTAGAGATGGCTGTAACATATTGAAAAGCTAATATAATAAGACAAATTGGAGAACTTTTGGGAACAATAAAGATCCCCATTAATTCATACTGGGCTTTTAACTCACTGAATGTTAGATAAGTCCCTAATGTATTGTGGAGCAATGCATTGGAAACATCACTTGCTCTCAAGGGGTTAAAAGTATCAGTTAAAGTAACAGGCCAGGATGTAAAGATTTATCTGCTTAAAGGAGCAGTAAACGTTTTTATGAAAAAAAAATATATCGTAGGATGTTTCCTGATGAGTAAAATAACTCCCACTGCTGAGAGATGAATATTTCCAGAGTTATTACCATTTAAACCTGTGTTTTCTTACATTAGCAGTGCCCTCTAGTGGTAAAATTCCATATAGTTATTGTAAAGGAGAGGAAGGTCAGTGACATACAGTTCTCCACAGAATGAGATAGAAACTGCTGAGTCATTTCCTGTCAGAACAATCAAGAAGTAAACACAATAAATTCACTTCCTGATTATTTGAACTATTATACATTTTGAATAAAACAACTGACAGCAGTGACCTTGTTATACTCAGCAGGATAAGCTTTATAAGTTGCAGCCATGTTTGTCAGTGTGTTCATTCGGATTCTGGGGGAGGGCCAACTCCTTGTAGTGATTTTCACAGGAGTAGTAGGGGCCTTCAGCCACTGCTACTCCTGTGAAAATCACACCTCTGGTAAGGCTGTATGGAGGAGACATGAATGTCTCCTCATTACTGCCGCCCCTGGTTGTGTTTGTCCACCCAGGGGTGTGTGTGGCTGGAGACAGAGAATCTAGCAACCTGCCCGCTTTCTCCTTTTATTAGTACAGATATATATACATAGGGTAAGGAAAGGTTGGTTCAGTGAAGGCCATCTACGGTCTCTATGCATACCAGACATCAACTTATTCAAAAAAATTATTCATAGAGTCTCATACTCAACAGAGTAGTTACATAGTATGGGCCTGTTTATGTACAGCAGCTGCCTAGGGTGAGGAGTGGAGTGTGGCACATTTCTGAATAGGCTGTGGGAGTACTCAGGGGTAGCTGACTTATGTTCACAGGTGTTCAACACCCTTTGAGATGAACTGGACAGATCTATTCTCCTTTCTACGAAACTGGATGACCTAAATTCACTCCCTACTAAACAGATGATCTGTGAGACACTAATTATGGCAAGAAAGGTTGCAACCCATTTCTGTACATCAATTAAATTTCCCTCTCAAATCTGGGTAAATCTGGTAAACCAAAATATTCCCTATTACCGACTGATATATACACATAGGGTTGCCCACACAAATTTGATAACATACAAGACTGCTGTTTGATGGACTTCTATCTAGGTACATTCTTCTGTTACACACAATAATTATATAGATACACCTGACTGTTGTATGATGGACTCCTACCTAGGTAAGTCCTTCTGTTATACACAGTAATTATATAGATACGCCTGACTGCTGTATGATGGACTCCTACCTAGGTAAGTGCTTCTGTTACACACAGTAATTATATAGATACACCTGACTGCTGTGTGATGGACTCCTACCTAGGTAAGTGCTTCTGTTACACACAGTAATTATATAGATACATCTGACTGCTGTGTGATGTACTCCTACCTAGGTAAGTGCTTCTGTTACACACAGTAATTATATAGATACACCTGACTGCTGTATGATGGACTCCTACCTAGGTAAGTGCTTCTGTTGCACACAGTAATTATATAGATACACCTGACTGTTGTATGATGGACTCCTACCTAGGTAAGTCCTTCTGTTACACACAGTAATTTTATTTCAGAACGGAGGCTCATATTATGCTTAAACTTCCTCACTGCTTCCCTCAGCAGCAAAGATTAAATTTAATGATTTACACAATACAAGAGTAGAAAACTTCAGTAAAGAAACTCCCCTTTTCAAACCCACCAATCACAGTCTATAAGCCCCCCTACAAACAGTGATATCATCTAAACATCTTCCTCTTCTTTGCTGCTCCCTCAAGGATTCAGGTCGTGTATATTTTTTCTCCTCATAATAAACTGTGTTTTTTAATTAAATGTTTAAATCTCTTTTAATTTTCTTTTATGTGTTTTTGGGTATTTCAGTATTCCTATATATATTTTCTGTTGTCCCCTTTCCCCTTTACCTGTATAGTCTGGGGGTTGGGGACGGTTTTTCTTCTTGACAGGTCTTTCTTTTTCTATCTGTACTTGCTTGCCGCCTTTGCGCCTTTGTGCGGCACTTTTTTCTTGTTAGGACCGTGTTTCCTCACAGGCACGGCTGGTGTAAGCTGTTGCCTGTGTGATCTCTTTGACGCGGTTGGCCTTTGATTTCGGCCGCCGCGGGTTTTGGCATTTTCCCAAATCATTGGGTTTTCTCTTCCCCTCCTCCCTCGGCTGCTGTTCCCCTGACGCGGCTATTTTTAGTTCAGCCGCGTGGCGCCTGCGCGTTCTCTGGTCCCTCCTTCTGTGGCCATTTTCTGAATAAATTCTATCTCCCCCTATTTAATGCAGCGGATCCGCGAGGTAGCATCCATTTTGTGGTGTCTTGCCTTGCGGATCTGCTGCGTTCGGTGTGTGAGGAGCATTTTGTTGCTTATTTTTCCTTTTCAGGTACTTTAAATTGTTTTTCCTCAGCTTCCTGTCTGACTCTATAGAGTAGTGGTTAGAGCTCTGGTTTCTGACCTAGCAGTCCTGAGTTTAAGTCCAGGGACTGCCATTACTGTGAGATAGGTTTAAAAAAAAAAAAAAAAAAAAAAAATTTCTATATTTTACAAATTTTAGCTTTTTGGCATTTGTGCACTTACTAAATTATTTATATTAAATTGTACACATCCAGCCTTATTAGTATTATATTTCTTTCACCTGGGCATTGATTTGTGTTATTGAGATGCAGTCCTCCAGTGACGAAGGGATTAACCCCTCATTGTCTGTTGCTTCTCAGCCTGGTTTGTCTGGCTCTCTGTCTGCTGAAAGGGGGGGGGGTGTCCAATTTTGGGGATTCTGCGGATCACCCTGGGTTGGCGCTCTCCTCTATGGTCAGCTCTCAGACTGCTTCTTTTTAGGCTGTGGTGGAACAGTCTATGCAAGCAATGTTTGCCAAGATGTCAGCATCTCTGATGGAGTCTGTGACCTCAAAAATGGCTCCTTTGACCCCGGCAGTGGGAAGTACTGCACGTGATGCACCCATCACGTCAAAACAGGCCATCTCTCAGACGGCCGATAATGTCACTGGAGGCAAGCGTTCTGCTAAACGCAAACATTTGAGTAATAGTGAGTCCGTGGCTAATACTACTACCAAACGATTTTCTAGAGAGAGTTCAGGCTCAGTACCTGTTATTCCGCCACAAAATACAGGCGGTATTGAATTGTGCGGCTCCGTCCCACTTCAAAGACCCTCACCTCAGGAGGAAGTGCAACTGAGGCAAAAGAAGGCTCGTAGAGCCAAGCCGGACTCTTATTGCTCCTCTTCTGATTCCTCTGATGAGGATTGGGTTGTTCCCTCTCATCATCATTCTTGCTCTGAGGAGGAGGTTGCCGACCACCCTGTTTCTGAGGAGGCTTCGGATTCGTCTGGGGGTGATCCCTCGGCGGTCGTAGACGTGCAGGGTTGTCCTCTTTTTGACCCGGAAGCCATTCGGCATCCTCGTTCCTCAGAGTGGTCCCCTATGGATCATATTTCAAAATATGTGGAGCTGCGGGTTCGTAAGCCTTTATCCAAGGAAACCCGTAACAAACTTCGGGCTGAGTGTCCTCGCCCTTCTGTACCTAATAAGGCTTGCGAGACCCCTGAATTGGATACAAAATTAGTCCAGTTTCTCACTAAATCTGGAAAGGATCCTAGAAAGGGCATTGATAGATCTCTCAAGTCCTGTCAGGACAAACTCTTGGATGTGTTTGGTCCCTTAACTAAAATCTTTGAGCTGGCAGAACATGCCCTTTCAAACAATATCCCGGTGGATGTTCAGGTCCTTCGAGGATGGACCCAACGGGCAATTTGTTTCCTTGGAAACGCTAATTCGGCCCTTTCGGTCGAGCGACGTAGATCAATTTTAATGAAGGTTGATCCTAAGTTGGCTGATTTGGCTCTTACCGAACCGGGTCCTGCCGCTTCAGGTTTGCTGTTTGGAGACTCCTTCATTAAGGAGCTAGGCAAATTTGTTTCAACATTTACAGCCCTAGATAAGGCCCAGACTTCTCTCAAAAAAGTCTTTCAGCCTAAGATTTTTGCCAGGGCCGGGCGAGGTAGAGGTCGCTCCCCCGGCTTTTACGCACCTCCGCAATGCAGGTTCCAGACCTCCAATGCTCCAGGATATCGGGGCCAACCTCCGCAGGACCAGAGATATGGGGGTCCTTTCTTTCCCTCTCGTGGCAGGCCCTGGCGGGCCAGAGGTTCCAGAGGATCCGTTAAGTCAAGGCCTTATTCAGGTAAGTGTTCCACCTCATCACAGGGTTGCTTCAGGGAAAGTGGGGGGCAGACTCTCCCATTTTTCCCTTCAATGGGCAGCCATCACTTCAGATCTGTGGGTGCTTCAGACTGTCTCGGGTTATCAGATAGAGTTTTATTCCCTTCCAGTACAGGAAATTCTTCCTACCCCTTTCCTTTTTTCCCGAACAGACGGACATTTGGTGGACCAGGAGATTTCAAAACTCCTTCAAAAGCGGGCGATCGCTTTAGCTCCCATAGGTCAGACTGGCTTTGTCAGCAACATCTTCCTGGTTCGGAAGAAAGATTCAGGTCTTCGTCCAGTCATCAACCTTCGACTTCTGAACAATTTTGTACTTTACCGCCACTTCAAAATGGAGGGAATTCATTGTCTTCGCGATCTTCTCCTTCTGGGGGATTGGCTCGCGAAAATAGATCTGAAAGATGCTTACCTTACGGTCCCCATGGATCCTGCATCTCAGGTTTTTCTCCAGTTTCTGTGGCGGGGCAAAAAATGGCAGTTTACCTGTCTTCCCTTTGGCCTCTCTTCGGCACCGTGGTGCTTTACGAAGCTCTTAAAACCTGTTGTGCAATTCCTCAGATCCCGAGGGGTCAGGATCATTGTTTACCTGGACGACATGCTTCTCATGTCCCAGGATCGATCCGTTCTTTTGGATCACATCGATTTGACCATTCGACTCCTGACGTCGCTCGGGTTCCTCATCAATTGGGACAAGTCGTCCCTCGTTCCGACTCATCGGCTGGAATTCCTGGGGTTTGTTGTCAATTCCCTGGAAGCTACGCTCAGCCTTCCCGGGTCGAAGGTAAAATCCATTCGCAAGGAACTGCGTTCGGTTCTCAGGAGGGACCAGATATCTCTGCGGATTCTGGCTCGGATTGTAGGTCTGCTCTCCGCCTCGATACAAGCAATATTTCCGGGCCCTCTTCACTACCGGGCCCTGCAGAGATTGAAAGCGAGACATCTACGCCGCGGTCTGAGTTATACAGACGTCATCGTTCTGTCGTCAGATGCCCGAGAAGAATTAGTTTGGTGGCTCAAGCATCTGGACGCCTGGAACGGCAGAGCCATTTTCGGTACGGCTCCGGATGTCGTTATAGAATCCGACGCCAGTCTCGTTGGCTGGGGGGCCAGATGTGGTTCGGTTTCTACAGGCGGAAAATGGTCCGCTTCAGAGGCAGAACTTCACATAAATTGTCTGGAATTGTTAGCAGGGTCGTTCGCCCTCAAGAGTCTAGCCAAGGGTCAGATAAATTGTTGTGTTCTGCTTCGCATGGACAATGTGTCCGCGGTTCGGTACATCAATCGCTTGGGGGGGATGAAGTCCAAGCCGCTGGCAGATTTGGCCCGGGACTTTTGGCATTTTTGCCTGGATCGGAACATTTCCCTTCAGGCGGAATACCTTCCCGGGTTGTCCAACGCGGTGGCCGATTGGCACTCCCGGTATTTGGTGGATCACAGCGATTGGATATTGCATCGCGAGGTTTTCTCCCATATTTCGGATCTTTGGGGTCCATTCAAACTGGATCTCTTTGCGTCCCGTCTCAATTGTCAAGTGCCTCGATTTTTCAGTTGGCGGCCAGATCCGGAGGCTCTAGCGGTCGACGCGTTTCTCCAGTCTTGGGGGGAAGGGCGTCTATACGCGTTTCCTCCGTTTGCTCTGATTTCCAGGACTCTGCTTTTGATCAGACGGCAAGGTACCACGGTGGCTCTGGTGACTCCATTTTGGCCGGCTCAGCCGTGGTTCCCTCCTCTTCTGGAGCTTTCTTGCGACGTACCTCGTTTGTTACCTCTCTTTCCAACGCTTCTGGTGAACCCGGAGGGGTTCCCTCACGAGTTGACTGTAGCAGGATCTCTTCAATTGATAGTTTGGCTCTTGTCGGGGGTTCCGACGGAACCTCTCAGTTTTCGGCGTCGGCTCAATTCCTTTTACAAGAGGCGTGGGCACCGGGTACCAGAGCTATGTACCAGTCCGCTTGGTCAGCTTGGGTACGTTGGTGTTTGGAACGGGGTTTGGATCCCGTTTCAGCATCTCCAGTGCAGGTGGTAAACTTTTTGTCCTCTTTGTTCGATTCCGGTAAGGGATATCGGACGATTAATACATATCGTTCAGCCATTTCTGCTGGACATGGTTTGGTTGAGGGTGTTCCTGTTGGACAGTGTTCTCTGGTTTGCCGTTTGCTGCGTGGTATCCGTTTTTCTAGACCGCCACAATCTCGATATCATACCCTTTGGGATGTTAATGTTGTACTTGATTTTTTGGTGTCTTGGCCCCCAAATGCTGTGTTGTCTTTGAAACAGTTATCTGCCAAATTGACGATGCTCCTTTGCCTTATTTCCTTCAAGAGAGTGTCTGACGTTCATGCTTTAGACCTTCACTCTAGGTCTTTCACTCCGGACGGGGTACGTTTTGTCATTCACAGGCGCACTAAGACTAGTGCGAGGGTGGTGACTTATCCTGCCTTTCCTGAGCATCAGCAGTTGTGTGTTGTCAACTGCCTGCAGGAGTATGAACGACGGACAGCCCCTTTAAGGAGTCCACGTTGGACACAGTTATTGGTTTCCTTTCGCAAACCTCATCTCCCTGTGTCTTCGGCCACGTTGGTGAGATGGGTGCGTTGGGTAATGCAATTATCAGGCATTGACGTCTCCTTGTTCGGAGCGCATTCTTCCAGAGGTGCTATGGCATCTATGGCTATACATGCTGGTGGTCGTTTGGAGGATGTGCTTAGAGCAGCGGATTGGTCAAGGGAGTCCACTTTTAGGGATTTCTATTTTAAACCTATTGTACATGTAGCTAGCCAAGTTGTTGATCAGCTTTGAACTAGCATAATATGAGCCTCCGTTCTGAAATAAAATTCGGGGATTTTCCTAACTTCTGTGATGGAAAGTCAGAATTTTATTAAAGACACGGAGGCGAATATTATCCCTCCCTTTGTTCCCTCCCTTTCACTTATCTTCTATTTTTCAGGTTGATGTCTACGGGTGACACCTGGATTCTCTTTTCTGGTTGGGTTCTGTACGCTGCAGTTGGCGTTCCTGTTCCAGTCCGGTGGATACCACTGTTGGTGTTCCTGTTTGATGATTCTTCCGGTGGATTTTCGGTCGCAGTTGATCGCAAGAAGAGGAAGATGTTTAGATGATATCACTGTTTGTAGGGGGGCTTATAGACTGTGATTGGTGGGTTTGAAAAGGGGAGTTTCTTTACTGAAGTTTTCTACTCTTGTATTGTGTAAATCATTAAATTTAATCTTTGCTGCTGAGGGAAGCAGTGAGGAAGTTTAAGCATAATATTCGCCTCCGTGTCTTTAATAAAACTCTGACTTTCCATCACAGAAGTTAGGAAAATCCCCGAATTATATAGATACACGTGACTGCTGTATGATGGACTCCTACCTAGGTAAGTGCTTCTGTTACACACAGTAATTATATAGATACATCTGACTGCTGTGTGATGTACTCCTACCTAGGTAAGTGCTTCTGTTGCACACAGTAATTATATAGATACACCTGACTGCTGTATGATGGACTCCTACCTAGGTAAGTCCTTCTGTTACACACAGTAATTATATAGATACACGTGACTGCTGTATGATGGACTCCTACCTAGGTAAGTGCTTCTGTTACACACAGTAATTATATAGATACTAGTGTTGAGCGAGCACCCCGATGCTCGGGTGCTCGGGTGCTCTGACCGAGCACCGCCGGAGGCTCGAGTGCTCGGCCGAGCACCCGAGCCCCATTGAATTCAATGGGGCGACACGAGCATTACACCAGGCACCCCCTGCTCTGATGAGGGGAGGGTGCCTGGTCAATGCCCCCCTTCATCTCCACAATGCCCCTCTTCCACAATGTCCCCCTTCCACAATGTCCCCCTTCCACAATGTCTCCCTTCATCTCCGCAATGCCCCCTTCATCTCCGCAATGTCCCCCTTCCACAATGTCCTCCTTCCACAATGTCCCCCTTCATCTCCGCAATGCCCCCTTCATCTCCGCAATGTCCCCCTTCCACAATGTCCCCCTTCATCTCCGCAATGCCCCCTTCATCTCCGCAATGCCCCCCTTCCACAATGTCCCCCTTCCACAATGTCCCCCTTCATCTCCGCAATGCCCCCTTCATCTCCGCAATGCCCCCCTTCCACAATGTCCCCCTTCCACAATGTCCCCCTTCATCTCCAAAATGTCCCCCTTCATCTCCACAATGCCCCCTTCATCTCCACAATGCCCCCTACCTCCAGTCCCTGGTGGTCCAGCGGAGCGTCTGTAAGATCTGTGCCTCCTTCGGCACAGATCCCTGCCACCCGAACATTGTGGGCGAGCACATGGCGGTACTCGTACGAGTACCACCATGTGCCGAGCAGAGCGATGCTCAAGCCGATCCGAGCATCGGCCGAGCATGCTCGCTCAACACTAATAGATACACCTGACTGCTGTGTGATGGACTCCTACCTAGGTAAGTGCTTCTGTTACACACAGTGATTATATAAATACACCTGACTGCTGTATGATGGACTCCTACCTAGGTAAGTGCTTCTGTTACACACAGTAATTATATAGATACACCTGACTGCTGTATGATGGACTCCTACCTAGGTAAGTGCTTCTGTTACACACAGTAATTATATAGATACACCTGACTACTGTATGATGGACTCCTACCTAGGTAAGCCCTTCTGTCACACACAGTAATTATATAGATACACCTGGCTGCTGTGTGATGGACTCCTACCTAGGTAAGTGCTTCTGTCACACACAGTCATTATATAGATACACCTGACTGCTGTATGATGGACTCCTACCTAGGGAAGTGCTTCTGTTACACACAGTAATTATATAGATACACCTGACTACTGTATGATGGTCTCCTACCTAGGTAAGTGCTTCTGCTACACAGAGCAATTATATAGATACACCTGACTGCTGTATGATGGTCTCCTACCTAGGTAAGTGCTTCTGTTACACACAGTAATTATATAGATACACCTGACTGCTGTATGATGGACTCCTACCTAGGTAAGTACTTCTGTTACACACAGTACTTATATAGATATATCTGACTGCTGTATGATGGACCCCTACCTAGGTAAGTACTTCTGTCACACACAGTAATTATATAGATATATCTGACTGCTGTATGATGGACTCCTACCTAGGTAAGTGCTTCTGTCACACACAGTAATTTTATGGCAGCACGGAGGCTTCATATTATGCATTATCCTTCCTCACTGCCCCCTCAGCAGCAAAGGAAACTTTATTAAAATAACAGTTTAACAGAAGAAAAACTTGCTAGTATGACACTCCTCCCTCCCAACCAATCACCAGTACTTAATCCTGTAAAACTGGGATACAGCCTTGACTTTCCCCCTTTCCTTTGCTGCTCCCCTCAGAGATAAGTCACCTTTACTAGTTCTCTTGTTTACTTGTGTATCTTGGTTTGTTTGGCCTCTGACTGACTGGCCTGCTGGGATGTGCTCCACCCTTTGTGTTCCAGTCAGTCATTACCTATATATATATATTTATACTGTACTTGTATACAATTGTATGTCTTGGATTGTTTGGCCTCTGACTGACAGGACTGCTGGGGTGTGCTCCACCCTTTGTGTTCCAGTCAGTCATTGCCTATATATATATATATTTATACTGTACTTGTATACAATTGTATGTCTTGGATTCTTTGGCCTCTGACTGACAGGACTGATGGGGTGTGCTCCACCCTTTGTTCTCTAGTCAGTCATTGCCTATATATATATATTTATACTGTACTTTTATACAATTGTATGTCTTAGTTTGTTTGGCCTCTGACTGACAGGCCTGCTGGGGTGTGCTCCATCCTTTGTGTTCCAGTCAGTCATTGCCTATATATATATGTTTATTTATACTGTACTTGTATACAGTTGTATGTCTTGGTTTGTTTGGCCTCTGACTGACAGACCTGCTGGGGTTTGCTCCACCCTTTGTGCTCCAGTCAGTCATTGCCCATATTTTGAACTGATCTTGTATATTTTGCCTTTGTATAATTAACCTAGTATGGGCTTTATGTGGAATTGCTGTTCTGCGCTTTGGCGCCGGCCTCCTTTCATTCAATTTGCAATGTTACTTTCTCCCTGGCCTTGTGTGACCTGCTTTTCCCCTCGCACCAACCTTTTCGGCGCATCTTTGCGTCTCTGTTCAGCCTGGTCATTTTAATGCGCGGACAGCCTTCTACTGTCTCTGACATAGGATCGCTCACCTCGCGGGTTCCTGGGCTAGTTTGTGTCTGATGTTCCTATTGCTTTTAAGAAGTTTGTTTTCTTTTACATATCGTTTTTGCTGCTGCATTAATAGCTTTGGCGCTTATTTATTTATTGGGCTACTCATAGCCTTACAGGCTTCTCCTAGGCAGCCTGTTCCTGAGTATTGTTTTCTCTATCCATTGTGTCTCTTGACATTAATATTTTGGTTATTAACTATATGTCCACTATATATTTATTGAGACTATTCTTCCTATACACATAGGTACTTATTTTCAGCCTCTGGTTGCCCAGGGTTTCCGCCTGTATTTTGTATTTATATTATGGGTTTTATCTGTAACCCTAGTAATTGGCATTTATCTTTAACCCTAGTAATTTCTATCTAGGCATGGATCTACTGGTATATATCTTTAACCCTAGTAATTCCTATTTAGACATAGATCTACTGGTATATATCTTTAACCCTAGTAATTACTATCTAGGCATAGATCTACTGGTATATATCTTTAACCCTAGTAATTACTATCTAGGCATATATCTATTGGCATATATCTGTAACCCTAGTAATTCCTATCTAGGCATGGATCTATTGCTATATATCTTTAACCCTAGTAATTCCTATCTAGGCATGTATCTATTGGCATATATCTGTAACCCTAGTAATTCCTATCTAGGCATATATCTACTGGCAAATATCTTAACCCTAGTAATTACTATCTAGGCATAGATTTACTGGCATATAGCTTTAACACTAGTAATTCCTATCTAGGCATGGATCTATTGGCAAGGCATAGATATATTGGCATATCTTTAACCCTAGTAATTCCTATCTAGGCATGGATATATTGGCAAGGCATGGATCTTGCATATATCTTTAACCTGGTAATTCTTATCTGGGAATATATCTACTGGCATATCTATATTTTACCTTAGTGATTGTTTTTATCTCTTAATTCCTATGGGCACAGATCTACTTGCATTTATCTTTAACTCTAGTAATTCCTATCCGGGCATAGATATGCTTGCATATTTCTTACACCCTACTAAGACCTATCTGAATATGTGTGTGTGTATGTATATATATATGTGTGTATGTGTATATATATGAAAGTATGTATGTGTATGTATATATATATGTGTGTATGTGTATATATGTATATATATGAAAGTATGTATGTGTATGTATATATATATATATATATATATATATATATATATATATATATATATATATATATATATCAAGTGTACTTAGCTGGAGCTAAAGTAGAAGAGACAGCACTCCGTTGATATCCAAAAAAATATATACAATATTTATTCATCCATTGTATCCAACCAAACGTTTTCGGTCCTGATTCGGACCTTCATCAGGGTAACCAGACACATAGACAATAACACTTTTAAATACTCACATTATGAAAGACAAACCACCAATTAAAAACGTTGGGAACGCTAATCATCCACAGTATGGACGCTCAACACCGGGATTCGGTGCGTGAGGTCACCTCTCCATGAGGACGTAGGTCACCAACGTATTTACATTCAAAAAAACACTTCGTTTCAAACAAGTATGTATGATCAAACCGCATCAAAATATAAACATATAAATGTGCAGTCACGACTAGAATCAAGCCTCAATTACACTACAAACCAAATAATAAAGAAAAAACAAACAATAAATACCTCAGGATTATATCGGAGAACTCAACTATCCGGTTGCCATGGTGATAGACCAGCCGATGCTAGATACAATACTACGTAGCGAACATTGAGATACAATATAATTCAAAACATTAGAACAATTCATCCACTGTACCTGGGCACAGCTCATCGATCTCTTCACAAAAATGTAACTAATGTATCATAGCGCACCGGCTGGTACAGCACATCCACTTCAAAGCAGCCAAAAGCAAGGGTCAATGCTCAGACCCCATACTCTCCTACTAGATCAATTTGACGGGCCAGACCACGGGGGCGAACCAAAACAAATATGTTCAGGATCACCCTCAAGGTATAGCCCAACAATTGATCACCATATTTATAGAATGGATCAATACAAATTAACCCTTAAGTACTTAAAAGAAAAACAGAAAAAACAGAAAAAAACAAACATAACATATCTTAAAACATCACAATCAAATTCAAAAAAAAGGAAAAAAATGGAAAAAAATAGAAAAAAATTTTTTTTATATGAAGAAAGATTAGTAGAGAAAAAAGATTATTATATTTGACCAAAAAGAAATAATATATTTGACCAAAAAGGAAACGTATTATTTTGCACTGTTCCTGGGGATAATATTCTTCCTCAATAGGTTTATATTTCCCATTGTGTAGTAATCCTTAATGGAATTATATAGTTCCGTGACTTAAATGAAGGACCAAAAAGTTCAAATATTGGAATATTGGAATATCATCAACCTCCATAGACCGGCAATAACAGAACTCCAAAGATAATGCCTTTATGTTCATAGATATGTACTGCAGATACTTTTCTTGGATTCAGCTTCATTACTTCCATTTAGGGAGAGACTGGGTGTAGCATCCCGTGAACTAATCACAGAGAGTCCACCATCAAGTTATATCTGTCCCATTTCTTACAAAAAAGAGCCCAACTGTAACTCATAGTTAAGGCCCTTTGGATGTAATGTATTTAGCTGATATATAAATTTAGCTTCCATCTGCAAGAGTAGTTGATGGCGATTTCCCCCTCGCAGCGGGGTATATACCTGTTTGATAGGCATGAATTTGAATTCTGTTAACTTATGTTTGGCTGAGCCAAAATGTCTTGCCACCGGTTGCCTTGCACTATCTTTAACATCCAAAGTTCCTTCTAACGCTTTACGTATGGAACTTTTATGGTTGTTGATGCGTTCCTTCAAGGCTGTAGTAGTTTTCCCGACATAATATAATCCACAGGGGCAAATTATGAGATAGATCACATATCTACTATCACAATCCAAGTATTCCTTAATGGGAAAAGTCTTCTTATTATGAGGATGTGTGTAAGTTTTTCCCAAAATCAAATTACTACAATTAGAGCAGCCCTTACACTTGAATACGCCACTAGGACGTGCCAACCAATTCTTGGTGCGAGCATATTTACCCTTCGGATCAGTTTGTACCAAAAGATCTTTAAGGTTACTACCCCTACGGTAGCAAAACAAAGGTGGTTTTTTAAAATTTTGTCCCAGCTTGGGGTCCCCCTCCAAGATGGGCCAAAAGCGTAATATAGAGGCTTTCACCTGTCGTGACACAGTTGTATAGGTAGTTTGCACACAAAACCTATCTATGTTTTTATTGACTCCAGTCTGTTCAAGAGATAGGAGACAAGATCTATCAAGTAATTCTGCCTTCTTTATAGCATCTCTAACAACTGCAGAATTGTAACCTCTCTCAAGAAATCTCTTGCCCATATCTCTCAAACCTTGAGATCGTACTATTGGGTCGGTAGTATTACGCACAACGCGCAACATCTGCGAATACGGCAATCCCTGCTTGAGTGGTACTGGATGATGGCTTCCCACATGTAGCAAAGTGTTACGGTCTGTACTTTTGGTATAAATTTTAGTCTTGAGGCGTCCATCTTCTTGATAGACAGTCATATCAAGAAAATGAATATTAAACTTATCATAGGTCAATGTAAATCGTATTGTTGATTCAATAGAATTAAGTTTTTCTACAAAATACCGCAACAGTCTCGCTTCACCTCGCCAAATGAGAAAAACATCATCAATGAATCTCTTGTAAAAAACAATCATAGTAGCAAACTCACTAGAAAAAATATGGAGTTGTTCATAATAGTCCATAAATAACGATGCATATGATGGCGCCATGTTCGACCCCATCGCAGTCCCCTGTAATTGTAAAAAATAAAGATTCTCAAATTTAAAATAATTTTTATTCAGAATTAAATCAATCAACAGGAGCATAAAGTCGATAGGTGGGCCATCATATGCATCGTCCGATTCAAGCACAGCCCTTATCGCTTCCTTACCCAAATCATGAGGTATGTTCGTATATAGGCTTGAAACATCAAGAGTAACCAATATATCATCATCATTTATAAATCTTGGAAGCTTGTTGATGAAATCAGTAGAGTCCTTCACAAAACTAGTGACTCTATTCATGTACTTCTGAAGAAAGAAATCAATGAATTGTGATATTGGATGGCATAATGAACCTCTAGCAGAGATTATAGGTCTGCCAGGTGGATGTTCAAGGGATTTGTGGATCTTAGGAATGGTGTAGAATATTGGTATCCTAGGATAATTTTGTACCAAAAAATCTTTCGTTTCTTGGTTAATCCATCTGTTATTAAATCCTAGTAAAATAACAGAGTCAATTTCTTTTTTATACATCAATGTAGGATCACGATTAAGTCTCTTATAACAACTGTTATCATTCAATTGAGTCAATGCCTCTTCTCTGTAGTATTCATAATCAAGAATGACAATGCCTCCTCCCTTGTCAGCCTGTCTTAATATTATTGAAGTATCAGAGGCAAGAGTTTTAATTGCCCTCTGTTCTTGCATACTTAAATTATAGAAACTGACAGGATTATCATGAACAATCCTCCTAGTCTCATCAGCGACAAGACTCACAAAAGTGTTGACATGTTCATTATTACACTTAGGGTCAAAAGTACTGGTTTTTTTAAAAGGGTTTACTGATCCAGTTGATGAGGTATTATAAAAATGATCTTTGAGTTTCAGTAATCTATGCATTTTAAACAAATCAACTTCCCACTGAAAAGGATCTTGACGAACAGTGGGAACGTAGCTTAAACTCTTGCAGATGGAAGCTAAATTTATATATCAGCTAAATACATTACATCCAAAGGGCCTTAACTATGAGTTACAGTTGGGCTCTTTTTTGTAAGAAATGGGACAGATATAACTTGATGGTGGACTCTCTGTGATTAGTTCACGGGATGCTACACCCAGTCTCTCCCTAAATGGAAGTAATGAAGCTGAATCCAAGAAAAGTATCTGCAGTACATATCTATGAACATAAAGGCATTATCTTTGGAGTTCTGTTATTGCCGGTCTATGGAGGTTGATGATATTCCAATATTCCAATATTTGAACTTTTTGGTCCTTCATTTAAGTCACGGAACTATATAATTCCATTAAGGATTACTACACAATGGGAAATATAAACCTATTGAGGAAGAATATTATCCCCAGGAACAGTGCAAAATAATATGTTTCCTTTTTGGTCAAATATATTATTTCTTTTTGGTCAAATATAATAATCTTTTTTCTCTACTAATCTTTCTTCATATAAAAAAAAATTTTTTTCTATTTTTTTCCATTTTTTTCCTTTTTTTTGAATTTGATTGTGATGTTTTAAGATATGTTATGTTTGTTTTTTTCTGTTTTTTCTGTTTTTCTTTTAAGTACTTAAGGGTTAATTTGTATTGATCCATTCTATAAATATGGTGATCAATTGTTGGGCTATACCTTGAGGGTGATCCTGAACATATTTGTTTTGGTTCGCCCCCGTGGTCTGGCCCGTCAAATTGATCTAGTAGGAGAGTATGGGGTCTGAGCATTGACCCTTGCTTTTGGCTGCTTTGAAGTGGATGTGCTGTACCAGCCGGTGCGCTATGATACATTAGTTACATTTTTGTGAAGAGATCGATGAGCTGTGCCCAGGTACAGTGGATGAATTGTTCTAATGTTTTGAATTATATTGTATCTCAATGTTCGCTACGTAGTATTGTATCTAGCATCGGCTGGTCTATCACCATGGCAACCGGATAGTTGAGTTCTCCGATATAATCCTGAGGTATTTATTGTTTGTTTTTTCTTTATTATTTGGTTTGTAGTGTAATTGAGGCTTGATTCTAGTCGTGACTGCACATTTATATGTTTATATTTTGATGCGGTTTGATCATACATACTTGTTTGAAACGAAGTGTTTTTTTGAATGTAAATACGTTGGTGACCTACGTCCTCATGGAGAGGTGACCTCACGCACCGAATCCCGGTGTTGAGCGTCCATACTGTGGATGATTAGCGTTCCCAACGTTTTTAATTGGTGGTTTGTCTTTCATAATGTGAGTATTTAAAAGTGTTATTGTCTATGTGTCTGGTTACCCTGATGAAGGTCCGAATCAGGACCGAAAACGTTTGGTTGGATACAATGGATGAATAAATATCGTATATATTTTTTTGGATATCAACGGAGTGCTGTCTCTTCTACTTTAGCTCCAGCTAAGTACACTTGATATATATATATTATGGGACGTGCACCAACAAATTTTGTAGTTCAATATTGATAAGAGTGCCACTGCCAATTCTTTTTGAGTATATATATATATATGTATGTAAATATGTGTATGTAAATATTAACCCTAGTAGTTTCGTATCTGGCCACGTGTGTTTATATGTGTATATTATGTTCCACTAACAGTACTCATCTTGTTACTTTGGATCTGCCTATATCTACTATACTTTCCTCCAGTGATGCAGGAGTGCTTTGCCTATCGTACACCTACTTGACGCTGGCATTCTGTCTGGCAGGGCTGAGGGGGTTTCCAGTGACCCGGTCTGGGACTTCCCTCTGCTTTTGGCACACAGACTGCACAGTTCATCAACTTAATTGAGCAGTCCATGCTGTGCATGTTTATATATGTTTGCCTTCCTTTGAGTCATGTCTGCGGCTCTTTCACATGACCCGGCAGTGGGAAGTACTGCACATGATGCCCCCATCATGTCTGCACAGGCCGTCCCTCGGACGGCTGCTTCTGTCTATCCTGGCGGAGACCTTTCTACTACACGCAGACATACTGACCTTGACTCAGATGAATTTACTTTGGAAAGGCAAATTATGCTGGCGCAGGCTGTACCCTGCTTTGACACCGCAAACTGATGGCGGTCATGACTGGTGCTGCTCTGTCCCACTACCCAGACCCTCACCTCAGGAGGAAGTATATCTGAGGAGAATGAAGCATTCAGGGCTAAACCTGACTCCTACTGTATTACCAGTGCTTTTGGGAATGCCTCCCTGTAGCATTTACCTGCAATGGCCAGCTTTGATTTTGTGCGGCTTAGTTCCCACACTAGTGATCCTCTCCTCAAGAGGAAGATTTATTGAGGAAATGAGATCTAGAATGCTGAGTCTAATTTTGCCTATGACGAGTATGGGCAGCTTTAATTGTGCGGCTTAGTTCCCACATGAGACACTCACCTCAAGTGGAGGGTATTTGAAGAAATGAGATCCAGCAGGTTGAGCCCGGTCTCTGCATGTTCCCGATTCCTTGACTATGTTGAGTCTAATCTTGCCTATGCCGAGTATGGGCAGCTTTAATTGTGCGGTTTAGTTCCCACACAAGACACTCACCTCAAGTGGAGGGTATATGAGGAAATGAGATCCATCGGGTTGAGCCCGGTCTCTGCATGTTCCCGTTTCCTTGACTGTGCCACTTCAGGGCAGCTTTGATTTGTGCGGCTTTGCCCCCATATGAGTACCTCTCCTTAAGAGGAAGATCTTTTTGCGGACTTGTGACCACACGTTTTGAACCCGTTTTCTTGACTACGTCAGCCAATTTTGTTGAGGCATGTTGAGTCCTTTTTCTTGACTCCGCCACTTATGGGCGGCTTTGGTTGGTGCAGCTTAATTCCTTTCTGTATCTTTTTCCTCTAGTGGCAGATATCTGTGGTGGAACATCCTCACGAGTGCAACCTGATTTTTTCTTTTTTCCACTTTAAGTGCGGCCGGTGATGTTGAGGTTTGGGGCCTTCCTCTGGTGGTGATAGTCGTTTTAAGGTTTCCTTTCTTACCTCGGGAAAGTGGGGGGCAGACTCTCCCACTTCTCCCTCTGCTGGTCTTGTTTCTTTCAGTTCCATGGGTGTTACTACCGGCATGAATGTTTCTTCGTTTCTTGAATGTCTCCATTTTCTGTCTTGTTTCCAATTGTCAGTCTCGTTTGGGAGACCCTACGCCAGTTGACTGGCATTCTTGGTTGGGTGTCTTGGCATCTCTGCCGGACAGAGGTTTTTTCCTGTTTCCAGCTGTTTGTTTTCTGTGTCGGTCCCGCATGGTGCCTGCAGTTGCTACACTTTTTGCTAGTTGTAAATACCCTTGCATATTGCGGGTTCAGTCTGGCAACTTTGGTGCATGCTGCACTTCTGTTCCCATCGTGCTTTCTGTTCTCTCTTTGGCTGCAGTATGCCTCTAACGTGAATCCTCGGTATCTCTCCATTTTCCGGCATCTTCATCCTTTAGTATTTTTCTTTTCTTTCTTTGGGAAGGCCTGCACTGCGTTTTCATTTTTCTTGGTGTTTTGCATGTATCCTCCATTTTTTCCCCTTGTTACACTTTTCAGACTATTTGTCTGTGCTGTTTGGTCTGTTTGCTTTAATGTTTGTGGCTCCTTTAAGAGAGTATCTGACATCAAGGTGTTTAGTACTAGGTCTTTTACCCCTGAAGGTGTTCTTTTCCAGATCTTTCTACGTACTAGATAAAAGCGCGCGTGGTTTCTTACGCATCTTATGAGGTTTGGACGGTAAATTTGAGGAGTACTGTATTTAAACAGTTGCTAATTTCTTTTTGCAAGCCACTGTTACTGGTTTCTGCAGCTACCTTGGCACACTGGGTTCGATGGATTATGCATCTTGCAGGTATTGATATCACCTTATTCGGAGCACATTCTTCTAGAGGTGCTGTGGCATCAATGGCTTTGCAAGTTGGTGGTAGGTTGGAGGATATACTTAGGCCTGCAAATTAGTCTAGGGAGTCCATGTTTAAAGGTTTTTAGTGTAAACCAATTGATTGTTTCTAATCAAGTTGTTGATAATTTGTGGATAAGCTTTAAACTTGCATAATATGAAGCCTCCGTGCTGCCATAAAATTCATGGATTTTCCTAACTATTGTGATGGAAAGTCAGAATTTTATTAAAGACACGGAGGCGAATATTATCCCTCCCTTTGTTTCCCTACCCTATCACATTTCTCTTTGTTTTACGGGTTAACTATCAACCAATGGTTAATTAATTAAGCTTACGTATTCAGCACAGCTGTTGTCCCAAGGGTTGAGGATACGGGACTGAAGACTCTGTTATGCTGAACTCAAGGTTTCAGTTATTGGATGGAGAAATCTCCAGCACAAGGATTATAGTTCCGACTGTTGTGATGGATGAATTCGAGAGTTTTCTTCGGTCGCAGGAAAGAGGGAAAGTCAAGGCTGTATCCCAGTTTTACAGGATTAAGGACTGGTGATTGGTTGGGAGGGAGGAGTGTCATACTAGCAAGTTTTTCTTCTGTTAAACTGTTATTTTAATAAAGTTTCCTTTGCTGCTGAGGGGGCAGTGAGGAAGGATAATGCATAATATTCGCCTCCGTGTCTTTAATAAAATTCTGACTTTCCATCACAATAGTTAGGAAAATCCATGAATTATATAGATACACCTGACTGCTGTGTGATGGACTCCTACCTAGGTAAGTGCTTCTGTTACACACAGGCATTTATAGATATACTTTCAGTTTCCCTTAAAATATAGCTAAATTGTAACACCAGACCAGGAGAGCATTAAACTTTAATGAATGTGAAAGAATTTTACACAGGTATTTTTCAATGTAGTTTTTGCTCTCGATACAACATTAATTTGCTGAATCTCTTTGACCTTTAGAAAAACCCGTTTTGTGTTAAATGCATTTTGTTCCTTCAGTACAAATGTGCAACCTCTAGTTTAATAGCTTTTTTTAACGTTCTTCCACTTTTCAATGGGCCTATTCATGAAGATGGCATTATGTCCAAATTAGTAGCTGGCAAGCAATATTGAGTCTCTGTCAGTGTGTGACTCAAATCCTTCTTCAACATGAATAGATGTTCTTGGTTCAGTACCAGCATATTGTAATAAGTAATAATGTTAGCTCATTGAACTGTTTCTCACAAGTCGGTTCTAATAAGGAATGGTGTGTACTCTGATAGAATTCAGTGATTAAAGGGATGATATCTCTTAATTGGTAAAAAACAAGGTTACTCTAACTGCTGACAGGTGTTTTATTCAAAAGTTATTGCAGCTGAAACTTGAGTATTTTAGTTGCAATATGTAGTTGGCCTGGAATTTTACAGTGGTGCTGTTTTTACACCATCCTATGGACAGCTCTGGTCATTTGACCATCAATCTCCATAGGATGGTGTAGCAACAGCGCCACTGTAAAATATCAGGTCCTTGCGATATTGCACCTAAAAAAGTTCAAGTTTTAGCTGCTATAACTTTTGAATAAACCTCCTCTAAGCAGTGGGAGTAACTTTGTTTTACTAAAAAGGATAACCACTACAATACTTATTTTTTACATAAAAATTGTTACTGTCTCTTTAAGTTTTATGCAGTCTATCCTTCACCATATACCAGTGGCACTCAAATGTATTGTAATTGGACCCTTTAATGAAAGCATGCTCTTACCTTACTATGACCAGAAAATCCTAACAGCCCCTGTGAATTTTTGCTTCATTTCGATCAGTCATGGTTGTCATGTCCATGGAGGTAGGCATGACAGTTGTTAGCAATGTGTTGTGTACCCTCTGTTCTTTGATGGTTAAATGAGCAGTAAACTTTTTTTTATGAAAACCTATATGTTATAGAGATTTTCCTGCTGAGTAACAAATGGGAACTCTCACTGCTATCAGTTGTTTTAGTCAAACTTTATAACAGTTCAAATATCCAGGAAGTGAATTTACTGTGTGTTTACTTCCTGATAGGTCTGACTGACAGGAAGTGACTCAACAGTTTCTGTCACATTCTGTGGAGAACTGTAAGTCACTGACTTTCCTCTCCACTAAAATGTAACAGAATAACTAGTTGGAATTTGACCACTAGAGGGCACTTCTAATGGCAGCACACTCCTAAAGGGTATTAATTCCATGGAATCAAACTCCTAAAGGATATTACACTCCTAAAACGTATTCATTTTGTGGCAGCACACTCCTAAAGGATAGTATGCCATGGCAGTACACTCCTAACAGGTATTAATCACATGACAGCACACTCATAAAGGATATTAATCCCTTGGCGGCTATCACGGTGCCCGTGCTCTGGCCTGTCACTCTCTGTGTGGTGCGCTCCCATTGGCTGAGCTTAGTTTGGCCCGCCCAGTATGGCCTTCTTATACCAGGCCTCTGGCACCTGTCAGTTGCCCTTTCGTGGTGTTTCTGTACTAGTGCTACTGTGTTGCTGTGTTCCTGCATTCCTGTGTAGCGACTTGGCCCGTTTGACTACTCTTGCTGGTTCCTGCTCCGTGATTTGACCCGGCCTGGCTGACATTCCTGCTCCGTGACCTGACCCGGCTTGTCTGACGTTCCTGCTCCGTGATTCGACAAGCCTGGCTGACGTTCCTGCTCCGTGACCTGACCCGGCTTGCCTGACGTTCCTGCGCTGTGATTCGGCGAGCGATCCTGATCCTGTTCTCCGTGTCGCTTGGGCGACATTCCTACTTCCGCAAGTGCTGGTCTAGCAGACTGAGTATTGTGGCCTCCTACCTACTGAGCCCTCCATTAACTCTTGCAGAGCACTGTTGCCTCCGTTACACTGAGCCTTCTGTTGCACTTTCAGAGCACTGTTGCCTCCGTTACACTGAGCCTCCCATTATATTTGGAGAGCCCTGTTGCCTCCGTTACGCTGAGCCTCCATTAACACTTGCAGAGCATGTTTGCCTCCGTTAACCCTGAGCCTCCCATTACACTTGCAGAACACTGAGCCTTCGTTAACACTGAGCCATCTGTTAACCCTTACTGTGCACTGTTGTGTTCGTTACCTCACCGGTCGGGTGCTATTGGCTCTAAGTCCATCAGCTCTTGCAGTGTACAGTTTGTCCATTACCGCACCGGTCGGGTGCTATTGGCTCTGAGTCCATCAGCTCTGGCAGTGTACAATATTTCTGTTACCGCACCGGTTGGGTGCTATTGGCTCTAAGTCCATCAGCTCTGGCAGTGTCAGTATTCTCGTTACTGCACTGCTCGGGTGCTCGTGGCTCACGGTAGTGCTAGCTCTAGCAGGGTATTGTGGTCTCCGTTTCCGCTCAGCACAGGGTACAGTCTCAGTCCTGATTTACAGACTAGGTGCTTCCACCGTGCACCACAGTCTCTTGTTACATTTACCATCATACTGTGCGTTGTCCAACACACCACATCAGAGACTGACTACTTTCTATGAACTTTAACCCATGTTGTACTGAAATAGCCTGGATATGCCTGTCCTGTGACAGTATTTACTCTCTACATATGTATACTGGGCCTGAGAAGGCATATGTACATGATTGATATTTTCCTGTGATATTCTATAGCCCTGGTGGGCATGCTATTGTTTCCTTTTTTAATAAAAAAAAAAAAAAAAGGTTTATTCTAACCTACTGTGTCTGAGTGTCGTACAAACCGTTACAGCGACACACTCCTAACAGGTATTAATTCCATGGCAGCACATTCCTAAAGGATATTAATCCTATGGCAGCACGTTCCTAAACAATATTAATTCCATGGCAGCTCAGTTCTAGCACTTGTAGAGGGTATTAAACCCATTGCAGCATATTCTTAATGGATATTAACCCCTTAAGGACCAGATGACGTGCTATGACCATCACAATCCTTAAATATTTAAGTACCGATGACGGTCATAGCACGTCACATGCTTTTTACTTACAATGCTCTACCTGGAGAGTTGTAAGTAAAAACGGGGCCTAAAATTGACCACTCCAAGACTGGAGCGATCTTTCTAAGGCCCAAAAGTGGCGTACCGGTACGCGTAACAGGTCACGTGTACCGGCACATTGGCAAGGATCAAAGCGGTCCTTAAGGGAAGGTAACTTCACTGGACCTCTGGTCCTTAAGTGGTTAATACCATGTCAGCACATTCCTAATGGGCAGGGCTCAAAATTTCTACTCGCCACTAGCCAATGGCGAGTGAAAATTTAGCCCTGGCGAGTAGAAATTCAGCCCTGGTGGGTATGTTTTGGCTTGCAGTGGTGAGTAACTTTTCAGGTCTGGCTAGTAGCAAAGGACTTCAAATTTTAAGCCCTGCTAATGGGTATTAATTAGTGATGAGCGAGCACCCCAATGCTCGGGTGTTCGGGTGCTCTAACCGAGCACCCCCTGAGGCTCGAGTGCTCGGCCGAGCACCCGAGCCCCATTGAAGTCAATGGGAGGACTCGAGCATTACACCAGGCACCCCCTGCTCTGATGAGGGGAGGGTGCCTGGTCCATAGGAAAAGGGCAGAAAAGGATGGAAACACCACAGAAATGGTTCAGGGACAGCATAGGGAGGATGTCTGGATGCATCTTGGACTCCAACATCGCTGCTGGGAACGATCTTTCGCCCGTAGTACGCCATTTTTACAGACTGACCATAAAACACACAAAAAGGAAAATAAAAACGACTTTAGGCGAAAAATTGTTACCAAACAATATTTGCTGTATATTTACTTGTATATCATCTGCAAATTCTCCCAAAAATTTCCTTGGTTTTCGGAAGTGAGGCCATGATTAAGAGGGAAACGTGCGCAGAGGCAAATTCTCCCAAAAATTTCCTTGATTTTCAGAACTGAGGCCATGATTAAGAGGGAAACGTGCACAGAAGCAAATTCTCCCAAAAATTTCCTTGATTTTATTGAACTGAGGCCATGATTAAGAGGGAAACGTGCGCTGAGCCGACCATCTAAAACATTATGGGTGAGGGTCTGCTGCAGAGCTGACCATCCTAAACATTATATGCGAAGGCCCGCTAGTGAGCTGACGCTATAAAACATTATATGAGAGGGCCCGCTAGAGAGCTGACCCAATAAAACATTATATGAGAAGGCCCGCTGGTGAGCTGACCTATATAAAAATTGTCAAACAGGGCCCGCTGGTGAGCTGGCCCTATATAAAAATTATATCACAGGGCCCGCTGGTGAGCTGGCCCTATATAAAAATTATATCCCAGGGCATATGGAAGAGGAGGAGGAGGATGAGAAGATTAAGAGTCAACCATATACCCGTTTTTTGGGTGGAAGGGGTGAATGGGAATACAGAGTATTCCCATCATTGTAAATAACATATATAAAGTGAGTTTATGTTCCCCCGGGGCTTTCCTCCAGTGGAGTGGAGAAGTCAGGGGAAATCCAGGCCTTGTTCATTTTTATAAGTGTCAACCTATCAGCATTGTCGGTTGAAAGGCGGATACGCTTATCTGTTATGATGCCACCAGCAGCACTAAATACCCGCTCAGACAGAACGCTGGCGGCAGGGCAGGCCAGCACCTCCAAGGCATAGAGTGCCAGTTCACACCACGTGTCCAGCTTGGACACCCAGTAGTTGTAAGGCACAGAGGGATCATTGAGGACGCTGACACGGTCTGCTACGTACTCCTTCACCATCTTCCAAAACTTTTCCCTCCTTGTGACACTAGGCTGCGCATCAGGGTGAGGGTGCTGGCGGGGTGTCATGAAGGTGTCCCACGCCTTGGAGAGTGTTGCCCTGCCTTTCTCGGAACTGCTGTGTGCTCCCCTTTTCTCCCCTTCTCGGTTGGCCAAGGTAGCACGTACTCTGCCGCCAGCGTTGTCAGATGGAAAATTTTGGAGCAATTTTTCAACAAGAACCTTCTGGTATTGCACCATTTTGCTTGTCCTCTCCACCGGAGGAATGAGAGATGAGAAATTCTCTTTGTAGCGGGGGTCCAGAAGGGTGAACACCCAGTAATCCGTGTTGTCTAAAATGCGTGTAACGCGTGGGTCACGGGAAAGGCAGCCTAACATAAAGTCAGCCATGTGTGCCAGAGTACCAACAGGCAAGATTTCGCTATCCTCACCAGGAGGATGACTCTCAATCTCCTCATCCTCTTCCTCCTCTTCTGCCCACCCACGCTGAAGAGATGGAACTAAAGTTCCATGGCTACCCTCTGTAGCGGAGACAACCGTGTCTTCCTCCTCCTCCTCCTCCTCCTCCTCCTCCTCCGCCTCCTCCAATTGTCGCTGAGAAGACGAAGTGAGGGTGCTCTGGCTATCACCTTGTGTAAGCTCTTCCTCCCCCATTTCCACCTCTTCCACATGCAAAGCGTCGGTTTTAATTGTGAGCAGCGAGCGTTTCAGTAGACACAGAAGTGGGATGGTTACACTGATAATAGCGTTATCGCCGCTCACCATCTGTGTCGATTCCTCAAAATTGCGTAAAACCTCACAGAGGTCTGACATCCATTCCCACTCCTCACTTCTGATTACAGGAAGTTGAACGGAGAGGCGACGACCGTGTAACAGCTGGTACTCCACTACTGCCCTCTGCTGCTCACAAAGCCGGGCCAACATGTGGAAGGTGGAGTTCCAGCGCGTGCTCACGTCACACAGCAGCCGGTGAGCTGGCAATTGTAAGCGCTGCTGCAGCTTCAACAGGCCGGCTGAAGCTGTTGATGACTTACGGAAATGTGCACACACGCGGAGCACCTTGGTCAAGAGATCATGCACATTGGGGTAGGTTTTTAGAAATCGCTGCACCACTAAATTAAATACATGCGCTAGGCATGGTACGTGTGTGAGCTTGCCGAGCTCCAAAGCCGCCACCAAGTTACGCCCATTATCACACACAACCATGCCTGGTTGCAGGTTGAGTGGCGAGAGCCACTGCTCGGTCTGGTGACTAATCCCCTGCAACAGCTCTGAGGCCGTGTGCTGTTTGTCCCCAAGGCAGATCAGCTTCAGCACGGCCTGTTGACGCTTCCCCACTGCAGTGCTACACTGCTTCCAGCTACTGGCTGATGGGGGAGTGGCGCTGTGTGTAGAGAATTCGGAGGTGGAAACGGAGGAGGAGGAGCCAATAACGTAGGTGCTGGTGGAAACCCTGATGGAGGTAGGGCCCGCAATCCTCGGCGTGGGTAGCACCCGTGCCATCCCAGGGTCCGAGTCGCTCCCAGCCTCCACGACATTCACCCAGTGTGCCGTCAGGGAAATGTAGCGTCCCTGGCCACAAGCACTTGTCCATGTGTCAGTCGTTAAGTGGACCTTCCCAGTAACTGCGTTGGTCAGGGCACGGGTGATGTTACGGGACACATGGTGGTGTAATGCGGGGATGGCACACCGGGAAAAGTAGTGGCGGCTGGGGACCGCGTACCGAGGGACAGCTGCTGCCATCAGGCTGCGGAAGGACTCAGTGTCCACAAGCCTAAATGGCAGCATTTCGATGGCCAGTAATTTGGAAAGGTGTGAGGTTAGTGCTATGGCCTGTGGGTGGGTGGCTGGGTACTTTCTCTTGCGCTCAAATGCCTGGGGTAACGACATTTGGACGCTGTGCTGGGACAGGGAAGTGGATGTGGTCGCTGATGGTGCTTCAGATGCTACAGGTGCAGGGCGGGAGGTATGCGGGCCTGCGCCTTCGACAGGCGATTGGCCGGCACCGAAAACAGGGGAAGAGGAGGCAGTGGTGTGGCCTGCAGACACAGATGGGCGATCCAGGCGTTCCTCCCACTTACTACGGTGCTTGGATGCCATGTGTCGGATCATGCTGGTGGTGGTGAGGTTTCTAGTGTTCATGCCTCGGCTCATTCTGGTGTGGCACAGGTTGCAAACTACAATTCTTTTGTCGTCCGCACTTTCCTTAAAAAAACGCCATACCGCGGAACACCTACCCCTTGGCAAGGTAGATTTACGCAAGGGGGTGCTCCGTGGAACATTTGCGGGCCGGTTTGGTGCGGTCCGCCTTCTTTCTGTAGCCACACCACTGCCTCTTCCAGCCTGTTGCGGTGCTGCAGATGGCTCACCCTCAGGACTGCTGTCATCGCTCGGCTCTACACCTTCCCAGGTGGGGTCAGTCACCTCATCGTCCACCAAGTCCTCCTCCACTTCCTCACTCTGATCATCCTCCTCAAGTCTTGATCCCACCACATACTCAGTCATTGACAACTGTATAACATTCTCCTCAACAAGGTCTTGAGACGGAAATAGTGGTTGATTTAATGGCAACTGTGTCTCATCATCATCATCATCATCCACTACTTCCTTTGACCTTAAATGCCGTTCACATCTGTCATCTTCTTGAGATTGGGTAGCCTCTAGAGGTTGTGAATCAGGGCACAAGATGTCATGTTCCTCTGCAAGCGTGCTTGGAGAGAGGGTCAAATGAAGGATTGGTGATGAGACGAGCTCCTCACTATATCCCAGTGTGGGATCACTTCTTTGACCAGACCGTGTATGGTGGGAGGAAGGATGATCAGAGTGAGGATTATGTTGACCAGACTCTTGGCTACTGAGAGTGGACTTGGTGGAAGACAGGGTGGTGCTTAACCGACTGGAAGCAGTATCAGCTGTCATCCAACCGACCACCTGTTCGCAGTGGTCGGACCTCGAGAGTGATGTCCTGCGACGCCCTGTAAAATTAGACATGAAGCTAGGTATGGTGGATGTCTTTCTTTCTTGTGCTCTGGCACCAGGCACAGTTTCTCCGCGTCCTGACCCGCGCCCTGAACTTTCAGGATCACGTCCACTTCCCCGTCCCTTTTTACCCGCCTTCTTCATCTTACACAGAATATGTGACTTTAATATTTGAGTTTGAAAACTTAACAGTATTTCTTATTATTCTGCAACTCTGCAGAGTACACAGAATAGGCTGCTAAACTGCGGTGAAACACACTGAATGGAATATGTGACTTTAATATTTGAGTTTGAAAACTTAACAGTATTTCTTATTATTCTGCAACTGTACAGAGTACACAGAATAGGCTGTTAAACGGCAGTGAAACACACTGAATGGAATATGTGACTTTAATATTTGAGTTTGAAAACTTAACAGTATTTCTTATTATTCTGCAACTGTACAGAGTACACAGAATAGGCTGTTAAACGGCGGTGAAAAACACTGAATGGAATATGTGACTTTAATATTTGAGTTTGAAAACTTAACAGTATTTCTTATTATTCTGCAACTGTACAGAGTACACAGAATAGGCTGCTAAACTGCGGTGAAACACACTGAATGGAATATGTGACTTTAATATTTGAGTTTGAAAACTTAACAGTATTTCTTATTATTCTGCAACTGTACAGAGTACACAGAATAGGCTGTTAAACGGCGGTGAAACACACTGAATGGAATATGTGACTTTAATATTTGAGTTTGAAAACTTAACAGTATTTCTTATTATTCTGCAACTGTACAGAGTACACAGAATAGGCTGCTGAACTGCGGTGAAACACACTGAATGGAATATGTGACTTTAATATTTGAGTTTGAAAACTTAACAGTATTTCTTATTATTCTGCAACTGTACAGAGTACACAGAATAGGCTGTTAAACGGCGGTGAAACACACTGAATGGAATATGTGAGTTTAATATTTGAGTTTGAAAACTTAACAGTATTTCTTATTATTCTGCAACTGTACAGAGTACACAGAATAGGCTGCTAAACTGCGGTGAAACACACTGAATGGAATATGTGACTTTAATATTTGAGTTTGAAAACTTAACAGTATTTCTTATTATTCTGCAACTGTACAGAGTACACAGAATAGGCTGTTAAACGGCGGTGAAACACACTGAATGGAATATGTGAGTTTAATATTTGAGTTTGAAAACTTAACAGTATTTCTTATTATTCTGCAACTGTACAGAGTACACAGAATAGGCTGTTAAACGGCGGTGAAACACACTGAATGGAATATGTGACTTTAATATTTGAGTTTGAAAACTTAACAGTATTTCTTATTATTCTGCAACTGTACAGAGTACACAGAATAGGCTGTTAAACGGCGGTGAAACACACTGAATGGAATATGTGACTTTAATATTTGAGTTTGAAAACTTAACAGTATTTCTTATTATTCTGCAACTGTACAGAGTACACAGAATAGGCTGCTAAACTGCGGTGAAACACACTGAATGGAATATGTGACTTTAATATTTGAGTTTGAAAACTTAACAGTATTTCTTATTATTCTGCAACTGTACAGAGTACACAGAATAGGCTGTTAAACGGCGGTGAAACACACTGAATGGAATATGTGACTTTAATATTTGAGTTTGAAAACTTAACAGTATTTCTTATTATTCTGCAACTGTACAGAGTACACAGAATAGGCTGCTAAACTGCGGTGAAACACACTGAATGGAATATGTGACTTTAATATTTGAGTTTGAAAACTTAACAGTATTTCTTATTATTCTGCAACTGTACAGAGTACACAGAATAGGCTGTTAAACGGCGGTGAAACACACTGAATGGAATATGTGAGTTTAATATTTGAGTTTGAAAACTTAACAGTATTTCTTATTATTCTGCAACTGTACAGAGTACACAGAATAGGCTGCTAAACTGCGGTGAAACACACTGAATGGAATATGTGACTTTAATATTTGAGTTTGAAAACTTAACAGTATTTCTTATTATTCTGCAACTGTACAGAGTACACAGAATAGGCTGTTAAACGGCGGTGAAACACACTGAATGGAATATGTGACTTTAATATTTGAGTTTGAAAACTTAACAGTATTTCTTATTATTCTGCAACTGTACAGAGTACACAGAATAGGCTGTTAAACGGCGGTGAAACACACTGAATGGAATATGTGACTTTAATATTTGAGTTTGAAAACTTAACAGTATTTCTTATTATTCTGCAACTGTACAGAGTACACAGAATAGGCTGTTAAACGGCGGTGAAACACACTGAATGGAATATGTGAGTTTAATATTTGAGTTTGAAAACTTAACAGTATTTCTTATTATTCTGCAACTGTACAGAGTACACAGAATAGGCTGCTAAACTGCGGTGAAACACACTGAATGGAATATGTGACTTTAATATTTGAGTTTGAAAACTTAACAGTATTTCTTATTATTCTGCAACTGTACAGAGTACACAGAATAGGCTGTTAAACGGCGGTGAAACACACTGAATGGAATATGTGACTTTAATATTTGAGTTTGAAAACTTAACAGTATTTCTTATTATTCTGCAACTGTACAGAGTACACAGAATAGGCTGTTAAACGGCGGTGAAACACACTGAATGGAATATGTGACTTTAATATTTGAGTTTGAAAACTTAACAGTATTTCTTATTATTCTGCAACTGTACAGAGTACACAGAATAGGCTGTTAAACGGCGGTGAAACACACTGAATGGAATATGTGACTTTAATATTTGAGTTTGAAAACTTAACAGTATTTCTTATTATTCTGCAACTGTACAGAGTACACAGAATAGGCTGTTAAACGGCGGTGAAACACACTGAATGGAATATGTGACTTTAATATTTGAGTTTGAAAACTTAACAGTATTTCTTATTATTCTGCAACTGTACAGAGTACACAGAATAGGCTGTTAAACGGCGGTGAAACACACTGAATGGAATATGTGACTTTAATATTTGAGTTTGAAAACTTAACAGTATTTCTTATTATTCTGCAACTGTACAGAGTACACAGAATAGGCTGCTAAACTGCGGTGAAACACACTGAATGGAATATGTGACTTTAATATTTGAGTTTGAAAACTTAACAGTATTTCTTATTATTCTGCAACTCTGCACAGTACACAGAATAGGCTGCTAAACGGCGGTGAAACACACTGAATGGAATATGTGACTTTGATATTTTAGTTTGAAGACTTAACAGTATTTCTTCCTATTCTGCAACTCTGCACAGTACACAGAATAGGCTGCTAAACTGCGGCGAAGCACACTGAATGGAATATGTGACTTTGATATTTTAGTTTGAAGACTTAACAGTATTTCTTCCTATTCTGCAACTCTGCACAGTACACAGAATAGGCTGCTAAACTGCGGCGAAGCACACTGAATGGAATATGTGACTTTGATATTTTAGTTTGAAGACTTAACAGTATTTCTTCCTATTCTGCAACTCTGCACAGTACACAGAATGTGCTGCTAAACTGCGGCGAAGCACACTGAATGGAATATGTGACTTTGATATTTTAGTTTGAAGACTTAACAGTATTTCTTCCTATTCTGCAACTCTGCACAGTACTCAGAATGTGCTGCTAAACTGCGGCGAAGCACACTGAATGGAATACGTGACTTTGATATTTTAGTTTGAAGACTTAACAGAATGTGCTCTAATCTGCAACTTTGCACACTAAACAGAATGTGCTCTAATCTGCAACTTTGCACACTAAACAGAATGTGCTCTAATCTGCAACTTTGCACACTAAACAGAATGTGCTCTAATCTGCAACTGTGCACACTAAACAGAATGTGCTCTAATCTGCAACTTTTCACACTAAACAGAATATTTTTTTTTTTTTTTTTTTGTTTTTTTCCCCCCACACACAATATAACCTGCTGCCCCCACACACAGTAGTCCTAAAAAGGACTTTTGGTTCTTTTTTGTCACAATTTTTGTTTTTTCCTCCCTACACTGCCTTTCCCTTCCTATCCTCAGCTCTCCCTGGCTCAGACTGAGCCGAACTCGATGGTCAGGTGCTATACAGCACCTGACCACGGGTTCTGGCCAGCCAATCAGTGTAATGCCAGCAGCCAACATGGCTGCTGGCATTACACCGATGTCAGAGCCTCCCTGCACGTTTATTGGCTGCGCAGCAGCCGCAAAACGTGCGGGGAGGAGACCCGAACATGGCGGGCGAGCACATGCGGTACTCGTACGAGTACCGCCATGTGCCGAGCAGAGCGATGCTCGAGCCGATCCGAGCATCGGCCGAGCATGCTCGCTCAACACTAGTATTAATCGAATGGCAGCACACCCTTAAAGTATATTAATCCCATGACAACACATTTCTAACGGGTATTAATCCCATGTCAGCACACTCATAAAGAATATTAATCCCATGTCAGCACACACATAACATGAATTCCATGGCAGAATACACTCCTAAAACACACACACAACTAAAGAATGTTTAGTACTAATAAAGAAAATATAGATTGTAAATTATGTTTTATTCATCAGATGTTGAGTAAGTGCTGTCACTTCTGATTAAGAAACATTTGTTGTGTAGCATATGAAATATAGATGTGTATCCAGTAAAAGAGATCAGTGGATGGGAGACAGTCCATTACTCTTTGTATAATGTAAAAAGCTGTCCCAGCTGAACAATCCTTGGCATTGTTGAATATTCCATGTCAGATGATAAAGGGGACATATTACAGGGGTATTAATACCCCTTATAATAACACGCCACTTGCTTTATTATGGCCAAAATTACTAATGGTCTCTGTGAATTTTGACCTTGTACCTCAAGAGTCAACATCTTCACCCTGTCCCGGATGTTGTCCATGGAGGCAGATATGACATTTGAAGACAGTTTTTTTTCAAACTGAAGCAGCCAGAGTACATGAGTCTAGTTAACCCTTTGCGGACCAGATAGGTATGCAAGCATTACAAACCAATGGACTACACTACACCTGGACCATAAATGGTTAAGATCTCCACTTGTAGTGAAAATAGCATGAGGTGCTGTGGTCCTACTAGCAACTGCCATGTTTGTTTCCATGGACATCACATTATTAACCCTCTGAGCGCCAGAGGGGTGCGCAAAGCATTGCTTTGCAATGCGTTGCGCACCCCTCTGGCACTCAAAGGGTTAACAATGTTTGTTTCTTTTTAAATCAAGGGAAAAAATCAGAGGTTCCATTAGGATTATCTGGCCATAGTAAAGTAAGTGAGAGTTGTTATTAGAATGTGTTGCTTCCCCTTTAATACAGTTCTTTGCTAAAATTGGGGTTGAAATAGATTTTTGTATGTTGCACCCAGCTATTTGTGATCCACCCAGAAAATGTAACTGTTTGCACTGATTGTGCCAAGGAAGGGGGGAGGGGCATTTTGGGGTGTTCCATTCCAATGCCCCTTGTTTCTCACCATGTACTAAAAAAAAAGCACAGGGGAAATCCTCATAAAATGACTTTAGTTTCCTGTGAGTGTTATAAGGGAGTGTTTGGGGTTAAATGATGACAGGAGTATGTGCCTGTATGTACTAAAGTGATCAGACACTCTAGTACATGCCTGGGGGTATCCTTTTAAAAGGTCACACACAAAAAAGTGTGCAACCAAATGACACAGTAACCATGTCGCCATAATAAAAATGGCAACATGAGAATCTTGCACTGCATGACAGCACACGATTCTAATGTCTCGCCTATTGAGAGGTCACATTGCAGTCCAACAAGTACCAAAGTGCATAGTGCATCTCCTTTCACTGTGATAGGAACCAGAGCAGCTCTCCTCCGCAAACATTCCTCCTGTCTACAGCTCTATGCCATAATGTAAGGTTCATAATGTAACCCGCTCCATGCCAGCGTTATCATGCTAGCTTTGACTACCATGTAACTAAATTGCCGTATCCTAGGACAGTGGCATATGCCACATACAGCCTGGTTTAGTGTAGAGCTGCTCCATTGCTGTAACGGATGCTTATCGCTGTTAGCGGTGTCATTTATCCCTTTAAAGAGCAGATAGGAGTGCAGCACATTGCCGGTTGCACACAATCTTATCCGTAACCCCTGGAGTGCCACTCACAGGGTAAAATGGATAGGGGGAGTCAGCTAGGGCCCATATATACACTGTAAGAGGATACATTCTGGAGCACAAAATAAAAAAAACACGTTAAGGAATAATAAAAAGCCCCCAGCCTACCCTTGCAGTCCAGATCTGGGAGGCCGCTAGATGGTTTTATTTTAGATCAAAGAGCACTGTCTGTCAATTTTACCCTTTAAGGACCAGTGGTACTTGTTGGACTGGAATGCAGTCTTTCAGTAGGCAACATGAGAGCGACATGAGAGCTACATATCGAACAAGGGAGTAAAAATCCTAGATATGTTTGTTCGATATGTAGCTTAACCCTTTGAGTGCCACACAAAAAAATAAAATTATGTACCAGGAGATCGCAGGCAGTTCATGAGCCATCTACAAGTCCCTTGTAATGAAGGGTCATGATGTCAGCTCCCAAAAAGGTCCCTACTGGGGTTACCCATGTATCTCCATGGTGAACCAATTGTATAATACCCCTTTGTCTCAGAAACTGGGGAGTATGTATGCAATGCGGCTTTTAACGAGGCAGCTTGAGAATCTCGCTCTTATATGAAGGGTGAGAGTCTGATGTCGTCCTTTTCATCTATGCGCTATGTTTAATGCGGTGTGCAGCCTCACGATATTTAAAATGCAACCTTTTAAAAGTGAACCCTGCTGACTGGATTCCAGATCTGAGGGGAGGCTGCTTAACACATGGAAAAGGGCGGGAGGGTTATACTTCATAATATAATTACGGAAAAACTAGAGCGATATGTACACTGACAACTGTGGAGAGCGTTACTACAAACTATAAGGAAGGATCGACCCTTTCCTAATAATGACCCATTACTATCGCTTTAAAGCTAGAAAGGTGTCCAACACTTTGAATAACAGATGAGAGTTGGTACCATGTTAGCCGTAGAAATACAGGAGGCAAATATAGTTGTTGATACCTTTATTATCTAACTAAGCAGATTTAGGATGCAAGCTATCAAGACCTCTTAGGACTCTTCCTCAGGCATGTTCTAATTTGGAGGACAAGAAGAAAGAAGCCATTCTTCTCCACCTTTCTCCTTCCCTCTGAAGTCATCATGAGTGTGGGACTATTTTTCTGTTGGGGCAGACATAGTGCAGTCATCAGAAATGGCACTGTGCACAATTTGTGACAAGTCAGTGAAAAGAGGAAAGGAGGGAACACACCTTGGAACAAGCGCCCTCATATCACACATGAAACACAGACACCATGACATTTACACCAAACATGTTAAAGCCAAACATCCACCACATAAATCAAGCACCGCTTCTGCTGTCCCTGACTCACCTGAAAGGCAACAAGAGGCGAGGCAGAGATCAAAGAGGAGGAGGAATAGAACAACCCAGGAAAAGACTGGAAGTTCCAGGATGAGTAAAACAACTAGTTCGCCATCACCTTCTATGGTAACTTCATCTTCTACCAAACCACCTCGTTCATTACATCCCCCGCCAAATGATAGCCACTCTTTTGATGTTAGGATGTGGCAGTTCTTCTCTACCCATTGCACACTGTGTGGTGCACTGATCACACATGCCAGTGTGGTGGAGGAGAATCGCAATCAGTGCATCAAGCGACATCTGAGGAGATTCCATTGTGCAGAATACAATATGTACAATAAAAGTGCAAAAATAAGGACATCTAAAAGCAGGGTTTATTATAAGTTAAATCTTATCCACCACATTTAATTGAGCTTACAAGATAAAATCATTCCAACAATTCTAATAAAAAATATAAATAACTTATTAAAAATGGGCTATACTAAATATGTACCCATATACCTGTACATAAATCTCATCTATATACTCTAGAGTAACCCTCATTACTATAACTAAACTAATATCCTACACATCTAGTGGACAGATTTGGAATTCGATCCACAGAGCAACCGGCAGCTTTTTAGCAGTGCAGAGATCACGATCTTTGAAAAGAACTACTTAATTGGAACTATCTACAAAGTGTGCCTGGCTTGAAAGCACACTTTGTAGACCATTCCAATTAAGAAATTCTTTTTAAAGATGGTGATCTCAGCACTTCTGGAGAGGCACAGCCGGTCCCGGGACTGGATTCCAAATCTGAAGGGTGGAGCATTGACGTCACTCCAGGGGAAACTTTACTTCTGAATATCTCCCAAACCATAAAGGTTTGGGAGATCAGACTTATATAATTTTTCATGTTTTTTAAGGGCTACAATATAAAATAAACTTATTTTCAAGTATTACTATCCCTTTAGTTGATGTATCCAATAGGTCTCCCTCTGTCTTAGAGTGAGGGTCCTATCTCCACCTCTGCTATCTAACTTTACTTGTTCAATAGCCATGCACTCCATATTTTCCATCTTGCATTCAACACATTCTAGAAAATGTCTAGGGACACTGTGGGTATCCATTTTATTTTTTATATTTCTTAAATGCTCCCCAATCCTAACTCTCAACATTCTCGTCATTCTCCCCACATACTGCATGCCACATTGGCACGTGAGGAAATATACTACAAAACTGGAGTTACAGTTGAGGAACTGGCGTACTTCATATGTGTTTCCTGTAACAGAAGACTAAAACCCCTCTTAGACTCTTTATTCTTGTATGGGTAATGCAAACATGTGGTGCAATTTTTGCACCACATCTAAACATACCAATTTCCCAGGAAATTTGTCTGGCTTCCTTCCAAACTTCTTTTGTTCACTGTTTTTCTATATATATATCACTAGGAGCGACAATTTCTTTAATATTTTTATTATTCCTGAACAAGATCTTAGGGGCTTCTTCCAAATATGGGCCTAAAACCGGATCCTCCTTCAATATTGGCCAATGTTTTTTCAGAATATTTTCCATCTTCCACGCTTTCTGAGTGTACGTAGTGGTAAAATATGGTACCCATTCTGCATGTTCTTTCTTTTTCTCTTTATAATTTATCAATTCATGTCTAGGTATTTGTTTCACCTTTTCTTTGGCTTCATTCGGCTCTAGTGCAGGACCAGAGCGGAGGGAGAAATTTGGTACTCATCCCCTGATACATATCTATTTGATCGTTTGGGAGGGTGGAGTGGATTAACCTAGTCCGATCCAAAGGAGTAGAGTGAAAGGAGAAATTTGGCATTCATTCCTCCTAATACACCTACCCGATCGTGGGAGCATGTGGAGAGGATAGATCCCATTTATACAGAAGAGATCATGGGAGCGGCGGCCCCATAGGGGGGAAAGTTGCCACGCGCTGGTGCCTGGAGGAATCAGATAAGCGATTTATATGATTTTATCTCGTAAGCTCAATTAAGTGTGGTGGATAAGATTTAACTTATAATAAACCCTGCTTTTAGATGTCCTTGTTTTTGCGCTTTTATTGTAAATATTGGGACTGTTGTGGATGGAAAAAGACCATTTAAGGAGCAGCATAGAAGGATTCGATAAGTGGAGGATCTTTTATTGATGACCGAAGTTGGATGGTCTATTAACTCTCATTTGTCTTCATTCCATTGTGACTAACAAGAGGGATATTTGTCTTCACTATCTTTGTGCTTCTTCTCCATTTGTTTTGTTTCGTGTTCATTTGGTATTTATATTTGTTATATTCATTATTGTATTCATCATTGTTTTTTTTTTTTCTTTCTTTGTGACTTTATTTAATTCCTAGATATATTATTTGATATAAGGGAGAGAGGTATTGAAATATATTGGAGGCATTTTTCTCCACCTCGGAGTTTGCTTGAGCACCAATTAGCCCATTTTGTGGGCTTTGTGCTAGCATTGTGCAGAATATGCTAGAATAGTGACAGGGAGGGTTCATCACTACTATTAAACTGTCAGCAAGTTGTCTTGTGTCCTTAGCGGGGTCTGGACAAGGGGTACAGCGACAGCGGCAGTACTTGGTTTCGGGTTTCATGGTGTTTGGATACAGTTGTGCCCCCAGATGTTATTTACCACAAACACATACTGTGCACATTGCAGTTGCTGAGAAGATCCACTGATCCTGCTCTCTCAAGGGAAAAAATATATTCTAATAACAACACACCCATGATGATTTTGGAGGAGGGGCAGGTGGAGAAAATTTAATGGCCAACTTGTTCTTTTCTCCACAAATACTGAGGGCTACTTATTCTTCTGCTACTGCCTCAGGCACATCACTGGAGCCAGTCGTGGCAAATGGAACCTTCATCATCCATCTTTCAAGTTACTGCTATTGTTGATCCCATTCCCTTTCAGCTGCCTAATCATCCTGCTGCTTAAACAACTCAGCAGCAGCAGTACGAACAGCAGTTGCAACTCAGGACTTAGGAGGACATTTGACAGTGACCACTGGTCAACATGACCTGTTGGCATTAGGCCAGTAGGGCATTTTTATTTTTTTCTCAGGGCTTGTGTTTAAAAAATAAAATAAATAAATAAATACTAGACCTACAAAAAAATAAACAATTTTTTTTTGGGGGGAGGGGGTTGTTTCTAACAAGACTAAGGCCTACAAATCAATGTTTCTTCAGGGCTTGGGTCTCTAATAAGTCTAAGTCCTACAAAGGCCTCTAACAACAAATCAAACAAATAATCCTCTACAAAATACTCTATCAAGTCAAGTATCAGTCCACTCCAGTGGTAGCTTATGTCAGGGGGTTCCTGTCTCTGTCACTTTAAATACAAATGTCTTATTTTATTTTATTGATTTATTTTTTTATTAACTGTCCCCCCAATAGCAGTCAAGAAATCCCTCCAAAACACATTCCCTGTTCAAATGATTCATTCATTCACCAACACAGGCACCCTCCTCAGACCTTTATACTATGTCTTATGTTTTTACATTATTTTATTTTATTTAGGATTTCTTTTTTATTAAGTGCCAACCAATCCCAGTTAACAACCCCCCAAAAATAATCCCCTGTTCAACTGATTCTTTCCCCACACCCCACCAACACACCCTCATGCCCCTTTTATACAATGCCTTTGGGAAATAAAATATTATTTGTAATGTGTTGTGTGTAACTTCTATGTTTCCATTGATTTCAATGGGCGAAAAAAGTGTATGATCGGCACTTTTCGCGGGAAATTGTTTGCCAAGTGGAAAGTGCCATTTTTTGCCGATTTCAGTTTGAGGCACAAAGTTTCACCCATCCCTACTCAGGAGATATAGACTGAGTCACTAGCTTTTTTGAGTTCAGCTATAATCCCACACCTTTAGCCCACCTCTGTCCCATTCCACCAACTTTTCTACCCATTGCATGCCAAACTCCTCCTTACCTCCATCCATCCACGCCCCCCCACCCACAATATTGTATAAAACACATCATTGGGGCACTCCCATCCTCAGCTCTACCATGCCTCTCCAGGGACTTGAAGCAAGAAGGTTCTCATCAGGAATGCCTGTATTACAGTCCTGCAGAATATATAATTGATTCATTAGTAAAAGATAATTAAAAGAAAACATAAAACAACAAAATTAATAATCCTTGAAAGCACTTAATGTATCACCTCTACAACATCATGTAAGTAATAGCATGGGGTGCTAAGGATCCCCCAAAACAACAAATCAAAACAAAAAACTATTACAGACAGATCACTAAATAGCACTCAATAGTAATCACAGAAACACACAAATAAAGACAATATAATAATAGTACTAGTGTTGAGCGAGCATGCTCGGCCGATGCTCGGATCGGCTCGAGCATCGCTCTGCTCGGCACATGGCGGTACTCGTACGAGTACCGCATGTGCTCGCCCGCCATGTTCGGGTCTCCTCCCCGCACGTTTTGCGGCTGCTGCGCAGCCAATAAACATGCAGGGAGGCTCTGACATCGGTGTAATGCCAGCAGCCATGTTGGCTGCTGGCATTACACTGATTGGCTGGCCAGAACCCGTGGTCAGGTGCTGTATAGCACCTGACCATCGAGTTCGGCTCAGTCTGAGCCAGGGAGAGCTGAGGATAGGAAGGGAAAGGCAGTGTAGGGAGGAAAAAAAAAAATTGTGACAAAAAAGAACCAAAAGTCCTTTTTAGGACTACTGTGTGTGGGGGCAGCAGGTTATATTGTGTGTGGGGGGAAAAAAACAAAAAAAAAAAAAAAAAAAATATTCTGTTTAGTGTGAAAAGTTGCAGATTAGAGCACATTCTGTTTAGTGTGCACAGTTGCAGATTAGAGCACATTCTGTTTAGTGTGCAAAGTTGCAGATTAGAGCACATTCTGTTTAGTGTGCAAAGTTGCAGATTAGAGCACATTCTGTTTAGTGTGCAAAGTTGCAGATTAGAGCACATTCTGTTAAGTCTTCAAACTAAAATATCAAAGTCACGTATTCCATTCAGTGTGCGTCGCCGCAGTTTAGCAGCACATTCTGAGTACTGTGCAGAGTTGCAGAATAGGAAGAAATACTGTTAAGTCTTCAAACTAAAATATCAAAGTCACATATTCCATTCAGTGTGCTTCGCCGCAGTTTAGCAGCACATTCTGTGTACTGTGCAGAGTTGCAGAATAGGAAGAAATACTGTTAAGTCTTCAAACTAAAATATCAAAGTCACATATTCCATTCAGTGTGCTTCGCCGCAGTTTAGCAGCACATTCTGTGTACTGTGCAGAGTTGCAGAATAGGAAGAAATACTGTTAAGTCTTCAAACTAAAATATCAAAGTCACATATTCCATTCAGTGTGCTTCGCCGCAGTTTAGCAGCACATTCTGTGTACTGTGCAGAGTTGCAGAATAGGAAGAAATACTGTTAAGTCTTCAAACTAAAATATCAAAGTCACATATTCCATTCAGTGTGCTTCGCCGCAGTTTAGCAGCCTATTCTGTGTACTGTGCAGAGTTGCAGAATAGGAAGAAATACTGTTAAGTCTTCAAACTAAAATATCAAAGTCACATATTCCATTCAGTGTGTTTCACTGCCGTTTAGCAGCCTATTCTGTGTACTGTGCAGAGTTGCAGAATAATAAGAAATACTGTTAAGTCTTCAAACTAAAATATCAAAGTCACATATTCCATTCAGTGTGCTTCGCCGCAGTTTAGCAGCCTATTCTGTGTACTGTGCAGAGTTGCAGAATAGGAAGAAATACTGTTAAGTCTTCAAACTAAAATATCAAAGTCACATATTCCATTCAGTGTGTTTCACCGCCGTTTAGCAGCCTATTCTGTGTACTGTGCAGAGTTGCAGAATAATAAGAAATACTGTTAAGTTTTCAAACTCAAATATTAAAGTCACATATTCCATTCAGTGTGTTTCACCGCAGTTTAGCAGCCTTTTCTGTGTACTCTGCAGAGTTGCAGAATAATAAGAAATACTGTTAAGTTTTCAAACTCAAATATTAAAGTCACATATTCCATTCAGTGTGTTTCACCGCCGTTTAACAGCCTATTCTGTGTACTCTGTACAGTTGCAGAATAATAAGAAATACTGTTAAGTTTTCAAACTCAAATATTAAAGTCACATATTCCATTCAGTGTGTTTCACCGCCGTTTAACAGCCTATTCTGTGTACTCTGTACAGTTGCAGAATAATAAGAAATACTGTTAAGTTTTCAAACTCAAATATTAAACTCACATATTCCATTCAGTGTGTTTCACCGCAGTTTAGCAGCCTATTCTGTGTACTCTGCAGAGTTGCAGAATAATAAGAAATACTGTTAAGTTTTCAAACTCAAATATTAAAGTCACATATTCCATTCAGTGTGTTTCACCGCAGTTTAGCAGCCTATTCTGTGTACTCTGTACAGTTGCAGAATAATAAGAAATACTGTTAAGTTTTCAAACTCAAATATTAAACTCACATATTCCATTCAGTGTGTTTCACCGCCGTTTAACAGCCTATTCTGTGTACTCTGTACAGTTGCAGAATAATAAGAAATACTGTTAAGTTTTCAAACTCAAATATTAAAGTCACATATTCTGTGTAAGATGAAGAAGGCGGGTAAAAAGGGACGGGGAAGTGGACGTGATCCTGAAAGTTCAGGGCGCGGGTCAGGACGCGGAGAAACTGTGCCTGGTGCCAGAGCACAAGAAAGAAAGACATCCACCATACCTAGCTTCATGTGTAATTTTACAGGGCGTCGCAGGACATCACTCTCGAGGTCCGACCACTGCGAACAGGTGGTCGGTTGGATGACAGCTGATACTGCTTCCAGTCGGTTAAGCACCACCCTGTCTTCCACCAAGTCCACTCTCAGTAGCCAAGAGTCTGGTCAACATAATCCTCACTCTGATCATCCTTCCTCCCACCATACACGGTCTGGTCAAAGAAGTGATCCCACACTGGGATATAGTGAGGAGCTCGTCTCATCACCAATCCTTCATTTGACCCTCTCTCCAAGCACGCTTGCAGAGGAACATGACATCTAGAGGCTACCCAATCACAAGAAGATGACAGATGTGAACGGCATTTAAGGTCAAAGGAAGTAGTGGATGATGATGATGATGATGATGAGACACAGTTGCCATTAAATCAACCACTATTTCCGTCTCAAGACCTTGTTGAGGAGAATGTTATACAGTTGTCAATGACTGAGTATGTGGTGGGATCAAGACTTGAGGAGGATGATCAGAGTGAGGAAGTGGAGGAGGACTTGGTGGACGATGAGGTGACTGACCCCACCTGGGAAGGTGTAGAGCCGAGCGATGACAGCAGTCCTGAGGGTGAGCCATCTGCAGCACCGCAACAGGCTGGAAGAGGCAGTGGTGTGGCTACAGAAAGAAGGCGGACCGCACCAAACCGGCCCGCAAATGTTCCACGGAGCACCCCCTTGCGTAAATCTACCTTGCCAAGGGGTAGGTGTTCCGCGGTATGGCGTTTTTTTAAGGAAAGTGCGGACGACAAAAGAATTGTAGTTTGCAACCTGTGCCACACCAGAATGAGCCGAGGCATGAACACTAGAAACCTCACCACCACCAGCATGATCCGACACATGGCATCCAAGCACCGTAGTAAGTGGGAGGAACGCCTGGATCGCCCATCTGTGTCTGCAGGCCACACCACTGCCTCCTCTTCCCCTGTTTTCGGTGCCGGCCAATCGCCTGTCGAAGGCGCAGGCCCGCATACCTCCCGCCCTGCACCTGTAGCATCTGAAGCACCATCAGCGACCACATCCACTTCCCTGTCCCAGCACAGCGTCCAAATGTCGTTACCCCAGGCATTTGAGCGCAAGAGAAAGTACCCAGCCACCCACCCACAGGCCATAGCACTAACCTCACACCTTTCCAAATTACTGGCCATCGAAATGCTGCCATTTAGGCTTGTGGACACTGAGTCCTTCCGCAGCCTGATGGCAGCAGCTGTCCCTCGGTACGCGGTCCCCAGCCGCCACTACTTTTCGCGGTGTGCCATCCCCGCATTACACCACCATGTGTCCCGTAACATCACCCGTGCCCTGACCAACGCAGTTACTGGGAAGGTCCACTTAACGACTGACACATGGACAAGTGCTTGTGGCCAGGGACGCTACATTTCCCTGACGGCACACTGGGTGAATGTCGTGGAGGCTGGGAGCGACTCGGACCCTGGGATGGCACGGGTGCTACCCACGCCGAGGATTGCGGGCCCTACCTCCATCAGGGTTTCCACCAGCACCTACGTTATTGGCTCCTCCTCCTCCGTTTCCACCTCCGAATTCTCTACACACACCGCCACTCCCCCATCAGTCAGTAGCTGGAAGCAGTGTAGCACTGCAGTGGGGAAGCGTCAACAGGCCGTGCTGAAGCTGATCTGCCTTGGGGACAAACAGCACACGGCCTCAGAGCTGTTGCAGGGGATTAGTCACCAGACCGAGCAGTGGCTCTCGCCACTCAACCTGCAACCAGGCATGGTTGTGTGTGATAATGGGCGTAACTTGGTGGCGGCTTTGGAGCTCGGCAAGCTCACACACGTACCATGCCTAGCGCATGTATTTAATTTAGTGGTGCAGCGATTTCTAAAAACCTACCCCGATGTGCATGATCTCTTGACCAAGGTGCGCCGCGTGTGTGCACATTTCCGTAAGTCATCAACAGCTTCAGCCGGCCTGTTGAAGCTGCAGCAGCGCTTACAATTGCCAGCTCACCGGCTGCTGTGTGACGTGAGCACGCGCTGGAACTCCACCTTCCACATGTTGGCCCGGCTTTTTGAGCAGCAGAGGGCAGTAGTGGAGTACCAGCTGTTACACGGTCGTCGCCTCTCCGTTCAACTTCCTGTAATCAGAAGTGAGGAGTGGGAATGGATGTCAGACCTCTGTGAGGTTTTACGCAATTTTGAGGAATCGACACAGATGGTGAGCGGCGATAACGCTATTATCAGTGTAACCATCCCACTTCTGTGTCTACTGAAACGCTCGCTGCTCACAATTAAAACCGACGCTTTGCATGTGGAAGAGGTGGAAATGGGGGAGGAAGAGCTTACACAAGGTGATAGCCAGAGCACCCTCACTTCGTCTTCTCAGCGACAATTGGAGGAGGCGGAGGAGGAGGAGGAGGAGGAGGAGGAAGACACGGTTGCCTCCGCTACAGAGGGTAGCCATGGAACTTTAGTTCCATCTCTTCAGCGTGGGTGGGCAGAAGAGGAGGAAGAGGATGAGGAGATTGAGAGTCATCCTCCTGGTGAGGACAGCGAAATCTTGACTGTTGGTACTCTGGCACACATGGCTGACTTTATGTTAGGCTGCCTTTCCCGTGACCCACGCGTTGTACGCATTTTAGACAACACGGATTACTGGGTGTTCACCCTTCTGGACCCCCGCTACAAAGAGAATTTCTCATCTCTCATTCCTCCGGTGGAGAGGACAAGCAAAATGTTGCAATACCAGAAGGTTCTTGTCGAAAAATTGCTCCAAAATTTTCCATCTGACAACGCTGGCGGCAGAGTACGTGCTACCTTGGCCAACCGAGAAGGGGAGAAAAGGGGAGCACACAGCAGTTCCGACAAAGGCAGGGCAACACTCTCCAAGGCGTGGGACACCTTCATGACACCCCGCCAGCACCCTCACCCTGATGCGCAGCCTAGTGTCACAAGGAGGGAAAAGTTTTGGAAGATGGTGAAGGAGTACGTAGCAGACCGTGTCAGCGTCCTCAATGATCCCTCTGTGCCTTACAACTACTGGGTGTCCAAGCTGGACACGTGGTATGAACTGGCACTCTACGCCTTGGAGGTGCTGGCCTGCCCTGCCGCCAGCGTTCTGTCTGAGCGGGTATTTAGTGCTGCTGGTGGCATCATAACAGATAAGCGTATCCGCCTTTCCACCGGCAATGCTGATAGGTTGACACTTATAAAAATGAACAAGGCCTGGATTTCCCCTGACTTCTCCACTCCACTGGAGGAAAGCCCCGGGGGAACATAAACTCACTTTATATATGTTATTTACAATGATGTGAATACTCTGTATTCCCATTCACCCCTTCCACCCAAAAAACGGGTATATGGTTGACTCTTAATCTTCTCATCCTCCTCCTCCTCTTCCATATGCCCTGTGCTATAATTTTTATATAGGGCCAGCTCACCAGCGGGCCCTGTGATATAATTTTTATATAGGGCCAGCTCACCAGCGGGCCCTGTTTGCCAATTTTTATATAGGTCAGCTCACCAGCGGGCCTTCTCATATAATGTTTTATTGGGTCAGCTCTCTAGCGGGCCCTCTCATATAATGTTTTATAGCGTCAGCTCACTAGCGGGCCTTCGCATATAATGTTTAGGATGGTCAGCTCTGCAGCAGACCCTCACCCATAATGTTTTAGATGGTCGGCTCAGCGCACGTTTCCCTCTTAATCATGGCCTCAGTTCAATAAAATCAAGGAAATTTTTGGGAGAATTTGCCTCTGTGCACGTTTCCCTCTTAATCATGGCCTCAGTTCTGAAAATCAAGGAAATTTTTGGGAGAATTTGCCTCTGCGCACGTTTCCCTCTTAATCATGGCCTCACTTCCGAAAATCAAGGACATTTTTGGGATAATTTGCAGATGATATACAAGTAAATATACAGCAAATATTGTTTGGTAACAATTTTTCGCCTAAAGTCGTTTTTATTTTCCTTTTTGTGTGTTTTATGGTCAGTCTGTAAAAATGGCGTACTACGGGCGAAAGATCGTTCCCAGCAGCGATGTTGGAGTCCAAGATGCATCCAGACATCCTCCCTATGCTGTCCCTGAACCATTTCTGTGGTGTTTCCATCATTTTCTGCCCTTTTCCTATGGACCAGGCACCCTCCCCTCATCAGAGCAGGGGGTGCCTGGTGTAATGCTCGAGTCCTCCCATTGACTTCAATGGGGCTCGGGTGTTCGGTCAGAGCACCCGAACACCCGAGCATTGGGGTGCTTGCTCATCACTAAATAGTACACATAATAAATTTTAAAAAATATGCAAATAGAAAAGAAAATATCTATAAAATCACAGATCCGAACTGGAGACCCAAGAAATGCAGGAAAAATATCCTCATAAATATAAAACATGTATTAAAGGGATAGTAATACTTTGTTTTATCTTTATTTTATATTGTAGGCATTAAAAAAACATGAAGAACAATATAAGTCATATCTCTCAAACCTTTATGGTTTGAGAGATATTCACAAGCAAAGTTTCCCCTCCCGCCCCTTTTACCTAGTGTAAGTCATCTCTTCTCAGATGTGGAATCCAGTCCATAGACCAGACAGATAACAGAAGGGGACAATCTTCTTCCTATGAGAACAATGAAAGCACTGCCTCCCTTGACAAGTTTTTCAGGTTTTTCCCTTATCTTAATTGAAAATTGTCCCTCTCTGCAATCTACCTGGGCACCTCCCTTCTGATCTGGCTGAACAGTGTTACATCAGTAAAAGGGGCGGGAGGGGGATAATTTGTCATTGAATTACTCTTGTACTACAACTCTGACAGAATTGAAATAACACTTTCCAAAGTCCAAATACTATGATGATTAATTAGAGCTGCTTTTATTATGAAACATTACTATCCCTTTAAACTTACACCCGCAATGGCGCTGCATACCCCCCCAATAATACCCCCCAATACTAATAAAGTATGTGATTCCTACTGAGCGCTATTTAGTAATCCTTCTGTAATAATGGTTTGTTTTTTCGATTAAAAGAAAACATGCCATAAGTATAAAAGTAAACATAGTCATGGAATTAAAATAGCATTTATCAATATGAGCAGCCATTTGTTATAAAACAAAATTATGGTTTATTTTCTATAGTGTAGATCACTTCTTTCTGATTCTCCATGAAGTCAAACCTGCAGTGGATATTGATCTGTATAAGTCAGATTAGGTTAGAGAAGATGGATGTAGACACAAGATAAAGCCAGTGAAGGAATTGTAAACACATAAAAAACTGAACTAGCTTAGTAAAAAGGTCACTTGTCCCTGACCATAGTCGTTATGCTCAACAGAAAAAGTAGTCTTCTTAACCCTTTGAGTGCCAGAGGGGTACAGAACACATTACAAAGCCCATCCCCAACCAACCTGGTCCCAATGCAAAGACCTTTTTGATCAGCCTATACGTTTTTGTTTGTTTTTTTTATACAAAATGCAGTTTAGAAGATATCATGACTTTAAAATCATACCTGGCAAAGTAAATGGTGTTGCTTGTGGTAACAAATGCAAATGTGCTGTACCGCAGGCTGTCCAGCCATACCCTTCAGTTGAAATACAACCCACCAACGTTCCCAGCTCTCCCTTGGACATCACGCTATATTCACTGAATTCTCTCTGTGGTTGTTGAAGGAGCGCATCCACATGGTCCTTCTTCTCACCTTTAATGCTCTTCACACTGCTACCCCTCCTCACATCTCTTCCCTCACCTCCTCTTATGTTCCTGGCCGTCTTCTTTGCTCAGCGCACAATGTCCTCCTTGTTACACCATCCACACCCTCTGCCCTATCCCGTCTCAAACCTTTCTCACTTTCTGCTCCATACCTATGGAACTTCATATCCGTTTCCCTACGTGTAGAAAAATCCCCCTCTGTCTTTAAGTCTACCATGAAATCTTATCTTCTGGAGCAATAGGATCATGCACTACTTTTTTGCCAAAGCCAGCACTTGTAACTTCAGCACTTGACACCCTCTTGCCCCATTGTCTGTATCCTATTACCCATTTAGACTGTAAGCTCCTTGGGGCAGGGACCTCTCTCCTAATGTTTCTATGAATGTGGCACTTATTTTATCCCCTCTTATTTAATGTAACTTCTATTGTAAGGAGATGTGTACACTGTGTGGCGCCATATAAATAAAGATATACATACATACATACATACATACATACATGGTTCAGTGTAAGTGAAGGGAGCTGGCTTAAAGCTGAAGATTGGCAGATAATACAGAGGGAGAGCGCTGCCAATCTTTTAAACGTAAGTAAGATGAGCTTCATTGAGGGTGAATTATTATGATGGGGATCCCATAATTCAGAAATATAAGCAGTTTGGTTGGCCTAATTAAGAAACAGCATGAGATTTGGGGTGAACATAGGAAGGCAACAGATCTACTTTAAAGGTTTAAAAGACATTATTAATGGCAGAAATATGTTTTGTCTTTGCAAAAAACACCAAACAGATGTATCCATCAAGTTAACTTTGGACTCATCAGCCTTGTTTTTATTGATCCACAGGAAGACAAATCCTCTTCCGTTGAAGATATTTTCAATTGTGCCCCAAGGGGGTAACAAAAATATTCCTGACTTCAAAAGGCAGTTGGAACTCTCCCTGGATCAACATCCTATCAGCATTGAAAACAATTGTGTAATTATTTATATTGTTCTGAGCTAAAAATGTTTGATACTTTTTTGAAAATATCATTCTTGCTTTCCTTAGTGTAAAAATGCTTACCTTAGTTTAAGTCAAACGTACCTTTACTCTTGCCTTAAAGGGATAGTAATGTTTCATAATAAAAGCAGATCTAATTAATCATCATAGTATTTGGACTTTGGAGAGTGTTATTTCAATTCTGTCAGAGTTGTAGTACAAGAGTAATTCAATGACAAAGTATCCCCCTCCCGCCCCTTTTACTGATGTAACACTGTTCTGCCAGATCAGAAGGGAGGTGCCCAGGTAGACTGCAGAGAGGGACAATCTTCAATTAAGATCAGGGAAAAACCTGAAAAACTTGTCAAGGGGGGCAGGGCTTTCATTGTTCTCATAGGAAGAAGATTGTGCCCTCCTGTTCCATGACATGCTAGGACCATAACAGATTCTCAATGTTCGGACCGGTGTGATGATCCTGGCACATCAAATGCCACTAAGGCGTTAACCCTTTGAGTGCCAGAGGGGTACACAACGCATTGCTTTGCAATGCATTGTGTACCCCTCTGGCACTCAAAGGGTTAATATCTGCCTATATGTCCTGTTACCCAAAGGCCAGCAAATACACATTTAAGCAGATGTGCACTGCATACTTGGTACCATATGCTAATATATGCTATCTGTGGTTAAAAAGTGACATTTTCATATATTAATTAAGCTGTTCAGTGGCATTTCGTATGCTAACAAAACCCTTTCAGGGATGTTTCATACAATAATCTAAGTTTTCAGGAGACTTTCACTTCCACTTTCCACAGGAATAAAAGTGTGAATTTTTCCTAGACTATACATCTGCTGGTTAATAGGAAAAGTAGGACGTTTTGAATGAAGTTTTTAAATATGTTAAAAATGCTCAAGGTGATAGGTGGACTTTAACCTTTTGAATGCCAGAATGGTACAGAATACTTTGCAAAGCAATGCGTTGCATCCCCCCCTGGCAATTGAAGGGTTAATACGTCAGTACTACCAAAAAAAAACTTTCTCTAGATAGGGGTTCTTTATACATCAGCATGGCATATGTGTATATTTATTTATATAACATCATACATGTACATACAGAGCTTTCCAAGAAATGGAATAATAAAATAAGACAGGAATAAGTACATCAGACTTGAAAGCAAGCATTCCATTATCAGAGAGAAGTAAGTGCAGTCAGGTATAGAAACTGTATTGTGAAGGAGACTAGGAGATTGATGGAATTGCCTCTGTGTTGATCACAAGAGAAACACTATCAAAGCTAAGAGGAGATATAGAATTCTTCTTCTTAAAGGGATAGTAATGTTTCATAATAAAAGCAGCTCCAATTAATCTTCATAGTATTTGGGCCGTGGATAGTATTATTTCAGTACTGTCAGAGTTGTAGTACAAGAGTAATTGAATGATAAAGTATCCCCCTCCCTTCCCTTGTACTGATGTAACACTGTTCACCTCAGAGCAGCAAGACTGTCCGGATGGATCACAGAGAGGAACAATCTTCAGTGAGCATAAGGGAAAACCTCAAACACCTGGCAATGGCAGCAGGCCTTCATTGTTCTCACAGTAAGAAGATCGTCCCTCGTTGTGAGCGCTCTGGTCTTAAGACCAGATTCCACATCTGAGGGGAGGTGGCTTACACTAGGTAAAAGGGGCGGGAGGGGAATATTTTATCATTCAATTACTCTTGTATTACAACTCTGACAGTATTGAAATAACACTCTCTATGGCCCAAACACTATGATGATTAATTGGAGATGCTGTTTCTGTAAAACATTACTATCCCTTTAACAGTGAAGGCTAAAGATTGAATAGAGTCTTGTAATATGGTAGCAGGTAAGATAAACTAGAAGCCATATTCAGGAAACAAAAGATGTATATTTCTGGGACAAGCCAAGTGCACCATGGGGGGGGGCAGATAAAATGCTAAAAATTCCAAAGAATTTAACCCTTTGCGTGCCAGGTGGGTCAGCAATGCATTGTTCTGAATGTACTGCTTTGCAGCGTATTGGAAACCTCTCTGTCATTCAAGGGGTTAACACCACCCCCGTGTAAATTATTAAGATTTGTATTTCAGCCCCTTTGCTGCAGTTGGTTTGCTTCAGTTTCCTGAATTTGAACCCAGGTTTTAGATTTTCCCAAAAAAACTGAAGCAGTTGAAAGACAGTGGGATGCTGCGGAGATGAACGCAGGGATGCAGGGAGTTACTAATCTAGAGAAGTACAGACAAGAGGAATGCAGAGCCCGGGACTAAAGAGATAGCTCAATTGGTAAACACTCTGGTGCTCAACACATTGTTTTGAAATGTGTTTGATACCCCTCTGGCAATCAAAGGGTTAATGCACCAGCAAGTTGAATCTGAAACCTCAGTGTTGCAGGTTCTAAGGGTAAAATGCAAGAAATGTGCGCAATTGCTATTTACAGTGTACTTTAAATGCAAAATGATTACCACCAAAATGTTACTGAAGGGAGCATGTTTTTTTCAGAATTAGAGAACGTTTGCAGTTATTTTTGTGACTGCATTTCAAAAAGGTGAGTGGCTAAAATGTCAGCTGTTTTGTGAGAGCAAAGCAATGCATTCCGTTAAGGACTGCTGCTAATTCATCAAGGAAAGTAGCACACATTTTCATTCATCTGCGTAACTTTGCTGTTAAAAGGATAGTAATACATCGATATAATAGCATTTAATACTGTACCTAGTAAAAAAAATGAATTAATATTGTATTACAATGTTAATATGTTATGTTATACCCTACATATATAGGAATTGTTACTTGTACTGTTAACTTGGATCCTGTGGACTTTATTACATTAAAGGGATAGTAATACTTTATTATTACTATCCCTCATATTGCAGGTATTTGCAAAATAAGTTAATAGCCCCCAGGTTCATCTCTCAAACCTTTATGGTTTGAGAGATAACCGAAGGCAAAGTTCCCCCCTTCCTCCCCCTTCCCTGAAGTCAGCATTGTACTGACTGCAGGGATATCCGGTCTGACTTTAATCATGCGGCTCTGCAGCAGAGCCGAGATCACGTTAGTGACAAAGAATTATTTCACTGAAACGGTCTTCTACATGTGCTTGGTTTGCAGGCACATGTAGAAGACCGTTTCAGTGAAATAATTTGTTGTCACTAATGCAATCGCGGCTCTGCTGCAGAGCCACATGATTAAAGTCAGACCGGATATCCCTGCAGTCAGTACAATGCTGACTTCAGGGAAGGGGGAGGGAGGGGGAACTTTGCCTTCGGTTATCTCTCAAACCATAAATGTTTGAGAGATGAACCTGGGAGCTATTAAATTATTTTGCAAATACCTACAATAGGAGGAATAGTAATAATAAAGTATTACTATCCCTTTAACTGTCCCTGGGACCACTTGGCATATTAGTGGTCCTTTTTCTTCTTACCTTTCTCTCACAGATTTTCTTCAGTGATGTTGTTTATTTATTTTTCCCTCTGTTCTTTTCTACTAGCTCAGCTCATAGTCTTCTTCTTTCTTGGACACGGACTACCCACAGTCTAGTCTTGCTCCAAGACAAGCTTTTCTCTCTATTCTCTTCTTTTCGTTCCTCTCTCTTTTCCTTCTACTCTTCTACTACTCTGCCTCTCTCTTCTCCCCCCCTCTACCCCCCCCATTTTTTTTCTTATCCCCCCTACCAGTGCTCTCTGGCTTTAGATATGGTACAGGTTTTATGTCTCATTGCGCCCACCTCCTTCACTTACACTAATGGCTCATTCCCCAGCTCAGAACCCCTCGGCCTTCATCTTATTCTGTAACAATAGTCTCCCACAATGTTAAAGGTCTTTATTCACCAGCTAAACGTTCTATGGCACTCCATGAATTCCATAGATTACGGGGGGACATTGTTATCATCTAGGAAACTCATTTTCACCGCACTAGGGAACTTTCCCTCAAAAACAGATTCTATGATCAAGCCTATTTAAGCTCTGCCTCCTCCAAACATAATGGTGTAGCAAAATTAATCCATAAACACTAACCTTTCACTTGTCAATCTGTCATTCAGGACACCGAGGGCAGATACCTTATATTAAAGGGCTCCTTAGCGAATCATAAGGTGACGTTAGCCTTACTTTGCCCCCAGTACCTCCCAGTCCTCTTTTTTAAAGTCTTTCTTAGACAAACTTGCCACTCACCAAGCCGGTGATGTGATCATTGACAATGACCTAAACTCCTCTCTACACCCTTTGCTAGACTGTTCCTTACGATTCTCCTCTTATCCACGTTCTTTAACTAGATCATTGAATTAATCTCTCATATCACACAGATTGCTGGACCATTGGCAAATCTGCCATTCAGAGGGTAGGGATTATACCTTCTACTGCCACCCCCATCAGTCATACTCTTGTATTTACTATTTTTTCATTCCTCATGTACTGTTGCCTAGAATTGAGGCTGCCTCCATAGGCAATATCATGTGGTCCGACCACGCCACTATATTACTCCACGTACGACCTTCCTCCTCTCTATCAACCCCTCCCATCTAGAGACTTGACGACACTCTATTAAATTATCCTGAAATTAAATGGGATATTGAAACGTCGATCCAACATTATATTTCTGAGAATACCGCTTGTGGTGCCTCACCTCTGGTGGTCTGGGTGGCATTAAAATGTGTTACCCATGGCAAATTAATTAAAATAGCATCACATAGGAAACGTGTTTATAATTTTTAACTTCACGATCCTCTCCACTCCATATCCCTATTGGAAACTCGCCATAAATCCTCGGGATCTTCTATGGTACTCGCTCATTTCACATTGATACGTCTTCAGTTGAAGTCACTTCTCCAATTATAAATAGAAAAACTGTTCCTGAGAACTAGACAAAAAGTATTTGAACAAGGAAATAAAGTTGCTTCTCTTTTGGCACGCCAGCTTCGACATAAACTAGCAACCCATTATATTCCTTGTATTAAGACCCCGTCGCAATCTCTAGTTTTTGACTCTGCAGCTATCGCCGCCCAATATCGATCTTTCTACTCTGGCTTATATAACTTACCACCCCCGACCCCTCTCTCTTTGACTCTTCCGCCACAACATATTTACAAGAAGCTAATCTACCCCAACTTGATCCAGCGGTGAAAGACTCTTTGGAAGCTCCTATCTCCATCTCTGAAGTGCACAAAGCAATTCTTTCTTGGCCTCCTGGTAAATCTCCAGGCCCCGATGGCTGCTCCCAAGCCTTTTACAAAACCTACTGTGATCTTATTAGCCCCCTGTTACATAACGCTTTTAACGACGTTCCCTCTGAGATCTCCTCCCACTCTGAACTCTCTTCGGCACATATTTCGGTCATCCCCAAACCAGGTAAAGACCCACAACTCTGTGAAAATTACCAGCCCATTTCACTCCTCAATTTAGACTATAAATTATATGCAAATATTTTAGCAAACAGACTGAAACCTGTCCTCCCTGCAGTTATCCATCTAGATCCAACAGGTTTTGTTCAAGGTCCTGAGGCTCGGGATAATATTCGCCGCTTACTTAATCTCTTACATCACATTTCTCGGACTTCACTTCCCTCTGTCTTTTTGTCCACAGATGCAGAAAAGGCCTTTAACCGGGTTCATTGGCCTTTTCTATTCCATACCTTGCAGGCTTTCGGATTGGCCCCTCTTTTACTCGTTCACTATCAGCGCTATATTGCAATTCCAATGCCCAGGTCAAAATTAATGATTTACTTTACTCACCATTTTCCATCTCTAATGGAACGAGACAAGGGTGTCTGCTTTCCCCTCTCTTGTTTGTCTTACTCATAGAACCCCTTGCATGTCATAGCAGAAATTACCCCAATATAACTGGTATTACACTTGGTTCCCACAACCATTCTATTGCAATGTTCGTGGACGATATTATGTTCACGATCCCCAAGCCTGATGTTTCCATTCATTATATTATGAAGGCACTGCATACCTTCTCCACTTTATTTAATTATAAAATAAACATATCTAAATCAGAAGCCCTACCGATTGCTTGTTCGACAACTTTATTATCTACTCTACTGAGCTCCTTTCCCTTCCACTGGACAACCTTGGCTATCAAATACCTGGGTACATGTCTTTCCCTTGATCTCAAAAAATATTTTTCTTTAAATTACTCCCCACTGTTAAAAGCTGTTGCCCGGGACTTATCTCGATGGGAATCTTTATACTTTTCATGGTCAGGTCGGATTAATGTTCTTAAAATGAATGTCTTACCTATTTTCCTTTACCTCTTCTAAACTCTCCCACTCAAACTCCCACCTTCATTTTTCCATCAAGTCAATAAAATGTTCTCAAAATTTGTCTGGCATTCCTGCCCACCTCGAGTTTCCCACCAGATCCTTCATCTTCCTAAACCCTCTGGAGGTCTTAGTCTTCCTAATATTGTTAATTACTATCAAGCTACAATCCTATCTTCCATCTATGACTGGGCACAAAACAAAACTTCTAAACAGTGGGTTGCCATGAAAAGGGACTCTCTTTTTCCAACTGATCTTCTAGTGGAATTTTTTTTTTCTTCCGGCCACGCCGTTCCCCCAAGCTGAAATCACATCCTATTTTTTTCCTAGTATCCCATATGGTAAACTTATGTAGTAAGAAACATTCCCTTTACTCTTATCTCTCCCGTGCTTTGCCTTTCTTCTCCCTATCGCTCTCTGTTTACTCTCATCCTGCCTGTGACTTTCCTACTTGGTCTACTCTTGTTACTGTTATCTCTGATTGCATCTCACAAGGGAAAGTAACCGATTTTGTTCCTCCCTTTTTTCCTCCCTTTCTCTCACTCTCTCTCTCTCTTTCTCTCTCTGTCTTCCTTTCTCACTCCTTCTTTTTCCTCCTATGTTGCAGGTTTTTTCGGTTGAGACTTTTACTCACCTCATTTTCACATAAAATGTAATATGAAATATGCATCTTCTCTTGACATGTATATTACTCTATTTATGATATGTAATCTGCATTTTTTCTGCTTTTGTATCTGCTTTACTACATAATAAAATTGTTTTGGAAAAAAAATGAATTAATTGAGACGTGTCCGATCTCTCAAACCTTTATGGTTTGAGAGATATAAGATTACAAAAATCATAGAAACATAGAAACATAGAAGATTGACGGCAGAAAAAGACCACCTGGTCCATCTAGTCTGCCCTTTAGTATTCCTTTATTGTTATCTTAGGATAGATACATGTTTATCCCAGGCATGTTTAAATTGTGTTACTGTGGATTTATCAACCACCTCTGCTGGAAGTTTGTTCCAAGTTTCTACTACTCTTTCAGTGAAATAATATTTTCTAATGTTTTTCTTGATTTTTCCTCCAACTAGCCTCAGATTGTGCCCCCTTGTTCTTGTATTCAGATTCTTATTAATCACACTTCCCTCCTGAACCTTGTTCAGTCCTTTAACATATTTAAAGGTTTCAATCATGTCCCCCCTTTCTCTTCTTTCCTCCAGACTATACATATTTAGATCTCTGAGTCGTTCTTGATAAGTTCTATGCTTTAGACCTTCCACCATTTTTGTAGCTCTTCTTTGAACCCGCTCAATTTTAGTTATATCCTTTTGCAGATGAGGCCTCCAGAACTGTACACAGTATTCCAGATGTGGTCTCACAAGAGCTCTATACAGAGGGATCACAATCTCCCTCTTCCTGCTTGTTATACCTCTAGCTATGCAGCCAAGCATACGATTTGCTTTCCCCACCGCCTGGTTGCATTGGTTACTCATCTTGAGGCTGTCAGAGATGACCACCCCCAAATCCTTCTCTTCTGAAGTCTTTGCTACCACAGAACTGCCAATACGATAGTCAGATTGAGGGTTTCTTTTCCCCAAGTGCATTATTTTACATTTGGAAACATTGAACTGAAGTTTCCATTGTTTTGACCACTTATCTAATAGTGCCAAATCATTCTCCATATTACAGACACCTCCTGGAACATCAACCCTATTACACACTTTTGTGTCATCAGCAAACAAGCAAACCTTCCCTGCCAAGCCTTCCCTTATGTCACTTACAAATATGTTGAACAGAACAGGGCCCAGAACAGATCCTTGTGGCACTCCACTTGTAACCAGTCTCTGCTCAGAATACACTCCATTAACAACAACCCTCTGGTTTCTGTCCTTCAGCCAACTGCAGATCCACTGAACTATCCAGGGGTTAAGTCCAATTCTTGATAATTTATCTATCAGCTCTTTATGGGGAACTGTATCGAAAGCTTTACTGAAATCCAGGTAGGCGATATCCACAGCACCACCTTCATCCAGCACTTTAGTTACATAGTCAAAGAAATCAATGAGATTAGTCTGACAGGATCGGCCCTCAGTGAAGCCATGCTGGTTTGGGTCCATCAGGTTGTTTTTTGTTAGATGGTCAATTATCTTCTTCTTTAGAAGAGTCTCCATCATTTTTACCACTACAGATGTCAGGCTGACTGGCCTGTAGTTACTAGCTTCTTCTTTACTACCCTTCTTGTGAATGGGTACAACATTGGCCATTCTCCAATCATCAGGAACTTCTCCCGTAAGAAGGGACTGGTTATACAGATTAGTCAGGGGGCCAACTATGACAGATCGGAGTTCTTTAAGAACTCTAGGGTGGATTCCATCCGGACCCATCGCTTTATTTGACTTTAGCCGGACAAGTTCCTCTAGAACATCGGCCTCTGAAAACACTGGGGCTAAAATTATACAACTAGAGGCAATGCTGTGTTCAGCCATTTTCTGATTATGAGGGCCGCCGTCTGAAAAAACTGAGCAGAAGTAGTTATTCAGATGGTCAGCGACCGCCTTTTCCTCTTCTATATACTGATTTTTTCCGTTGTTAATTTTTGTAATCCCGCAGTTTTTCTTCTTCCTGTCACTGATATATCTGAAGAAGGTTTTATTCCCCTTCTTAACAGATTTGGCCATTTCTTCCTCTTTTGAGGCTTTAGCAGCATTTATCATCTGTTTAGTCTTCTTCTGTATATTTTTATACCCTTCTCTGTCCGCTTCACTTCCAGTCTCTTTATATCTCTTATAGGCAGACTTTTTATCTTTCACTATAGCTCTTACCTCTCTAGTAAACCATAGTGGATTTCTCTTTCTTTTCCTCTTGCTAATTTGTCTAACATGTAATCTTGTTGCCTTTAAGAGGACTTCTTTGAGTGTCTTCCACTGAGTACTCACTCTCGGTGTTTTATCCCACCCTTTTAATTCTTTCTTTACATATTCTCCCATATCCTCAAACTTCGTCTTCCTAAAGTCCAATACTTTGGTTGCAGAATGGGATTTCTCGTAGTCAGTCTGGATTCCGAACCACAAACATTGGTGGTCACTGGAACCTAGATTTTCTCCCACCTTCACCTCAGATACCAGGTCTCCATTTGTGAATACTAAGTCTAGGATATTGTCCCCTCTAGTTGGCGCCTTCACCAGCTGTTTTAGGGACATCCCCGTCAGGGCTTCTACGATGCTCCTACTTCTACATGTGGACGCACAAGGGATATTCCAATCAACATCAGGCATGTTGAAGTCTCCCATAACTACTATATCTCCCTTTACTGCCATTTGGGTAATCTCGTCCACTAGCATGTTGTCTTGCTCTTCAGATTGCCCCGGAGGCCTGTAGACTGCACCTATTCTTGTAACTGATCCCTTTTTATTCTGCAGACAGATCCAGAGAGTCTCCAACTCTTTACATGAATTCTGGATCGCTGTGGATTTTATGCTATCTTTAACATAAATGGCTACCCCACCCCCTCTTCTCTCAGCCCTATCTTTCCTATACAACGTGTATCCCGGAATGGCTATTTCCCAGTCATTACAGTCCCTGAACCATGTCTCTGTTATTACAATCAAGTCCAAGTCATCTCTACAAACTATTGATATTAGCTCGCTGAGCTTGTTGCCTAAGCTGCGAGCATTAGTACACATTACACGAAGAACATTACATTTATCACCAACAACAACTTTATCTACCGCACCATCATCTACCTCACCAACATCTGTATGTAAAGCACCAGCAACTTCCTGTGCACCAACATCTGTATCTATCACACTAACAAACTCAGAACCCTGGTTCACCAAAACTGTTCGGGGACAGAAATCAATCTTCTCAATGAAATTCCTGCCCCCTCCATCTAGTTTAAATGCCTCTCCAAGAAACACCTGAACTCTTCTCCAAGTACCTCAGTTCCTCTGTGTGACGGGTGCAGACCATCTCTCTTGAACATTTCTTTACAACTCCACCTTCTAACACTGTGACTGACAAATCCAAAACCTTCTTCTTTACACCACTGTCTTAGCCAACCATTGAACTCCAGGATACGAAGTCTCTTACTATTTTCAGAGCGGACTGGCAAAATCTCTGAAAAAGTGATAGAGTCTGTCATTCTGCTCAGCTCCAGGCTGAGACTTTGAAATTCCATTTTCACCTCTTCAACACTTTTCTGGGACAAATCGTTTGTACCGAGATGAATGATCAGATCAACTTCAGTCTCCTTTGTTGCAGCCTTGACAATATTTGAGATGCGTCTTTTATCCCTGCTTGCAGTAGCACCAGGAAGACATCTCACCTCCTTCAGTCCATCCTCATTCTGCCCTAAAGCAACACCTCTAACAATCGAGTCACCAACAAGGAGATGCTTTCTCTTCTTTTTAAGTCCATTTTCTGCTCCTGACTGCTTGTTACAATTCTCTCCTTTGGGACTCACAACATCCCGTACCTGAGTATCTGTGCTTTTATCTTCTGAAATCTCACTTTCCAATTCAGACAGGACACCAAAGGGATTACACACCGAAATACCAACAGTGTTGTGCTTCTGCTCCACAACTCTCAACCTCCCGGAACCAACTGTCTTCCACACAGCCCTTCTCTTCATGGGCCGTTGGGGCTGCGGTGGTGGATTACATGGTTGCTTGACTTCACACTCTAGCTGGGAAAGATTCACTTCTTTTGATTGCAGATAACACACCAAAGACTGCAGCCTGGAAATTTCACCATACAATGTGGACAGATGCAAACATACTGGACAACACCCCAAACTCCAGAGAGTACTGCGGAACACAACAGCCAGACAAGTGTTACACTGCACCAAACCAGACATCTTAGAATTAAAGCAGTTACTCACCAAACTGACAAAACCAGTGCCTTCACCAAACTCCTGCCGTTTTCAAACTACTGCAGTTTTTGAAACTACACACTTCTGTCTGTCTGCTGCACTTGTGTCTGGCTGCAAACTACTTACAGAGTAAACTCACAGAGTTGAAACCTCCTATAAATACACCTACTGCAGTTGATACGCTAACGAAGCGAGCCAAGCCTTTTCTTATGCTAATCTAATGAAACCAGTTACCAGCTACACCCAAATAGACACCTATGCACACTATGCAGAAACCAAAACAAGCCAAATACAAACTTAAGCACTAATGATCCAAATTAACCAAAGTAAATAAACACACAATTCTAACTAAATACTAAATGCAACACAATTCCAAGTACTACAACATAAGCAGTATTAATGAATGATAGTAAGATTTTTTTTTTTTAAGTTTTTTGTCTACAATAGAAAAGAAGAGAGAAGTAAGAGTGAAGTAATAGTAATAGCCTGAGCTTACCTCAAGCTTGACTTAAGTACTGCAGTTTTTGAAACTACACACTTCTGTCTGTCTGCTGCACTTGTGTCTGGCTGCAAACTACTTACAGAGTAAACTCACAGAGTTGAAACCTCTGTTAGAAACCTCTCACGTTAGAAAGAAATACTTCATTTGAACGGTCTGCAGTGTCTACCTGGTTTACAAGCACATGTTGTAGACTGTTCCAGTGAAGGATTTCTTTCTAAAGCACGCAATTTCGGCTCTGCTGAAGAGCTGCAGGACAGTCTTCAGACTGTGATCTCCATCTGTAAGATAGAAAGCTGATGTCAGTGCAAGGGGAGGAAAGGGGGATCCTTGTACTCTTACATCTCTCACACCATAAAGGTTTGAGAGATCGGACACGGACACATTTTTTTGCAAACCAAGCACACGTAGAAGACCATTTCAGTGAAAGTTTTTGTTTTTTATTAATGCGATCTTGGCTGTGCTGGAGAGCTGCCTGATGATCGTATGACTGGCTTCCCTGCAGACAGCTAGACTACGGGGAAGGGGGAGGGAGAGGGCATCTTTAGGAGCGATTATCTCTCAAACCATAAAGGTTTGAGAGATGACACTGGGGGCAATACATTTATTTTTAACTAGCAATTTGGGACTAGTTCTGTGTACCCCCGTTCTCCTTCTCCTCAGTGTCCACCTCATAATAATAATAATAATAATAATAATAATAATAATAATAATACAAAAAAAATATATGACCATCTGCAAAGACACAGGCACACAATTTACCCCTACAGTATGTGCACGTATTGAAGCAGTATATTTAAAGGGATAGTAATACTTCGTTTTAACTTTATTTTATTTTGTAGGCATTAAAAAAACATGAAGAATGATATGTCTTATCTCTCAAACCTTTATGGTTTGAGAGATATTCAAAAGCAAAGTTTCCCCTCCCGCCCCTTTTACCTAGTGTAAGCCATCTCTTCTCAGATGTGGAATCCAGTCCATAGACCAGACAGATAACAGAAGGGGACAATCTTCTTCCTATGAGAACAATGAAAGCCCTGCCCCCCTTGACAAGTTTTTCAGGTTTTCCCCTTATCTTAATTGAAGATTGTCCCTCTCTGCAGTCTACCTGGGCACCTCCCTTCTGATCTGGTTGAACAAGGAGGGGAAACTTTGCTTGTGAATATCTCATAAACCATAAAGGATTGAGAGATAAGACTTATATCATTCTTCATGTTTTTTTAATGCCTACAAAATAAAATAAAGTTAAAATGAAGTATTACTATCCCTTTAACTGCTGTAGGGGTGAATTGCGGGTCTGTGTCTTTGCAGATGTTCATATGTTTTGTTTTTTTTATTACTATGAGTACACCCTTGTATGTGTATACATAAAATTATACCTTTCATGAGAAAACTCTATCCACATTGTTGCCTTCTATAAAGTAGTAGATAATTATATCATCCTGTAACTTGGCCTCTCTTGGCCTCTTGTTCTGCCTTCTTGTGCCTGTACTTGGAAAGAGCCTTTCAGACAAAATGAATTACTCAATTTCTATGCGCTAGCACAGAAAGTAATGACAAGGTCTCTGCTGCTATGACTTTCTAATCTTATAAGCCACACACTGTATGTTTATTTTACTGTATGATATTAATAATGTTCATGATAATACTCTGAGATGATGCAAAGACTCTTCTCTGCAAAATGGCTGTTAACCCTTTGAGTGCCAGAGGGGTACGCAACGCATTGCTTTGCAATGCGTTGCGTACCCCTCTGGAACTCAAAGGGTTAAGAAAGAAATGTTTCCTATCTTTAATACTAATGATGTAATGTGTCTCATTACATGTTCTTGGAGACAAGTAGCTGGTGAGAGAACCAAAAGGTCATGTGAAAAGTTACTGAGCGAGCATAAGTGCATCATTTACATATTGCAGATTGGTTTATCCTGTGCAATAAATTGGAAATGGATGCACTATTCATCATTATGATCATAAGTGAATCGTATGGAAGCTCTTAGATAGTCAGCATTGCAATACATTCTACTGCCTATGACAGTAGTTGGAAACCTTTGGCTGTTGGAGACTGCAATTCCCATAATCCCCAGCCAGTCAACCAGTTTTTGGAGATAATAAGAGTTCTCGTCTCCAACAGCTGGAGGCTTCACACATTGATTTCCCTCTGTCCTATGGATTTCAGTGCTGCCTGCAACATAAATCACCAAACATGGAGAGAAGGGTAACCTTAATTTGGGCTAGTAGCATACAAGGAGTCTCAAAGGAAATCACAATTCAATTGACTTACATGTAAATATAGGGCCTCTTATGAGTGGACATTTGCTCCAAAGAACTCCTGTTAGCTGTGACTTGGTGCAGTAGCAGTGTATTGCAGCTTCCTTGCCTGAGCCTGCTGCTGTTTCTGTGATTAATGTTAAACCTGGGGGGTTATACGCTAAGGTGTGATAAAGATGTGATAAACTGGAGATAACCTCTCCAGTGTTATCACCTCTACAAATCCTATTTAATACTATGGAGCCAATTCACTAAGAAGTCTCTAGCTTGAGAGATCTTAATGGATAGTCTCCATAGAATAGCATAGGACTTGGATAAGTGGTATCACCTCTTTATTACATCTTAGTTCATAACCACCCAGATATCCTTATATCACAATTGCCATCCTTAAAGATAGGAAGAAGACACTCTTGGGGTGAGATTTTCTTAAAGTGGCGCTAACTGAAATTGTCTGTAATCAGAATAAAAAAGTTCTTACACCATGATCCGTCAATTCTCAGACATGTTTCCGTAATTTTTTGCATCCAATTCCGCCATCTCCGTCAAAGGGAAAAAGCGGTCTTAAAAGTGGGTGTGGTTTCATCTTCCGTCATAATGTAAGGTATTTTCAGAAAAAAATATTCATTTGAATGTCATGTTTTGTCTGATTAACGTCATTTTTTCCCGACATAATAAAAAAGGTCTATACTTGGAGAAGAAAAATTAAAGAACTGAGAAGGAATTTTTCGTTTCAAAGACAAAAAAAGTCTTTATTTCTTTGAAAAGTTTAGTTTCAAAGACGAAAAATGTCTGTTTCTTTGAAAAGTTTTGTTTCAAAGACAAAAATATGTCTTTGTTTCTTTGAAAAGTTTCATTTTAAAGACAAAAAATGTCTTTGTTTCTTTGAAAAGTTTTGTTTCAAAGACAAAAAAATGTCTTTGTTTCTCTGAAAATTTTCGTTTCAAAGACAAAATCAAAGACAATTTTTAAGATCAGAATTTTTAACAGCAGTGTTCAATGAGATCTTCTTACCGTCATTTTCCATTCTTTAGATGAATTCTCAAACGTGATGGATTTACTTCTGAACATATGGTCCTTCCACCAACTCATGATATGACAAGTTTTTCATTATGATGACTTTTCGAACATCTCACCCTTAGGATTGATGACTCTTAATGTGAAGAAGAAGCCAATGTGAAGAGCTAACCAAGGAAGAGATGGAGAGAGATATGCAGATGGGAATGGGTATCATCACTACCAACAGACACATTATGATGTTAGCTTATTTACTTCCTGCTGGTGAGTCATCTGAGTCTAAATATCATATGTCACACCAGGATCATCAGGCTGAGGTATCCACCCTGACCATCTGTAGTAGTAGTAGTGGTGGTGGTAGCAGAGCTGATACAACAGCAGCAACACCTCAAGCCTCTGAAGGTGCATCCAGTGTGAAGGTGTACAGTCAACAACATTCCGCTCTAACCCCTACTACTCTAAAATAATGATTCAGACATTTTCTGTTGGTGTGGGACTTGTCATCATCTGCAATGTACACACTTTTTTACAAGGTTGTAAATAGGGGAAAGGAGACATCACACCTTTGCCCATCTGTTCTAATAACGCACATACAGTATAACCACCATGAAGTTCATGTTAAACATGTGGAACCATCCTCGAGGAAAGGAAAATACAGTGTTGAGATGTGCAAGTGTCATCACCACCACAAATATTAGACTGTCGCCCCATTAACTGCTTTCTTGTAGCTTTCTTCCCCTATGATTTACTCTCTCATCTTCCATAATTCAATCTTCCACTCAATAGATAAGGATTTCTTTATATTTTTTCAGAATCTAATTACTCAGAGTGTTGCTGCTCATGCTAGAGTACAAATTAAAATAAATTTTGTTTAAAACAGGATCCAGCAATGGAGTAAGTGTGTATTCCTATTTGCTTTTAATGTAGACAATGTAAGGATTCTGTTCAAAAGCCTGGTAGCACATTTCACCAGCTAGTTCATGTCTGTGTTGCCATTATTGTAAGAAACATCAGCCATGCCCTTCATGCTCTTTATTTTTGTCTGTATTAAATATATGAGGGAGTATCACACACATAACTGCACAAACAGGACTAAACAGCAAGGTAGCATCCTCAAAAGGCTTCATCGGCAGCACATAAGTCACACATTAGCTGCCTTTGACCAGATAACAATGAATCTCCCTTCAAAACTTTCCGGTTAAGCAATGTATATTTACTTGTGGACTTTTTTTTCTGCGGAAGCATTTACGATGTGGAACTCCACCTCCCTTTTGAACTGATGATGGGGCATGTGCTCTTGCATGGAATACAATGCTTTCAAACTATCGGCCAATTTCTCTTCTCTCATTCACCTTCAATCTCCTCAAGCATCTTGCATACAACTGTTTAAAGGGATAGTAACACTTCAATTTTACTATACCCCATCTTGTAGCCCTTAAAAAATGAATTAAACAAGCCCAGCGGCATCTCTCAAAACTTTATGGTTTGAGAGATATCCGCCTTCAAAGTTTTGTTTTTTACTCTCTCTCCTGATGTCAGCATCTAGCTGACAGCAGGGGAATCTGGTCCCTGGGCCAGTGAAAGCTCTTCAACAGAGCCGGGATCGCGTTATGGAAGAAGAAATCCTTCACTGAAATGGTCTTCTACGTGTTCTTGCAAACCAAGCACACACAGAAGACCATTTTAGTGAAGGATTTCTCCTTCCATAACGAGATCCCGGCTCTGCTGAAGAGCCTCCGCCGGTCCTGGGACTGGATTCCCCTGCTGTCAGCTAGAACGTTGATGTCAGGGGAGAGGAAACTTTGAAAGCGGATATTTCTCAAACCATAAAGGTTTGAGAGATGCCACTGGGCTCGTTTAATTACGTTTTTTAAGGTCTACAAGATGGGGGATCATAAAATTGAAGTATTACTATCCCTTTAACAAAATTAATTCCCTGTTACATCCCTTGCAATCTGGATTCTACCCTCATCACTTCACTGAGACTACCCTCAATAAAGGGGCTAATGACATGCTCTCCCCTAAAAAAAATGTAGGGATGGGCAAAAGGTCCTGTGTTCTCGCAGAAAATATGAATAGGCTATGAATAAGTGATATGTTCATGAAACATGTTAGGTATTCCATGAACTTGGTCTAACATCAGTGTTTGCGTGTTTACATTCTACATCTTGTATGATGATTTTAAATGGAGACAAATAAAATCTTCGATTTTAACTAGTGATTGAACTCTTCATTGGGCTGTGGATGAGCGGTGGATCTGTGTAGCATCTCCTCTGTTGTCGTCTAGTTTGTCGAAGTCCGTGGCCGGGACTGCGGAGGTAGCTCCGGATCCGCAGCGGCTATATGCCGTGGTGAGTAGGGCAGGGGAAAGCGTGCATGGAAAGCACGGAGGATGGCGGGGGCATACACATCTGCAACTGGAACCCATGAGCGCTCTTCTGGACCGTAACCTTTCCAATGGACCAAATATTGAAGACTCCCTCAGAACATACGTGAGTCAACTATGGATCGGACCACATACTCTGCTGGATGGACAATAGTTGCTTGGCAGCTGAGGTGGAGCGGCCCGGTATATCAAATACCCTTTTAAAGGATGCCACAAAGTCAGGGTTTTTGTAGACAATAGGTTTCTGCATCTCCCAAAGGGGAGTGGCCCAAGCCAAGGCCCTGTCAGAAGTCAGTACATAGTAGAAGAGCTGTGTAACATTATTGATTTAATGACATGACTTGTGGAGGTGGTGGTGGGTGCTGGCGATATGTGTTGCCACACTATGACTCTTGTCACCTCCAAAAACAAAATCAGAGTCATACTCCTCTGCAGCCAGAGCAGAAAATCTTGGCACACTCTCTAACACAACAGCACTTCTGTTATGTACCCCAGAGTCCTGGAAATGTTTAGGAGTACTTCTGCTGCTGCTAGTTGTGGCACCTCAGACCTACTGATGGTGTGTCTCACAGTCACACCTAAGGTTGTCCTTCAGGTGGGAATTCATTGAGGAGGTGCTTAGGTTTGAGACTGCTTTCCCCCTGCTCATGTGCTTTTTGCTCAGACAACAGATAGCAACATGATAACTTTTGGATCCTGAGTGAAGTATCTGCATAATGTGGACTTTATAGACTGTGAGGTTCCGGTGAGGCTGCTACTACTACAACTGGGGCTAGAAGTTGCTGAATTTTTACAGCTGGTGCACATCCAAGAGCAGCAGAGGCACTCAAAGCTAAGCTGATGACGCTAATGATAACTGATAGGATGACTGTGTAATTTTTGCCATCTTTGCTTGTCCAGGGTCAAACTTTCCAATTGTTTTCTCAAACAGTTCATAGACAGAGACAGTGCTCTTTTCAGTGGTGGAAGATTGAGGCATTGCCTTTCATCTAACTTTTCTAGCCATGTCATCATTTCTCTCACTCTCAACTTCATCTGTATCTGAAGAAGATGAGAATGCTAAAGGGATATATTCTAGATCTACATCATCAGTTATTAGTTCATCCTCAGCATTTCCTACTGCTTCTTTCCCACTACTTTTATATTCCTGTAAGGTTTTAGAGATCTCAAACAACTTCTTTTTACTTTTACCCCTTTAAGGGATCTCACAAGGTTCACTACTACTGTCAGGACAGTTGTTTTTGCTTGTTTGTCTTACTGAAAGATGCAGCAGTTGGTTGAGCTGCTACACCTTGTTGTACCGGAATGCAACTAGTTGTGGTCCTCACGGTTTTTAGATGGTATAAACTAAGCTTCAACTCCACTTTATTAGCCTGTCTTCTGTAGCTCATAAACGTGCTGTTTCTCTTCCAGAAACACAGAATGACATGCTGTGAGAAGCTGACACCCTTTTGTATGCATGTGGGAAAAGGAAGAGAAACTTGCCATGTTGTGGGGAGGAATTCTGTCTTTCTCTTTATTCCAGTGCAAGGGGTTAGGTGAAAAATGTGGGAAAACAGCATTTTGAGAAATATTTCCAGCTTGGAGAAATGTGCAGTTTTTCTCCTGTTTCTGTTTAGAGGTGAAAACCTTCGCCCATGCCTAGTTACAAGTGACCATCACTCACTAATTCAGACCTGTAAATGCTGCCAGCAAGGCGATACACAATATATAACTGGGTGACCTTCGTGACCTACTATCTAATCCTATATAATAATTCGCTAAAATGTGTGTAACGATGAAGTCATGAGCAGTAGAGACTGCTGCGCGTGCTGCAGTCATGCACAGTAGAGACTGCCCGCGCCGCGGCTGATATAGAGCTGGACGCTCAGAAGGAGCATCCAGCTCTGTATCAGCCGCGGTGCGGGCAGTCTCTACTGCACATGACTGCCCCATGACCGGCTGGAAGTGGCACTGTGGTCCGTGTAACGGGCTCTTCAACTAGTTTTTTTTATAAAATCACAACTTGTGAGAGAAAAACAAAAGCCAAGATTAAGTCTTTGAGCACCAGAGGGGTGTGTGCCACATTGCTTCTGGTACTTAAAGGGCTAAAGGAACATTAAAACCTCTTACCTTACTAGGGCCAGAAAATTCTAATGGCCACTATATGCTTCCCTTTTACCGTAGCTCCAGGGATAACCTTGATGATGTACTAAGATGAATTGGGGGTAATTCACTAAGGTGTGATTAAGAGGTGATAAAGAGGTGATAAAGTGGAAGATGACTTCTCCAGTGATATCACTTCTCCAGTTCCTATGTTATTCTGTAGAGCCTATGCACTAAGATCTCCAAAGCTGGAGAAATATTTATGCATTGGATCCATAAAATAACATAGGAACTTGAGAAGTGATATCACTAGAGAAGTTACCTCTGCTTTATCACCTTTTTATCACACCTTAGTGTATAACCCCCTGAAGTAATTCTGGTGCAAACCAGCTGCACCGTATGGGTCAAATAAAAAGCCCCATTGATTTAACGACCTGGATGCTATAGACATCTCTAATACGTTGGGGGAAATTCACTAAGCGGTGATAAAGTGGAGATGATTTCACCAGTTTATCACTTCTCCAGGTCCTATGTTATTCTATACAGCCAATGCACTAATATTTCTTCAGCTTTGGAGATCTTAGTGAATAGGTTCCATAGAATAACATAGGAATTGAAGAGGTGATACCACTGGACAAGTTATCTCTACTTTATCACCTCTTTATCACAGTTTAGTGAATCTCCACCTCATTGTTTAGCAATGCATTGATGAATTCGCTAAAGAGGTGATAAAGTGGAGATGACTTCTCCAGTGATATCACTTCTCCAGTTCCAATGTTATTCTATGGATCCTATGCACTAAGATCTCTTCAGCATTGGAGATCTTAGTGCATTGGATCAATAGAATAACATAGGAACTGGAGAAGTGATATCACTGGAGAATTCTTTATCGCTTATTTACCACCTCTTTATCACCGCTGTAGTGAATCTGCCCCAAGAAATTAAGTGGGGTTCTCAACCTCTGATATACAAGAGACATCTCCAAGGGGGTTAAAAGACATTCAGGATAACAGTATTAACCCTTTGAGTGCCAGAGGGGTACTCAATTCATTGGAAAGCAAATAACTGGCTACCACTTTGGCGCTCGAAGAGTTAAAAAATAAATTCTATCATGAGCAATGTGTTATTATGATATCCCAGAATGCTCTATGATAAATTGCTACTGCTGTGTGGGTGGAAAAAAGCCACTTCAATGCGTAGATGACAAGTTTAACATTCTAATTAGGAGTAGGTTACAAATCTGGCATTTTATCTGGCATTTGTAGTAGCTTGTTTAGATCTGTAGAGATTTAAATGTAAATGTGAATTGGTTTAATAAAAGCTATGTTTCTCTGTTTTGCTTAGAGGCTGGTTTAACGCCTATACGCTGCTTCATCGTATGGAAAAAATATGACTTGTCAAACTTGATTCAGATGGCATTCTTTAAAGCGGAACTACCACTGCTAAAAAACTTGTGCGCCAATAATTCCCCATCTGGCAACTAGCTGCTCAGTAGCGCCAGTCGCCAGAATTATTACCGTGTTAAGGAGAAGTATCCATTGTTCCCAGGCTGACAGGCAGGACGGAGCGCAGACATCTTTCCATAGTGACGTCTGCGCGTCTGCGCTTTAAGTCCCAGACGGCTCTAGGAGGCGTTACTAGGAGCCGTTCAACTCCAAAAGGGACTGACAGCGCAGGTGTGCAAACGTCACTATGGATAGATGTCTGTGCTCCGTCCTGCCTGTCAGCCAGGGAACAATGGATAACGCTCCTTGACGCGGTGATAATTCTAGCGACTAGCGCTACTGAGCAGCTAGTCGCCAGGTAGGGAATTATTGGCGCGCAAGTTTTTTAGCAGTGGTAGTTCCGCTTTAAATTTCGATAACAGTTTGTTATGAAAAAACATATATTGGGGAGATATAAAAGTTCACTAGCATAGCTCTTTATCTATGCTAATCTGCTGGCATAAAAATCATTATCTCTTTAGTTCCTTACTGTGCATATTCTGCCATTGCACAGACTGTATTGAAAATAAGCAGCAAATGCTTCCACCATGACATGCAGAGAGAAAAGCAGTAAAGATACATAGCACTCAAAAATAACATAGGAAGGGCGCCCAATGGTGTAGTATGTACAGCAACAATTTTAACCCTTTGAGTGCCGGAGAGGTACGCAACGCATTGCAATCCGGATTATGCCCCGGTAACACTTGAGTCAGGGTACAAACTCTATATACACGTGTAGGAACATCTTTCAAGTAACAGTTTTGACTATTTATTAGTTGATATTAGGTAGGGTTCATCTTTTTCTTCTGTCCAACATGTGGGAGAGGGCATCTCTATAGTGAGACTCTCTGAGATGCCAAGATCTTTTTAACAGCCCATCATTGGGTGTTATTTGATACTTGGCCTTGGCTCAAACATATCTAGAAAATATATTGATAGGTTGGAGTGGTGTTGATTCCAAATGAGATGACATACATGATTAGAATTTATTAGTTAATTTTCACTGGCAATCCGGATCATGCCCCGGTAACACTTGAGTCAAGGTACAGACTCTATATACACGTGTAGGGACATCTTTCAAGTAACAATTTTGAATGAATGAATGAATATGTTTATTTATATAGCGCCACAAGTGTACTCAGCGCTTTGCAATTTCAGGGTTTAAAGGGCTAGTAATACTTCGTTTTATCTTTATTTTATTTTGTAGGCATTAAAAAAACATGAAGAACGATATAAGTCTTATCTCTCAAACCTTTATGGTTTAAGAGATATTCACAAACAAAGTATCCCCCTCCCTCCCCTTTTACTGATGTAACACTGCTCAGCCAGATCAGAAGGGAGGTGCCCAGGTAGACTGCAGAGAGGGACAATCTTCAATTAAGATAAGGGAAAAAGCTGAAAAACTTGTCAAGGGGGGCAGGGATTTCATTGTTCTCATAGGAAGAAGATTGTCCCCTGCTGTTATCTGTCTGGTCTTACAACCATATGCACATCTGAGAAGAGATGGCTTACACTAGGATAAAGGGGCGGGAGGGGAAACTTTGCTTGTGAATATCTCTCAAACCATAAAGGTTTGAGAGATAAGACTTATATCGTTCTTCATGTTTTTTTAATGTCTACAAAATAAAATAAAGATAAAATGAAGTATTACTATCCCTTTAAATAATACAGAGTTACAGGTGCTTTGTAGAGTGAAACATTGGGTGCGTTGTCCCTTCCCGAAAGCTTACAATCTAAAGTTGTAATGGGAGACATACAAAGAACATTAGGGTCAAGAGCTGAATACAGTGCTAGTTTTGATGATAATAGAGGACATCAGTAAAGTAAATAATTTATAAGAGCGTTCATTGTACAACGTCAGTGCCTTCTAAATTTTGACTATTTATTAGTTGATATTAGGTGGGGTTCATCTTTTTTTTCTGTGGGAGAGGGCATCTATATAGTGAGACTCTCTGAGAGGCCAAGATCTTTTTAACAACCCACCCCTGGATCAACAACCCATCATTGGATCAAACATATCTAGAAAATATATTGATAGGTTGGAGTGGTGTTGATTTCAAATGAGATGACATACATGATTAGAATTTATTAGTTAGTTTTCACTGGCAATCCGAATCATGCCCCGGTAACACTTGAGTTAAGGTACAGACTCTTTATAGATCCATAGGCATATGATTTTATAATAGTCCGGTAAGCCAGCGGCGGATACGATGCGTGTTAATTTGATATGACATTTTCTGTCTAACAAGTATGATTAGGCACTTTAGTAGTAAGACTCTGAGAAGTAAAGAGAACTTTTTTCCATTTTATGACCTTAGTAGGGTGTTTTCCAATATATAGTTTTTTGATCATAACTATTTGATAGGGATTCCTTTGCCATTTGTGTGGCCTTACATGGCTGGTGTTTCAATGTCTTATTTTATTAAAGGCAATAAAGGTTTAGTTTTAATTGAATTTCCTATAATGCACCTACATCCAATTATGTGATATTTGTGGAAGAGTGCTAGTTTTGCAGGTTTTCTTTGTTACTTTCTCTTGAAATCAAACTGTACTTTTTATTGGATGGACAAAGCCACCAAATCACTTTTAGAGGGATCAGATATTACTACAGTTAATAGAGAACTTGTTGTTACCATCAGCTTATTCATCATTTCATCCTCATTATCTTTGACTCATTCATAATCATTCATTGTTTTCTTGGAGTATACCGTAAAATCTCAGGTATAATACGCACCTGTGTATAATAAGCAGGTGTTTATTATGCCCAAGATTTAGGGGAAAACAAGAGTGCCTATGTATAATACGCACCCTTGTTTTCCCCTTACTAAATAAAAAAAAAAAAGAAAAGTTAGCGCTTCCTGCTCCCTCTCTCTCCCTGCAATCTGGTGATTAAGTAAGACTTACTTTTTGAAGCTTTTATGGTGTACCGGTATCTGAAAAAATATCCCTCTCTCCCATCTTCCCTGCGGGCGGCACGATTGCATCTGCCGCCCGCTTCCTTCAATCGGTTTTCAGGACCTTCCTCCTATGTGAGGATCTCAAGGTCCTGAAAGCCGATTTGAAGGAAGCGGGTGGCAGATGCAAGCGTGCCGCCCGCAGGGAGATGGGAGAGAGGGATCTATTTTCAGATACCGGTACACCATAAAAGCTTCAAAAAGTAAGTCTTACTTAATCACCAGATTGCAGGGAGAGAGAGGGAGCAGGAAGCGCTAACTTTTCTTTTTTTTTTTTTTTTAAAGTCTGTAAAAAACTCTCGGGTATAATACGCACCCCCCACTTCACATAAGGTGAAGAGGGGTAAAATTGTGCGTATTATACCCGAGATTTTACGGTACTTGCTGTCCCTTATCATCTTTCAGAACTATCCATGTGGACACTTCTATATTATTGGGTTACAGCACTAAGGTACTTTTATTATAGTGACTTTTATCATTATATCATTTTTGCTGAGATGTATTCATCCCTGCTTTTTATTTTATGGACTTGATGGATTGAGTTTGTACATTTTTTACACATTTTTATGATGTATTATTTTATGTGGTTTATATTTTCTTCTTTATATTTGTGCAGGATATATTGTTTTCTTTCTAAAAGGAGAAAGGAGACTGAAAGAATTTCATAGCTTCCTCGGTTCATTTTACCCATCAGTCAGATTAAAAATGGCTCTATAAAGTTTCTAGACACTATAGTATCATTGAAGAGAGTCAAACTTTAAAGGGATAGTAATGTTTCACAAAAACAGCAGCTCCAATTAATCTTCATAGTATTTGAGCCATAGAGAGTGTTATTTCAAAACTATCAGAGTTGAGTAATTGAAGGATAAAGTTTCCCCTCCCGCCCCTTTTACCTAGTGTAAGCCATCTCTTCTCAGATGTGGAATGCAGTCCATAGACCAGACAGATAACAGCAGGGGACAATCTTCTTCCTATGAGAACAATGAAAGCCCTGCCCCCCTTGACAAGTTTTTCAGGTTTTTCCCTTATCTTAATTGAAGATTGTCCCTCTCTGGAGTCTACCTGGGCACCTCCCTTCTGCTCTGGCTGAGCAGTGTTACATCAGTAAAAGGGGTGGGAGGGGGATACTTTGTCATTGAATTACTCTTGTACTACAACTCTGACAGAATTGAAATAACACTCTCCAAAGTCCAAATACTATGATGATTAATTAGAGCTGCTTTTGTTATTAAGCATTACTATCCCTTTAACCTTTTGAATGCCAGAGGGTTTACACAACTCATTGCTTTGCAATATGTTGTGCACGCCTCTGGCATTCAGAGGGTAAAGAGATGACATGATGGTTGCTGCAATTACCATAGGGCACAAACGCCCTATGAACATGGAAATTTTGTAACCCTTTGAGTGCCGGAGGGGTTCGCAACGCTTTGCGTACCCCTGCAGCACTCATAGGGTTAACCCTTTGAGGTTTTTTTACACTAGGTTAAAGGGGCGGGAGGGGGATACTTTATCATTCAATTACTCTTGAACTACCTTTAAACTTATATATATATATATAAACCCACAGAGCAATATAACTACCTATACAACTCCATCTTCACCCACAGCATACTAAAAGTCAACCAGCTAGCACCGAATATATATATCCTGACAACCATGACAGGAATAAGAATCTTAAATCCCTGGATAAATCAATCAAAGAAAAGGGTTACAAGCACATCTAGGTACATAGTATATATGCTTGAATGGGAAACATACAGAACAGTCTTACAGTCAAAGTCCTGAAAGGGAACTGTAAAAGCACCCATGTATGAAAGTTATTTGAACTATGCATGATAGTTTTCTTTAAAACACATGTAACTGGACTCTGGAAGTCTTCCCTCACTACTATAAGTAGTACCTCCCCTGTAGTTTTCCCATCCCATTCATCTTCTGTCTGTTCTGCATCCAAACCACTGCTCAGACACCCTTTATTTATTGCCTATTCCAGTTACATAGATATCACTTTTTCCACCCTCTCCAAACTTTTCCTGTAAGCATCCTAGGTGCTCGGGAACTTGGCATTGTTTTGGACAGACAGTGTTATTGAACAGGCAAGTCACTCCTATCCTTGTATAGGCTAATAATCATTCCACTTCATTATGTTTTTATTCTTTTATAGAGCATTCTACTGATTAAGAGTATTAGTCTATCACGGTACAATTCTCTATATTAGAGTCAGGGCTCAAAATTTCCACTTGCCACTAGCCAATGGCGAGTGAAAATTTAGCCCTGGCGAGTAGAAATTCAGCCCTGGTGGGTATGTTATGGCTTCCAGTGGCGAGTAGAAATTCAGCCCTGGTGGGTATGTTTTGGCTTGCAGTGGTGAGTAACTTTTCAGGTCTGACTAGCAGCAAAGGACTTAAAATTATAAGCCCTGTTAGAGTAATTATATCAATCTGAGTAGAAATCATTCTTTGCACACAGAAAGTCCTAACACCTATGGCTCAGAACATATTGTGGTTATAAGTTTTTTCTGTTGTACACCTCCCACCTATCAGTCTTCTACTTAGGCCAGACCTTGCCTGATTATTGGTCCTTGGGCCTCTATAGGAGATTTGTGCTCTGCAAACCTTGCCCGATTATTCAAGCTGTACCCCTGTTGCCTGAAGTTATCTCCCGGTCGCATAGAGTTCTTTCTTTGCCTGTCTGTATTTTGACCTCGGCTAGACTGACCTCATCTCAGTCTGACTATTCTTGTACCTTGCCTTTGGATTCCTATTACCTACCGTGTCCTGAACTTGGCTCTGTAGACTTCACCTCAGTTTGACTCCTACTGCGTCATTCTTGGAGATTCCAGTTCTCCTTTTGTTTTGCTGCAGCTCACTGCACAGCTGACAGCAGCCACTCCTCTAATACCTCCTATACCAGCTTCGGCAACCTTTTCTCCCGGGTCCACTGTCAGCAGATCCATCAGTGGCCTTACTGCCTATTATTAGCATCTTCCAGCACTGCCACTGGCACATTCCTCCAGCTGCCCAGAAGCCTTCAAGTGTTGGTTTCCAGCACCACTGCCTGCAGATTCCTCCAGTTGCCCAGAAGCCTTGGAACAGGGGCTTTCTGCACCACCAGCAGATCCCTGTAGCTGTCCTGTAGCTTAATATTCGCAGTTGCCAATGCCATTGGCAGAGTCCATCAGCTGACCCTGCAGTCAACTATTAGCAGCTCTCGGTGCTTTAGGAAGATACCTTACCTGTCAGCTACCTTCTTTCTGTGACTCCAGCAGCATTGGCATTCTTTACTACACGATGGTCAACACATTTCTTCTGGCAGCCATTCCTCTTAGCAGCCTATCCATTGACTTGTCCTCAGCAGCATTTTGTGCTACTTCCAGTGCAGTAGTCAGATTTTACAGTGGACTGTTGCTTTCTCTTCTCATCATCACCTCTTTTGGCTATTACTTGCTATTACTTACTTCCAGACTCAAACAGCATTCCTTCTAGGCCAGCATTGGTCTCTCTTCCCAGTCTACAAGAGTTTCTATCCTGGTCTAGGCCCAGCTTAACTGAGGTTGGACATCTGGCTTTGTGGCCAGCACTTTTACTCAAAATTTTTGACAATGAACTCTCTTTAATAAAGTCATAATTTAGAGACATTAGTCGATAAATATAATTTTAAAAAATCACAATTTCAAAACACACATTTGGAATTGTACACCTAGTTATTAACATTTCTTTATAAAAGCAATTCTCAAACTTTTTCCTGTGGTATATCTATTAGTTTCACATAAAATATCTGTAACACCCCACCTATGACGTACTTTATCTCATTAAATTCTAGAGACTTGTTAACCACAAGAGGAGAACCATGATGGCTTAGGGAGAATTAGCTACCGCAAACCTGACACCCACATCAGCAAATTTGGCGATGGCAGCCTTCCTTTATAAAAGTGTTATTAGCTTCGCCACAAAAAAAATCACTCTCCTCTTGAGGTGCTAACACATTATTTTGCAATTTCCAGAAGATCTTTCTACCATTCAAGGTAGGGTGACCACACATCCCGGAATGCCCAGGACTGTCCCTTATTGGGGGTTTGTGTCCCACGTCCTGGGTCAACCCCCCCCCCCCGGGACAGCAAAGAGTCTTGGAATGGAGCAACACGCTCCAGTCCAGCCAGCCAATGAAATATATTTGCTATGGTACTCATTGGCTGGCTGAGCCAACCAATGAAGACCATATAGCAAATACATTTCATTGGCTGGCTGGACTGGTGAGTGCGAGAAAGCTTGGATCGAGCAGGTATGCTGGTGCGGCAAGTGAGACCCGCGACTGAGGCTGTGTGTCATCCTCAGAAAGATGGTCAGCGCCGGCGGGAGCCTAAGCCGTAGAACTAGAGTGACCACATGTTCCGGAATGGCAGAATGGAAATGTGGTCACCTTAATTCAAGTGGTTAAACTAGTAAAATTATCAAAATATTTGAATGCTGGTAAGCATAAATCGTTAGGCTAAAATGTATCAGGTAAGTGCTATCATGTAAATGTACTGATCTTCTCTCTACCATTTCTCTTCTGTGGAACCCTGAGGTTCCACAGAACAGGGTCTGAGAACCTCTGCTTTGTCACAGATGCTGTTAAAGTATTTGTAATTCCAATAAATTGTGAACTACTACTAAAAAGTTGGTGCATATGTGCCTGTTGGCCAGTAGCTCCTGACAGCGTTAGTAACCACTGGTTAACCAACAGTGTGAGCATGTGCCTACAAGTGCTAACGATACGATCATGTGACAGTTGCTACCCTAGCACCAGAACTGACAATGAATACCGATGTCTAGCAGAACAGTGATCTGGAAATAGATCCCCAATGTTCCCCACTTGCCTTGACAATGCATCCTGCAGGACAGTTACCCGTCCTACTCAATACAGGTCCATATAGATCTGTATATGGCTTGAAAGCACAACATAGCAGGATGACAAGAAATGCCAACGTTAATCAGGCGTTTGCATTGGAGAGCCACATATTTCTCGGCTGTTTTATACACTTATCCAGTGCCCAGATTAAACAGTTTTCGTCTCAGGTTTCTTTTTTCTTGTTTGCAGCTGTTTTCGGTGGGTGTCACTCATCCAGCCCACATTACTAAATGTAAATAGACAGAAAAAAGACAAAACAGCACAAAAAACTCTTCTAAGCGTAGTATTGTAGTGTAATATAGCATACAAATGTGTCCAACCCCTTCCCACCTAGTTCCAATGACTTGTTAGGGAGGTTTCCCTTGCCTCCCAATGTAATGAGCTATCTACGACGATCCCTATGGTCCCAAACAAGCGAGTGGAGCTAGGTGGGAAGGGAGTGGACACAATTGTATGCTATATTTCACTACAATACCACGCTTAGAAGAGAACACTGTGTTGTCTTTCTTCTATGGGCTGTTTTCTAGCCTGGGAGGTCAGTTGTTTTGACCCCCCAAATAATTGGCAGGAGCCATTTTGGGCTGTACAGGGCCCCCATTGGAGCAGACTTAGTAAAATGTGATAATTGCCCTTTAATGAATGCACCACATATATTCAGCTTAATAAAATGCAAATGAATACTTAATGAACAACATTTGTTTTACATGGGTATCTGTAAAGTTATAAATAATATACATCTGCAGATATCCCCGTAAAATACATGATGTTGCTAAATCAATGTATCCTTTTAATTGCTAATTAGCATGTTGTAATCCTGAATTTACAGATGGATTACATTACCCTTCTTATCTACTGTAAAGTGTATAAAATTATCACTTATCATTTAGTCTTTTTCTTATTTAAAATATTACCAAAAACAGCATTAGATGTCACACTCTGCCATAAATCCAGTTACGGGTTTTGGTAACGGCAACCAATTTAGATTAAAATAGTTAATGAACCCTTTGAGTGAGAGAATGGCATGCAACACCTTGACAAGCATTGCATTGTATACCCCCCCTCTGACATTCAAAGTGTTAAAACACAGATCACAAACACTGGGTGCTGGTGCTCTTACATATTCGCTCTTTAGACTGTTGCATATTGCCTGCATATAATCAATATATTAACCCTTTATTGACATCAACACGTTGCACACAACCTGGTTCTTAAAGGGTTAAAACTGTGATTTTTTTTTTTTTGTATCATATAAGATGGCTATAGCATGCCAAGCTTGCCACTACACAAAGTTACACTATTATAGGCAAGCTCTATCCTTATCTGTATAATTACATAGCAAATTAAAGGGATAGTAATGTTTCACAATAAAAACAGCTCCAATTAATCTTCATAGTATTTGGGGCCATGGAGAGTTTTATTTCAATACTGTTAGAGTTGTAGTTCAAAAGTAATTGAATGATAAAGTATCCTCCTCCCTCCCCTTTTACCTAGTGTAATAAAAACTCAAAGGGTTAAAAGATTTCCATGTGCAGTGAGCAGCGTTTGCGCCCTATGGTAATTGCAGCAACCATCATGTCATCTCTTCACCCTCTGAAAGCCAGAGGCATGCACAACATACTGCAAAGCAATGAGTTGCGTAAACCCTCTGGCATTCAAAAAGTTAAGACATATACGTTCAAAATTATTGGGGACCGTTAGGAATTTGCCATCATAGAAAAATAAGGGGGATGTTAGTAGAGGTGTTACTTCTCCTTTAAAAGATTAACACATTATTGCAGTTATCTCTGTTTTATCCTAGAATACAATACCCCTTTAACACTTTGAACGTCAGAGAGGTACTCAACACACTTTAAAGGGATAGTAATGTTTCATAATAAAAGCAGCTCTAATTAATCATCATAGTATTTGTACTTTGGAGAGTGTTATTTCAATTCTGTCAGAGTTGTAGTTCAAGAGTAATTCAATGACAAAGTATCCCCCTCCCGCCCCTTTTACTGATGTAACACTGCTCAGCCAGATCAGAAGGGAAGTGCCCAGGTAAATTGCAGAGAGGAACAATCTTCAATTAAGATAAGGTAAAAACCTGAAAAACTTGTCAAGGGGGGCAGGGCTTTCATTGTTCTCATAGGAAGAAGATTGTCCCCTTCTGTTATCTGTCTGGTCTATGGACTGCATTCCCCATCTGAGAAGAGATGGCTTACACTAGGTAAAAGGGGCGGGAGGGGAAACTTTGCTTGTGAATATCTCTCAAACCATAAAGGTTTGAGAGATAAGACTTATATCGTTCTTCATGTTTTTTTAATGCCTACAAAATAAAATAAAGATAAAACGAAGTATTACTATCCCTTTAACACAATGGGGGTTATTTACTAAGGTGTAATAAAGAGGTGATAAATTGGAGATGACTTCTCCGTGTATGTCACTTCTCCAATTCCTATGTTATTGTATAGAGTCTCTGCACTTGGGGAGAGCTTAGTGCAATGGCTCCATAGAATAACACAAGGGGGGAGATTCACTAAGCAGTGATAAAGAAGTGATAAAATGGAGATAACGTCTCCAGTGATATCACTTCTCCAGGTCCTATGTAATTCCATGGAGGCTATGCACTAACATTTCTTCAACTTTGGAGATCTTAGTGCATAGGCTCTATAGAATAATACAGGAACTGGAGAAGTGATAAACTGGGGAAGTCATCTCCACTTTATCACCTCTTTATTTTAGTGCATAACCCCCCATGAGTTGGATACCTCCTTGGTACTCAAAAGGTTAATATTTATACCTACGCATTCATAAAACCTGATCTATTGGAGTTGTTTTCTTTCCTTATCACCCTCCATAGATCTGTCATCTCATTTAGAAATAGCTGAGAGGACACCATTGCTCTGTTTGCTATCACTTTTGATTAGCTTGCTAAAAGGTTGTATTTTATTATCTCCTGTGGATAAAAGCCTGGAATATAATGGAATAGGCTCCCAGCTATTCAAATAAACCTATCTTAATTTGTGCAAGGAATAGATTTCTCTGTATTCCAAAAAGTGCATTGCTTGTAGCTTTTAACTAAAAGAACAGAGATGTGATCAGTGTTTCTAAAAATGACCTTTGCGGAGCACTCTTGGGTACCACCGCTGAGTCATCCTGATGTCTTCTCTGACCACAAATGACTTCCTTTATAGTGAAGGTCACCTCCTCATGATAAGTTGCCAGTTGAAAGGTAATATTAAAGGGATAGTAATGTTTCATATTAAAAGCAGCTCTAATTAGTCATCATAGTATTTGGACTTTGGAGAGTGTTATTTCAGTTCTGTCAGAGTTGTAGTTCAAGAGTAATTCAATGACAAAGTATCCCCCTCTCGTCCCTTTTACTGATGTAAGACTGTTCAGCCAGATCAGAAGGGAGGTGCCCAGGAAGATTGCAGAGAGGGACAATCTTCAATTAAGATAAGGGAAAAACCTGAAAAACTTGTCAAGGGGGGCAGGGCTTTCATTGTTCTCATAGGAAGAAGATTGTCCCCTGTTGTTATCTGTCTGGTCTATGGACTGGATTCCACATCTGAGAAGAGATGGCTTACACTAGGTAAAATGGGCGGGAGGGGAAACTTTGCTTATGAATATCTCTCAAACCATAAAGGTTTAAGAGATAAGACTTATATTGTTCTTCATGTATTTTTAATGCCTACAAAATAAAATAAAGGTAAAACAAAGTATTACTATCCCTTTAAAGTGGAACTACCACATCAACTAAAGTCATCCTGCAATATTTAGGCAGGTGGCAACTAGCTTAATAATCATTATTTTACCTCTCAAAAGTGCCCCAGAGTAAAGTTATCCTTAAGCTTCTGATACCGGAAGCCAGGCATCAGTGCAGCCATCTTGTCTGCGCGCCTGTGCTTTTAGTCCCCATCACCCTTCAGAGTCATTGCACTGGCCCGAAAGGTTCAGGAAGAGTTTGGTGGCGCAGGCGAGCAGGCTGCACTCACCTGACCATCAGTTTCAGAAAATGATTGATAATTTTACTTGGGATCACTTTTAAGAGGTAAAATAAGGATTATTAAGCTAGTCGCCACCTGCCTAAGTATTGCGGGAGGGGAAACTTTGCTTGTGAATATCTGTCAAACCATAAAGGTTTGAGAGATAAGACTTATATCGTTCTTCATGTTTTTTTAATGCCTGCAAAATAAAATAAAGATAAAACAAAGTATTACTATCCCTTTAACATACAAACTTAAAGTGGACCCATCAACCTAAGATATGTTTAGAGAGTTAAAGCCTGCCTATCGGTTGTGTTAGCCATCTGCATGTAACATAAATAATTTTTAAGACATTACTTGTGATTGTCACCCTCATACCTGGGAACTTTCAAAATGAGCTGACCCTGAGCTTTTCTGAAACGTTCCCCAGAGCATAGATTTCAGGTGATATATCCTTGCTTGCTATGACCGGGAGGTGATCTTATTGTTCCTCAAGGATCCCTTAACATGCTGTAGAGTTCTCACTACCTGAACATGCAGGAGAGAAGCAGGAAGTCTCCCTCTGTCCTTCTGATAAAAATGCAATGTAGGGGCTAAATAAGCAGTTATTTGCTGCCGATGTGATAGTAGATTAGACTGGATTCTCTCCCCCAGATAATTTGGCCCTTCATCCTGAGACCCTGAGATATGAGCCAAAACCCTGAGTCTCAGGGTCAAATCCTGAGACTTCCCAGGTATGGTCACCATGAATGCTACTGTGCAGGGTTTAGTGCAGGGACTTTATTACCATAAACTGAGCTATGAGTGAAGCTAAGTAGAACCCACACAATGGGGCATCTTCCAATTAACATACTGTGCAGGAAATTATCATAAAATGCCACAATGTGCCACCAAAACATGAAATTTAATCCTTTGAGTGCCGGATGCATTGGATGCTCCTCTGGCTCTCAAAGGGTTAATTTCTCAAAAAAGAGGTATCAGTTAAAAAAAAGCCTAGAACAACATAAAAGCACATTTTTTATTATCTTTAAACAATCTAAATTCATGTGCAGTGCATTGCTTTGTCATGCTTTTCATGGCTGTCTAGTGCTTAAATTCTTAAAGGAGTAGGACACTTTTATTATGAAAAAAATATAAATTGTAAGGCTGTACCATTGGTGACCTATCTTTGTTGTTCTTAGCAGGAAGAAACTTGCTGCGTTAAGCCTGCCGGGTGATAAGCCTGTTGGGAACCACTACTTTAAAGAAACCTTTCACAGAATGTTCTGCCTGAAGCAGATGAATTTCTCGGTGACTAATTCTTGCAGTATAAAAGACATGCTTCTGATATCTTCCTAGTGGCTGTCTTGTAACATCTAACATTAACTGCTTAGCAGATATTTGCTGGGATTTTAATATTAACTCCACTCTATGATCATTTCTGGTTATTGACAGGTTCCAGTCATCAGCATATTTGGCTATTATGTTTTGTAAAGCAATGGAATACACAAATAAAAGCACACACACAAGCACACACACACACACATGCACACAAACAGTAGCACAGAGATACACACACACATAAAGAAACACACACACAGTAGCACACACACATTAGCACAAACACACACACAGTAGCACACACACACACAAACAGTAGCACAGACACACATACAAACACACAGTAGCACAACCCATACGCAAACACACACAAAAGCACACAGACACGCACACAGTAACAGAGACACACACACAAACACACAGTAGCACAGACACACACACACACAGTAGCACAGACACACACACAAACAGTAGCACAGACACACAAAGAAACACACACACAAACACACATATGTAAACACACACAAAAGCACACAAACACACATATGCAAACACACACAAAAGCACACAGACACACACACACAGAAACACACACACAAGCATGCACACACAGACACACACTCACACATACACAAGCACACACACAAACATATGCAACTGTGTACCTACTGAAACACTCACACACGCACACACACACACACACACAAACACACACACACACATGACTGCAGTTTTGGTCTAAGCAGACTTCGTTAACTCCTTAACCCCTTAAGGACCGGGAAAATCTGAGGTGGATTTCACTTAAGGACCAGAGCAATTCTGACCTTTTTGACTATGTCTTTGTTCAACAGTGTTTTCCCTCTAAATCTTTTATTCCACCCCCATAAATTATATACTGTTTTTTAAGCACAAATAGGGCTTTCATTTGATACCCTACGTATATGGATAACCCACCATTTACTTTATTAAAATTTAAAAAAAAAGGTAAAAAAATGTAAAAAAAACCCCACAATTTTTGTTTTTTCTCTTGGTATCAATTGGGCACAAAGGGTTAAATTTTTATGGAGACTGCATGAAAGGTATGAGCGGTCAGTCATACCTACAAAATACGCTGTTTAAAGTGGCCACTGTCCCCCCTGGGTGAAAATCCCCATGTCCCTTTTTCTCACCCTATTTTGACACTTTTTTTTATCCCTGGCATTTGGTGGTGTATGTAAGTGTATTACATAGCTCCACAACAATCAAACTTTCACTTTTGTTTAATTAGATTATTTTTTTTAAATAAAATATTTTTGTAAAAAAAAAAAGTGTGTTGTGTTTTTAAAAAAAAAAAAATATATATTATTGCAGGTCAATTGACCTGCATTTAGCAAGCCTTTGGCACCAGCAGTGAAGGGGTTAATACCCCTAGCTGCTGTATTTTCTTTCACCACTAGGTGTCTCCTGTCTACTTCTGTCTCCCTTACTTTCATAGCAACGGAGACAGAGGCAGACGTGACAGGCAAAGACAGCATGCTTTCTCTGCTGCCTCTGTCTGTCACTATGCCGGTACATGTGATCGCTGCTACGGTGATCACATGAACTGGCAAGGGCAAGAAGGGCTGAGACTGAACGCCCCAGTCTCAGAGCGCTCAGTCTCAGCCTGGCATTAATGATAGCAGCGTGCACAGAGGCACGCTGCTATCATTTTAGCCATGACGATCCTGGTACGTCATTGGTCCTTAACTCAAATCTAGGCATGACGTGCCAGGACCGTCAAGGGTCCTTAAGGGGTTAAGGAACAGCGGTTCCAGGGTGTGTGGTCCTTTAAGGAACACATAGGAAAGTTTGACGTTCCATCCCACGTGACTGATCATGTGTGCCGGCACGCAGAACTGGGGACTGAAAGAGATTGCTTCAGTCTTGGAGCGGTCAATTTGAGTCCCTGCTATTACTCACAGCGGTCCTGCAGGAGGGCTGAGAATAAAAAGTACATGATGTGCCAGGACCATCACCGGTTCTTAAGTGCCGGACAGCCGTGATGCCTTTTAATTCATTTTTTTGTTAATGGAAATTATCAGAATGAATATAATATATCAGAGATAGGAAAATTGTATCTCCAGCTGATGAAGACTGAAAATTTCATCATCCCCAACTAGCCGACAGCAGGTAGTAGTAGTCTCTGAGAGCTGGAGAGCCAAAGGTTTCCTACTGCACTTAAAAATCAAGGTGACCATATGCCTTTTTTAACCCTTTAACCACAATCCATTGTTGTTTTCAGGAATTAATTCTGGGGTCGCCGAGCGGCATAAAGCATTTCGGAGAACCTGGAAATCCATTATGTGCCAGGACCATCACCCGTCCTTACTTGCCAGACTGCCGTGATGGTCCTGTCATGTCTTAAGGGGTTAAAAGAAAAGCAGCGCCTCCTAATAATAACCCCCATTCACGTTGCTATGGCCAAGGCATCCTAATGGCCCCTATGAATTTAGCCCTTGTGCCTTTTGTTCAAGAGATAACCTCGTCAGTCAGTCCGTAATGTCTTTTCCATGGAGGCAGACATGACAGTTGCTTGCAGGACACAAACTCCACCCACAGCACATATTAATCTTAACTCCTTCAGAACCAGAGGGGTATCTGCCTCCATAGACATAACAGTCATGAATGATGGATGTTATCTTTTGGACAAAAGCACAAAAGAAGAATTCATAGGGGTCATTAGGGTTTTCTGGCAATAGGTGGGCTGCAGTGCACACTCCTCTTGTGTTCAAGGGATTAATTGTATTTTGTGTTATCCTAAATTTTACAATTACAAACTGCAAATCCAAATGTATTCGTTTTACAGACATGAATAGTTTTTCAGAATAGCACAAGTACTAAAGAACAATACCAAAAACCATTTCCAACCTGCAGGGGGAGCCCTAATAGTACCGTATAATTGGACATTGTCTTGTAGGAAAGACATCAAGGCTTTAATACTATAATCCTTTTTATTTCTAGAATGTGTAATGTTGAATTGTTACAGACTGTTTTTTGTGTGTGTCACAAAAAACAGATAATAATAAAGAACATGACATTCCAACTACATTTTTTATAATCCTCTTGACATTTTAAGAACAGTTTTAAAGGAACACTAAAACCACACAGTAATAACCCCCCCATACTTATCTTAACCTAGGCAGAAAATCCTAATGACCACTATGAATCAATTCTGCATGCTATATTCTTAACCCTTTAAGCTGTCCAGGGACGTTAATAAAAAAAGCAGCTCCAATTAATCTTCATAGTATTTGGGCCATGGAGAGTGTTATTTTAATACTGTCAGAGTTGTAGTACAAGAGTAATTGAATGATAAAGTATCCCCCTCCTGCCCCTTTTACTGATGTAACACTGCTCACCTCAGAGAGCAGCAAGACTCTCCGGATGGATTGCAGAGAGGGACAATCTTCAGTGATCATAAGGGAAAACCTGAAAATCATATCAAGGGGGGCAGGACTTTCCTTATGGTCACAGTAAGAAGATTGTCCCTTGCTGTGATCTGTCCGGTCAAGAGACCAGATTCCACATCTGAGGTGAGCAGTGTTACACTTGGTAAAAAGGGTGGGAGGGGGATACTTTACCACTCAATTACTCTTACTCTTGTACTACAACTCTGACAGTATTGAAATAACACTCTACATGGCCTAAATACTTTGAAGATTATTCAGAGCTGCTTTTTTTCTGAAACATTATTGTCTCTTTAAGGACCGCTTTGATCCTTGCCTGCACACAGGTACACGTGACCTCGAGTGGGGGGTCTGAGAGAGTCCATTACAGTCTTGGAGTGGTAATTTCAGACCCAGTTTTTACTTACAGCTCTCCCACAAGTCCATAAGGGTATAGAAACCAGTGATGGTCCTGGAGCTTTACCGGTCCTTAAGGGGTTAAATTAGTAATGCATATCAAGATTTCCCTGGAGTGGACATGCAGTGTACATGGAGTAGAAACATGTTAAGGGTAGGGTGGATCTGGAAGTAGGTGGTTGGCACTATGGGTAGGAGGAGCAGAGTTCTGACAGTGGCTGCAACAGGAATTAGCCTGCCATTCGTATGGGAATACATAATGAGCAGCATCACACCTTGCCTCCCTGTAAGTCGACATTTGGATGGATTTGTCACACCATGGCTGAAGCCCTTTGGAAGATATACAAATGGATTAAAGGGATAGTATTGTTTCTTTTACCAAAATTAAATATTGTAGATATTCGAAAAATAAATAAAACTATGGCAGTCCAATCTTTCAAACCTATATAGTTTAAGAGATATGTGCAGCAAAACTTCCCCCTCCCTCCCCTTTCACTGACGTCCACGCTGTAGCAGGAGAAGGAGATTCCGGTCCCCGGGCCGTCCTGCGGCTCTTCAGTGGAGCCGAAATAACGATATCTAGAAAGAAATACTTCATTGGAATGGTCTACAAATCGTGGCTGGTTTGCAAGACTCTCACTTTAACAACATTCCATCAGTTCCCACTGCAAAGAAATGCTTTATTCATACATTATTCCAGCTTATATGCATATATATATATGCATATTTTAAGTGCAGTACTTCCATGGCCTGAAATTTTATGGTGGAGCTGTTGCTACATCAATCTATGGACCACTATGGTCAGCTGACAATAAACCTCCACAAGATGCTGTTGCAACAACACCGCTATAACATTTCAGGTCATGGAAGTACTGTACCCAAGAAATGCAAGTTCAAGCTGCAATAATGTTTGAATAAAGCATCTCTCAGTAGTGGGAGCATCATTGTTTTACTCAGTGGGATAAACTCTGCAATATATATTTTTTCAACAATATACCTTTAAAAAAATAATAATAATTAATTTTACTTTGCTTTATGTATTTGAATGCCAGAGGGTTGTGCAATGCATTGCAAAGGGAACCTTTGTTAAAATAAGTGTGTCAATATAAGCCAATGGTCAGTTTTTGTAGGACCAAGGGTCTCAGCGATATATTAGTACACAGTGAGTACAAGAGCCTGATGAGAACATGGGCAAATATGCTGTATTTCCTGGTTATACACATCAGCTGCTAATAGAGGTCTGTGCCAAAGAAGTCACAGACCTCAGCTTGTTGTGGGCGTCAGGCGGGGGGGGGGTCGCAGGGGGGAGGACGGGCCCCTGGAGTGACGGGCCTGGTCACAGTTGCTACCCCTGCTACCCCTATTGTTAAGCCACTGTTTTAATGCTATTGTAATGGATGTCTTGACAAAGTGCTGGTGAGGCATGAAACAGCTGGCTTTTTTCTGTTTTGTGGGAGCGCCAACTACCCCTGTAAGCTCCTTGTTGTGATTGCAAAGAAACCTAATAAAAGGTGAGTTTTATAACTCTTCTTCTTTATTATTATTTATACCATGCATGTCTATGTGGCGTGTTAGTGCTCCGAGTGACTGTATTCCATAAAAAGGTGGACTCTCTTGTGCCTTTTCTCTTGGAAGTGGCGTTATTAAACCCTTAGGGTCCGACGATCCCGCGGTGTCTGGTCCTTTAAGGACCAGATAGACGCGTTCGATGTGCCGTCCCACGTGACTCATCACGTGGGGCGGCACATCGAAAGGAGGATTGAAAGAGATCACTCCGGTCTTGGAGCGATCAATTTCAGTCCCCGGTATTATTCACCACGCTCCTGCAGGAGCGCGGTGAGTAAAAGTACGTGATGTACCAGGACCTTCACTGGTCCTTAAGTGCCGGACCAGCGTGACGGTCCGCGTACGTCACAGGATGCGAAGGGGTTAATTGCAGTCTATCTCACGTACCATTATTGTTGCACCAGCACCCACATCCCTTTATGAATGTGTGAGTTTTTGTAGCCGGTCACTTTGTTGTTTGGATCCATGTCTTTGCCTATAGTATGTAAGCGAAAAAAGTTTCTAAGAAATTAAAACAGCAGTGAGTCATTTTCTAAGAAATGTATTTGTGTTGATGATGGAAAGTATTAATATGATTTACTAGTGAACTTTGCTACTTAGCTTACACAATCTGGGATAAGATATGCACTATATTTTCTATTTTAGTTAGAATTTAACTCCTTAAGGACCAGTGGTCCTGGGGTGTGTGGTCCTTTAAGGACCAGATAGGAAACTTTAACGTGCCGTCCCACGTGACTGATCATGTGGGGAGGCATACCAAACAGGGGACTGAAAGAGATCACTCCGGTCTTGGAGCGATCAATTTCAGTGCCCGGTATTACTCACTGCGCTCCTACAGGAGCTCGGTGAGTAAAAATATGTGACGTACCAGGACCGTCACTGGTCCTTAAGTGCCGGACCAGCGTGACGGTCCTGGTACGTCACAAATTTTTACTGTGAGGTCAAAAATTGTTGTAGCCTGCTGGCACTATTGCTTCTGCTGTTAACACTTTGAGTGTCAGAGGGGTACGCAACGCATTGCTTTGCAAAGCGTTGCGTACCCTTCTGGCACTCAAAGGGCTAAAGGGATAGTAATACAATGTTGTACACTTTATCCCCTCGAGTAAAATCAGCGCACTGCTGAGAGGTGTTTTATTCAAAAGTAATTACAGCTCAAACTTGAATTTTTGTAGGTGCTGAATCACAGTGGCCTGAAACTGTACAGTGGCACTGTTGCTGCACATCTTATGAACAAAATCTCCATAGGATGGGATAGCAACAGAGCTACAATTTCAGGCCATTGTGATAGTGCACCTAAAAATTCAAGTTTCAGCTGTAATAACTTTTGAATAAAACACCTTTCAGAGGTGGGAGTACTCTTGTTTCACTCGGGGGGATAAACCCTACGTATTAAATATTACTATCCCTTTAAGGGAGAGATCATGCTACATACACAGTCTTCCTTTAGGCAGCAATATCAACAATGGCCACAAATTCTTGAACTCAAACTTAAAAAAAAAATGCAAGTTTGTGCTGTAATTACTTTTGAATAAAGCATCTCCCAGAATTTTAAATATATTTGTTTTCTCTTTACCTATGTGCTGGGCTAAGCTAGGCTATCTCTTTGGTTGTTAGAGGTATTTTGTGTGGACTGCTCATCAGTGGAGGAATGTGTGTACTAAAGCAGAGATAGGAAAAACCTGAGGCCCTCCATCTGTTCAGGGCTGGCTGGCCAGGGATCATGGGAACGCTAATCCTTAACAGCTGGAGGACCTCATAGTGCCCACCAATGTACTAGAGCATAGGATTGCTTTAGTGCATTACCACAATTAGGGTGACCACATTTCAATTCTGCCATTCATGGACACTGCAAAGAGAAGAACGCACCACAGGGTTCTAAACACTAGAGGGAGCACTGCCCATTGACTGCTGTGTCAGAAAGTGATGCCTGTGGAGGGCTGCAAGAAAATGTACATCAAGCTCAAAGCCTTAGACTAGTATTACACTACAATACAAAATGCACTGCAGCTCCTGTTTGATGTCAGGATCAAGGTTCAGTTCTCTCTAGTGTTTAGAGCTTTGTCTAGAAGCCATTTTGTTGTAGTCCAGCAGAGACATCACTTCCTGTCACAGTAGGCAATAGGAGGTTCACCTTCTAGTGTATAGAACTCTGTATGCTGGAGTCTTCATTCTGGGACTTTGTATTGTCCTAGAAGGGGGCTGCCTGAGACATGGGACATACATTTAAAATCTGGGACTGTCCCAGGCAATCCGGGACACATGGTCACCCTAACCACAATCATTACATAGAAACATAGAAACATAGAAGATTGACGGCAGAAAAAGACCACCTGGTCCATCTAGTCTGCCCTTTAGTATTCCTTTATTGTTATCTTAGGATAGATACATGTTTATCCCAGGCATGTTTAAACTGTGTTACTGTGGATTTATCAACCACCTCTGCTGGAAGTTTGTTCCAAGTTTCTACTACTCTTTCAGTGAAATAATATTTTCTAATGTTTTTCTTGATTTTTCCTCCAACTAGCCTCAGATTGTGCCCCCTTGTTCTTGTATTCAGATTCTTATTAATCACACTTCCCTCGTGAACCTTGTTCAGTCCTTTAACATACTTAAAGGTTTCAATCATGTCCCCCCTTTCTCTTCTTTCCTCCAGACTATACATATTTAGATCTCTGAGTCGTTCTTGATAAGTTCTATGCTTTAGACCTTCCACCATTTTTGTAGCTCTTCTTTGAACCCGCTCAATTTTAGTTATATCCTTTTGCAGATGAGGCCTCCAGAACTGTACACAGTATTCCAGATGTGGTCTCACTAGAGCTCTATACAGAGGGATCACAATCTCCCTCTTCCTGCTTGTTATACCTCTAGCTATGCAGCCAAGCATACGATTTGCTTTCCCCACCGCCTGGTTGCATTGGTTACTCATCTTGAGGCTGTCAGAGATGACCACCCCCAAATCCTTCTCTTCTGAAGTCTTTGCTACCACAGAACTGCCAATACGATAGTCAGATTGAGGGTTTCTTGTCCCCAAGTGCATTATTTTACATTTGGAAACATTGAACTGAAGTTTCCATTGTTTTGACCATTACTTTAATGTGAACAAATTCCAGTTGACTCCACTATATTGTTACACTAATTTGCTCCCTAATAAGTCACATACAACAAGGAGCAAAGAGGCGGTATCCCCCGAAAGGCCCATATACTTTTCCTTTGGGGTGATATGATTACCATTTACATATATATTCATGGTCAATACAAAGAACTCTCTAAGGAACTATTTACTCAAAGAGCCAATCAAAAGAAACAAGAGGTCATCTGTTAAGAATAGAAGATAGATGCTTCAGATTAAAATAGAGACAGGGTTTTTTTACAGTAAGGACAGTAAAATTATTTAATTCTTTACTTCAGGATGCTGAGCTTGCAGATACTCTAGTTGATTTCAAAAAGGTAATGGGTATTTCTCTAGCTCAGAACAATATTGAGAATCAGAACAGTTTGTTTCAAAGCAGACAGAGTGCTGGTTCAGGAAACATCTGACAGCCACTTAGGACGAGATGTTCAGAAAGTGGTGTAACTGAAATTGTCTGTAATCAGAATAAAAAAAGTTCTTACGCCACGGTCTGCCAGTTCTCAGACATGTTTCCGTCATTTTTTGCATCCCATTCCCCTATCTCCATCAAAGGTAAAACGCTGTCTTAAAATTGGGTGTGGTTTAATCTACCGTCATATTGTAAGGTATTTTCAGAAAAAAATATTTGTTTCAACGTCACTTTTTTGTCTGATTAACGTAATTTTTTCACAACAAAATAAAAATGGTCTACACTTGGAGAAGACAAATTAAAGTACTGTTAGCAGGAGGGATAAGCAACTTGTCGTTTCAAAGACAAAAAAAAATATTTTTTGTTGAAAATTTTCATTTCAAACATTTCTAACATCAGAATTTTTTAAAGGAAACGTTCATCTAGATTTTCTTACCGTCATTTTTAATTCTTTAGACGCATTTTCAAATGTGGTGGATTTACTTGTGAAAATATTGTCCTTCTTTTACCACCAACTCATGATCTGACAATTTTTTCATTATGATGATTTTTTGAACATCTCACCCTAAGAGTCAGGAAGGATTTATTTTTTACCAAATCAGGGCTTAATTGGGTCATCGATGGGCAGGTTCGGATTTCCCATTAGAGTAAGCAGCTGTCTAAACCTCCAAATTATGAGGGGCGGTGCCTCAGCTGTGCTGGCCACACCCACATTCTGAATTATGGGAGAGCAGAATGATTACAATGTCCCTGCATCAGTTTTATACCTTTTTGCATGGAAGTTAACCCTCTGAGTGCCAGAGAGGGTACACAACGCATTGTAAAGCAATGTGTTACGTACCCCTCTTGCACTCAGATGGTTAAAGACAGCTTTAATGCATTAAGGTGCAATGTGATGGAGATCTATCTAGCAACCAATTGGTAAAGTTTTTTTTGTATTTGCTTATTTTAGGCCAAGGGTATTTTCTGTGTTAGGAAACAGTGAATTGGACTGGTGGCAGGGTTATCTGAGTGGGGGTGTGGCCATGGGTGGAGCTAAGACCTCCTAGAGTCCCTTGCCTAGGGGGGTGGGGCCTGCAATGTAAATCTTGCCCTGGCAGTGTTTATTTGTTTGTTTGTCTGTTTTTCTTCTTTGCCTTCCACTGGCTCATGATATGACATGGACACAATTCTTTTTTTATCCTCATCAGCTATGTTACTATGTTACTATTACTGCCCTTAGCAAAAAACAATCTTAAAGGGAGAACGTTAGAAATAAGAAGTTTAGTAAATTGGCATTAGGCAGGTATTGGACAGGGAAATCAATTCAATCAATCTTCTGGTTTAGATCAGAATCGTAGTCATATGTCTACTCCGGCATGTTGGTGGCCGCTCAGGAATCCAAGGTTTGTACAAATTAACCATATGAGTGCTAGAGGCTTGGGACACTTTTAGTATCTTGAAGTGCAGAAACATTCTCAGAATTTTGCTATAATTTGGTTAACCCCTTAAAGACCAGGGGTCAGTGGCCTTAGTGGACCACGGTACTTTTTTTTTTTTGGTTGGTTGGTTAATGCACCAGCTGTAGACTCTGTTCAAACCTCAGAATGGCAAGTTCTACACCTGACAAGATCAACTCAGCCTTTCATCCTTCAGAGGCAGATAAAATGTGTACCTAGGATAGCCTTTGACCTCTTCTACCAGCTTGGTCCAAAATGGGATGTGTTAGTACAAAGACTGTGAAAATGGCCGCTGATATTATCATTGAGAAGTACTACACCCAGGTTAGCAATGACTTCCAAACCAACAGGCTTGTGTGTGAGGAGATTGTCATCATCCCCAGCAAAAAAGGTGCGTAACAAGATAGCCGGGTATGTCACACATCTGATGAAGCGCACCCAGAGAGGGCCAGTCAGAGACATCTCCATCAAACTACACCAGGAGGGGAGAGAGGAGGGATAACCATGTGTCACTGTTACCCAGAGAAGTTCAGGAGTCAGTACGGTTTAGTTAATGCAGTTTATTAAAAAATGACATACAGCGAGTATATACAATATATACAATAATAATAAGCACTGGTAATAGTCAGCAAGCCTGCTATCAGAAATAATAAGTTGCAAAGCTAAACCACTGTGCTGGAGACTAGGCCTTAGCCACTGGAAGTCTCGGCTGGAACCAGGAACAGGAACTGGAACAGGAACCCAGGATCTTGATCAGAAGAGGAATAGGGTCTACCTCAGCCAGTCAGATAGGCGAGTCTACCAGAGCCCCAGGACCGCACTATATTGGGTGTCTGATCACCAAGGGAAAAGATGAAAGAATAGTCAGACAGAGTCACCAATCAGCACCAGAGGGGGTAGTCAGACAAGCCAGGTCATACACAGATCAGGTAGTCATCCAGAGCCACAAGTCTGCACCAAATTGGATGTCCACTATTAAGGGTTAGGCAAAAGAATAGTCAGACAAAGCCACAGGTCAGCACCAGAATGGATGGAAGATTAGCCAGGTCATACACGGAGCCCAATGCAACAGATCTGCTTTGAACAACAACGCAAGGGCATCTGAGTCAGGCCTCAGTCAGCCCTTTAAACCCCTTCACAGGAAGTAGGAGGTGCAGTTCAGAGGGAGGAAGTAGGAAGTTGGTAGGCGGAGACTACAGTAAGCAAACAGATAAAACAGAGGCCTGCAGCATGCTAGAAGCCTCACGCCTGAAAGTGATGCTGAAGTCAAGGTAAGCTGTAACACTATGTCCCTGTGGTGCCTGCCCTGTCTCAGAATGTCATCAAGGTGATCCAGACATGCTGAAGCTTCTGGACATTCATGGTCTGTCCAATCTGCAAGTCACCCAACCTACTGTAGGCATGGACTTCAAAACTCCACGGGGTGCTGCTTAAATAGTTATAATGTGCCATTTCCAATAAACTTGAATACCCTCTCCCTCCCCCAAAAAAATGAGTACCTAGAACATGTTTGAAAACAAGAGACAATCTCAGTGTGTACTGGTAAAATACTTTCACTAAAAACAAATATATGGAGATAGAGCTGACTGATGTTTCAATGTTTCCTACTTAGATAAGTTATGTTAAACACCCACATAGTCTTATATCATATCATTCTGCTTTAAAGGGATAGTAATGTTTCACATTAAAAGCATCTCCAATTAATCTTCATAGTATTTGGGCTGCTGAGAGTGTTATTTCAATACTGTCAGAGCTGTAGTTCAAGAGTAATTGAATGATAAAGTATCCCCCTCCCGCCCCTTTTACTGATGTAACACTGTTCACCTCAGGGCAGCAAGACTGTCCGGATGGATCACAGAGAGGGACAATCTTCAGTGAACATAAGGAAAAACCTGAAAAACTTGCCAATGGGGGAAATGTTTTCCTTATGTTCACAGTAAGAAGATTGTCCCTTGCTGTGATATGTCAAGAGACCAGAGTCCACATCTGAGGGGAGGTGTCTTACACTAGGTAAATTGGTAATTGGAGATGCTTTTTTTGTGACACATTACTATCACTTTAACATGAGACAGGAAACAAGAACTTTCAGCATTAAAGTGTGATTAAAGAACTGTTGTCCTAACATTATTATGTTAGCAATATCTACAAAGAAATGCAACACTGAAAAACTTGTGCAGTAAATTGAAAATAAAACATAATATAAAAAGTCTTGTACTTTCCATGATAATATCCCACATTTATCATACTGAGCGCCTTGTAAACTATGTGTCAATAATTTATTGTGCTTACTTTTCCAGCAATGAATGATTATTTTAATATAAAAATTTTAATGGACTTTGTGTTCTTGAAAACAGTGAGATTAATGTAGCAGGAGAAAAGTGCTGCAGTTCTGGAGCAAACCAGCTGCACATTGGGAACATATTACCCAAATTCCTGTTGCTTTAACCATTTGACTGCTAGAGGGGTACGCAATGCATTGCTCTGCAATGCGTTGCGTACCCCCATCTGGCACTCAAAGGGTTAAAGGGAAATCACTATCTCTTCAAGGAGGGATATGATTAAAGGGATATTTAAATGATAGAAATGTTTCACAATAAAAGCAGTTCCAATTAATCTTCATAGTATTTGGGCCATAGAGAGTGTTATTTCAATTCTGTCAGAGTTGTAGTTCAAGAGTAGTTGAATGATAAAGTCTCCCCCTCCCGTCCCTTTTACTGATGTAACACTGCTCACCTCAGAGCAGCAAGACTGTCTAGATGGATCGCAGATAGGGACAATCTTCAGTGATTGGAAATTGGCTGAAAGATAGAATGCAAAGAGTGGTAGTAAATGGCAAGTTCTCCAGTTGGATAAACGTGATAAGTGGAGTGCCTCAGGGATCTGTCCTGGGTCCTCTTCTTTTTAATTAGTTTATTAATGACCTCCCAGAGGGCATAGGAAGCCATGTATCAGTGTTTGCCGATGACACAAAATTAAGTAAGGTAATAAAGTCTGAACTGGATGTGTCTTCATTACAAGAGGACTTGGACAAATTGAGTAACTGGGCAGGCAAATGGCAAATTAGATTCAATATAGACAAGTGTAAAGTTATGCATTTTGGGTATAATAATAAAAATGCAACATATAGTTTAAATGGTGTTTCTCTGGGGAAATCTACTAATGAAAAGGATTTAGGAGTAATGGTAGACAATAGACTTTGCAGTAGCATGCAGTGCCAGCTGGCAGCTGCAAAGGCCAATAAGATATTGGCATGTATTAAAAGGGGTATTGACTCAAGGGAGGAAGATATAATTATGCCTCTTTACAGGTCCATGGTAAGACCCCACCTAGAATATGCTGTTCAATTCTGGGCGCCCTTTCTGAAGAAGGACATTATGGAACTAGAGAGAGTGCAGAGGAGGGCTACAAAACTAGTAAGGGGAATGGAAAGTTGTAGTTATGAAGAGAGGCTAGAAAAGTTAAACTTGTACACACTAGAGAAACGGCGTCTTAGAGGGGATATGATAACACTATATAAATATGTTCAAGGCCCATGTAAAGGGCTTTCAAAAGACCTGTTCATTAACAGAACAGTACACAGGACAAGGGGCCACCCGCTTAGACTTGAGGAAAGGAGATTTAGTCTACAACAGCGGAAGGGTTTCTTTACAGTAAGGACAATAAAGGTGTGGAATGCACTTCCGGAGGAGGTGGTGCTATCAAATACATTAGATGCTTTTAAAAGAGGCCTGGATACTTATTTAAAAGAGCATAATATAGAGGGCTATGCACGTCAGTATTGGGATTAATATTTAGTTAGGGCTTGTTGATCCAGGGAGAAATCTGATTGCCATTTGGAGTCAGATGCCTTCTTTTGGGTCAGCGATGGTAAACAGGAATAGGAAAAGGGTTGAACTGGATGGACGCAAGTCTTTTTTCAACCTAAATTACTATGTAACTATGTAACTATGATTATAAGGACAAACCTGAAAAACCTGTCAAGGGGGGCAGGATTTTCCTTATGATCACAGTAAGAAGATTGTCCCTTGCTGTGAGCTATCTGGTATTAAGACCAGATTCCACATCTGAGGGGAGGTAGCTTACACTAGGTAAAAGGGGCGGAAGGAGGATACTTCAATTACTCTTGAACTACAACTCTGACAGTAGTGAAATAACACTCTCCATGGAACAGATACTATGAAGATTAATTGGTGCTGCTGTTTATGTGAAACATTACTATGCCTGTAAAGAAATAGGAATCTGGGGAATTAGTTCCCAAATTCTAGTATTCAAAGGGTTAGAATCCCAATATAGATCAATGGGATGCTTTTTGTGTCACATATGAAACAGAATTACACAACTTCCTAGGGCACGAGGTTCAAAAAGTCGTCACAATGAAAAAAATTGTCGGATGGTGAGTTGGTGATGAAAGAAGGACAATATTTCCAGTGGTAAATCCATCATGTTTGAAAACGTGTTGTACAGAATTAATAGTGATGGTAAGCGGGACTGGATTTACATCCCAGCACCTCTAGGTGCCTTTAGCTCCACCCACGACCACAACAAAATGGCTTTATTCTGCTTGGTTGGTAGAGAAATCTCTAAAGAATTGTGAAGAAATGCAATGGAGATCTCTCTAGCATCCATAGGGTTAAGTAATAACTTGTAAAGGGGTATAAATGGGAGGAGGGACAGTGAGATTGCTCTGGCCACTCCCACAATTCAGAATATGGGCTTGGCCAGCACAGATGAGGCACCACCCCTCAACATTTGGAGCTCTAGGCAGCTGCCTATTGTGCCTACTGGGAAATCTCATCCAGATGGTAAAAAGATCTAGATAAATAATGCCCTGAACCCCTTAAAGGGATAGTAATACTTCGTTTTAACTTTATTTTATTTTGTAGGCATTAAAAAAACATGAAGAATGATATAAGTCTTATCTCTCAAACCTTTATGGTTTAAGAGATATTCACAAGCAAAGTATCCCCCTCCCGCCCCTTTTACTGATGTAACACTGCTCAGCCAGGGCAAAAGGGAGATGCCCAGGTAGACTGCAGAGAGGGACAATCTTCAATTAAGATAACAGAAAAACCTGAAAAGCTTGTCAAGGGGGGCAGGGCTTTCATTGTTCTCATAGGAAGAAGATTGTCCCCTTCTGTTATCTGTCTGGTCTATGGACTGCATTCCACATCTGAGAAGAGATGGCTTACACTAGGTAAAAGGGGCGGGAGGGGAAACTTTGCTTGTGAATATCTCTTAAACCATAAAGGTTTGAGAGATAAGACTTATATCATTCTTCATGTTTTTTTAATGCCTACAAAATAAAATAAAGTTAAAACGAAGTATTACTATCCCTTTAAGGACCATTGACGTACCCGGACCGTCATGCTGGTCCGACACATAAGGACCAGTGACGGTCCTGGTACGTCACATAATACCGGGGACTGAAGTTGATCGCTCCAAGACCGGAGCGATCTCTTTCAGTCCCTCGTTCGGCGTTCCCAGCACATGTGATCAGTCATGTGGGGCGGCACGCCGAACTTCCCTATCTGGTCCTTAAAGGACCACACACTCCAGGACCGCTGGTCCTTAAGGGGTTAAAAATGCTGACGTTAGAAATCTCTTTAAATTTTATCTTTGAAGCAAAATCTTTCAGTGAAAAAGAAGACTTTTTTTGTCTTTAAAATGACAAATTTTTAAACAATGAAAGATTTCTTTTTTACCAGTTAACTCCACACTACTGCTTCTCACTACTGTTAATAATAATACTTTCATTATGATCCTTGGCTTTGGAGGTCTCTACCCCTAGTACTTCCCCTCCCTCCCCTCATCCTATGCCTCCTTCTCTCTATAGCTTCTTCTTCTTGGCTCCCCTTTTTTCTCCTTTTCTATCTCTCTCTTTGCTCTGGTTTTTCATCATTGCCTCCGGTGTCTCCCTCTTTATAATATTTTCTTAAAGGGATAGTAATACTTGAAAATAATTTTATTTTATATTGTAGCCCTTAAAACAACATTAAAAATGATATAAATCTCATCTCCCAAACCTTTATGGTTTGGGAGATATTAGCAAGTAAAATAATGTAAAGTTCCCTTTTAGTGGCTGTTTTAGCCAAGTCTGCCATCTAGTGGACAGATTTGGAATCAGGTCCACAGATCAGCCGGCAGCTCTTTAGCAGTTCCGAGATCACGATCTTTAAAAATAACTACTTAATTGGAACTGTCTACAAAGTGCGCCTGGCTTGCAAGCACACTTTGTAGACCATTCCAATAAAGAAATTCTTTTTAAAGATCGTGATCTCTGCACTTCTGGAGAGGCACTGCCGGTCTGCGGACCGGATTCCAAATCTAACAGCTAGAGCAGTGACGTCACTCCAGGGGAAACTTTACTTGCTAATATCTCCCAAACCATAAAGGTTTGGGAGATAAGACTTATATCATGTTTAATGTTTTTTAAGGGCTTCAATATAAAATAAAATTATTTTCAAGTATTACTATCCCTTTAATTGTTTGTCGCAATGAAGGTTGTGGGATTTGTTTCTTTTTTATTTTTCCTAGATTTTCTGCACTGCAGACCTCCTTTTGGTCTGTGAGTCATATGGATTAGGGTTTTCTAGTTCTGTACTTTTAAAGTGATAGTAATACTTTATTATTACTATCCCCCATATTGTACATGTTTGCAAAATAATTTAATAGCCTCCAGGTTCATCTCTCAAACCTTTATGGTTTGAGAGATAACCGAAGGCAAAGTTCCCCCTCCCTCCCCCTTCCCTGAAGTCAGAGTTGTGCTGACTGCAGGGATATCCGGTCTGACTTTCATCGGGCGGCTATGCAGCAGAGACACGATCACGTTAGTGACAAAGAATTATTTCACTGAAACGGTCTTCTACATGTGCTTGCAAACCAAGCACAAACCAGGTACGCACAGAAGACCGTTTCAGTGAAATAATTCTTTTTCACTAATGGGATCTCGGCTCAACTGCAGAGCCGCAAGCCTGTTGTACGCAGGGCCGGATTTACATCTCAGGAGCCAGTAGGCACAGAAATCTGAAGCTCCCCCCCCCATTGGCCATCTCCACTGGACACCTCCACAATGCTCCAAATCTCCACATTACCCCCCATATCTACATTGCCCTCACATTGCCCCCATCAGCTCCAACTTGCCTCCATCAGCTCCAACTTGCACTCACATTGCCCCATCAGCTCCATCTTGCCCTCACATTGCCCCCATCAGCTCCAACTTGCCCCATCAGCTCCAACGTGCCCTCACATTACCCCCATCAGCTCCAACTTGCCCTCACATTGCCCCCATCAGCTCCAGCTTGCCCTCACATTACCCCCATCATCTCCAACTTGCACCATCAGCTCTACATTGCCCCATTTCCTACCTCCCTGGCGGTCCAGCGGCAGGAAAAGTCTGTGCCTGCTTCTGCACAGAACTGTAGCTCCCGTTGCTCCCGCGCGGTCTTCTCTTTAGGAATACAGAGTGCTGGGAGATGATGTCATCTCTCAGCGCTCTGCATTACTAAAGAGCCACCGAGGGAGCAACAGCAGGATCTCACCGAGCGGCAGGCAGGCAGGTAGTGGGTAGGGTGAATACATTCCAATGACAGGCGCCCCTCTGTGGGGTGCATCTGTAGGCAGATGCCTACTCTGTCTTATGGCAAATCCGGCCCTGGTCGTACGACAGACATCCTCTGCAGTCAGTACAACGCTGTCTTCAGGGAAGGGGGAGGGAGGGGGAAACTTTGCCTTCAGTTATTTCTCAAACCATAAAGGTTTTAGAGATTAACCTGGGGGCTATTAAATTATTTTACAAATATCTACAATATGGGGGATAGTAATAATAAAGCATTACTATCCCTTTAAATGAATATTGTACTTGTTCTCTCCCTAGGATGTTATGCATATGCTGGAATGTTTGCAACCTTATATATTTGCTTGGATTTCCAGCATTCGGGCTGCGTATATACATGTTCTGTTTTGGTTACTGGATATGTTTCTTGGCTTTTTCAATAAAGTATTTTGAAACTAAAAAAAAAAAAAAAACTTTCGGTTTTCTTCTCCAAGTTTACAACACAAGAAAAGTGAGGAATAAAAAGAATATTTTTTAATCTGAAAAATGCCTTCCAATATGACGGCAAAACCACAGCCATTTTAAAAATACTTTTTCCTTTGATAGAGAATTGGATATAAAAATGACAGTGATATATCTGAGATTTGACAGATCATGGAGTAATAACTTTTTAATTACAAGCAATTAATTTCAGGTACCACAACTTTTTGAACATCTCTTAATATAACTGATTTAGTATTAAAATATTGAAAAGTGAATAAAGTATTTTTTTTTGTACTGCATGATATCTAATATTTATTAGGAGACATTAAATGGATAGTAATGTTTCATAATAAAAGCAGCTCTAATTAATCATCATAGTATTTGGACTTTGGAGAGTGTTATTTCAATTCTGTCAGAGTTGTAATTCAAGAGTAATTCAATGACAAAGTATCCCCCTCCCACCCCTTTTACTGATGTAACACTGCTCAGCCAGAGCAGAAGGGAGGTGCCCAGGTAGACTGCAGAGAGGGACAATCTTCAATTAAGATAAGGGAAAAAGCTGAAAAACTTGTCAAGGGGGGCAGGGCTTTCATTGTTCTCATAGGAAAAAGATTGTCCCCTGCTGTTATCTGTCTGGTCTATGGACTGGACTCCACATCTGAGAAGAGATGGCTTACACTAGGTAAAAGGGGCGGGAGGGGAAACTTTTCTTGTGACTATGTCTCAAACCTTTACCATAAAGGTTTGAGAGATAAGACTTATATCATTCTTTGTGTTTTTTTAATGCCTACAAAATAAAATAAAGATAAAATGAAGTATTACTATCCCTTTAAATGATCCTTAAAGGGTTAGTAATGTTTCACAATAAAAGCAGCTCCAATTAACCTTCATAGTATTTGGGCCATGGAGATTGTTATTTCAATACTGTCAGAGTTGTAGTACAAGAGTAATTGAATGATAAAGTAACCGCCTCCCACCCTTTTTACTGATATAACACTGCTCACCTCAGAGCAGCAAGGTGGTGTCCAGGTGGATTGCAGAGAGGGACAATATTCAATTAGCATAAGGAAAAAACCTGAAAAAAACTTTCAAGGGGCAACATAAGGAAAACTTATGATCACAGTAAGAAGATTGTCCCTTGCTGTGATCTGTCTGGTCAAGTGACTAGATTCCATATCTGAGCTGAGCAGTGTTACATCAGTAAAAGGGGCGGGAGGGGGATACTTTATCATTCAATTACTCTTATACTACAACTCTGACAGTATTGAAATAACACTCTCTATGGCTCAAATACTATGAAGATTAATTGGAGATGCTGTTTTTGTGAAACCCCAATATTTATTTATATTTGTATCAAATACATTGGGTAAGCTGCACTTGTACATACATGAAAGTTCCGCTTTAAGTTGGGTAACAATATCTATACACCAGGACATGCTTGAAATCTAGACACAATCTCAATGACTCCTTCCCGGTAAAACACTATGAAATTATTATTATTACTGCCCATTATACTAGTAAAGAAATGTGCAGAGTGTCAGATAGATATGCAATGGATGAAACATAGCAAGCGATATCTCTAAGAGACCTTTACAATCCTCATTCATTCTGTTTTGCTCCCTGAACGGTCATGCGTTCTATCCCCAGGGCCTCAGATAATTCTCCAGTGTTCTGTATAGATGACGATAGAACCTCCAAGCGTAACATGTATTATTCATCTGCACATACCACACAGAAAAAGGACAAGTAAAAATGGGGAAAACAGAGGAATGTTAAAAAACACAACACAGAAATGACTCAGTGGACTTTATTACAAAGACAATATTGGAACTTGGTTTATATCTAAAACATGCTAGACAAAATAATTTGCTTTAGTTTTTACAAAATATATTCCAGGTCTGGTCAGAAATATACATCATTCCATCTTCTTGCTATAAAGGGCATTGTTCTGAAATACAAGATGCAAATGTCTCCTTGACAAGAGACGAATGCACTTTGTGAAGCACTTCCAAGGATTCTCTAAGGACTGAACTTACCGTGTCAGAGATTTTTACACGTAATAGCTCAGATGAACAGTACAGATGATTTCAATGAATTCTGCCTAAAAGGAGAAGTATAATATATATATATATATATATATATATATATATATATATATATATAACATAGAAACATAGAATTTGATGGCAGATAAGAACCATTCAGCCCATCTAGTCTGCCCATTTTCCTACAGTAAAAACCTCAAACCTTATTTGGTCCTTGGTCTTTTCTTAAGTTAAGGACAGCCTTATGCCTATCCCATGCATGCTTACATTCTGTCATTGTATTAACTTCTGCCACTTCAGCTGGTAGACTATTCCACTTTTCTACTACTCTCTCTAAGAAGTAAAACTTTCTTACATTACATCTAAACCTGTGTCCCTCTAGTTTTAGACTATGGCCTCTTGTCCTAACATTTTTACTCCTTTGAAATATACTTCCATCCTGCACTTTGTTGAATCTCTTCATGTATATACATGTGTCTATCATATCCCCTCTCTCTCTTCTCTCCTCTAAGCTATACATGTTGAGATCCTTTAGTCTATCCTGAATTGTCTTTTCCTGTAAACAAATCACCATTTTAGTAGCCCTTCTCTGAATTCTCTCTAGAATATCTATATCCTTCTGGAGATGGGGTTTCCAGTACTGTACACAATACTCTAGTGTATCTATATCCTTCTGGAGATGGGGAAAAAAGGAAATTGCGTTCTATGGTCACTGGGGTTTGAGCAAATGTATTCTTAATTTCCTAATTCATAAGAAAAGTCATTTTGCACAAAAAAACATTTTGTGAAACGGGTATTTTGTTTTCTGTTTTATTTATTATTTTAACCCTTTGAATGCTACTCAAAGGGTTAATCAGCTGGACTGAAGGCGAAGCAATCAAGTAATGTCTGAAAGAAGCAGGCTTACTTACCTGTAGTTGTCAGTCAAACATGTTCCTGGTCTTGCACACTTTCTAGCACTCCCACTTACACCCCTCTTCCTCCATCTTGTAGACTTTCTGCTATTTCCTGGTTCCTCTCTTCCTCTCCTACTGTCCATAAATGATTGATTTAAAGAGATTCATATGGATCCATGACTTGGGGTCCTCCAAATCAATTTGTGAAATTAATCCCTGATGTTTCGCTGATCTCGAATGGTCACCAAATGATGCTGTTACTAACAACTTGCCCCCAGTTGTGTTGTTCTCCTGCACTGACTAACCTCCCTGGATCTGAATGCATCATGCTGCAACTTGAATACATGCTGGAATGGGAAAATCCAAGATCCAGCATGCTGAATCATATTCACACAAGCAATATTGGATTTTGCATTGATCATCTCAGCCTCCAAGATCTGGCCTTCCCAACAAGTGAATAATTTTGGCAGATACCCACTTTGCCGGCCGTCTGTCAGACCTCCAACACACAACCCATATGAGAGGATAGCTAGGGCAGTGGGGGTTAAATAGTGATATTTCTGGATGGTGACTAACCAAAGAACAGTGAATATTTGCTTTTGTTGTTCTCTCTCTTTTTTGAAAACCAAGGTAGTCTCCCTAAGGGTGAGTGGTAAACCAGACGTTGGCACCTTGCTTCAGGGCCTGGAGAGACCAGCTAAACTTCACTGACGAGGCTCAAGAAGGATAAAATGTACATCTGGGGTTTGCTGGAATTTTCATACAGAGGGAATTTGCACTGAATTTTTGGGCTGCGCTGGCTTCATGGGTGGAGTCAGGTCAATATGCAAATACGTATTTCTCCTTTGTAATGACACTAGAGAGCTAATAATGGTATTCCTGAGTGGTGACTAGCTAAAATATAAGCAAATTCAGCGCTTTTTTTATTTCAGTGATTTTTTTTTTTAAGCCTAAGGAGTTTCCCTCAGGGTAAGGTTTATACCAGATATGGGCGCTTTACTCTCAGGGCCTAAAGAGACCAGGTACATATCACTGATGAGGACCAAAAAGCACAAAATGTATGGCTGGGGTTTAATGGTATTCTGATGCAGGAGGGAATTGCCCTGAATCCTGGGGCCTGGCTGCCATTGTGGGGGGTCAATATGATATAAAAATGGGTATTTCTCCTTTTTAATAGCACTAGAAGGCTAAATAGTTATATTTCTGAGTTGTAACAATCAAAATAACAAGTGAATGCTGTGCTTCTGTTCAACCTCTCCGAACATTCTGTGTTCCCCCTCCCATATCTGGGGAATACAGGAGATCACAGGTAAGTAAATTCAGGTGGCTTGGACTAAAATGGAGTACAGCAGCCAAGTAGCCCATGTAAACACAGGATTAAAGGGCAATTATCACGGGTTTCTACTTCTGTTGTTATGGGACCAGACTTAGTAAAAACTGCAGGGATGCACTATGTCATCCCAAAAATGGTTCATATCAGCCACTGATGAGGTCAGCAAACTGCCTCCTTTGTCTGGAACTCTACCTAGAAGTCTGTGACTCTCAGCTAGAGACTTTGAGGGTTGCACATGCATCCTCCACAGGCCTTCTGTGTTGGGCTTCCAAGCCTGATACAGAGGGATTTCTGTTCAGCTTCAAAGCCCTGCACAGAAGTCTATGGCAGACATGTCAAACTCAAATATCATTGAGGAATGCATACTCAGTTATTACTTCTGGGAGAGGTCCACCACAATGGCTGTTGATGCCTGCATTATTATATTATTGAGGAAATCTAGAGAGCGGTAAGAAATGTAAATAGTTTGGTTCTGATAATGAACCTAGTGTATAGCTTACCTCTGCAACAAGGGAATGCAACCTGTGGCACTAAAGCTGTGCGAGACAACAACTCCCAACATCTGCAACCAGCCGGTGACTGGAGAACCAAAGATTGTATACCCCTGTTCTTGAAGGTCACTGCAACGAAAACTAATCTGACATGGATTTTGGCCAAGCAAGGCAACACTGCACTATAGTTAAAATGATAAATCCTAGTTGTGGCAGCAGTTTATCATCGAGTGGGCCTCATATATGTCTTTGTCTGCATGTTTGATATCCCTGGTCTATGGGGATTAGCTCAAGATAGAACTGCATGACGTCCAATTTAGCCCCTTCTCACAGGATAAATGAGGGAGCCCTGTGGTTCCATTTCAGGTCTCCATTCTGATCCCATGATGACCCATGCAGCCCTTGTTTTATTGGCAGGTCTACTCTCAGGGGAGCTGATCTGCCAGTTGAGCACTTTATGAGTGATAGCTGCCCTTTAGTGATTCTCAGCCAGGTGCAGTGGCACTTTGGTGAGCCTTTTGGAAAAAGCTTTTTCTCTAAATACTTTGCCAAAAATTCTAAATGCTGAATTTGAAATATATATTTATGGAAATAGTTTTGCAAAATATTCTCATTTTTGTCAATCTAATTTCGAGACCTAAGATGAATTGATATATCTTTGGTTCTCAGTCTTTTTCTTTGCACAATGCACTCCTGACAGACATTTTGGAATTTCCAGGACAGCCCTGGAATGTTATAGGTCATTTGTCAAGGACTTATTGAAGGTAAAAATTAGATAAGTTATTCTTAGGTGTCACAAACAGAATGACAAAAACTGGAATGTAGAAAAAGAAGAAAGAAGAAGCGCAAACAATCTGAGAGTAGCTTCTGTATATCCAAAGTGATTCTGAATGAGGATACTTACAAGACCACTTCTTGTAAGGAAAACACAAATCAATGTATAGTGGGACACAGATGACAGGTGCAGGACATCCTCCACCCAGTGAGCTTGATGATAAGCCACTGTGTTCTCATCTGGTTCTAAGATGGTAATGGCCCACCTTAATATGGGAATTGAGAGGTCGTTATGGGAGAAACAGAATATTCTCTCTAAGGGTAAACCTGTGATATGTAGATACCTTAAGGAGAGGACCCCAATAAAAACTACTCACCAGATACAGGCCAATATTTGGTGTGACAAAGATATAGAGCACAATTCTTTAGTAGAGCAATTCTTTATTTATTTGCCTATGTGTTTTGTGAAACACATTCACTTCTTCAGGCTTACCAAAAAAACTAGCAAGTTGTGGATGGCAATTTCCAGAAATATAAATTTGATAGACACTATTCACATTTTTGTCAAAGTCTTCTGAGAAAACGTTGGCACTTTAAGCTGATGCCCAGGTTACACAGGAGTGCCAAGGCACCCTGGCAGAGAACCACTGGGCTATATTCATAAATTGTACCCTTTTTACACCCCTGAAAAATTACCTATAGGATGCTAAGTGTTTCTTGAGAATTCCAGACTGGGTGTTAGCGGGACCCTGAGCAAAACAAGACAGTGAACCACTGCTTTAAAATGTCCAAACTGTTGCAGTTCATAATTAATATGTTTACTGAGGTTAGAGTATAAATCGGACACAGCATGTTAACCCTTTTTAGTGCCAGAGAGCTATCAAACACATTGTGTTGCAATGCATTGGATAAGGGATTGAGGGTGTAATATAGTTTAACACATCCTATATAATAATTCTCTTGGATGTTTGTCAGAAGCCATCATGTGCAGTAGAGACAGCACGAGCTGCAGTCATGAGCAGTACAGATTGCCTGAACATGTCGTGGCTGATACGGAGTGGAGGTTCCGAATTTGGACCTGAGTCCTCTCTGTGCACCTTCCTGTGATCGCTTGGTGAGCAGAGAGGTGAGCCAAGGTTGCTGGGTGGCACTGTGGCCTGTGTACACGGGCTTTTAAACTAGTATGTCATATTGAACAATTATCCTCCACTGGCACCAATTTAGTCCTGGATTGCACTGCAGTTGATAACTTTATCACTGTTCTAACTATAAATTTGCTCTTAGATTTCAGTGAGGATCTGTGAAACCGAACCATTGCTAACATATTACCTGCAATGGAATCCCTTAATAAGAACTAGTTCAATTCTAGGCTAAACCAATTCCACCATACAGGAAAATAAAAGAGACACAAAGCACTGCAAAACAATCAAGGATTAAAGTCATAGTAATATCTCAATTAAAACTTTAGCTCCAATTATTCATTACAATTCTTTAAACATGTTGCACTATATATAATTGCTTACAAATTTGTAGGTCAAATGTTATTCAAGAGGAAAAGATTGCCCTCCTGCTCCTTCTGGCCACATCACACTGCCTCTCTGTCTGGTCCAGATGGAGAGCGGCGAGGGACAATCTTCAGTAAGCAAAAGGAAAATCCTGACCTCCTTCCTCAAGGGTGGAAGGGTTTTCCTTATACGCACTGACTGAAGATTGTCCTTTGCTGCGATCCGTCTGGTCCCACGACTGGATCACAGATCTTATGGGAGGCGGGTAGAAGGGGGTGGGAGGGGGATGCTTTCATCTTGAATAGTGTTTAAACTACAAATCTGTAAGTAACTACATATAAAGCACAACATGTTAATAAAATTGTAAAGATTAACTGGAGCTAAAGTTTTATTGCAGTTTTACTATTCCTTTAAAGGGATAGTAATACTTACAAATTACTAATTCCCATATTTTGTTAAAAAGAAACTTATTGCCCCAGTGTCATCTCTCAAAGCCTTATGGTTTGAGAGATGATAGCACTCAAAGTTTTCCCCTCCCTCCTCTTCCCTGACTGAACGCTGACTGCAGGGATATCCGGTATTACTTGCATCAGGCGGCTCTGCAGCATTGCCGAGATCGCTTTTATAAAAAAAGAAATCTTTCACTAAAACAGTCTTCTACGTGTGCTTGCAAACCAAGCACAAACCAAGCACACTGCAAACCAAGCACACGTAGAAGACCGTTTCAATGAAAGAATTATTTTTTATAAACGCGATCTCGGCTCAGCTGCAGAGCCGCCTGATGCACATAAGACTGTCGTACGACAGCTTCCCCTGCAGTCAGCATTCAGTCAGGGAAGGGGGAGGGAGGGGGAAACTTTGAGCGCTATCATCTCTCAAACCATAAGAGTTTGAGAGATGACACTGGGGGCAATACGTTTCTTTTTAACAAAGCTACAATATGGGGATTAGTAATTTGCAAGTATTACTATCCATTTAAATCAAAGTGAATTTGGTGAATTTTTAATTTTTACCCTATGGTGACATGTCTATCTCTTCTTTTTAAATCTGCCTCATCATGTTTTAGATGTCTACATTTCTGGAAAAACACAAAACATTAGTAACCCTTTGAATGGCAGAGAGGTAGCCAGCACATTGTGTTTCAATGCAGTGGCTAAGTCTCTGGCACATAGAGAGTTAATTAATCTAATAATTCCTTTTTTTATGACTAATAGATTTGATACGCATTAATCCTTTGCAGGGGCGGATTGTAGGGGAATGCCAGCCAGGCATTTGTTTTTAAAAGCAGCCCACTAGCTGCACTGACATCCCTATCGACACCCCCTTGTGGTCCCTGTGCGGCATGGGAAAGCAGGCGCCAGGATATTATGTCATATCCTGGCTCTCTGCATTAACCCTTTGCATGCCAGAGGGCTATGCAACACATTGCAAAGCAATGCATTGCGTACCCCTCTGGCACTCAAAGGGTCAACAAGGAACACGAAGGCTGTCACAGAGAGCGGCAATACAGACCTCTCCTTCAAAATATCGTGGGACGGTGAGGTGAGATCCTCTGATCTCCCCCACCGGCCCATGATCTAGAGGCCCATCGGGGAATGCCCGATCCCCCAATAGGACAATCCGCTCATGATCCTTTGAGTGCCTGAAAGGTATGCAACTCATTGGTACTCAAAGGGTTATAACTACTAATCCTTTAAATGTCAACATCTCCAAGCTATTACCTTGATTTCTCCCTCATCACATTTGAGCGGAAAGTGGCTTAAACTGTTCAGAAGTTGTGAACACCTCACAGACGCCCGGTACTAAAACATGATTTACAATTACAGTCCTAATATTGTATGCAAAATTTCTGTTCAGCAAACACAGTGGAAATGATTTGACTCTATATAGCTTCTACTTTGCATTCATTAATATTCAGTCAACTAATCAACAGTGTTTACTGCACATCATATTCCCCACACTGTAAACCTGTAGCATTTATTTACTGGTAGACATTGCAGATTATGAATGCAACACAAGAAATTCTTCTTATTACGAGCTAATAAAATTACACCATTTATAAGTGGACTGGAGCCATATAAATCATCCTCCAACAGCTTCATATTACTTCTTAATTGCATGCTTCCTTTCTTCACCTGCATAATAATTAAAGTCAGTTTCTTTTAACATTATCAGCTAAGAGGTCTTCGTTTTATCACTGCTTATAAGACTTTTATACTTTACTTGTTTAAGACATTTACATTAATTACATTAGTCCTGCAGTGATGGATGACTTCCAGGTATAACTATACTTAGTAGTGAAGATGAAGTTATGAGCTAATGCATTTCACAAATGGTAACTCGGTTTGACGCATTTCACATTTGATTTTACTTAGTTTTCTGATGTAGAGCCCTTAACTCAAAAGAAAAAGTAGCCTTAAAAGATATTATTAACGCCAAGATTTCTTTTTTTTAATCTTAAAAAAGACATATTTTCAAATAAATATATATATTTTCTTACCCGTTAACATCGTGAAAGACTATGTTAAAGAACTGGTCTTAAAAGTAGTAATGGCAAATCCTGATGTCAAAGGAATTCATCTTCAAATTCACTATCCAAAGTTTGACTACCCCTGATTTACATACATGTAGCAATTATATGAACTTCTTTAAAACACTTATTTTGTATATAAATTAATAGCTGTCACAACAATGTTATTTTTTTGGGTGGGGGGAGTAGGGGTGGTTGAAAAGTGTGAAAAATTTCCCGCAAAAAAAATTGTGAAAACGTGCCTGTTTTTCACTTTTCCAGCGAAAAATGTTGCCATTCCGCCTATGCAAAAATATCCTCCTTTTCACCTATTTTAAAAAATTTTCTGCGAATGTTAACATATTTTTCACCTATTTTAACATATTTTTCACCTATATTCCCTATAGGTACTACATTTCTCACTTCTTCTGAGGGATGAAGTTTAGAAATAAGTGGCTGAAAGTCAAAGTTGTGAGTCCTACAGCAAAATATGGCTTGATGTGTTAGCATGCAGAATGCATTTGTCCTTTACCCACAGCACTTTCTTGCTTATGTGACACTGACACATATTCAGGATGATATCAAATAATAAAAAAAATAGAGTACTACAATGTGGCAGATATGTATTTTAGTGGTGGTGGTGGGGGACTGGCATGGTGTGATTTGTGTATTTTTACCATTGTCATACTCTATCCTCCTTCTCAGATCATTGACACACATTACTTATTGGTCATAGCAGTGGTCCCATCTGTCCTCCACCTCCTCATCTGTGCTGCTGTTAACATATTTGTCCTGGCTTTGTCTGTCATGTGTGGTTTCTACTACTACTACAACTACTGGAGCTAGATGTTGATGTAATTCTACTGTCACTACTACTAGGTGTCAAAGGTGCAGCACTTAAAGCAGCAGCACCAGAGGTACTCATCATATCTAACACTGTGGATGTTAAGCTGTGTTTCTGTTGCTGGGTACTCAAAACAGGTGTGTGTGGCTGAGTGGGACTTGGACTTTGATGAGGCAATGATGCTGATGATGACTGATAGGGTGACTGTGTGCTTTTTCACATCTGTACTTGTCCAGGGTAAGACTTTCCAATTGCTTTCTCAAACATTTTATAGACAGGCACAGTACTCCTTAAAAGTGGTGGAAGATACAGCCTTTGACTTTCTGCTAGCCTTATAGCCCTGTCATCATCCTCACTCTCAACTTCTTCTGAGAGGTCTCAAACAATTTCTTTTTACTTTTACTACAACAAAATTCATTACTACTTTGAGGACAGGTGTTTTGGTGTCTCACTGTCTGATGAAGCAGGTGGTTCAGCTGCTACACCTTCCTCTGTTATGCTGTTGCCAGCATCATCAACATTTGAATGTGACTTGTTGTTGTCTTCAGTGTTCTTCTTATTTGGTTCTATATTTCTACTGGCACTGGAGGTACTGGACCTAGTTGTGCTGGGACCTTGACAAACTGCATCCTACCTTGGAGTAAAGAGATCATCATCATTGATTGCACACGCTGCAACAACCATTGCTGCAGTAGGTTTTTGGACTACTACTTTACTCTCACATCCCTACAATGCTCCACCCCTCCCCCTTCCCCTTGTGCATTTTCCGGACATTCTGCAACTACACTGTGTTTTTTTACTGTATAGTGCACAACACAACTGATGGACCTATATGATGCCTTGTCTAAGCCCAGTCAGCTGTCTGTCATTGTCACCTAAGATATTTCGTTTTTTATTCTTTTTTTTTTGTTTGTTTTTTAATTTGTCCACCCTGTTGTCTTATCACAGTCTGTCCAAAAAAAATTATAACTGAAAAAGAAAATCAACAATGTCTTTCCCCAGACTTCCCCACCCAGCATAGGGACAATAACAGCAATATCAGCAAGCACATAGGTTGCCTGTGTCTTGCCTGTCAGTCACATGGAATTTTGGAGTATTTGGGGGACAACCTCCTTCCTCCCTTCTTATCCCCTAGAGTGCCCCCGGACTCCCCTAATACAGAGAACAAATGTTCTACCTAAATGACTTCCTAAACTAAGCTTCAATTCCCCTTTATTCTCCTATCTCCTCTAGTTAAAAAACATGCTGCTCTCTCCTCTCACAAACACAAAATGGCTGCTGTGAGAGCCTGACAGCCTTTTATATGGCTGTAGAAAACTTTTGTGTGTTGTAGAAATATTTTTCTTCCCAATGATTTCAATGGACGGAAAAGGTGGGAAAAAGCGGAAAAATGGCACTTTTCGCGGGAAATTTTTTCTCCAAGCGGAAAGTGCCATTATTCACCTACTTCAGTTTGAGGCGAAAATTTCCGCCCATCGCTAGGGGGCAGTCTTTTTCTTTCTTCTATACTATGAGAAGTTGATAGGGGCCAGGTTTGCTTCTTATTATGCCAACATTTTCATGGAATGGTGATCACAGTATTAACAAAAAAAACAAAAAAACAAGCAATTTAGAGGCTTCAAGAGAGTACAAATACTAATACCAATGTGCGAACCCAGGACACCCTCAAACCTTCTATATAACAGCAAACAATTGATAAGAGTTGAACTACAGGTTATATAAATATAAATCTGTAGTATACACTAAACCATTTACTTTAGTTGAAATGTATTAAAACAATATGACATATCTGGGACATCAGTTGTAATGGCTCACTGAACTCAAGACTCCAAAGTTAGTTCTCCACTCCAGTGGTCCTGGGTTCTATGAAACATCATGTCTTATGTCCCAGGTATGACACATTGTTATGATATATTTCAATAAAAGTGAATTGTTGATTGATATTTATATAATTGGTAGAACAACCCTGATCAATTGTTTTGTGGACGCAGTCTCATTTTCTAGAAATAGCAGCCCCTACAGGAAGTCAGCTGTTTTATATAATTGTATAAGCAATTTGAAGTGACAGTCAATATCTTTTTTGCGTATATAATATGTAAAGTCAAACAGTTTAAACTATTATTATTACTAGAAAATGTTTCACGACTTTGCCCCTGGGATTGTGGGTTATAAAATGTTTGGGATTGTAATGTAGACTAGAGGATATTCCCCATATCACAAAAGAAGCTCCCCCACAAAAAAATTAAATAAAAAACTGAAGACATTGCATAGGCATCCACTTTAAACACTGTCCCTGTTTGTGTGCAAATGTTCCTATATCACGATGGAGTCATCCACACCAGCTTACATCTAACTTCATTATGACGGGAGAGAATTGGGAGCCCTGGCACAAATCCAGCAATCACATGACTTTTACATAAGCAGGATAATAGGGCTACTAAAATGGTGACTGGTTTACAGGATAAGAAATATCAGGATAGACTAAAGGATCTGAACATGTATAGCTTGGAGGAGAGAAGAGAGAGGGGATATGATAGAAACATTCAAATACATGAAGGGATTCAACAAAGTGCAGGATGGAAGTACATTTCAAAGGACTAAAAATGTTAGGACAAGAGGCCATAGTCTGAAACTAGAGGGACACAGGTTTAGATGTAATGTAAGAAAGTTTTACTTCACTGAGAGGGTAGTAGATAAGTGGAATAGTCTACCACCTGAAGTGGTAGTGTAAGCATGCATGGGATAGACATAAGGCTGTCCTTAATGTAAGAAAAGACCAAGGACCAAAAAAATGTTTGAGGTTTTTACAGTAGGAAAATGGTCAGACTAGATGGGCCGAATGGTTCTTATCTTCCGTCAAATTCTATGTTTCTATAATGTCTAAGGAGGAATGATGTGTAGACAAGGGTCTGGTGAAGGGAAAGCCTTGCATCTGAGTGTGTCCCCCACACACCCCACCACCACACATATGCACCCACAGTCTTACACACATACACACACACAAAAAAAAAACTGAACGATCGGAAAATCTTGCAAAGTTGCTGCTGCCACTGAACACTCTTTTTGCAGAACACTTCATTGTAGGTATAAACATGAACTGTCAACATTTAAACCTTTGAGTGCAAGACAGCTTTGCCCATCAGGAGGGTGAGCAGTGTATCTGGTAAGGGAAGGAGGGGAGCATGGGCAGTGCAGATGGAGAGGGAGAAGAACAGTGACAGTGTGAATGGTGACGGATGAGGTGAGTGCAAAAAGCGTAAACAGCGAGGAAGGGAGTGGAGCATGGACAGCATGACTGATGACAGAGTGCATTCCAGTCCCCCACCTCGTCCTGTGATGATCACTTGCTGCATTCACGTTGGCCAATCAGGATATATATATATATATATATATATATATATATATATATATATATATATGACTAAATAAAAGTAGAGTGCTATATTGTGCTGTATCAAAATTTATTGCATCTAAAACATCAATAAAATAGCAACTATATAAGTATACTATGAACCGATATGTATATAGACATTATGAAAAATACAAATCATAGAAATACACAAGCTCTGGAGTGTATATAGTGCACTATAACCAAATAAAATTCTGAAAATATAGGAAAAAGTCTCTAAATATTCCTATATATATAGGACCTCTTGCTAGATGTCAATAGGACAAGGTATACAGAGTCCAGTCTTGATGACTTCTATCCTGCTGTCATTAGCATATAGCTAGAGTCCGGTGATTTTAAGGCTAATAAGGAAACCAAATCAATGTAGCAGCAGACAGGTGCTACTTTTAGAGTGCAGGGTCTAGCATTTTCCCACAACGGATTCGCCCATGCCAATGCCTTGCCTGCCACCACTCGGTAAAGCGGAATCGCTCAATGAACCAGAGAGAGAGTCTTAGGCGCCCAACCGGCCAAACGGATGTGAATACTCTGCAAGGATGTGTGGAGCTGCCGACGGAGAGCGGCCAACTCAGCAGTAGTATCACCGAGAAAGAGACTCTTACAGGGTATTCACATCCGTTTGGCCGGTTGGGTGCCTAAGACTCTCTCTCTGGTTCATTGAGCGATTCCGCTTTACCGAGTGGTGGCAGGCAAGGCATTGGCATGGGCGAATCCGTTGTGGGAAAATGCTAGACCCTGCACTCTAAACTAGGCACTGTGATAGTACCTCTCAATGGCTTACAATCCACACAGGAGTTGGCAGTGATATTTGCTAAGGAGGTCTTTCGGTTATACTGCATACCAAGGGTTATTGTGTCCGACAGAGGAAGCCAGTTTGTGTCCAGGTTTTGGAGGTGCTTTTGTGCTCAGATGGGAAGTCAGCTGGCATTCTCTTCCTCAAATGGTGTGGCAGAAAGGTCCAACCAGGCCTTAGAACAATTTCTCCAGTGTTATATCTCTGACCACCACGACAATTGGGCTACCTTGTTGCCCTGGGAGGAGTTTGCCTGGAATTGTGTGGTTAACTCTTCCTCACGGAGTTCTCCATTCTTAATTAACTATGGGTTTCAACCCTCTGTACTGTCTGAGGTATTCCAAGCACAAGAGATTCCGGCTCTGGATGAGCATTTGAGGGCACTCCGTTCCTCGTGGGCATGGGTACAATATACCCTACGTGGTTCCGCACAGCAGCAGAAACAGCAGGCTGACCGTAGGCGACTGCTGGCACCTACTTTCCAGGTGGGAGATAGAGTATGGCTGTCTTCCCAAAACTTGCACCTCCAGGTTCAATGTAATAAGTTGGCTCCTCATTTTGTTGGTCCATTCCGAGTGATAATCAAGATTAACCCTGTGGCTTATGCACTTGATCTTCCTGCCAATATGCGTATCCACAACGTATTTCACTTGTCATTCTTGAAGCCCTTGGTCGGCAACTGATATACCTTTGCTCCTGTTAGTCCAGCTCCTGTGAGAGTTGCAGATCATGAGGAATATGAGGTGACAGAGTGTGGCTGTCTTCCCGAAACTTGTACCTCCAGATTCCACGTAATAAGTTGGCTCCTCATTTCGTTGGTCCTTTCAGAATGATATGTAAAAATTAACCCTGTGGCATATGCACTTGAACTTCCTGCCAATATGTGTATCCATAATGTATTTCACGTGTCATTGTTAAAGCCCTTGTACTGCAACCGGTATACCTTTGCTCCTGTTCGTCCCGCTCCAGTGACAGTTGCAGATCACGAGGAATATGAGGTACAGAATATTCTGGACTCTCATATGAGTAGAGGGCGCTTACAGTATTTCATTCATTGGAAGGGCTATGGCCCTGAGGAGCGATCATGGATACCTGCTAGTGATGTACACGCTCCTGTATTGGTACCCAGGTTTCATGCTCAATTCCCTGACAAACCCCAATTGGATCCTTGGAGGAGGGGCCTTTGAGGGGGGATATTATCACAGCTTACCTTGGTTCCAGCACCGCCGCTTCGACTCAGTTGCCCTTGCGTTGTTGTACAAACAGTTCTGTTTAGTTTGTGCTCTGTGTATGACCTGGCTTGTCTGATCATCCAATCTGGTGCTGACCTGTGGCTCTGTCTTACTACTCTTTTGTATGCTCCCATTGTGTAGTGGACACCCAATCTGGTACAGACCTGTGGCTCTGGTTGACTATCCGATTTGTATAATACCCGGCTTGTCTGACTCTCCGATCTGGTGCTGACCTGTGGCTCTGTCTGACTATTCTCCTGCTTGCTCCCATAGTGTAGTAGACATCCAATCTGGTGCAGACCTGCGGCTCTGGTTAAGACCTTACTCCCTGAATGCAGGCGTGAATCAGGATTACTCTGATGCCACTGAGAAAGGAGACGGCCATCTCCTTACTGACTGCAGGCTTGAGTCAGTACTTCTCCCTTATCGTATCATCTTTAGGGAGGTCCCTAGATCTACATGCAGACTGTAGGCGTGAGTCAGTTAGTCTCTTACTGGGATTCCTGCTGGGCCTTCATTATATAGAGACTCCAGAGGCTTCTGCCGGTCTCTTTAAGAGCATACCAACTTTTGGCAGACTCCTATTTCTGATAGAGTCGTTGGCCGCTAGAAGGACCTCTTTTCATTGTTCTGTGATTTACTTACTCATTGTTCTGTGATTTACTGTACTTATATTTATTCAATAAAGATTGTTTTATTATACCGTACTGACTCCTGGTTTGATCTTGGGAAACTGTGACAAGTATATGCCCAGATGAAACAGATCATGAACAAGCATTGTACTTGTGTTTTGAGAAATGTGGAGCAATGCATGCACCTTACGTAGTACTGACTGCCACAACCTGGTGTGCCAAACACTGACATTTAACACTCCCTCCCAATTGCTGCTTCTCTCTAGGAAGTACTGTTTATGCAGATTTGCTAGAACTTCCTGATATGAAGTGACAGTTGACAGGGAGAGTAGAATGTTAGTATCTGACACAACAGGCTGTTCCAGACAGTATGTCTGCATTGCATGAAAGGACACATTTTAGGCTGAAATGTTAAAAATAATAAAGTCACAAGTATGTTTGAAAATAGAGATGACTAACAAAAGACATATGGTGTTGTCCATAGGACTCAGGCACATAATCTCTCTCTCTCTCTCTCACACACACACACACACACACATATACACACACAAACACTCAGCGGCAGGGGGTAAATGCTTGGAATTCAAACACAGGGGATTAAACAAGTGAACACACATGTATTGATTAACAATACTTGTGCATTAGAAAACATTTTGTCCTGCCTTTTTAACTTGCAGTGACTGCGATAATCAGTGTCAGTGTGATTGCCAGTTTAACCGAGTGAACAAGCTGTCATATATTTGTACACATGGAATTACCATTCCTGGGATTCCATAATTAGGAAAACAAGTAGGGTAATTTGTCAAAAGAGTGTTAGAATGGAACAGTTGCTCATGTTCGTCATGAAGCAGATTGAGATGACACGTTGTGGGGAGAGGCTGGGTATAACCCGGGTGTCAACGTACATATTGGTGCCAAGAATAGTCAAAGGGAGATAGAGGTCCATTGAAAATGAAATCAGGGATTTAAATCATAAGCTTTTGCAAAGTATCTGTAAGATAGCAGTTTCTGAAATAAGACCTGTGTCACACGCTACAGCACAAAAGCAGTGGGAGATTAGAGAGTTAAATGTATGTCTAATGACTTGGTGTAAGCAGAATGGGTTTGGATCTCTAGAGCACTGGGCTGTCTTTTTACTTTCAGAATGGCCAAATGAATAAAGGCTGTTAGGGTTTACTCGCTTACTAGCAATTGTAAGGTAATTTGGGAATTATTATATTCAAAATGGCCCTTGAAGATGCAGCCTGGAGAAATGGATCTTGTAACCTGTGTGAACTGGAAAAGATGCAGAGACGTGCAACAAAACTGATAAAGGGATTGGGGGATCTGAGTTACAAAGAGAGACTAGCCAAACTGGGTTTGTTTACATTAGAGAAGAGACGTCTAAGGGGTGATATAATTACCATTTACACGTACATTCAAGGTCAATACAAAGAACTATCCAATGAATTATTTATGCAAAGAGCTGAGCTAAGAACTAGAGGTCATCCATTAAGACTAGAGGAAAGGTGCTTTTGACTAAAACAAAGGCAGGGATTCTTTACAGTAAGGGTGGTAAGGCTATGGAATTCTTTGCCTAGGGATGTTGTGCTTGCAGATAATTCAACAGCATTCAAAAAAACAATGGATGCCTATCCAGCACAGCACAATCTTGACAATTATGACAGATGGCTTCAAAGCAAATAGGATATTGATTCGGGGAACTGTTTGACTACCAGTTGGAGTCAGGAAGGAATGATTCCCCCCGACACACTTGGGACTAGATTGGAAATGGCTCCAGAGGGCTTTTTTTTGCCTTCCTCTGGATCAACAGGGGTGTTTTTGGCATGGGCTGGACTTGATGGACACATGTCTTTTTTCAGCCTTATCTACTATGTTACTATGTTACTACGTTACATAATCCCCAAGTTACCTCCCAGCTTGGATCACTCCTTGCCGGTACAGAATACCAAGTAATAGTTCCAGTTAGGTAGCTAAATAGTTAATTTACTTCTATCACTGAAGAGACTCCTAGTTTAAATAATCAGGTATACATTAGTAATACCTCCCTTTCTGGGACACCCCTCAACGTTACATCATCCCTGTGATTGATTGCAAGTAGATTTACTTTGTATTGGGGATGTACTTGCTTATATCTCCTCTACTTGCTACATAGAAGCACTGATACATTGTTGCAGAGTAGTTGCCTCTTATATATCCATTAAGATTGCCGGGAGTGTATAGCACACAGTGCTACAGTGTCTCCGCAGAATCCCACAGCAGTTCTCAACACAGTGACCCTGCTGATTTACACGCTACAATATAATCATTTTAACCCTTTGAGTGCCAGAGGGTACGCAACACATTGCTTGACTCATAGTTTTCTTTATCATGAAATAATTAGTTGAGCCTAAGGTTACACTGTGTCATGTATTTTGTATGCTTCAGCCTTCATTCTAACATGCCTGATAAAGAGACTTGTATTGTCTTGAAGACTTACATTTGAAAGCTACTCAGTTAGCCAAAAAGGATATAACTTTGACTCTGTCAGACTCCTGCAAAGTGATTGATATGATACATTTCAGTCAAAATCATGTTTTCTATGTTCTTATTTTTGTAAACATTGTTTGTTTTTTTATGTTGAGTTTTATGTCTGAAAGTATTAACTACATAACATTAAAGGGATAGTAATACTTCGTTTTATCTTAATTTTATTTTGTAGGCATTAAAAAAAACAGGAAGAATGATACAAGTCTTATCTCTCAAACCTTTATGGTTTGAGAGATATTCACAAGCAAAGTCCCCCCCCACCCCTTTTACCTAGTGTAAGCCATCTCTTCTCAGATGTGGAATCCAGTCCATAGACCAGAGAGATAACAGAAGGGGACAATCTTCTTCCTATGAGAACAATGAAAGCCCTGCTCCCCTTGACAAGTTTTTCAGGTTTTTCCCTTATCTTAATTGAAGATTGTCCCTCTCTGCAATCTACCTGGGCACCTCCCTTCTGCTCTGGCTGAGCAGTGTTACATCAGTAAAAGGGGTGGGAGGGGGATACTTTGTCATTGAATTACTCTTGAATTACAAGTCTGACAGTATTGATATAACACTCTCCAAAGTCCAAACACTATGATGATTAATTAGAGCTGCTTTTATTATGAAACATTACTATCCCTTTTAAATCTATTATTTGAAAATTTAGGCATATTTGCACTGTGGATACCAATTGTACTGTATGTTATATAGAAGAATTGCATTAATTTCATTTACCTCCTTTGTACCTTTATGAAATTATTAATGACAAAATATTTCAGGTCTTTAAAAAAACTATTTTCAAAGAGATAAAGATACTTTTTATAACAATGTTTTGGATACATTCCTATCATCCAAGAAGTTAAAGAAATTATTTTCAATGGGATTTGTCAAAACGAACATCCAAGCCAAAATACATATAGGAAATTATTTTATTAACTATATTTTTGACTCCAAAAAAAAAACAATCTGAAAACCTCCAGTTTTTAGAACAAGCTTTACTGAGTGACAGTTGGGAGTAAGCACAGATGGTGTGAAACATGTTAGACAGTTGTAACCCACATTGGTTCCATATTTTTACAAATGTTTTATTTTCCTGTACCAGGCTGTCCTGTATTATTTCCCAGTAGGCAAAAAAATGAAATATTGCAGAGTTTATGGTGGTGCTTTTATTAACCTAGTCTTTGGACGGCGGCATTAGTTGACCCTAAAGCTGCTATAGAATGCTGTAGAAAAAGCTCCACTATAGAATTTCAATGGATAATGTCCAATTCATCTTCATGGTATTTGGGGTCTACCTGGGCACCTCACTGCTGCTCTGAGGTGAGCAGTGTTACATCAGTAAATGGGGCAGGAGGGGGATACTTTATCATTCAATTACTCTTGTACTACAACTCTGACAGTATTGAAATAACACTCTCCATGGCCCAAATACTATGGAGATTAATTGAGGCTGCTTTTATTGTGAAACATTACTATCCCTTTCAAGCAATGGAAGTACTGCACCCAAAACAATTGTCAATTTGAACTGCAATCATTTTTAAATAGCACATCTGTCATCAGTGGGAGTATCAAGGTTTTACACACTAACCCCGCAATATGCATATATATTTTTTTAATATTAAAGATTATCATCAATTTCATCTTTGAGTGGTAGAGGGGTGTAGATTGTACTGCTTCTTAATGCGTCTTGCACACACCCCTTGCATACCCCTCTGGCACTCAAAGGGTTAAATTAAGATGAAATTAAATCACAAAACATTTCCAGGAAAAAGCCTACCTCTGTCAAATGCCTTTTAGTTTTGTCTTCCACAAGAGTCTTCCAATGAAAGTAGTTGCTCTGTCTAGCAGGAATTATATGGAGACAAAATCTTTTATCGTATTAATCTCCAAATAAAAGCTTCCTAATAATAATAATTGCCAAGTCGCTTGAGCACATACTTATCTCCAAAGACTTGTTTTGTTTAGTCTTCTTATCAATTACCCCAGAAAGAAATAACCGTTTTCTTATATAAATTCTGTCTGTATCTTAACCCTTTGAGTGCCAGAGAGGCATCATAAAAAGAGGTGTAAGATGCAAGGGATGCTAACATTATCCTACCTCTGTATAAATCCTTGGTTAGGCCTCATCTAGAATACATACCTCCCAAGTGTCCCTTTTTAGGAGGGACAGTCCCTCTTTTAGACCCAAATCCCTCTGTCCCTCTTTCCCACCCTCATGTCCCTCTTTTTAGGAGACCAGATTGTGTGGTGTGTATATAGTTGTATCATATTGCTCTACAGCAATAAAACTCACATTACTGCTAGTTTAAATATCAGTATATGTTATTATAAATTGATTTGTGTAAATAAAATATTTATTTGTTTATTTTGTTCAATCTTTCTTTATTGAGGAGCAAAGGAAACATACAATTCAATGAGAGTACATCAAGATAAAAGGAAGGATGAGATGGTAATGACCATCTCCCAATCATCAAAGAAAAAAATAACATATTTATAAGTCATTTATTAGGTTACAGAAAGAGATATAAATAGGTCATGAAATAGCCTAAACATTCTTGATAATGCCTCACCCACCAGCCACACTCCCAACAACACCCCCTAAAACCGAAGTGTCCCTCTTTGACAATTTGAAATGTTGGGAGGTATGAGAATATGGGGTACAGTTTTGAGCGCCAGTTATTAAAAAATACATTGTTGAACTGGAAAAGGTGCAGAGACATGGAACAAAATTGATAAAGGGATTGGAAGATCTGAGTTATAGCGAGAGACTAGCCAAACTGGGTTTGTTTATATTAGAGAAGAGATGTCTATGGGGTGATGTGATTACAATTTACACATACATTCAAGGTCAATACAAAGAACTATCCAATGAATTATTTACACAAAGAGGTGAGCTAAGAACAAGAGGTCATCCATTAAGACTAGAGGAAAGGTGCTTTTGACTAAAACAAAGGCAGTGATTCTTTACAGTAAGGGTGGCAAAGCTATGGAATTCATTGCCTTGGGGTGTTGTACTCGCAGATATGCAACTGTTTTCAAAAAAGCAATGGATGCCTATCTAGCATAGAACAATATTGAAAAGTATGACAGATGGCTTCAATGCAGATATGATGTTGATCTAGGGAAATATCTGACTGCCATTTGGAGTCAGGAAGGAATTTTTTTTTACCCACTTGGGGCTAAATTGGAAATGACTTCAGAGAGCTTTTTTTTGCCTTCCTCTGGATCAGTAGGGGTGTTTTTGCATGGGCTGGACTTGATGGCGCATGTCTTTTTTCAGCCTCATCAACTATGTTACTATGTTAATATCCATTGCATTGCGTTGCAATATGTTGAGTACCTCCCTGGAACTCAAAGGGCTAAAGGCAACTAATCAGTGCTTCAGTGGAATAACAAGGGTACCATACAGCAATTCCCAGTTTTAATTGCAATTTTAACTCCTTCAGTGTTGGGTAGCTCTATTTTGATTACCATAGATGGAATACTGCCCCAGACATACATTTCAGTCTTATAGGACCTCACCAGTGAGGTGTAGCTGATCTTTCTAGGCACTGGGACCAAAGGGGTCCACTGTCTCAAGTCCCCTGTTCCCCATAGGTGACAAATCCCAAGGATAATTTGCATATGCAAAGAGATGGTCAGAGACCCACAATTAGGAACAAACCTGTACAGAATTCAGCAGGCTCTAGAGCAGGTCTGTCCATGTTAAGTCCTCATAGGCTGCCAACAGGCCAGGATGTAAGAATTTCCCTGCTTAAGCACAGGTGAGTTAATCACAATGAAGGAATCGCTGACTAACTCACCTGTGCTTAATCACAGAAATCCTTACATCCTGGCCTGTTGGTAGCCCTTGAGCACTGAACTTGGACAGCCCTGATTTAGAGGAATAGAGTCCTACACAGGAGGCAATCTCTTACTAGTGCCCTGCATGACTAGGAAGTATTATTAAAGTACATCATGCTGAACCTGCCAGAATGGCAGTCCATCCACAAAGAGCCAGGCAATTCATCTTTGAACAAGAGAAACAGCCAACCCCAGATGTTTGTTTTGGTCTTGCTGGGCATTGCCGGTGAGGTGTAGCTGATCTCTCTAGGAACTGTGAGCAAGGGGTCCATGTCTGGACTTCCTGTTTCCCTTAAGAAATAAGATTACCATGTTTATTGATCAGAATGGGAGATCCTGTGGTCCTACTAGCAACTGTCATGTCTGCTTCCATGGACAAAATATCCAGAACGGAATGAAAATGTTATCTCTTAACAAAGTAGCAAGTCCTACATTCACAGAGTCTATTAGGATCTTCTGGCCATAGTGAAGTGAGTGGTGTTTTTAATACATGTTGTTACGTCTCTTAACTAGTTTAGACACCCCTTTACTGACTATTATACTGCCCTTTAATGCTAAAGAGGGTGTATCCTTGTGCCCTATATAATGGGGTTTTTATTTATTTGTGAGTTTGTTTTTCCATTAAAAAAGTCTATTGCACATTCAAGACATAAAGCAATTTATAGCACAGTGAAATGGATGGGCCTAATATTGTTCATGACCTTTTGAATGAGAAAATAAATCAATAAAAAAATTCAGGCTTAGTACATATCATCACTACTAACATTTTCAATTGTAATAACTCTTTTTTTTTTTTTTACTTCAGTCAAAAATCCACTTAACCCACAATCCGTTGGAGCGTTGGAGATGTCTCTTGAATCCAAGGTGGTTACAAAATGGTTAACTGAAAATAAAGTAAGGCAGTCTTATGTTGTGTTTTCAAATATCTGATACATCAGTGAATGAATGTAAACTTATGCACATATATACACACAAAATGATATACACAACCACACTCATATATAATTATATATATATATATATATATATATATATATATATATTTACACACATGTATACAAAGCCATCACACACATCATATACACACAGATATGTATGCACACACATATACTCTTACATACATATATGCACACACACACACACAGACAAAAAAAAACACACACATACACAGATACATTTTCATATTTTCAAACATACACCATACCTCCCAAGTGTCCCTTTTTAGGAAGGACAGTCCCTATTTGAGGCCCAAATCCCTCTGTCTCTCTTTCCCATCCTGGTGTCCCTGTGTTTAGGAAATCAGACTGTGTAGTGCGTATTTAAGTGTATCACATTGCTCCACAGTAACAAAACTCAATTCAATGTTTGTTTAAATGAGTCTTTGTTAATAAACTACTTTGGTCTTATTCTAAATCACTTTTACAGTTATGAAATGGTTATGAAATGACCTAAACACTCTTGGCAATGCTCCTCCCCCCAACTACACCCCCTAGAAACACCACGTATTTCGAAAATGTCCTTCTTTGACCATTTGAAATATTGGGAGGTATGATGCACACAAACACATACACACACATATACAGCATACCCCCCCAAGTGTGCCTTTTTGAGACCCAAATCAATCTGCCCCTGTTTCCTACCCTAGTGTCCCTCTTTTAGGAGGTCAGACTGTGTGATGTGTATATATGTGTATCACATTGCTCCACAGCAACAAAACTCACTTTAATGTTTGTTTAAGCTTCAGTATATGTGTTTATAATAATAATAATAACTAGTATTTATATAGCGCCTTTCTCCCAGTGGGACTCAAAGCGCTGTCAGCGCACGCTCTCGGAATTAACCAAATCGGCAGCTGAAATAATAGATGTTATTATTACCCATTCAATGGTATTCATTTATCGACCTCGAAAGGATGAAGGGCTGAGTTGGCCCTGCCGGGATTCGAACCTGCAACCCTGAGGTTGAATAGGCTCCATAGTCAGGGAATTTACCACTGAGCTATCTCACTCATCTTTGATAATAAACTACTTTGGTCTTACTTTAAGTCATTTTTACAGTTATGAAATGGTCATGAAATGACCTAAAAATTATTGGTAATGTTCCTCCCACCAGCCATCCCCCCCAGGAACACCAAGTATTTCAAAAGTGTCCCTCTTTGGCCATTTGAAATATTGGGTGGTATGATACACACATATAAATCATACTCCCCAAGTGTGCCTCTTTGAGATCCAAATCCCTCTGTCCCTCTTTCCTACCCTGGTGTCCCTGTGTTTAGGAGGTCAGACTGTGTGGTGTGTATATAAGTGTATCACCCTGGTGTCCCTGTGTTTAGGAGATCAGACTGTGTGGTGAGTATATAAGTGTATCACCCTGGTGTCCCTGTGTTTAGGAGATCAGACTGTGTGGTGTGTATAGAAGTGTATCACCCTGGTGTCCCTGTGTTTAGGAGATCAGACTGTGTGGTGTGTATAGAAGTGTATCACCCTGGTGTCCCTGTGTTTAGGAGATCAGACTGTGTGGTGTGTATAGAAGTGTATCACCCTGGTGTCCCTGTGTTTAGGATATCAGACTGTGTGGTGTGTATAGAAGTGTATCACCCCGGTGTCCCTGTGTTTAGGAGATCAGACTGTGTGGTGTGTATAGAAGTGTATCACCCCGGTGTCCCTGTGTTTAGGAGATCAGACTGTATGGTGTGTATAGAAGTGTATCACCCTGGTGTTCCTGTGTTTAGGAGATCAGACTGTGTGGTGTGTATAGAAGTGTATCACCCTGGTGTCCCTGTGTTTAGGAGATCAGACTGTGTGGTGTGTATAGAAGTGTATCACCCTGGTGTCCCTGTGTTTAGGAGATCAGACTGTGTGGTGAGTATATAAGTGTATCACCCTGGTGTCCCTGTGTTTAGGAGATCAGACTGTGTGGTGTGTATAGAAGTGTATCACCCTGGTGTCCCTGTGTTTAGGAGATCAGACTGTGTGGTGTGTATAGAAGTGTATCACCCTGGTGTCCCTGTGTTTAGGAGATCAGACTGTGTGGTGTGTATATAAGTGTATCACCCTGGTGTCCCTGTGTTTAGGAGATCAGACTGTGTGGTGTGTATAGAAGTGTATCACCCCGGTGTCCCTGTGTTTAGGAGATCAGACTGTGTGGTGTGTATAGAAGTGTATCACCCTGGTGTTCCTGTGTTTAGGAGATCAGACTGTGTGGTGTGTATAGAAGTGTATCACCCTGGTGTTCCTGTGTTTAGGAGATCAGACTGTGTGGTGTGTATATAAGTGTATCACCCTGGTGTCCCTGTGTTTAGGAGATCAGACTGTGTGGTGTGTATAGAAGTGTATCACCCTGGTGTCCCTGTGTTTAGGAGATCAGACTGTGTGATGTGTATATAAGTGTATCACCCTGGTGTCCCTGTGTTTAGGAGATCAGACTGTGTGGTGTGTATATAAGTGAATCACATTGCTCCACATCAATAAAACTCACATTAATGTTGGTTTAAACTTCACTACATGTCATTATAAATTAGTCGGTGTCAATAAAATTACTTGGTCTTGTTCTAAATTATTTATTTGGTTACATGTCAATTGGTCACAAAATAAACTAAAAATTCTCAGTAATACCCTGCCCACCCGCCTGCAACACCAACTAAAACAAAAGTGTCCCTCTCTGGCAATTTGAAATGTTGAGAGGTATGATATTACAGAGAGATACAGAGAGACACACACACAAACACACATAGACACACACAAACACACATACAGACACACACACAAACACACACAAAATATACTCTCACACACAGATATGCATAAATGCACAAACACGTAAACAGATGTAAGCACATACACATACCATATATGCATAAAAACACATACACACGTTATATTGATAATTATTGTTTACTGCCACTGTTTCATTTTACGTCATATATAAAGCTAAACAGTTTTACTCTCCTTTAAAGAAAATGTTTTGTTTTTCCTCACTCACGTCCAATCCCACCCATACAGTACATGTGGTGCTGACTGATAAGTTCTTTTTCATCATATCAGCCAGTATCTAACTAAACAGTATCTCAGCCTTCAAGGAAATAGTATATCTTACACTAAAAATCCTGCCAAGTGAAGTCATGCCTTGTTTATCCTATTTCCCTAATTTGTGAGGTGATAATGCGTGTGCACTTAAACATGAAATTAAATCTTGGCTACCGAGGCATTTTCTCCTTGCATAACCGAGGCAGGGGATAGTTTTATACTTTCGTATGACTTTTTTAAAAGTAGGATTGCTGTGTTTAAAGCTTGCTTTAACCAAGAAAACGTTAACCCCTTAAGGACCAATGCAGTCATGGCTGTCCTGCACTTAAAGGGATATTAATGTTTCATAATAAAAGCAGCTCTAATTAATCATCATAGTATTTGGACTTTGGAGAGTGTTATTTCAATTCTGTCAGAGTTGTAGTACAAGAGTAATTCAATGACAAAGTATCCCCCTCCCACCCCTTTTACTGATGTAACACTGCTCAGCCAGATCAGAAGGGAGGTGTCCAGGTAGACTGCAGAGAGGGACAATCTTCAATTAAGATAAGTGAAAAACCTGAAAAACTTGTCAAGTGGGGCAGGGCTTTCATTGTTCTCATTGGAAGAAGATTGTCCCCTACTGTTATCTGTCTGGTCTATGGACTGCATTCCACATGTGAGAAGAGATGGCTTACACTAGGTAAAAGGGGCGGGAGGGGAAACTTTGCTTGTGAATATCTCTCAAACCATAAAGGTTTGAGAGATAAGACTTATATCGTTCTTCATGTTTTTGTAATGCCTACAAAATAAAATAAAGATAAAATGAAGTATTACTATCCCTTTAAGGATCAGTGATGGTCCTGGAACATCATGGATTTCAGGGGTCCCTGTGCAGCTGCACACCGCTCGAGGACCCCTGAATACATTTTCCTAAAAAATAAAAAATAAAAAGTTCTGTGATCCTTAAGGGGTTAAAAATTAGATATAACAAAGAAAAACACTAGAGATGTGTACTTGACCCATACAATGATCTCCTGCCAATCCTGAGCTTAAATGCCAGAGATATATCCAACGCATTGTTCAAAGGGGGAAAGGGTTTTCTTTATGTCCACAGTAAGAAGATTGTCCCTCGCTGAGAACTGTCCGGTCCAATGACCAGATTCCACATCTGAGGGGAGGTGGCTTATACTCATACCTGGGAACTCTCAGAATTTGCCCCAGAGACTCCGGTTTTGACAGAGCTTTACCGGGTCTCTGGGGCAGAGGCTGATTCCTCCGGATGTGTGGAGTTTCTATTGAAACTCTGCCCACATCTGCTGTTTCTCCCGGTGTTCCTCCTTCCCCAGCCTTCTATGTGTCACCTTTAAGCCCTGCCCCCCAACTTGTGTCAAGCCCTGCCCCTTTTTGACATGATTCACATCATTATTGTCACCCCCTGCTGTACCAGAGGACTCCCCTCTGGGCAGACCTCAATTGGAAGTTCCCAGGTATGCTTATACTAGGTAAAAGGGGTGGGAGGGGGAGACTTTATAGTTTAATTCTTCTTGAACTACACATCGGACATAATTGTAATAACACTCAACACGGCCAAAAAAACTATGAAGAATAATCCACTAGGTATTTATTTCCACAAATCGCTGTTCATTTAATGGAGCTTGATCTAAGGGGAGTGCAGTGTGTACATGTATTGGCATACCAGGGTTCTCCTTTGATCTTAATTTTGTATAACACAAAGACTAAAAAAGACACTGGGAAAATGGCATGAGTTTACTTGATTTCCCTGTGTATGCTATAGGACAGGCATGTCAAACATAGTAACATAGTAAATCAGGTTGAAAAAAGGTTGAAAAAAGACACATGTCCATCAAGTTCAACATTTGCATAATAACCCAGAAAATTTAGAATTATTTAGCTTTCCTGCTGCCAAATAAGTTAGTCTTTATTAGAACTTCCTGATTTGCCTACTAATTCACAGTATAACCCTGTAGGTTCCCTTATGAAATAAATGTATCCAATCTTCTCTTAAATGTATCTATTGTATCTGCCATAACCACATCCTTGGGCATGGAATTCCACAATTTAACAGACCTTACTGTAAAAAACCCTTTCCTAACTGTTTTCTACCCCTGTTCCAGAGGGGATCTAGTTACTGGACTCAGTATTTAATGCCACAATGCTATGGGATCTAATGCTTTAGTTAGGCCTCTAGCATTCATCTTGTTGAGTCATAGACAGATCCCTACGTAACATATAGCAGAACATGTAAACAAGGCATTCCTCACCTCTGGCCCTCAAGGGGTTAAACAGTGGTTATGGAACAGTATCTTCTCCCAGTGTTAGTGAACATTCTGTGTATCCCCATACCACTATAATCATTTTTCTCTCCATGACGGAGAGGGAAGAAGCAGTGATTGTATATTGCTAACATTGACTGGAGATCACTATTTGCAGAGCTCTTTTCAGATATGAGATGAGAGTTTGTACTGTGTTAGCTTTAGAAATACAGGAGGCAAATATAGTCAGGGCCGGATTTGCCATAAGGCAGAGTAGGCACCTGCCTACATCATCTCCCAGCGCTCTGCATTCCTGAATAGGAAACCTCGTGGGAGCACCAGCAGCTACAGGACTGTGCCAGAGGAGGCACAGATAACAGATCTCCTGCCAGGGAGGTAGTAAACGGACAACGGGGGGAGGTAGGAAATGGACAATGGGGGGGGGGGAGGCAATGTGAGGGCAACATGGAGATGGTGTGGGCAAGTTGGAGCCGAAGGGGGGCAATGTGAGGGCAACATGGAGATGGTGGGGACAATGTGCAGCTGATTGGGGGCAATTTGGAGATGGTGGGGGCAATGTGGAGCTGATGGGGGCAATTTGGAGCTGATGGGGCAATGTGAGGGTAACATGGAGCTGATGGGGGGCAAGTTGGAACTGATGGGGGGCAAACTGGAGCTGATAGGGGGCAATGTGAGGGCAATATGGAGATGTGGGGGAAATGTTTAGCTGATGGAGGGCAATTTGGAGATGGTGGGGGCAATGTGGAGCTGATGGGGCAATGTGAGGGTAACATGGAGCTGATGGGGGCAAGTTGGAGTTTATGGGGGGCAATGTGAGGACAATATGGAGATGGTGGGGGAAATGTGGAGCTGATGGGGGGCAAGTTGTAGATGGTGGAGGCAATGTGAGGGCAATATGGAGATGATGGGGGCAATGTGGAGCTGATGGGGGGGCAAGTTGGAGCTGATGGGGCAATATGAGGGCAATATGGAGATGATGGGGGCAATTTGGAGATTAGGAGCATTGTGGAGATGTCCAGTGGAGATGGCCAATGGGGGGGGCGCTTCAGATTTCTGTGCCTACAGGCTCCTGAGATGTAAATCCGGCCCAGAATATAGTCAAGCAGATTTAGAATGCAAGCTTTCAAGACCTCTCAGGTTATACAGATGGACACAGTATCAGGCACATTAAACTGACTGTATTGATGGGATTGTTTTGCACTCAGAGGGAGTGAAAAATATGGGAGGTTAGATTAATGCTTCAATTTAATACATTAAATAATGGCCTGAACAGGGATAGAGAATTTCTGTCACATTTTCACATTGCCACTTAGCCTTTACAACAGAGTCCCACTGGGAGTGTAAATACCTTTGACACTTCCAGAGAAGGACTGCAATTTACATCACACTCCTTTACCATTGACTGATCAAAGAATCTGGGTCTGGACTGAGCTGATCTTTTCTGATTTCCATTCTAAACAATGCAATGTATACGTCTATTTAAGAAAGATGTTTTCATATTTATCTGTATAACACGCCTGAGGAAGAGACCTGAGAGGTCTTGAAAGCTTGCATCCTAAATCTGCTTAGTCAGCCAATAAAGGTATCAACTTGACTATATTTGTCTCCTTTTCAGATATAAACTCAAAAAAATAAGTATTTCATGCTTTATGCTCCATCCATTTCAGAACACAATGGAATAGCATAGTCAACACAAATAAACTCTGCATGTAAGCAATCCGAATTGTGTGTTGTTCGACACTCATGTGCTTTCTTTTATTGATATTACACTGCAATAACATAACACACACAAAAACGTAATGCTCATAATCTATCTAAATTTAGTGAATGCTGGAGAATATTGGACTTTCCAATTTGTAGTGATAACAAGTACAGGCAAAGAAATTGTATGTCAGCATCATTCAGTTTGTAGAAAAACAACCAACATGTATAACTGCACTCTGCAGTGTCTTAAAGGGATAATGCTTTAATTCTGACTTTACATATTCCTCAGGAGTTCAATATGTAAATCAAAATATCTATACTTTTATTCTTTGGTCTATCTGTCTATCTATCTATCTATCTATCTATCTATCTATCTATCTATCTATCTAACTATCTATCTATCTTTGATAGATAGATAGATAGATAGATAGATAGATAGATAGATAGATAGATAGACAGATGATAGATTAGATGATAGATATGAGATAGATATGAGATACAGTGGATATAAAAGTCTACACACCCCTGTTAAAATGCCAGGTTCTTGTGATATTAAAGAATGAGACAAAGATAAATCATGTCAGAACTTTTTCCACCTTTAATGTGACCTATAATGTGAAGTACCTTTTGATTTTATTACAGCAATCAGTCTTTTTGGGTAGGAGTTTATTAGCATGGCACATCTTGACGAGGCAATATCTGCCCACTCTTCTTTGCAAAAGCGCTCCAAGTCTGTCAGATTGCGAGGACATCTCCACTGCACAGCCCTCTTCAGATCACCCCACAGATGTTCAAATGGATTCAGGTCTGGGCTCTGGCTGGGCCATTCCAAAACGTTAATCTTCTTTTGGTGAAGCCATGCTTTTGTGGATTTGGATGAATGCTTTGGGTTGTTGTAGTGCTGAAAGGCGAACTTCATCTTCAGCTTTCTAACAGACGTCTGAAGCTTTTGTGCCAAAATTGCCTGGTATTTGGTACTGTTCATAATTCCCTCCACCCTGACTAAGGCCCTGGTTCCAGCTGAGGAAAAACATCCCCAAAGCATGATGCTGCCACCACCATGCTTCACTGTGGGCATGGTGTTCTTTGGGTGATGTGCAGTGTTCTTTTTGCACCAAACATACCTTTTGGAATTATGGCCAAAAAGTTCAACCTTGGTTTCATCAGACTATAGCACATTTTCCCACCTGATTTTTGGGGACTTGCTGTTTGTTATTGCAAACTTCAGCCAGGCTTGGATGTTTTTCTTTGTAAGAAAAGGCTTCCGTCTTGCCACCCTACCCCATAATCCATTCATATTAAGAATACGGGAGATTTTTGTCACATGTAGCACACAGCCAGTACTTGCCAGAAATTCCTGCAGTTCCTTTAGTGTTGCAGTAGGCCTCTGGGAAGCCTCCCTGACCAGTTTTCTTCTCGTCTTCTCATCAATTTTAGAGGGACGTCCAGTTCTTGGTAATGTCTCTGCTGTGCCATATTTTCTCCACTTGATGATGACTTTCTTCACTGTGTTCCATGGTATATCTAATGCTTTGGAAATTCTTTTGTACCCTTCTCCTTACTGATATCTTTCAACAATAAGATCCCTCTGATGCTTTGGATGCTCTCTGCAGACCATGGCTTTTGCTCTGAGATGCAACTAAGCAAATGTCAGGAAAATCCTACTAGAACAGCTGGACTTTATTTGTGATTAATCTGAGTCACTTTAAATGATGGCAGGTGTGCAATGACTTCTGTTTAACATGAGATTTAATGTGATTGATTAATTCTGAGCACAGACAAATCCGCAGTTATAAGAGGGTGTGCACACCTATGCAACCAGGTAATTGTGAGTTTTTTATTTTTCCCACTCAATGATTTCAGTTTGTTTTGCAGTTGAATTGTTCACGTTATAGGTCACATTAAAGGTGGAAAAAGTTCTGACATGATTTATCTTTATTTCATTCTTTAACATCACAAGAACCTGGCATTTTAACAGGGGTGTGTAGACTTTTTATATCCACTGTAGCTATGAGATAGATATGAGACAGATAGATAGATAGATAGATAGATAGATAGATAGATAGATAGATATGAGATAGATAGAGAGATAGATAGATAGATAGATAGATAGATATGAGATAGATAGATAGATAGATAGATAGATAGATAGATATGAGATAGGTAGATAGGTAGGTAGATAGATAGATAGATATGAGATGGGTAGATAGATAGATAGATAGATAGATAGATAGATAGATATGAGATGGGTAGATAGATAGATAGATAGATAGATAGATAGATAGATAGATATGAGATAGGTAGATAGGTAGGTAGATAGATATATATGAGATGGGTAGATAGATAGATAGATAGATATGAGATAGGTAGATAGGTAGGTAGATAGATATATATGAGATGGGTAGATAGATAGGTAGATAGATATGAGAGATAGATAAAATTAGCACCTGCATTTGAATCCAGCCCTAGGTGTCTTCCACCAGGTAATTACATGTTTTTGTGGCCCCTCTGATCCAACAGGCTTGTCTTTCCATCCTGTTGTGTTGTGTCATATATTTAAGAGCCCCAGGCAGAAACGTGTTCCATTGTGTACCTATGAATGCATGATGGGGAGGAGCAATGCCCCATATTGGGCACGGTGATAGTTGTAGTTGGGAAGCACAGTGTGGAAGGCTACCTTTGCTAAATGTTTTATTCGTACATCTCCCGCAATTTTGAAAAAAAAAAAAAAAATAGACCTGGTCATACTATAGCAATAACACATTAATTCACATTACAAAACTGGATGACATCTCTTCAAACAGGGAGCACTTAAATGAGCTGCAGGTTTAAAAACTACTGCTGTGATCCTCTCCGGAGGCAACATGTGCCATGGTTGTATTAGCAGGATCTTCCTCAGCTGCTGTGTATGTCCATTATAGGACCTTTTCCAGTCAACATAAATTAGTGGTGTGTGAGGACCTTGAGATTCTCACAGGGCAGCAGCATAGTGTGAATGTACATATTTGAAGTATTGCAGTACTCTGTGAGGAGCTCATGGTCCTCTCATGCCAGGAATGTATGTTTCTTGGAACACGTCCTGAAACGGAAAGACACAGCAGTGGAGCAAGCGGCTGCCAACTGAAACATGGCACACTCTGCCTATGGAGGGGTTGGTGGGTGATGGCTGTGGTTATTAGACCTGCAGCACAATTAAATGCTCCCTGTTTGAAGAGCTGTGATAGAATTTTGTAGTGTACATTTGTTACTCCCCAGCTGGAATTGAATCTTACCAGGGTAGATTTGTCTGGTCCTGTAGCTAGAGCACAACGCTAGCGATCGTAGTTCGTGGTTGCAGTCAGTCAACAAGTCTTTCTTGCTGCGGCTGCAGCCGGATAGAGTTGCTGGTTGAGAAGCCTTATGTCCGACCCCAGTTGAGCCGGGGCCCAGACCAGGATGGGAGACCAGCCACTGAAGAAGGACCAGACAAGAGACCCCTAAAGCAGAGAGGTGACGCAGAAAGATAGAGACTGGGACAGAGGATGTGCCTAACACCCAGCGGATAACCGCCCAAGGAGGACCGAGACCATAGATGGATAGGCTGATTGTGAGGGTGACCAGGGCTGTGAGTTCATCTGGGCCTCCGCTTGTTTTCCCTCCGTCATTTATCTACGGAAAGTGGGATCCCAAGCACACTAGTTAAATGACGGAGGGAAAACAAGGGAGGACCAGGATGAACTCACAGCCCGGTAACCCCACAATAAGCCTACCCTAAGGAGGCTGTGGGTATAGGACTTGGAACTTCCTGACCTCACAGGAGGAAACAACCCAAACAGAGTCTACCCCTGATTCCCCTCCCTGGCAGGTCACACCGCATGGACCCCTCACTCCACGGCACAGAGTGATCCAAATTCAGAGACCAGAATTCAATCTTATGTGCCTTCAGGTGAACTTACCCACTCTACACCATCTTTATAGGTCAATTATCAAGGATGTACTAAAGGTACAAACATAAATATAGAAACATGTCTTGGTCTAACAACTCAACATTCACATGTTTGCTCAGGTCTTAAAAGTGAAAAAGGGGCACCCTAAGTAGATATCTATAGCACACTGAAGTCCGACTGCACCCTGGTTAGTAGTCAGACCACTGCCTTAAGGCAAGTTTAGTAAAACTGCCTATATCGTGTACTAGCCATTTGCTTGTATGATCATTTTTGAGAAATTAACCTGTATTTTGGTGGCACAGTTTGTTAATTAGTTTATATTCTGGGCCAATGTTACCACAATACAGAGAGATGTGTCAGCAGCTCCAGCCATACATGAGTATTACCTTGTGTAGATGGCGGGTGGCAATATAACTTCTCACAAACCACATTATATTGTATAGAGTAAGTGTGTGCTCCCTAGGACTTCCCCATAAGTCCCGTAGACAACATGGATAAATTAGAAAGGAGCACGAACACGTATTTTCACAAATTGAGAACGCAAATTTAAAAACAGTTCTATATTAGAGTAAAAAATAAAAATTGAACAGTACTTCAGTCTGTGAATGAACAAGAAGTGACAGACCCCTCACTCCACGGCACAGGGTGGTCCAAATTCAGATACCAGATGTATCTAGTGGATACAGGAGAGACCCCTACCGTGCAACCACCTGAGGCAAGACAAGGAGAGGACCCTCCAGGAGTGGGTAACACCCCCAACCCAGGAAACCCCCTGAGAAGAAGGCTCAGGGACAGTAAGAGTCAGAAGACCCAGCGGGGCAGGACCGCAATCACAAAGAGGCCAGAACCCAATAGGAGACGTCCCGACGTAGCCGAACGGCCGGAGCACAAACCCCATGACCAGGCTGCAAGATACACAGTCTGGCAGTGCCAGATCCCAGTGCGTCCGGGTGAAATGGCACCAGGGGGGAGAATCACCCTGGGGAGGATCTACAGAACCTCGAGTCAGGTCGAGGAAACGCCATCAGCTCACTAGAGTCCTGGGGCCGGACCGCCTGACCCATTAACGGCTAACCGCCAAACAAACAGTCAGACCGGATGAGAACCAGAAGCGGCAGGGCACCAGCACCTACGGCTGAACCATGATGGAAACAAAGAGGCAGGAGAACCTGCTGGGCAGGTAGGAAGGCCACCAACTGCAACCAAGTGGCTGTAGGGTTGCCACCCAGCCGGTATTTTACCGGCAGGCCAGTAAAAATTTGGCTTCTTTGCAATGTTAAGTCTATGGAGGAAATGCCATGGCCGGTATTTTTTTGAAGAAAAGGTGGCAACCCTAACTGGCTGCAGCCAACCATTCTGAGGAATCCGGACAGGGTGAGGCTGCCACAAGAACACAAAGCCTGAATGCGGAGTAGGACCACCACACACAAGCTCAGAGCAGGATGCGGGGTAGGACCGATACAGGGAGCACTAACCTCAGGAAAGCAGTGAACTGAGACCCTCAAGGGAGAATGAGCATGCCAACAGCAACCAGGCTAGGCACAGGAAGGAACTAGCAAACAGACCTGAATTATTGGGCAAGGAACCCTGGAAGTTTGGACTGATAAGCAGCAACTGTCCAATGGAAAGGTGAGGGTGTGACAACATTCATTTGTTGTTGCAGTACATGCTGGCAGATGTTTTATTGTACATTGCAGGAGCTGTTGGATGTTGAAATTGAAGTGGTTAACTGCCATAATGGTATCCATAGCTGGGAACTCCCTGACCCTGAGACTCCGGTTTTCACACTGCATTACCGGGTCTCCAGGGCAGAGGCTGAGTCTCCAGATGTGGGGAATTTCTATTGAAACTCTTCTATTGAAACTTCTGCTACTTCCCAGTATGTTCCTCTCACTCCCTGCCCACTTCTGCTTCTTCCCCCTCCTATTCATTATACTTTTTCAGCATTTTATAAGCTCCACCCCACTCATGATTAATCCCCTCCCCCTCTTGATGCAAATTGAGTAATTTCTCCACCTCCCCACCCCAGTGGCAGGAATTTCTCTGGGGAATTCACAACAAAAAGTTCACAGGTATGATGGTATCCTTTGGAGGAGAGACAAGGAGGCAAAGTGCACGGTTAAGCAGTGGGGCAAAGGGAAGGGTAGGTGAACAGGTGAAGGGGAGTCTGTGGTGATGAGGTGCAGGGAGCGTGAGGCAATGAGGCAAAAGTAGTCTGAGGCAATGAGGTGAAGGGGGGCGCGAGGAGAAGGGGAGGGAGGCTGTAAAAATTATCTAAAACAAATCACAATTTTGTTTATCTCCAATATTAGTATTTTTCTTATTGCTGTTATGCAATATAATTTATAAATCAGTGTTTTCAGTTTATAGTGCAGTTGTATATGGCTGTTCAGTTAGCTGGGATTTACTTAAATGTCAGCATTTGAAAAGAGAAGTGCACTTAGCAAAAGTGTGCATTAAATCCGCAGCACTTCCATCTAAGCTTAGAGCGGTACTTCCTGCTTCATAATGATGAACTCTGCAGACCTTTGTTACTTGTTTTACCCCATTAATCAGGACTCAATTCAGTAAAATCAGTGTTTACCTCTCTTGTAAAATACATAAGTAGCTTTCTCAGTCTTTTCTCGAGGAAACAGCAAGCATGTATAAGAAACGTAAAATATTGGAAATGGAAAATTGAGATAGACGTAGTTTATTGTTCCATTTAGAGATGACATTTTAAGTGGGATCACCAGAAATATACTAGGGCAGTGGGCGTAGAAATAACATTAACCCCTTAACGACCAGCAGCCCAGCCACGACACTTGTGCTGGCTCGCCAAATGGGGGTCTGATATTGACCGCTCTGGACTTGGAGCAATCAGCTTCAGACCCCTGGTAGTGTTAGCAAAAAATATATGCGACGTCCGGGGGGGGGGGACAAGGGGACCCCCCTACAATTACCCCCTCCATATAAACAAAGGGGCTGGGCGGACTGGCCTGGGGGGTCATACTATGGCTTTGCCCCCCCCACCCCTGATGTCAATGGTCACTAAGAGGTTAAGAAATTTAAATGTGCTGGATTTCCCAATAGGCAAAGCAGGAAGCTGCCTACAGCTCCAAATTTTGAAGGGTGGTGCCATAACTTTGCTTGCCACACCCACTTTCTGAATTGTGGGTGTGGCCAGAGCAATCTCAATGTCCTTGCAGCGGTTTTATTCTCCTTTACAGGCTATTATTTAACCCATTGTTTGCTAGAGAGATCTGCTTTGGAGATCTTTCTAGCAACCAAGGGGTTAACCCTTTCTGTGACAGAGGGGCACGCAATGCATTGTGAAGCAGCTCCAATTAATCTTCATAGTATTTGGGCCATGGAGAGTGTTATTTCAATACTGTCAGAGTTGTAGTACAAGAGTAATTGAATGATAAAGTATCCCCCTCCCGCCCCTTTTACTTAGTGTAAGCCACCTCCCCTCAGATGTGGAATCTGATCCTGGGACCGGACAGGTCACAGCAAGGGACAATCTTCTTACTGTGATCATAAGGAAAACCCTGCCCTCCTTGACAGGTTTTTCAGGTTAATCTTTATGCTCACTGAAGATTGGCCCTCTGTGTGATCCATCCAGACAGTCTTGCTGCTCTGAAGTGTGCAGTGTTACATCAGTTTTGCAATGCATTCAGCACCCCCTCTGGCACTAAAAGGGTTAATTTATCATTAAGATTATGGCCTTAAATGTCTCTGTATCTCACAGCCTGGATCCATTCCATCTAACTGATGCTGATAAGGTGAGTTCTTACATTGGAAAGCAGAGGAAGTCTTCACAGTTAGTTATGGGGGATGAAAACTGATAATGGGCAAAAGTAATCAGAAGTGGCTCTTAGCTCATGGAGAGGCAAGATGAGGCTTATCAGCTGCTGCTAGACTGCAACTCTCATCGGAATGATCAGATTTTGAGCCTCATCTTATTCACCATTATCTCAGCTGTTATGGAATGTTTAAAGACTGTTACACTCCTGTTGATTGCACTTTAAATATCCTACACTAGTGATGAGCGAGCACCCCAATGCTCGGGTGTTCGGGTGCTCTGACCGAGCACCCCCTGAGGCTCGAGTGCTCGGCCGAGCACCCGAGCCCCATTGAAGTCAATGGGAGGACTCGAGCATTACACCAGGCACCCCCTGCTCTGATGAGGGGAGGGTGCCTGGTCCATAGGAAAAGGGCAGAAAAGGATGGAAACACCACAGAAATGGTTCAGGGACAGCATAGGGAGGATGTCTGGATGCATCTTGGACTCCAACATCGCTGCTGGGAACGATTTTTCGCCCGTAGTACGCCATTTTTACAGACTGACCATAAAACACACAAAAAGGAAAATAAAAACGACTTTAGGCGAAAAATTGTTACCAAACAATATTTGCTGTATATTTACTTGTATATCATCTGCAAATTCTCCCAAAAATTTCCTTGATTTTCGAAAGTGAGGCCATGATTAAGAGGGAAACGTGCGCAGAGACAAATTCTCCCAAAAATTTCCTTGATTTTCAGAACTGAGGCCATGATTAAGAGGGAAACGTGCGCAGAGGCAAATTCTCCCAAAAATTTCCTTGATTTTCAGAACTGAGGCCATGATTAAGAGGGAAACGTGCGCTGAGCTGACCATCTAAAACATTATGGGTGAGGGTCTGCTGCAGAGCTGACCATCCTAAACATTATATGCGAAGGCCCGCTAGTGAGCTGACGCTATAAAACATTATATGAGAGGGCCCGCTAGAGAGCTGACCCAATAAAACATTATATGAGAAGGCCCGCTGGTGAGCTGACCTATATAAAAATTGTCAAACAGGGCCCGCTGGTGAGCTGGCCCTATATAAAAATTATATCACAGGGCCCGCTGGTGAGCTGGCCCTATATAAAAATTATATCACAGGGCCCACTGGTGAGCTGGCCCTATATAAAAATTATATCCCAGGGCATATGGAAGAGGAGGAGGAGGATGAGAAGATTAAGAGTCAACCATATACCCGTTTTTTGGGTGGAAGGGGTGAATGGGAATACAGAGTATTCCCATCATTGTAAATAACATATATAAAGTGACTTTATGTTCCCCCGGGGCTTTCCTCCAGTGGAGTGGAGAAGTCAGGGGAAATCCAGGCCTTGTTCATTTTTATAAGTGTCAACCTATCAGCATTGTCGGTGGAAAGGCGGATACGCTTATCTGTTATGATGCCACCAGCAGCACTAAATACCCGCTCAGACAGAACGCTGGCGGCAGGGCAGGCCAGCACCTCCAAGGCGTAGAGTGACAGTTCATACCACGTGTCCAGCTTGGACACCCAGTAGTTGTAAGGCACAGAGGGATCATTGAGGACGCTGACACGGTCTGCTATGTACTCCTTCACCATCTTCCAAAACTTTTCCCTCCTTGTGACACTAGGCTGCGCATCAGGGTGAGGGTGCTGGCGGGGTGTCATGAAGGTGTCCCACGCCTTGGAGAGTGTTGCCCTGCCTTTGTCGGAACTGCTGTGTGCTCCCCTTTTCTCCCCTTCTCGGTTGGCCAAGGTAGCACGTACTCTGCCGCCAGCGTTGTCAGATGGAAAATTTTGGAGCAATTTTTCAACAAGAACCTTCTGGTATTGCACCATTTTGCTTGTCCTCTCCACCGGAGGAATGAGAGATGAGAAATTCTCTTTGTAGCGGGGGTCCAGAAGGGTGAACACTAGTGTTGAGCGAGCACCCCGATGCTCGGGTGCTCGGGTGCTCTGACCGAGCACCCCCTGAGGCTCGAGTGCTCGGCCGAGCACCCGAGCCCCATTCAAGTCAATGGGGCGACACCAGGCACCCCCTGCTCTGATGAGGGGAGGGTGCCTGGTCAATGCCCCCTTCATCTCCGCTATGCCCCCTTCATCTCCGAATGCCCCCTTCATCTCCGCAATGTCCCCCTTCATCTCCGCTATGCCCCTCTTCCACAATGTGCCCCTTCATCTCCGCTATGCCCCTCTTCCACAATGTGCCCCTTCATCTCCGCTATGCCCCTCTTCCACAATGTCCCCCTTCATCTCCGCAATGCCCCCTTCATCTCCGCAATGCCCCCGTACCTCCAGTCCCTGGTGGTCCAGCGGAGCGTCTTCGGATCTGTGCCTCTTCCGGTACTCGACGAGTACCGCCATGTGCCGAGCAGAGCGATGCTCGAGTCGATCCGAGCATCGGCCGAGCACGCTCGCTCATCACTAGTGAACACCCAGTAATCCGTGTTGTTTAAAATGCGTATAACGCGTGGGTCACGGGAAAGGCAGCCTAACATAAAGTCAGCCATGTGTGCCAGAGTACCAACAGTCAAGATTTCGCTGTCCTCACCAGGAGGATGACTCTCAATATCCTCATCCTCTTCCTCCTCTTCTGCCCACCCACGCTGAAGAGATGGAACTAAAGTTCCATGGCTACCCTCTGTAGCGGAGGCAACCGTGTCTTCCTCCTCCTCCTCCTCCTCCTCCTCCTCCGCCTCCTCCAATTGTCGCTGAGAAGACGAAGTGAGGGTGCTCTGGCTATCACCTTGTGTAAGCTCTTCCTCCCCCATTTCCACCTCTTCCACATGCAAAGCGTCGGTTTTAATTGTGAGCAGCGAGCGTTTCAGTAGACACAGAAGTGGGATGGTTACACTGATAATAGCGTTATCGCCGCTCACCATCTGTGTCGATTCCTCAAAATTGCGTAAAACCTCGCAGAGGTCTGACATCCATTCCCACTCCTCACTTCTGATTACAGGAAGTTGAACGGAGAGGCGACGACCGTGTAACAGCTGGTACTCCACTACTGCCCTCTGCTGCTCACAAAGCCGGGCCAACATGTGGAAGGTGGAGTTCCAGCGCGTGCTCACGTCACACAGCAGCCGGTGAGCTGGCAATTGTAAGCGCTGCTGCAGCTTCAACAGGCCGGCCGAAGCTGTAGATGACTTACGGAAATGTGCACACACGCGGCGCACCTTGGTCAAGAGATCATGCACATTGGGGTAGGTTTTTAGAAATCGCTGCACCACTAAATTAAATACATGCGCTAGGCATGGTACGTGTGTGAGCTTGCCAAGCTCCAAAGCCGCCACCAAGTTACGCCCATTATCACACACAACCATGCCTGGTTGCAGGTTGAGTGGCGAGAGCCACTGCTCGGTCTGGTGACTAATCCCCTGCAACAGCTCTGAGGCCGTGTGCTGTTTGTCCCCAAGGCAGATCAGCTTCAGCATGGCCTGTTGACGCTTCTCCACTGCAGTGCTACACTGCTTCCAGCTACTGGCTGATGGGGGAGTGGCGCTGCGTGTAGAGAATTCGGAGGTGGAAACAGAGGAGGAGGAGCCAATAACGTAGGTGCTGGCGGAAACCCTGATGGAGGTAGGGCCCGCAATCCTCGGCGTGGGTAGCACCTGTGCCATCCCAGGGTCCGAGTCGCTCCCAGCCTCCACGACATTCACCCAGTGTGCCGTCAGGGAAATGTAGCGTCCCTGGCCACAAGCACTTGTCCATGTGTCAGTCGTTAAGTGGACCTTCCCAGTAACTGCGTTGGTCAGGGCACGGGTGATGTTACGGGACACATGGTGGTGTAATGCGGGGATGGCACACCGGGAAAAGTAGTGGCGGCTGGGGACCGCGTACCGAGGGACAGCTGCTGCCATCAGGCTGCGGAAGGACTCAGTGTCCACAAGCCTAAATGGCAGCATTTCGATGGCCAGTAATTTGGAAAGGTGTGAGGTTAGTGCTATGGCCTGTGGGTGGGTGGCTGGGTACTTTCTCTTGCGCTCAAATGCCTGGGGTAACGACATTTGGACGCTGCGCTGGGACAGGGAAGTGGATGTGGTCGCTGATGGTGCTTCAGATGCTACAGGTGCAGGGCGGTAGGTATGCGGGCCTGCGCCTTCGACAGGCGATTGGCCGGCACCGAAAACAGGGGAAGAGGAGGCAGTGGTGTGGCCTGCAGACACAGATGGGCGATCCAGGCGTTCCTCCCACTTACTACGGTGCTTGGATGCCATGTGTCGGATCATGCTGGTGGTGGTGAGGTTTCTAGTGTTCATGCCTCAGCTCATTCTGGTGTGGCACAGGTTGCAAACTACAATTCTTTTGTCGTCCGCACTTTCCTTAAAAAAACGCCATACCGCGGAACACCTACCCTTTGGCAAGGTAGATTTACGCAAGGGGGTGCTCCGTGGAACATTTGCGGGCCGGTTTGGTGCGGTCCGCCTTCTTTCTGTAGCCACACCACTGCCTCTTCCAGCCTGTTGCGGTGCTGCAGATGGCTCACCCTCAGGACTGCTGTCATCGCTCGGCTCTACACCTTCCCAGGTGGGGTCAGTCACCTCATCGTCCACCAAGTCCTCCTCCACTTCCTCACTCTGATCATCCTCCTCATGTCTTGATCCCACCACATACTCAGTCATTGACAACTGTATAACATTCTCCTCAACAAGGTCTTGAGACGGAAATAGTGGTTGATTTAATGGCAACTGTGTCTCATCATCATCATCATCATCCACTACTTCCTTTGACCTTAAATGCCGTTCACATCTGTCATCTTCTTGTGATTGGGTAGCCTCTAGAGGTTGTGAATCAGGGCACAAGATGTCATGTTCCTCTGCAAGCGTGCTTGGAGAGAGGGTCAAATGAAGGATTGGTGATGAGACGAGCTCCTCACTATATCCCAGTGTGGGATCACTTCTTTGACCAGACCGTGTATGGTGGGAGGAAGGATGATCAGAGTGAGGATTATGTTGACCAGACTCTTGGCTACTGAGAGTGGACTTGGTGGAAGACAGGGTGGTGCTTAACCGACTGGAAGCAGTATCAGCTGTCATCCAACCGACCACCTGTTCGCAGTGGTCGGACCTCGAGAGTGATGTCCTGCGACGCCCTGTAAAATTAGACATGAAGCTAGGTATGGTGGATGTCTTTCTTTCTTGTGCTCTGGCACCAGGCACAGTTTCTCCGCGTCCTGACCCGCGCCCTGAACTATCAGGATCACGTCCACTTCCCCGTCCCTTTTTACCCGCCTTCTTCATCTTACACGGAATATGTGACTTTAATATTTGAGTTTGAAAACTTAACAGTATTTCTTCCTATTCTGCAACTGTGCAGAGTACACAGAATAGGCTGCTAAACTGCGGTGACACACACTGAATGGAATAAGTGACTTTAATATTTGAGTTTGAAAACTTAACAGTATTTCTTCCTATTCTGCAACTGTGCAGAGTACACAGAATAGGCTGCTAAACGGCGGTGACACACACTGAATGGAATATGTGACTTTAATATTTGAGTTTGAAAACTTAACAGTATTTCTTCCTAGTCTGCAACGGTGCAGAGTACACAGAATAGGCTGCTAAACTGCGGTGACACACACTGAATGGAATAAGTGACTTTAATATTTGAGTTTGAAAACTTAACAGTATTTCTTCCTATTCTGCAACTGTGCAGAGTACACAGAATAGGCTGCTAAACGGCGGTGACACACACTGAATGGAATATGTGACTTTAATATTTGAGTTTGAAAACTTAACAGTATTTCTTCCTAGTCTGCAACGGTGCAGAGTACACAGAATAGGCTGCTAAACTGCGGTGACACACACTGAATGGAATATGTGACTTTAATATTTGAGTTTGAAAACTTAACAGTATCTCTTCCTATTCTGCAACTGTGCAGAGTACACAGAATAGGCTGCTAAACGGCGGTGACACACACTGAATGGAATATGTGACTTTAATATTTGAGTTTGAAAACTTAACAGTATTTCTTCCTAGTCTGCAACGGTGCAGAGTACACAGAATAGGCTGCTAAACTGCGGTGACACACACTGAATGGAATATGTGACTTTAATATTTGAGTTTGAAAACTTAACAGTATTTCTTCCTAGTCTGCAACTGTGCAGAGTACACAGAATAGGCTGCTAAACGGCGGTGACACACACTGAATGGAATATGTGACTTTAATATTTGAGTTTGAAAACTTAACAGTATTTCTTCCTAGTCTGCAACGGTGCAGAGTACACAGAATAGGCTGCTAAACGGCGGTGACACACACTGAATGGAATATGTGACTTTAATATTTGAGTTTGAAAACTTAACAGTATTTCTTCCTAGTCTGCAACGGTGCAGAGTACACAGAATAGGCTGCTAAACGGCGGTGACACACACTGAATGGAATATGTGACTTTAATATTTGAGTTTGAAAACTTAACAGTATTTCTTCCTAGTCTGCAACGGTGCAGAGTACACAGAATAGGCTGCTAAACGGCGGTGACACACACTGAATGGAATATGTGACTTTAATATTTGAGTTTGAAAACTTAACAGTATTTCTTCCTAGTCTGCAACGGTGCAGAGTACACAGAATAGGCTGCTAAACGGCGGTGGCACACACTGAATGGAATAAGTGACTTTAATATTTGAGTTTGAAAACTTAACAGTATTTCTTCCTATTCTGCAACTGTGCAGAGTACACAGAATAGGCTGCTAAACGGCGGTGACACACACTGAATGGAATATGTGACTTTAATATTTGAGTTTGAAAACTTAACAGTATTTCTTCCTAGTCTGCAACGGTGCAGAGTACACAGAATAGGCTGCTAAACTGCGGTGACACACACTGAATGGAATATGTGACTTTAATATTTTAGTTTGAAGACTTAACAGTATTTCTTCCTATTCTGCAACTCTGCACAGTACACAGAATGTGCTGCTACACTGCGGCGAAGCACACTGAATGGAATATGTGACTTTGATATTTTAGTTTGAAGACTTAACAGTATTTCTTCCTATTCTGCAACTCTGCACAGTACACAGAATGTGCTGCTAAACTGCGGCGAAGCACACTGAATGGAATATGTGACTTTGATATTTTAGTTTGAAGACTTAACAGTATTTCTTCCTATTCTGCAACTCTGCACAGTACACAGAATGTGCTGCTAAACTGCGGCGAAGCACACTGAATGGAATATGTGACTTTGATATTTTAGTTTGAAGACTTAACAGTATTTCTTCCTATTCTGCAACTCTGCACAGTACACAGAATGTGCTGCTAAACTGCGGCGACGCACACTGAATGGAATATGTGACTTTGATATTTTAGTTTGAAGACTGAACAGAATGTGCTCTAATCTGCAACTTTGCACACTACACAGAATGTGCTCTAATCTGCAACTTTGCACACTAAACAGAATGTGCTCTAATCTGCAACTTTGCACACTAAACAGAATGTGCTCTAATCTGCAACTGTGCACACTAAACAGAATGTGCTCTAATCTGCAACTTTGCACACTAAACAGAATATATATATTTTTTTTTTTTTTTTTCCCCCAACACAAAATAACCTGCTGCCCCCACACACAGTAGTCCTAAAAAGGACTTTTGGTTCTTTTTTTTCACAATTTTGGTTTTTTTCTTCCCTACACTGCCTTTCCCTTCCTATCCTCAGCTCTCCCTGGCTAAGACTGAGCCGAACTCGATGGTCAGGTGCTATACAGCACCCGACCACGGGTTCTGGCCAGCCAATCAGTGTAATGCCAGCAGCCAACATGGCTGCTGGCATTACACCGATGTCAGAGCCTCCCTGCACGTTTATTGGCTGCGCAGAAGCCGCAAAACGTGCGGGGAGGAGACCCGAACATGGCGGGCGAGCACATGCGGTACTCGTACGATTACCGCCATGTGCCGAGCAGAGCGATGCTCGAGCCGATCCGAGCATCGGCCGAGCATGCTCGCTCAACACTATCCTACACCCATCTTCTACTGCCATCCCCCAGATCTAACTGGCAAGAATGTATTTGTCCTTATCTGTAAAAATCCTTCTTATCAAGATTGTTTGACTAAGTGGATCTACTGTGAGAGGCAGAGACCTAAATTGCAAAGCTGGGTAACTGGCAATAGGGCTATATCTGAGTTTATAGTAATAAATTGTTACAGTGAAAACCATATGAGCAACTGGCATGCCTTTAAAGGAATAGTAATACTTTGTTTTAACTTTATTTTATTTTGTAGGCATTAAAAAACATGAAGAACGATATAAGTCTTGTCTCTCAAACCTTTATGGTTTGAGAGATATTCACAAGCAAAGTTTCCCCTCCCGCCCCTTTTACCTAGTGTAAGCCATCTCTTCTCAGATGTGGAATGCAGTCCATAGACCAGACAGATAACAGCAGGGGACAATCTTCTTCCTGTGAGAACAATGAAAGCCCTGCCCCCCTTGACAAGCTTTTCAGGTTTTTCCCTTATTTTAATTGAAGATTGTCCCTCTCTGCAATCTACCTGGGCACCTCCCTTCTGCTCTGGCTGAGCAGTGTTACATCAGTAAAATGGGCAGGAGGGGGATACTTTGTCATTGAATTACTCTGGAACTATAACTCTGACTGAATTGAAATAACACTCTCCAAAGTCCAAATACTATGATGATTAATTAGAGCTGCTTTTTATATGAAACATTACTATCCCTTTAAAGGCATAGTAATACGTAAAATGTAAAAACAATATACATCTATCTATATATCTATCTATATATATATATATATATATATATATATAGTATGGTTTATCCTCATGAGTAAAACAAGGGACTCCCGCTGCTGAAAGGTGTTTTATTCAAAGGTTATTACCTTTATTATTATTATTAGATGCAATATCACAGTGACCTGAAGTTGTACAGTGGCGCTGTTGCTACACCATCCTATGGAAATTTATGGTCAACTGGTCAACACTGCTCACAGGATGGTGTAGCAACGGCACCACTGTACAATTTCAGGTCTCTGTGATATTGCACCTAAAAAAAATTCAAGTTTGAGCTGTAAACACCTTGAATAAAACACCTTTCAGCAGTGGGAGCCCCTTGTTTTACTCAGGGGATAAACCGTACAATGTATTTTTTTTTTTTTACATTTTAAGTATTACTAACCCTTTAAAGGACAACCAACAAGCAATAATAAAAAAATACACGTTAACTCCTTGAGGACCAGAAGGGAGTTCAAATCACTTCATCATGTATTGGAAACCCCTCTGGTCCTCAAACAGTTAACCCTTTGAGTGCAAGATGGGTATGCAACGCATTTCTGCGCAATGCATTGCAAACCCCTCTGGCACTCAAAGGGTTAACTAAAGCCATGTTTTACTGTTTAATCACTGATACCATCAAGTCTGTCAGTAAACTTACCTATACTACCGAGGGGCACTTAGGTTTGATGTAACACAAGTTTAATGGCAAATGCAAGTAACATTAATACATAATATGATGTCACAGCCTGGGAATACACCAGATACAATCCAGCATGTAAAGTAACATTGGACTTTTATCTGCCCCTGTGTGCATGCCCTCAGTGTACAATAATAGAATGGAGTCCACTCTTACATCACTCAGTGTACAGCTCTCTTCTAGGCTTCCTAGAGTTGTGTTGCAAGGTAGAGAGAAGAAGCTAATCATTCCTATTGGATGCTCTGATGTCACCCATCTGCACAGCCAATAGGAATGAGGGTAACACTAAAAGTTCCACCTTTGGCAGTAGAAGTATCCTAAACTTATGACCAGAGGTGTAACTAGAAGCCACCGGGCCCTGGTGCAAAAGTTGCAATGGCCCCCCCCGCCCTGATCACATTTGTCCCCCCCAATGGCCATCTCCACTGGACACCTCAGCAATGTTCCCTATCTCCACATTGCCCCCATCTCCACATTCCATCCACATTGCTATCACATTGCCCCCGGCCTCCACATTGCTCCCAGTCTCCATATTGCTCCCAATCTCCACATTCAACCCAATCTCCACATTCCATCCACTTTGCCCACACATTGCCCCTGGTGGTCTAGCGGCATGGCAGGAGAGGTCTGTGCCTCATTCTGCACAGACCTCTATACTTCTGGAGCTCCCGCACCGTACTCTCTTCAGTAATGCAGAGCACTGGGAGATGATGTCATCTCCCAGCTCTCTGCATTACTGAAGAACCGAAGTGGGAGTTCAGCTGCTAGAAGTCTGTGCCAAAGAAGGCGCAGACTTCAGCATGTTGCGGGCGCCGGCCGGGGGTTTTCAGGGGAGTGATGGGCACGGTCAGGGTGTGACCCCTGTGACCCCTATTATTATGCTACTGCTTATGACACTCAGTGTGCAAGTTTTCCCTTGAGCTTCTCAGCAGAGTTGCTACTATGAGCTCCAGAGAGCCAGCTCATGATTCCTATTGACTGCTTTGACTCCACACCCATGTGGACAGCCAATAGGAATAAGGCTATCACTGGCAACTTCAGTTCTTGCAGGAAGTTAGACAAGAAACCAGGGCAAAATTTTACATGGGTGGAACTAACAACTTCTCTACTAGCATTGCCTTCCCCTGGCCAGGCTGATCAGCTATTTTATGTCCACAGTAATAAGCTATTTTGTGTAAATAGAAGACTCACAATGCACTCTGTAGCAGAGTCTACAGTTTACATAAATCAGCTGCTCAGCGGATAGTCCATTGTGGGCTTGAAACAGCTGATCAGCTAGCTCAGGTAAATATAAAAGCAGCAGATAAACTGTTACATATAACAGCAGTTCTGTATGCATTTAAATCACCTGTTAAAGGGGCTCTATCACCCCTAAACAAGTTTGTCTTAATATGTAGTTTATATAGCGAATATGTGTAGTATTGGAATCATTTTATTTTTAGATCACTATTTGGCTGAAATCTAGGGATTAAATACTGTCCTGCACCCTACGTCCAAACAGACTGCGGTTACCAGCTCCGTACCACAGTCTGCCACTCTGCCTCAGCTCCTCTCCCTCTATCAGGTCTCCTCTGATGATGGAGGCTTTCTGCCTGTAAGCTGGAGCGCTCTCATTGGCTAGAGATCACTCCATCTTACATGCAAAAAGTCTCTGTCATTGCCAATACGTTTTTCACCTATGTTTCTATGACTGAAACATTTCCCACTACAATATTACTTCTTCTGAAGGCTGAAGTGGAGAAATAAATAGCTGAAAGTCAAAGCTGACAGTCCAACAACACCATATGCCTTGAAAAGTTTGTTAGAAGGCTTATTGGCTTTGTCCTTTTCCCACAACACTAACTTCCCTCTTTTGTAACATTGGCACAACAATTCTTGAAAAATAACTGGGGCTTGGGGTATTCCAACAAAGTGCAACACATGACATCAGTTCTTTAAAGCCTCTGCGTTCAAAAAAAGAAAAAAACAGCATGTTAACCGCCAACATTTTGGCAAGTTTATTATTCCATAGTCATACATTATATTTGCATTATTTTTGTGCATTGACTTCTTTATAAGAACTTTGTAAGTGTGGGATGGCAGTACATAGTAGAAGTACTGTGTAACTTTATTGCTTTAATGACATGACTTGTGGAAGTGATGGGGGTGATAGTGGTATGTGTAGGCACTCAATGACTCTTGTCATCACCGAAAACAAACTCAGAATCACACTCCTCTGTGGTATTAGGATACTTTCTGACACAATAACAGCTCTTCTATTATGTACCCAGAGTCCCGGGAACATTTAGGAGTACTTCTGCTGCTTGTTGTGGCACCTCTGACCTGTTGATGGTGTGTCTCTGAGTCAGACTTGTGGTTGTGCTTCAGGTTGGAACTCATTGAGGAGGTGCCTGGGGAGAGCCTGCTTTCCCCCTGCTCACATGCTTCTTACTCAGACAACAGATAGCCACATGCTTAGCTTTTGTATACCGAGTGAAATATCGCCATACTGTGAACTTCATAGACTATGAGGTTCCTGAGAGGCTACTACTACTACTACTACTACTACTACTACTACTAGTACTACTACAGGGGCTAGATTATGCTGAATTTGTACTACTACTGCTAGGTGTCATAGGTGCTGCACTGCAGAGGCACTGAAAGCTAAGGCTGTAGATGATGATAACCTGTGTTGTTGCTGGTTACTCAACTCTATTAGCATGTGTGTGGCTGAGTGGGACTTGGACTTGGAAGTGTTGATGATGCTGATTATGACTGACAGGATGACTGTGTACTTTTTGCCATCTTTGCTTGCCCATGGTCAGATTTTTCCAATTGTTTTCTCAAACAGTTTACAGTCTGGCACAGTGCTCCTTTTCCAGTGGTGGAAGATTGAGTCATTGCCTTTCTGATAACTTTCTAGCCAAGTCATCATTTCTCTCACTCTCAACTTCACCTGTATCTGAAGAAGAGGAAGATGCTGGATGGATGTATTCTAGATCTACATCATCATCATCAGTCATTAGGACATCCTCAGCATCGCCAGCCTGTTCTTCCCACTACTTTTATATTACTGTAGTCTTTTAGAGGTCTCAACATTTTTTTTTTCCTTTTCCCCTTGGAGGAATTTTCACAACTTTCACTACTACTTTCAGGACAGGTGTTGTTATGCTTGTTTGTCTCACTGCTACACCTTCTTGTACTATGCCATGAACACTGGAATGTGACTCATTGTAGTCTTCAATGCTTTTAGATGGTCTATTAATAGTACTGGTGCTGGTGTTGGCGTAACTTTTGTTGGGACTTTGACAAACTACATCTTCCACAGAAGGAGAGGGATTACCATTATTTATTGTACGCATTGCAGCAACCATAGCTGCAGTCAGTTTTTGGATTACCATTTAACTCACATGTCCCTGCACTGCTCCTAATCCTTTTACCCTACCCCTACCCCTTGTGTTTGCTGGACATTACTCAGCTTCTGTGTTGAGTGTGCTTTTTCCTGTAAAGTACACAGTAGAACTGATTGTGTGTAATGTCTTGCCTTGAATCTCTACAAAATTCTCTGTCTCATTTAGTATCAGACTGCCTCAGTCACAAATCGCATCAGGGTCCCTGTCTCTGTCACCTATCATTTTTTTGTTGTTATTTATGTTATTTATTTAGTTTAACCCCTTAAAGACATGTGCAGTACTATGACCGTCACGGTCCTTGAAATACTTAAGGACCGATGACGGTCATAGTACGTCACGTACTTTTTACTTACAGCACTCTACCGGGAGCGGTGTAAGCAAAAATGGGGCCTGAAATTGACCGCTCCAAGATCGGAGCGATCTCTATCAGGCCCCAAAGTGACGCGCCGATACACGCAACAGGTCACGTGTACTGGCGCGTCCAGGTGGTTCAATGCGGTCCTTATGGGACAGAAACGTCCCAGGACCGCCAGTCGCTAAGGGGTTAATTAACTGTTCCCCCATCACAATCACTGTAAAAAAAAAAAAACTTCCTGTTCAACTGCTTCTTTCCTCAGACTCTCCTAGGACAGAGATTTCAGAGATCAGGAAGAAACTTGCATCAAGGTTTCCTGTGACTTCCAGTCACACAGAATTTTGGGATATTTGGAGTAATTCTTCTTTGCTCCTTTCTCACACCCCCAGACACCCCTGACAGAGATAACAGCCGGAACAAAAAGGAACTTGGATCATAGCTGCCTGTGTCTACTCGATCACACAAAATTTTAGGGTATTTGGGGTAATACACCTTTGCACCCTACGTGCACTCCCAGACTCCCGTAAGACAGTCATAACAGGCACTTCAGGAAGAAATTTGGAACACGGCTGTCTGTGTCTTCACAGTCAGTTACACCAAATTTTGTGGTATTTGGGGTCGAACTCCTTTCTCCCTTCCTGTCCCCCAGAGTCCTCCAGACTTCCCTGATACAGAGAACAGATTTCCTGCCTACAAGACTCCCTAAACTAATCTTCAACTCCACTTGCATTACCTTGCCTTCTCTAGCTCAAAAATGTGCTGCTTTTTTCATCTTCTCGCAAACACAGAATAGCGTGCTGCGAGAGCCTGACACCAGTTTATATACCTGCGGGAAAAGAAGAGAAAATTACCATGTGGTGGTGAGAAATTCTGTTTTTCCATTGATTTCAATGCAAAGATCTAGGAGAAAAAAGCAGGAAAACCGCACTTTACGTGAAAAATTTCCTGCCTGGCAAAAAGTGCCATTTTTCTCCTGTTTCTCATTTGAGCTGAAAACATTTGCTTATCCCTACCCACACATTGCTAGCCTTACAACAACCTTACACATACCTCCCAACATTTAAAATGGCCAAAGAGGGACACTTTTGTTTTAGTGGGTGTGGCTGGGGGTGTGGCTGGTGGGCGGGGCATTATCAAGAGTTTTTAGGCTATTTCATGACCTATTGACACTTCCTTGTGTAAACTAATAAATTACTTATAACAAGACCAAAGTATTTTATTTACACATACTAATTTATAAACACATTTTCTGACATTTAAAAAACATTAATGTGAGATTTATTGCTGTAGAGCAATATGATACACTTATATACACATCACACAGTCTGGTCTTATAAAAAGAGGGACATCAGGGTGGTAAAGAGAGACAGAGGGATTTGGGTCTAAAAGAGGGACTGTCCCTCCTAAAGAGGGACACTTAGGAGGTATGCCTTACATACTAATAATTTGGTTGTCATCCTTGTCTTACATAGATAATAGTTAGTGCATAAGGTGAAGTGTGTCCTCTACTTCATGTTGAAGTGATCGCTGCACATTGCCAGACACACTTTACTATTTCATCTCCCCTCTGGAGTTTCTATGGCTAATATACAAAGTAGAATTGGAGTAATTCTGGGACAAATTATCTGCGCCATGGGGACAATTAAAATTCACATTGTTTTAAACCATTGAGTGCCCAAAGGGTACTCAACACATTGCAGAGCAATGCGTTGCCTACCCCTCTGGTCAAAGGGTTAAATGGTCTTGTGTTGAACACCCATTTATCCAGAACGACACAAATTCTTCTCAGTACATCAGCCTTTCCATATGTTGTCTGATTCTGAACTCCAAGAATGAACAGTATTGTGAGAATGTTCAGAATTGATAAGAAGTTGACTTTTACACATTAGCAATGCAGTTTACCATTAAAGCATAAGTCAACATTATGTTATGAAAACCTATTTGTCATAGAGTTTTTCCTGCTGAATAAAACAAGATCAAACCCACTGTTGTAATTTGCTTTGTACAAATGTTTATAACAGTTCATATTGTCAGGAAGTGATGCACAGGTAGCTATCCCATTCAATGGCAAACTGTAGTCAGTGACTCACCTCTCCCATAGAATGCAATAGAATAACTGTGCTGAACACCAGGCAAACTGCACCTGCACTTTCAAGACACCAGAGGGTATTATTATAAAAGAGCTGTTTTTTAAGTAGTGTGACTGACATCAGTCTCACTTTTAAAAAGTGGTTTATAAAGAGAATGCTAAGGATTCTTATGTATTTATAAAGCACTAGACATCATGTCCCTGAGGGCAGACATAATTGAAGGAAAGAATGAATGAATGAATGAATGAATATGTTTATTTGTATAGAGCCACAAGTATACACAGTGCTTTATAGTTTAAGGGGATAGTAAGACTTAATATTTATTTACATATATATATTGTAGGGTTTATCCTCCTGAGTACAACAAGGATATTCCCACTGCTGAGAGGTGTTTTATTTCAAAAGTTATCGCAGCTCAGATATGAATTTATTTAGATGCAATATCCTGACATTTCACAGTGGCGCTGTTGCTACACCATCCAACAGAAGTTTATTCAATGAAGAAAATTGACAAAGCTGTCCAACAGAATATCTGATTGGAATTTGACATCTAGAGGGCACTGTTAATTTAAAAAAAAATGAATGAATCTGAAAATATGCATCACACAGCTGTGGGAGTACCTTATTTTACTCAGCAGGAAGAGCTCTACTATATATATATATATATATATATATATATATATATATATATATTATTTTTTTTTTTTTTTTTTTTTTTTTTTTTTTTAAACAAATGACTTCTGCTCCTTTAAGACTGCAATATGAAGTGAGCAGAGTCCTGTGGTCCTGCTGGAAACTGTCAGGTCCCCCTCCATGGGCATAACTCCTGATTGAATATGTTATTTCTTCAACCGTGGCAACTGCACTAATTGCATTTAAAGCAGAACTAGCACCGCTAAAAATCTTGCCCCCCAACAATTCCCCATCTGGCGACTAGCTGCTCATTAGCGCTAGTCGCCAGAATTATTACCGCGTTAACGATAATTATTCATTGTTCCCGGGCTGACACTCCTGTGCTGTCAGTCCCAGCCGGGTCTAGGAGGTGTTGCTAGGAGCCGTTCGTCTCCAAAAGGGACTGACAGCGCAGGCACGCAGACGTCACTATGGAAAGATGTCTGCACTCCATCCGGCCTGTCAGCCAGGGAACAATGGATAATTCTCCTTAACGCGGTAATAATTCTGGCGACTGGCGCTAGTGAGCAGCTAGTCGCCGGATGGGGAATTATTGGGGGGCAAGTTTGTTGGCGGTGGTAGTTACGCTTTAACTCTCTGAGTGCCAAAGAGCTATCCAATGGATACCGCGCTAGCACTCAAAGGGTTAAACAGGGCCGCAAGAGACTACTATTTCAACAGAGCCACCGTAAATGTTTTAGCAGCAATAACATTTGAATAAAACATCTCAGCGGTGAGAGTACCTGTGTTTTTTCTCAGTAGGACAAACTCTGAAATATTTATTTTTTCCATATCAAGTATTACTATTCCTTTATGGCTAACAGCTAAAAACAAGTATGATGTAGTATATATAAGTAGGTCTTTGTACTTAAAGGGATAGTAATGTTTCATAATAAAAGCAGCTCTAATTAATCATCATAGTATTTGGGCCATGGAGAGTGTTATTTCAATTCTGTCAGAGTTGTAGTTCAAGAGTAATTGAATGATAAAGTATCCCTCTCCCGCCTCTTTTACTGATATAACTCTGCTCAGCTTAGAGCAGCAGGGTGTGTCCAAGTGGATTGCATAGAGGGACAATCTTCAATTAACACAAAAAGGAAAAAAGGAGGGGCGCTCCTAGTGTAATATATCCAAAGATCAACCACCTTCACCAATTCACCACCGTACTTACAATAAAAAAGGCCACTAAAAGTGGTCAGCAGGACAGATAAGGGTCTCAGACTGCCCCCACTCAGTCAATCCTTAATAGGGATGGATCACAGCACACCAACAATGCCAAGAAACCTCTCACAAGATCCTTAGGAAACAGAAACACAACAGCCAGAAGGGGAGCAATCCACAAATGAAATATACAAATAGGACTTAAAGGGATAGTAATATTTTGTGTTATCTTTATTTTATTTTGTAGGCATTAAAAAAACATGAAGAATGATATAAGTATTATCTCTCAAACCTTTATGGTTTAAGAGATATTCACAAGCAAAGTGTCCCCCTCCCGCCCCTTTTACTGATGTAACACTTTTCAGCCAGGGCAGAAGGGAGCTGCCCAGGTAGACTGCAGAGAGGGACAATCTTCAATTAAGATAAGGGAAAAACCTGAAAAGCTTGTCAAGGTGGGCAGGGATTTCATTGTTTTCATAGGAATAAGAGTGTCCCCTTCTGTTATCTGTCTGGTCTATGGACTGCATTCCACATCTGAGAAGAGATGGCTTACACTAGGTAAAAGGGGCAGGAGGGGAAACTTTGCTTGTGAATATCTCTCAAACCATAAAGGTTTGAGAGATAAGACTTATATCATTCTTCGTGTTTTTTTAATGCCTACAAAATAAAATAAAGTTAAAACGAAGTATTACTATCCCTTTAAAATAAAACTCACAGGATAGAACTCACAGGCTAATCTTGTTAAATCTGGTGATAATAGCATGCAGGGTATAATACATTCATTTACATGTAACCAGATAGCTCTTGAAAAAGAAGCAGAAGCTTTGAAATGCATTGAGCGTTTCTGGCATTATTTTCTACTACATTGTGAAGTTTATATATTGATATTAAATGTTTTAATATTTTTGGACGAGCGGACTATATATATATTTTTATTAACGGGAGGTGGAACTACGAGCAGGGCGGATAGTTATACACTGAATGCTATTATCACCAGCTTTAACAAGATTAGCCGGTGAGTTCTATCCCGTGAGTATTATTTTAAGTTCAATCTTCAATTAAAGGGATAGTAATGTTTCATAATAAAAGCAGCTCTAATTAATCATCATAGTATTTGGACTTTGGAGAGTGTTATTTCAATTCTGTCGGAGTTGTAGTTCTAGAGTAATTCAATGACAAAGTATCCCCCTCCCGTCCCTTTTACTGATGTAACACTGCTCAGCCAGATCAGGAGGGAGGTGCGCAGGTAGACTGCAGAGAGGGACAGTCTTCAATTAAGATCAGGGAAAAACCTGAAAAACCTGTCAATGGGGGCAGGGTTTTCTTTGTTCTCATAGAAAGAAGATTGTCCCCTTTTGTTATCTGTCTGGTCTATGGACTGGATTCCACATCTGAGAAAAGATGGCTTACACTAGGTAAAAGGGGCGGAAGGGGAAACTTTGCTTGTGAATATCTCTTAAACCATAAAGGTTTGAGAGATAAGACTTATATCGTTCTTAGTGGTTTTTTTAATGCCTACAAAATAAAATAAAGTTAAAACTAAGTAGTACTTTCCCTTTAAGATAAGGGAAAAAGCTAAAAAACCTGTCAAGGTGGGCAGGGTTTTCATTGTTCTCACAATAAGAAGATTGTTCCTTGCTTTGAGTTGTCTGGTCTATGGACCATATTCCACATCTGAGGAGAGGGGGCTTACACTAGGTAAAAGGGGCAGGAGGATAAAACTTTATCATTCAATTACTCTTGAACTACAACTCTGACAGTACTGAAATAACACTCTCTATGGCTCAAATACTATGAAGATTAATTGGAGCTGCTGTTTTTGTGAAACATTACTATCCCTTTAACAAGTTAGAATATTTATGATGCTCTGGACATAAAATAAGTACAGTGTTTTGTGTGTTACTCTAAAAGACAGATGGCATAAAATAGCTTCTATTTTAGCTTCTGTGTTAGTGTAATGCAAACTCGCGGCCTAGATTATAAGAATGCTGAGATTCATACATATTAAAAGGTCCCGGAGAGGATGCAATCAATGAATGTTGCAAAACTATATAAAGAACAACAACAGATTAAATAGGGATTCCCAGGAAAATAATTTTAGCTTGTTTGTTTTTATTTTCATTAACATTCTGAGAACAAGACATTTCTTCCAGCTGAGCTGAAATCTGTTTGGGGTCATCTGACCCTCATTTTATTTTTTTCACAAGAATGATTGGGAAAACTCAATAATATTTTCAAATAATTTTAGAAACTTTGTGGGACTCACATTGTAATAAAGATAACTAGTAGAGGAAGGCAATTTAGGACATTGCTTCTCAATCTTTTTTTTTGTAAGACACCCCTTAAAGGAGCAGTACATTTTTTTTAATGAAAACACATATTTTATAGAGCATTTCCTGCTGAATAAAACAAGGTCACTCCCATAGCTGTCAGATGTTTTATTCAAAATTTATAGCAGTTTATATAACCAGGAAGTGAATTTACTATGTTTACTTCCTGATAGTTCTAACTGACAGGAAGTGAATTTACTGTGTATCCTTCCTGATAGTTCTAACTGACAGGAAGTGACTCAGCAGTTTCTATCACATTCTATGGAGAACTGTATGTCTCTGACTTTCCTCTCCATTAGAATCTGACAGGAAATCTAATTAAAATTTGACCACTAGAGGGCACTGATAATATAAAAAATATGGGTTTAAACTGTAATAACTCTGGAAATATAAATCTCTCGGCAGTGGGAGTACCCTTATTTTACTCAATAGGAAAATCCCTATAATATATATTTTTTCATAAAAAAGTTTACAGCTCCTTTAAATGGATGCTGGAATTTGTAACCCTTTGAGTGCCAGAGGGTTATGGAATGCATTACAAAGCAATGTATTTCATACCCCTCTTGTACTCAAAGGTTCCAGACAACCCTGACAATTGGGCTAGATTCTACAGGTGCTAATTTTATCACTACTTTCATCTCCAGTGTTCCCCATAGATTTCAATAGGAAAATGTTTGGTAAAACGGGTGTTAACATTTAGCACTTGCAATAGAATATGGCCCCCTGTAGGTAGTTTGTTAAAGGTATATTGAATGGAAAAGGTATATATAAAGTTATTCATATGTCCCACAATATGAATGAGAATAAAGAGCATGCTGTGCTACAAATTTCATTAAAGAGGAACTTTCACATGATTAAAAAAGCTCCGCAGAGCATAGTTACATTAGTGATATAGACAGATTTATGCTTCAAAATAAAACAAATTGCTTCATTAATGAAAAATATCACCTTTTAACTAGGCAGGCACCTGGGAACATTGCAGACATCTTGCAGAGCCGGCATCTCTGCGTCCATGGGTGGATTGTCCTATCCCTCTGGAACTCAAAGGGTTAATGCAGAGCACCAGGATATGACATAATATCCTGGCGCCTGCTCTCCCATGCCGCACAGAGACCACAAGGGGGCGTTGATAGGGACATTGGTGCAGCTCGCGGGCTGCTTTAAAAAAAAGTGGCCTGGCTGGTATTCCCCTACATTCCACCCCTGTCTGTGTCTGCGCTGTCCGTCCCCTTCAAACCCAGGACTGGTGGTTGACTGCCACTGTGCCATATGGTACGGGAAGGGACTGACAGCGCAGAGAGCTCTTCCTGTAAGATCCCTGCCGGTTCCTGCCTGGTTAAAAGGTGATTTTGTCGTTAATGAAGCAATTCATTTCATTTTGAAGCATACATTTTTCTATATCACTAATGCAACCATGCTCTGCTGAGCTTTTTTAATTGTGAAAGTTTTGTTTAAAAGGGATAGTAATGTTTGTTATAAAGTACTAATGTAAAAGCCCATGTACACGGGCCAAGGTCTGGCGAGGTAGAGAGGCCGATCCTGCTTTGCTTACTGCCCCCTCCTCACTGGCAGTGCACGCAATGCAGTCATGCGCAATAGAGACTGCCCAAATGCACAGAATGCTCCCAGCATTCCTACACCTGCCAGCATTCCTACACCTCCCAGTATTCCTACACCTCCCAGTATTCCTACACCTCCCAGTATTCCTACACCTGCCAGCATTCCTACACCTGCCAGCATTCCTACACCTCCCAGTATTCCTACACCTCCCAGCATTCCTACACCTCCCTGTATTCCTACACCTCCCAGTATTCCTACACCTCCCAGCACTCCTACACCTCCCAGTATTCCTACACCTCCCAGCATTCCTACACTTCCTAGTATTCCTACACCTCCCAGCATTCTTACACCTCCCTGTATTCCTACACCTCCGAGCATTCCTACACCTCCCAGCATTCCTACACCTCCCAGCATTCCTACACCTGCCAGCATTCCTACACCTCCCAGCATTCCTACACCTCCCTGTATTCCTACACCTGCCAGCATTCCTACACCTCCCAGCACTCCTACACCTCCCAGCACTCCTACACCTCCCAGTATTCCTATACCTCCCAGTATTCCTACACCTCCCAGCACTCCTACACCTCCCAGTATTCCTACACCTCCCAGCATTCCTACACTTCCTAGTATTCCTACACCTCCCAGCATTCTTACACCTCCCTGTATTCCTACACCTCCGAGCATTCCTACACCTCCCAGCATTCCTACACCTCCCAGCATTCTTACACCTCCCTGTATTCCTACACCTCCCAGCATTCCTACACCTCCCAGTATTCCTACACCTCCCAGCATTCCTACACCTCCCTGTATTCCTACACCTGCCAGCATTCCTACACCTCCCAGCACTCCTACACCTCCCAGCACTCCTACACCTCCCAGTATTCCTATACCTCCCAGTATTCCTACACCTCCCAGCACTCCTACACCTCCCAGTATTCCTACACCTCCCAGCATTCCTACACTTCCTAGTATTCCTACACCTCCCAGCATTCTTACACCTCCCTGTATTCCTACACCTCCGAGCATTCCTACACCTCCCAGCATTCCTACACCTCCCAGCATTCTTACACCTCCCTGTATTCCTACACCTCCCAGCATTCCTACACCTCCCAGCATTCCTACACCTCCCAGCATTCTTACACCTCCCTGTATTCCTACACCTCCGAGCATTCCTACACCTCCCAGCACTCCTACACCTCCCACCATTCCTACACCTCCCAGCACTCCTACACCTCCCAGTATTCCTACACCTCCCAGTATTCCTACACCTCCCAGTATTCCTACACCTCCCAGCATTCCTACACCTCCCACCATTCCTACACCCCCCAGCACTCCTACACCTCCCAGTATTCCTACACCTCCCAGCATTCCTACACCTCCCAGAACTCCTACACCTCCCAGCACTCCTACACCTCCCAGCACTCCTACACCTCCCATTATTCCTACACCTCCCACCATTCCTACACCCCCCAGCACTCCTACACCTCCCAGTATTCCTACACCTCCCAGTATTCCTACACCTCCCAGTATTCCTACACCTCCCAGCACTCCTACACCTCCCATTATTCCTACACCTCCCACCATTCCTACACCCCCCAGCACTCCTACACCTCCCAGCACTCCTACACCTCCCAGTATTCCTACACCTCCCAGAACTCCTACACCTCCCAGCACTCCTACACCTCCCAGCACTCCTACACCTCCCATTATTCCTACACCTCCCACCATTCCTACACCCCCCAGCACTCCTACACTTCCCAGTATTCCTACACCTCCCAGTATTCCTACACCTGCCAGCACTCCTACACCTCCCAGTATTCCTACACCTCCCAGCACTCCTACACCTCCCAGTATTCCTACACCTCCCAGCATTCTTACACCTCCCAGCATTCCTACACCTCCCAGCACTCCTACACCTCCCAGCACTCCTACACCTCCCAGTATACCTACACCTCCCAGCATTCCTACACCTCCCAGCATTCCTACACCTCCCAGCATTCTTACACCTCCCAGCACTCCTACACCTCCCAGTATTCCTACACCTCCCAGCACTCCTACACCTCCCAGTATTCCTACACCTCCCAGCACTCCTACACCTCCCAGTATTCCTACACCTCCCAGTATTCCTACACCTCCCAGTATTCCTACACTTCCCTGTATTCCTACACCTCCCAGCACTCCTACACCTCCCAGTATTCCTATACCTCCCAGTATTCCTACACCTCCCAGCACTCCTACACCTCCCAGTATTCCTACACCTCCCAGCATTCCTATACCTCCCAGTATTCCTACACCTCCCTGTATTCCTACACCTCCCAGCACTCCTACACCTCCCAGCACTCCTACACCTCCCAGCACTCCTACACCTCCCAGCATTCTTACACCTCCCTGTATTCCTACACCTCCCTGTATTCCTACACCTCCCAGTATTCCTACACCTCCCAGCACTCCTACACCTCCCAGCACTCCTACACCTCCCACCATTCCTACACCCCCCAGCACTCCTACACCTCCCAGCATTCCTACACCTCCCAGTATTCCTACACCTCCCAGTATTCCTACACCTCCCAGCATTCCTACACCTCCCAGCACTCCTACACCTCCCAGTATACCTACACCTCCCAGTATTCCTACACCTCCCAGTATTCCTACACTTCCCTGTATTCCTACACCTCCCAGCACTCCTACACCTCCCAGTATTCCTACACCTCCCAGCATTCCTATACCTCCCAGTATTCCTACACCTCCCAGCACTCCTACACCTCCCAGCACTCCTACACCTCCCAGTATTCCTACACCTCCCAGAACTCCTACACCTCCCAGTATTCCTACACCTCCCAGCATTCCTATACCTCCCAGTATTCCTACACCTCCCAGCACTCCTACACCTCCCAGCACTCCTACACCTCCCAGTATTCCTACACCTCCCAGAACTCCTACACCTCCCAGTATTCCTACACCTCCCAGCATTCCTATACCTCCCAGTATTCCTACACCTCCCTGCATTCCGTGCTCCCAGTATTCCTACACCTCCCAGCACTCCTACACCTCCCAGCATTCCTACACCTCCCAGCATTCTTACACCTCCCTGTATTCCTACACCTCCCAGTATTCCTACACCTCCCAGCACTCCTACACCTTCCAGTATTCCTACACCTCCCTGTATTCCTACACCTCCCAGCACTCCTACACCTCCCAGCATTCCTACACCTCCCAGCATTCTTACACCTCCCTGTATTCCTACACCTCCCAGTATTCCTACACCTCCCAGCATTCCTACACCTCCCAGCACTCCTACACCTCCCAGCACTCCTACACCTCCCACCATTCCTACACCCCCCAGCACTCCTACACCTCCCAGTATTCCTACACCTCCCAGCATTCCTACACCTCCCAGCACTCCTACACCTCCCAGCACTCCTACACCTCCCAGTATTCCTACACCTCCCATTATTCCTACACCTCCCAGCACTCCTACACCTCCCAGCACTCCTACACCTCCCAGTATTCCTACACCTCCCAGTATTCCTACACCTCCCAGAACTCCTACACCTCCCAGTATTCCTACACCTCCCAGCATTCCTACACCTCCCAGCACTCCTACACCTCCCACCATTCCTACACCTCCCAGCATTCCTACACCTCCCAGCATTCCTACACCTCCCAGAACTCCTACACCTCCCAGTATTCCTACACCTCCCAGTATTCCTACACCTCCCAGCATTCCTACACCTCCCAGAACTCCTACACCTCCCAGAATTCCTACACCTCCCAGCATTCTGTGCGTTCTGGCAGTCTCTACTGCTCATGACTGTACTGGACAAACATTCTGTCCTTTTATATTATAGGTTTTCGCTAAGTCTTTATATTCCTGCACTTTCTCTATATGTGTGTTTTGAATAAATAATATTGCTTTGCTTATAATTCCACTAGTTCTGCTAAATCAGTGGTTCTCACTGTGGTATGTCCCAGCATCCCATGTAGGAGGCTACATTTTCTCTATGAAGACAGACAAAAATGTGACTGTTGAGTTTCAAATATATTTAAAGGGATATTAATTAGTGATGAGCGAGCACCCCAATGCTCGGATGTTCGGGTGCTCTGACCGAGCACCCCCTGAGGCTCGAGTGCTCGGCCGAGCACCCGAGCCCCATTGAAGTCAATGGGAGGACTCGAGCATTACACCAGGCACCCCCTGCTCTGATGAGGGGAGGGTGCCTGGTCCATAGGAAAAGGGCAGAAAAAGATGGAAACACTACAGAAATGGTTCAGGGACAGCATAGGGAGGATGTCTGGATGCACCTTGGACTCCAACATCGCTGCTGGGAACGATCTTTCGCCCGTAGTGCGCCATTTTTACAGACTGACCGTAAAACACACAAAAAGGAAAATAAAAACGACTTTAGGCGAAAAATTGTTACCAAACAGTATTTGCTGTATATTTACTTGTATATCATCTGCAAATTCTCCCAAAAATTTCATCGATTTTCTGAAGTGAGGCCATGATTAAGAGGGAAACGTGCGCAGAGGCAAATTATCCCAAAAATTTCCTTGATTTTCAGAACTGAGGCCATGATTAAGAGGGAAACGTGCGCAGAGGCAAATTCTCCCAAAAATTTCCTTGATTTTCAGAACTGAGGCCATGATTAAGAGGGAAACGTGCGCAGAGGCAAATTATCCCAAAAATTTCCTTGATTTTCAGAACTGAGGCCATGATTAAGAGGGAAACGTGCACAGAGGCAAATTCTCCCAAAAATTTCCTTGATTTTCAGAACTGAGGCCATGATTAAGAGGGAAACGTGCACAGAGGCAAATTCTCCCAAAAATTTCCTTGATTTTATTGAACTGAGGCCATGATTAAGAGGGAAACGTGCGCTGAGCTGACCATCTAAAACATTATGGGTGAGGGTCTGCTGCAGAGCTGACCATCCTAAACATTATATGCGAAGGCCCGCTAGTGAGCTGACGCTATAAAACATTATATGAGAGGGCCCGCTAGAGAGCTGATCCAATAAAACATTATATGAGAAGGCCCGCTGGTGAGCTGACCTATATAAAAATTGGCAAACAGGGCCCGCTGGTGAGCTGGCCCTATATAAAAATTATATCACAGGGCCCGCTGGTGAGCTGGCCCTATATAAAAATTATATCCCAGGGCACGCTGGTGAGCTGGCCCTATATAAAAATTATATCCCAGGGCATATGGAAGAGGAGGAGGAGGATGAGAACATTAAGAGTCAACCATATACCCGTTTTTGGGGTGGAAGGGGTGAATGGGAATACAGAGTATTCCCATCATTGTAAATAACATATATAAAGTGAGTTTATGTTCCCCCGGGGCTTTCCTCCAGTGGAGTGGAGAAGTCAGGGGAAATCCAGGCCTTGTTCATTTTTATAAGTGTCAACCTATCAGCATTGTCGGTGGAAAGGCGGATACGCTTATCTGTTATGATGCCACCAGCAGCACTAAATACCCGCTCAGACAGAACGCTGGCGGCAGGGCAGGCCAGCACCTCCAAGGCGTAGAGTGCCAGTTCATACCACGTGTCCAGCTTGGACACCCAGTAGTTGTAAGGCACAGAGGGATCATTGAGGACGCTGACACGGTCTGCTACGTACTCCTTCACCATCTTCCAAAACTTTTCCCTCCTTGTGACACTAGGCTGCGCATCAGGGTGAGGGTGCTGGCGGGGTGTCATGAAGGTGTCCCACGCCTTGGAGAGTGTTGCCCTGCCTTTGTCGGAACTGCTGTGTGCTCCCCTTTTCTCCCCTTCTCGGTTGGCCAAGGTAGCACGTACTCTGCCGCCAGCGTTGTCAGATGGAAAATTTTGGAGCAATTTTTCAACAAGAACCTTCTGGTATTGCACCATTTTGCTTGTCCTCTCCACCGGAGGAATGAGAGATGAGAAATTCTCTTTGTAGCGGGGGTCCAGAAGGGTGAACACCCAGTAATCCGTGTTGTCTAAAATGCGTACAACGCGTGGGTCACGGGAAAGGCAGCCTAACATAAAGTCAGCCATGTGTGCCAGAGTACCAACAGTCAAGATTTCGCTGTCCTCACCAGGAGGCTGACTCTCAATATCCTCATCCTCTTCCTCCTCTTCTGCCCACCCACGCTGAAGAGATGGAACTAAAGTTCCATGGCTACCCTCTGTAGCGGAGGCAACCGTGTCTTCCTCCTCCTCCTCCTCCTCCTCCTCCTCCTCCGCCTCCTCCAATTGTCGCTGAGAAGACGAAGTGAGGGTGCTCTGGCTATCACCTTGTGTAAGCTCTTCCTCCCCCATTTCCACCTCTTCCACATGCAAAGCGTCGGTTTTAATTGTGAGCAGTGAGCGTTTCAGTAGACACAGAAGTGGGATGGTTACACTGATAATAGCGTTATCGCCGCTCACCATCTGTGTCGATTCCTCAAAATTGCGTAAAACCTCGCAGAGGTCTGACATCCATTCCCACTCCTCACTTCTGATTACAGGAAGTTGAACGGAGAGGCGACGACCGTGTAACAGCTGGTACTCCACTACTGCCCTCTGCTGCTCACAAAGCCGGGCCAACATGTGGAAGGTGGAGTTCCAGCGCGTGCTCACGTCACACAGCAGCCGGTGAGCTGGCAATTGTAAGCGCTGCTGCAGCTTCAACAGGCCGGCCGAAGCTGTAGATGACTTACGGAAATGTGCACACACGCGGCGCACCTTGGTCAAGAGATCATGCACATTGGGGTAGGTTTTTAGAAATCGCTGCACCACTAAATTAAATACATGCGCTAGGCATGGTACGTGTGTGAGCTTGCCGAGCTCCAAAGCCGCCACCAAGTTACGCCCATTATCACACACAACCATGCCTGGTTGCAGGTTGAGTGGCGAGAGCCACTGCTCGGTCTGGTGACTAATCCCCTGCAACAGCTCTGAGGCCGTGTGCTGTTTGTCCCCAAGGCAGATCAGCTTCAGCACGGCCTGTTGACGCTTCCCCACTGCAGTGCTACACTGCTTCCAGCTACTGGCTGATGGGGGAGTGGCGGTGTGTGTAGAGAATTCGGAGGTGGAAACGGAGGAGGAGGAGCCAATAACGTAGGTGCTGGTGGAAACCCTGATGGAGGTAGGGCCCGCAATCCTCGGCGTGGGTAGCACCCGTGCCATCCCAGGGTCCGAGTCGCTCCCAGCCTCCACGACATTCACCCAGTGTGCCGTCAGGGAAATGTAGCGTCCCTGGCCACAAGCACTTGTCCATGTGTCAGTCGTTAAGTGGACCTTCCCAGTAACTGCGTTGGTCAGGGCACGGGTGATGTTACGGGACACATGGTGGTGTAATGCGGGGATGGCACACCGGGAAAAGTAGTGGCGGCTGGGGACCGCGTACCGAGGGACAGCTGCTGCCATCAGGCTGCGGAAGGACTCAGTGTCCACAAGCCTAAATGGCAGCATTTCGATGGCCAGTAATTTTGAAAGGTGTGAGGTTAGTGCTATGGCCTGTGGGTGGGTGGCTGGGTACTTTCTCTTGCGCTCAAATGCCTGGGGTAACGACATTTGGACGCTGTGCTGGGACAGGGAAGTGGATGTGGTCGCTGATGGTGCTTCAGATGCTACAGGTGCAGGGCGGGAGGTATGCGGGCCTGCGCCTTCGACAGGCGATTGGCCGGCACCGAAAACAGGGGAAGAGGAGGCAGTGGTGTGGCCTGCAGACACAGATGGGCGATCCAGGCGTTCCTCCCACTTACTACGGTGCTTGGATGCCATGTGTCGGATCATGCTGGTGGTGGTGAGGTTTCTAGTGTTCATGCCTCGGCTCATTCTGGTGTGGCACAGGTTGCAAACTACAATTCTTTTGTCGTCCGCACTTTCCTTAAAAAAACGCCATACCGCGGAACACCTACCCCTTGGCAAGGTAGATTTACGCAAGGGGGTGCTCCGTGGAACATTTGCGGGCCGGTTTGGTGCGGTCCGCCTTCTTTCTGTAGCCACACCACTGCCTCTTCCAGCCTGTTGCGGTGCTGCAGATGGCTCACCCTCAGGACTGCTGTCATCGCTCGGCTCTACACCTTCCCAGGTGGGGTCAGTCACCTCGTCGTCCACCAAGTCCTCCTCCACTTCCTCACTCTGATCATCCTCCTCAAGTCTTGATCCCACCACATACTCAGTCATTGACAACTGTATAACATTCTCCTCAACAAGGTCTTGAGACGGAAATAGTGGTTGATTTAATGGCAACTGTGTCTCATCATCATCATCATCATCATCCACTACTTCCTTTGACCTTAAATGCCGTTCACATCTGTCATCTTCTTGTGATTGGGTAGCCTCTAGAGGTTGTGAATCAGGGCACAAGATGTCATGTTCCTCTGCAAGCGTGCTTGGAGAGAGGGTCAAATGAAGGATTGGTGATGAGACGAGCTCATCACTATATCCCAGTGTGGGATCACTTCTTTGACCAGACCGTGTATGGTGGGAGGAAGGATGATCAGAGTGAGGATTATGTTGACCAGACTCTTGGCTACTGAGAGTGGACTTGGTGGAAGACAGGGTGGTGCTTAACCGACTGGAAGCAGTATCAGCTGTCATCCAACCGACCACCTGTTCGCACTGGTCGGACCTCGAGAGTGATGTCCTGCGACGCCCTGTGAAATCAGACATGAAGCTAGGTATGGTGGATGTCTTTCTTTCTTGTGCTCTGGCACCAGGCACAGTTTCTCCGCGTCCTGACCCGCGCCCTGAACTTTCAGGATCACGTCCACTTCCCCGTCCCTTTTTACCCGCCTTCTTCATCTTACACGATATATATGACTTTAATATATATGAGTTTGAAAACTTAACAGTATTTCTTACTATTCTGCAACTCTGCAGAGTACACAGAATAGGCTGCTAAACTGCGGTGACACACACTGAATGGAATAAGTGACTTTAATATTTGAGTTTGAAAAATTAACAGTATTTCTTACTATTCTGCAACTCTGCAGAGTACACAGAATAGGCTGTTAAACGGCGTTGAAACACACTGAATGGAATATGTGACTTTAATATTTGAGTTTGAAAACTTAACAGTATTTCTTATAATTCTGGAACTGTACAGAGTACACAGAATAGGCTGTTAAACAGCGGTGAAAGACACTGAATGGAATATGTGACTTTAATATTTGAGTTTGAAAACTTAACAGTATTTCTTATAATTCTGCAACTCTGCAGAGTACACAGAATAGGCTGTTAAACGGCGTTGAAACACACTGAATGGAATATGTGACTTTAATATTTGAGTTTGAAAACTTAACAGTATTTCTTATAATTCTGGAACTGTACAGAGTACACAGAATAGGCTGTTAAACGGCGGTGAAAGACACTGAATGGAATATGTGACTAATATTTGAGTTTGAAAACTTAACAGTATTTCTTATAATTCTGGAACTGTACAGAGTACACAGAATAGGCTGTTAAACGGCGGTGAAAGACACTGAATGGAATATGTGACTTTAATATTTGAGTTTGAAAACTTAACAGTATTTCTTATAATTCTGCAACTCTGCAGAGTACACAGAATAGGCTGTTAAACGGCGTTGAAACACACTGAATGGAATATGTGACTTTAATATTTGAGTTTGAAAACTTAACAGTATTTCTTATAATTCTGGAACTGTACAGAGTACACAGAATAGGCTGTTAAACGGCGGTGAAAGACACTGAATGGAATATGTGACTTTAATATTTGAGTTTGAAAACTTAACAGTATTTCTTATAATTCTGGAACTGTACAGAGTACACAGAATAGGCTGTTAAACGGCGGTGAAAGACACTGAATGGAATATGTGACTTTAATATTTGAGTTTGAAAACTTAACAGTATTTCTTATAATTCTGCAACTGTACAGAGTACACAGAATAGGCTGTTAAACGGCGGTGAAAGACACTGAATGGAATATGTGACTTTAATATTTGAGTTTGAAAACTTAACAGTATTTCTTATAATTCTGGAACTGTACAGAGTACACAGAATAGGCTGTTAAACGGCGGTGAAAGACACTGAATGGAATATGTGACTTTGATATTTTAGTTTGAAGACTTAACAGTATTTCTTACTATTCTGCAACTCTGCACAGTACACAGAATGTGCTGCTAAACTGCGGCGAAGCACACTGAATGGAATATGTGACTTTGATATTTTAGTTTGAAGACTTAACAGTATTTCTTCCTATTCTGCAACTCTGCACAGTACACAGAATGTGCTGCTAAACTGCGGCGAAGCACACTGAATGGAATATGTGACTTTGATATTTTAGTTTGAAGACTTAACAGTATTTCTTCCTATTCTGCAACTCTGCACAGTACACAGAATGTGCTGCTACACTGCGGCGAAGCACACTGAATGGAATATGTGACTTTGATATTTTAGTTTGAAGACTTAACAGTATTTCTTCCTATTCTGCAACTCTGCACAGTACACAGAATGTGCTGCTAAACTGTGGCGAAGCACACTGAATGGAATATGTGACTTTGATATTTGAGTTTGAAGACTTAACAGTATTTCTTCCTATTCTGCAACTCTGCACAGTACACAGAATGTGCTGCTAAACTGCGGCGAAGCACACTGAATGGAATATGTGACTTTGATATTTTAGTTTGAAGACTTAACAGTATTTCTTCCTATTCTGCAACTCTGCACAGTACTCAGAATGTGCTGCTAAACTGCGGCGACGCACACTGAATGGAATACGTGACTTTGATATTTTAGTTTGAAGACTTAACAGAATGTGCTCTAATCTGCAACTTTGCACACTAAACAGAATGTGCTCTAATCTGCAACTTTGCACACTAAACAGAATGTGCTCTAATCTGCAACTTTGCACACTAAACAGAATGTGCTCTAATCTGCAACTGTGCACACTAAACAGAATGTGCTCTAATCTGCAACTTTGCACACTAAACAGAATATATATATTTTTTTTTTTTTTTTTTTGTTTTTTTCCCCCCACACCAAATAACCTGCTGCCCCCACACACAGTAGTCCTAAAAAGGACTTTTGGTTCTTTTTTTTTCACAATTTTTGTTTTTTTCCTCCCTACACTGCCTTTCCCTTCCTATCCTCAGCTCTCCCTGGCTCAGACTGAGCCGAACTCGATGGTCAGGTGCTATACAGCACCTGACCACGGGTTCTGGCCAGCCAATCAGTGTAATGCCAGCAGCCAACATGGCTGCTGGCATTACACCGATGTCAGAGCCTCCCTGCACGTTTATTGGCTGCGCAGCAGCCGCAAAACGTGCGGGGAGGAGACCCGAACATGGCGGGCGAGCACATGCGGTACTCGTACGAGTACCGCCATGTGCCGAGCAGAGCGATGCTCGAGCCGATCCGAGCATCGGCCGAGCATGCTCGCTCAACACTAATATTAATGTTTGTTATAAAGTATTTTGCCGAGTCTTCTTTATAGTAAACTAGCAATTTGGGATGGCGTGGCCCGTCAAGATATGCAGGGAATGTTTTTTTTTTTTTTTTTTTTAATAAATGTTATGATAGTGAAATATAGCGTAGGGTGTCCATGTCAGAAAGGTACACACAGTGATACACAGACACGTGCAAACACACATATATACAGGGGGACACACAGTGATAGAGAAGCATGCAACACACATACATATACACACAAGCACTGACATACACAAACAGTGACACCAAGATGCAAATCAGAACATACATACATACAGTGTGAGCAGTGTAAGTAACATACCTCCCAACATTTCAAATGGCCAAAGAGGGACACTTGTGTTTTACGTGGTGTTACTGGGGGCATGGCTGGTGGTGTATTTTAGAGAATTTTTAACCCTTTGAGAGCCAGGGGATAAGCAATGCATTACATACCCCTCTGGCATTGAAATGGTGAAGTTACACTTTCTGTAAGTGAATGAGTTAGAAGAAGATGAAAGCTTTTTGTTACACAGACTAATTTAACAGACATTTACAGAAGTTTACACCTACATTACTGTGGGTTTTATTGATGTGGAGCAATCTGATTGGTACATACACCGCACAGTGTGATGTCGTAAATAGAGAATCAGAGTTATATGAGTGTCAAACAGGGACTGTCCCTCCTATACTGTATAGTGCCAGTCCTTATACACAGAGACATGCAGACTGTATACTATACAGCAGAGGTTCTCAACCCATGCCCTCAGTGGCCACTAACAGGCCAGGACTTAGGAATTTCCCTGCTAGAACACAAGTCTGTTGATCAGAGGCTCAGTTGTATTGATTAATTCACCTGCGCTCTTAAAAGAAAATACTAAAATCCTGGCCTGTTAATAGCCACTGAGAGCACAGGTTGAGAACCACTGCTATACAGTGCCAGACCATTGAAGATAATTTTTAACCCTTTGAGTGTCAGGGGGTAAGCAATGCATTACATCCCTTCTGGCATTGAAATGGTTAAGTTACTCTTTCTGTAAGTGAATGATTTAGAAGAAGATGAAAGTATTTTTTTACACAGACTAATTTAACAGACATTTACAGTTTACACCTACATTACTGTGGGTTTTATTGATGTGGAGCAATCTGATACACTGGTGTATACACCACACAGTGTGATCTCCTAAATAGAGGAGCAGAGGGATTTGGGTCTCAAACAGGGACTGTCCCTCCTATACTATGTAATGCCAGTCCTTATACACAGACTGTATACTATACAATGCCAGACCATATAGAAATAGTTTGTCATACATGCTATACAGTGAGCTATGCACAGCATAAAAATGATTGCAGGAACTGGCACCTCTACTTACAGACAGACTGACAAACAGTCTGCTCTCTTTCTCTCTCTTTGTGCAATATATAAATACAGTCACAACCATATCTCTGCCACTTACCAGCTCAGCTGAAGCCCTGCTCTGCACTGCCTGATCATGTCTCTACCATTGTTCACTTTCCCAGCAAGTCTGCTCCCCTGCATCCTGCCTGCTGATTGTTTAGAAATCAGCTCACTTGTAGTAATTGGCAGGGCTGTGCAGGCTCACAGACAGGGAATGAAGAACCCGCATAATACAGATTGGACCATGCCCTTCCAGCTGTATGTAATGTGTAAAGGGAGGAAATCCTTTCCACACTGACAACAGGTCACAGCCCTCCCTGCTGTTACTGCATAAGAAAGTACAGGGTGATTCCAACTTTGAGAACCTGAGGTAGGTGAAGTTGCGACTGTGAACTCCAACAGCAGAGGCTGCTATCACAGTTTAGTGAATGTGTCGAAGTGTCTCATTAACATATCAACACACCCCCTTGCTTACGAAAGTATCTAATTATGCCTCATTTCCATATGGAAATAGGCCATTATTGATGTGATGAATGAAAATTCGTAAACCTGTCGGATTGATGTTGATGTGGGCATATTTTTGTTGGACTGCAGGTGATGTAATGTCATAGACACTTTAGTGAATGCTGTTGATGTCAGAGAGGAAAGGATGCTTCTTCATTCCAAAATATAATGTGCAACAGCAACAAATAATAAACATTCAAGGGACTCACCTCTGTAGTTCCAGGTCTGACGCATTTCACTCTTCTTTAGCACTTCATCATTGACTAAGCTTTAAACCAGTGTGAAACGCATCAGATCTGTTCGGGGGGGTCTTATCAAATTATAGGTGCTGTATGTCTCATCTCTGTCTTACTAAATGCCATGCAGTTTTAAGAGCGTGAATAAAGCTGTATATTTTTTAACTATTTTCGGATGTGCCGTTCATTCTTCTGTTTCCAAATGCTGTTGATATGCCTAGGACACTTCTCTGATAGGACATCAACATTTTTAGCCCTGTTTGGATTTTAGTGCATCTAGGCCAGTTTATCCTTCCTGGTAAAATAATTTCATTAAAAACAATTAAATCTAAGCCTCTAGCACTTCATAAAGATGGAAGATCCAATCCTGGTGGCCTTCCCCATTCGATTGCTTATGTTTTGGTTACAAAGATATATTACTCTATTATTGCATTTGCCAGATTTCTATAATGTGCATTTTAGCCCCATGTACATTGCCTGACACCCCCAGTCTTTTTCCCTTGCCCAGGCAGTGGCCATGGGAATTTGTGGTTAACAGTGGGCTAGGGGAAAAGGCTGGAGAGGATCAAACAGTGTACATGGAGATCTGTGGTTGAATGAATGAATAATGAAGGAATATGTTTATTTATATAGCACCACAAGTGTACGCAGCGCTTTACAATTTCAGGATTTAAACAATACAGGGTTACAGGTGCTTTGTAGAGTGAAACATTGGGTGTGAGGTCCCTGCCCGAAAGCTTACAATCTAAAGCGGTAATGGGAAACACACAGAGTACATTAGGGTCAAGTGGTGAATACAGTGCTAGTTTTCATGATAATAGAGGACATCAGTAATGTAAATAATTTATAAGAGTGTTCATTGTACAACATCAGTGCCTTCTAGCATGTTGAGATTTTATCCATGAGGTGCATTTTCAAGTGAGATTTGAGGGTTATCAGAGAGGTGCAGTGGCGCAGGTTGGATGGTAGAGCATTCCATAGAATAAGAGCAATAAGAGAAAAAGGTTTGATACGTGACAGAGCTGTAGAGACAAAAGGAGCTGAGAGAAGACAGTCATTGGCTGAACGTAAGTGGTGGGATGGGGTATAACAGGAGATCAGAGTGGAAATGTAAGAAGGAGTAGAGGAGAGAAGTGTCTTGAAAGAGAGAAGTAAGATTTTGTAAGATATCCGAGTCTGATAGGCAGCCATTGGAGAGTAACCATAAAGATGGAAGATCCAATCCTGGTGGCCTTCTCCATTCCACTGCTTATGATTGGGTTACAAAGAGATATTGCTCTATTATTGCATTTGCCAGATTTCTATATGGTGGAGAACAACACTATTGTGTTTTAGCCCCATGTACATTGCCTGACACCCCCAGTCTTTTTCAATTGCCCAGGCAGTGGCCATGGGGGTTTGTGGTTAACAGTGGGCAAGGGGAAAAGGCTGGAAAGGATCAGACAGTGTACATGGGGATCTGTGGTTACCATAAAGATCCAATCTTGGTGGCCTTCCCCATTCCATTGCTTATGATTTGGTTACGAAGATAAGTTGTGTTATTATTGCATTTGTCATAATGACGTGGATAAATTGATGAGAATGAAATCCTGCAGGGCAACTGTTCATTTCACAGTCATCCTTTCTTTTCTATCCTGCGCAGAAAGCCTAAGATTTTTTATAAAGTTTCTAGACTCCAATGTCACATTCCATATAATCAAGAGGCAACCAAGACAACTCTGTGTGAGTGATTACCCAGATTTTGATATTAGTCTGAGGCAAAAGACCTGAGAAAAGTTGGCAAACTACGAATGCTGGATAATTCTATGAATGAGTTCATTTAATTAGTGCTGCATAGTGAGTCACACTCTCAGATAATTTATTGTTCTAACACTACGCAGAACACAGCTTACATGACTTTGGTAGCTTTTGTATTTGGCCTGAATGTCGTCAAGACCAAGCTGGGCCTATTTTTCAAGCTGTGCAAATTGATTCCGCTTCACAAAATGTGTTTTGCATCATACTAGCTTAGTATAACAGACAGAACTTTGTGAAACCCTCTTCATCATACTGTGATGGTTAAGACTGCTAAGCTTTCCCTCAAGTGCCATGCAGATTGTGTTTTGATAATCTTTGATCGTTTTTGTAAGTCGTTGATTTCTACTTTGCACGCATACTGATTAATGCTTTAAATTTCTAGAGGGTCAGACAAGTTTGGCTCCACATGGAAGGTGTTAAGAAATGGTAAGAAGTTGTGTTGAAATTAAGCATCGTAACATATTTGTTCTGGACAAAACTGCATGGTTTTATGCCCTAAAGTTACCTTAAAGTAACACTAGTTTACATTAAAGAGAACTGAAATCTTTGTATATGTTGCACTATCTATTTGTCTACACAATAAACAGTTTTTATATTTTGGGATATCCTACTGAAATGCTGTCTCTTAGATGGTGACCGTCAAAAAGGCAACATCAAAATGTTGCCTGCGTAAAAGGGTGACATTTCAAAAGGGCAGCTTAAAAATACTGCCTATGTTGCCTGAGTCAAAAGGAATCAATGGCTGACAACAACATGTTAACCCTGTGAATGCAGAAGGGGGACATGGAGCCCTCTATCATTAAATCAATGGGAATTTACATACTGTTCATTTCAAATCTATGGGTCAGTTGTTTTGGACAAGAACTGCACCACTACAGCTTGATGAATAAAACAGTTGATTGATAGAGGAGTCTCTATATCATTGTATAGTAAAGCTTTGGAGATGTCTCTAACATAGAAAGGGTTAAAAGTAAATTCATGTCCAAAGTAACCTCCTATTTAACAGATTTTGTTAAATGAAGTTGACATCTCATCACTGGTGTCGTAAAACTCAGCTGGCATTGCACACAGCCTTTTACAGTACACAATAGTAGGTGGGGGGGTGTACTAAAACAATTATGACATAAAGTAGCTGCTGGAATCCATTTACTATCACTAGGCCTGCCTAACACCTGTTTACTAGCTATCTATCAGAAAATTATCTAATTTACACGTCTTATGTCACTATATTAATTCAATTGTGCATCATGCAACAAGCTATAATGTCATAAATACAAAAGATGTAAAACAATTTAGTATCTTGCTAATAACATACATTCTGTATCACAAACATTTATATTGGTTGTGAAAGTTTCAATTATTCTTAAAAGCCCTGAATCCCTGGAGTGCAAAAATACCAAATATGTATAGTTTTAACAACATGCATGGCCAGATGTTGACTCCTAGCTAACAGGAGCGCAAAATTGTATTTGCAACTTTAGGAACTAAAATGCACAATAACAATGTAAAAGCCTATATTTCCTAAAAGTAGATATCCCACTGCATCAAATGAGGGGTCTTGTCTTTAAACATTGGTCTGTTGGGGATCTCTGACTACCAGTTTGCAGTGGAGCTGGGCGGGGGGTTAGACAGTGTATATGAGGGGTCTAGGACTGCCAGAGGACAGGGGATCAGGGGGCTGACAAACCACCCAACATTTCAAATAGCCAAAGAATGACACTTTTGTTTTAGATGGTTTTTCTGGAGATGTGAGAGCTGGGTGAGGCATCATTTTAGGTTATTTCATGATCTACTTGACAGATCGTTGTGTAACTGAATAAATTATTTAGAGCAAGATCATTTTTTTAAGTTTGAACGCTTTATTTAGAAATTTGTCATTGCAACAAGAGAAACTATACAGAGAGAAGAAAATTAAAGGCACTGTAGGATAAGAAATATTATTTAACCCTTTTCAACATTTATATAGGCCCTCAGGCATATAACCATGAAGCAGGAACATACATAATACAACAGACATTGCATCTGTGTTTCAAATTAAGTCAGTGGTATACCTGTGGGTCATGTGTCAAGGAAGGGGATCTTCTGTATTGTCTCCAAGTTTTTTTCCAGTGCTAAGAAATAGGAAAAATAGGGGGAAAGAAAAGAAAGATGAAAGGAAGAAGAATGGATGGGGAAGAGGATGGTTAAGGTTGTAACCCTGGGACTTGTTCTATAAGCTGAAACACCAGAAGCCGTGAGATGTGTACATAGATTCTAGAGTTGAAAAACAAAAACGCTCCAAACGTCTCATGAGCTGAAGCCCCCCATTGATGGAAAATGACTAGGTTAGAGGGTTTGTGATATCCTTGTCCACAATTGCCATTGGATGTCGAAGTCTGAAATATTATGGGTGGTGATTGCATTTAGTCTTTCCATGTTGTACAGGTCTCGTATCCTGGAGAACTATTCCGACACTGGAGGAGGAATATCTTTTTTTCCAATTTCTAGGAATAAGTGATTTAGCCACGGATAACAGCCTACATATAAGAACCCATCTGTGAAGATGATTTTTATGTGAAAACAAACAAAGCAACAGATCCATTGGAAGGTGAATCCATAACATTTTATGTATCTCACTTAATATACTTGACCAGAAAGCAGCGATCAGTTTACAGGTCCACCATATATGATACATGGATCCAACATCGTCTCCACATCTTTAGCATTTATTGGAAGTGGACAGAGAGAAACAGTGAATTCTTTGAGGGGTCATGTACCAGCAAGAGGAGTCTCTAAAATTAAGGATGTTACCTTTCAAAATATAAGGCCATTGAAAGTTTTCTATATCTAAAGACAAATCTTCGGATCATGTTTCTTTGAAATACGGCAGTTGAGTACATTGAGTACAACATGTAGTAGCATATAGAGAGAGGGAGTAATGATTCAGTGGGGTTTAGATATAACGCTCAATATATGTAGGGACCATATCAGCCGTACCTCTACCCCATCTCCTGTGTGTGCCAGTACCAAACTTGAAATAGCATCCACCATTGGGTTGAGGCTGCCCGTAACATAGATCATAGAGCAAGAACTTGCCCTCCTTCGTCACTGTACCCAGAGTGTCTAATTTTTCTGTTTGCCATTCAAGAAAAAGTAAGTTAATTAATCCTGGTGTAAAAGTCAGGTTTCCCACTAAAGACACTAATGGATAGGGGGATGTAGATAGGCGAAGAGCGGAGTTGACCTTATGCCTAACAATGACAATATGCGCTAAGATGGTGTGGTCTAGGCACTTCTTTGGAATTGACTCCTGCAGGGCGCACAAAATCTGAATAGGAGATAGGCCATCCAACATGGAGTCAAGAGAATTAACCCATCTTTTTGAAGGCTGGGGTGTGAAGTCAAATATCTTCGCTATGGCTGAATCATGGTAATAGCGGAGAAGGTCGGGGAAGTTTAAGTCACCTTGATCAAAGGTTATATCATAGTCTAGGGGTTTTTCCTGTCCGTGTGAAGGAAGAGAACAGGGAGTGGAAACTGTTAAGAGACTTTGTCGAAATATCTCTTGGAATTGCATTAAATAGGTATATGAACTTTGGAAGTATTGCCATTTTCAAGAGATTAGCATGACCCAACCATGAAAGATGGAGTGTTTTCCAAGTTTTTTTTGATGGCTAATAGCCGGGGTTAGAAGTTATTCACAGAGAGCAAGTTCAAATCAGCACATAACGAGACACCTAGATATGGTATAGCTACAGCGGACATTCTGATTTTACAGCTTAATTGTATTACGGATGTGGTGTGAGAATCTAAATTGATATTAAGTATTTCTGATTTAGGATAATTCACCGCTGCCTGTGAAAGTTTAGAAAAAGTTTTAATATGCATAATGAGATGCGGCAATGAAACATTCAGTTGAGTAATATGTGTCATCAGCAGATGCCGAGATTTTAAATGTATGCACTCCAGAAGATTTCAGGGTAGACTTAAAGACAGAGGGGGATTGTTCAAGAGAGCTGGACAGAATGAGGGCATGTACAAGAGTTTTAATAGTTTTTTGGGAGAGGAACGGACAGATTTTAGCAATGTTGTGACGAAAGAAATGAGGTATCCTATCCAAGGAGTTAATGTGAGGACAGAAGGAAAGGGAGGAATCAAATATGGCCCCAAGGCAGGTTGCTGAGCGGACAGGATCAATGTAAATTCCATCAACTGTAATGGTGAAGTTCAGTTTTGGACATGTTTATCTTTAACTGATGGAGGGCCATCCAGGAGCATATGTCCAAAAGGCAATCTGAAATTTGTAACTGTATTTGAGATGAAAGAATAGGAATGGACATGTAAATTTGGGTATCAAACTGCATAATCTCGACAATATCCACCTATCCATTGTAACAGAGTCTAATTTTCAAGAATAGCTGCTCAAATCTGATTGGCTGGGATGTGAAGAACATCCCAGCCAATGGCAGTGAGGGCAATTGAAGTGAGCCTGCCCATATATAAAGGCAGGCTCGCTTCAAATGCCCTCAGTGTGTTACGGGCATCGGCCCATACACAGCTGAAGAGGAGCATCATGGGACATTTGTGTCTTTGCCGCCATCGCCCTCGTGGTCTCTGCAAGCTGCGGAGACATATAGTTAAAAGCTAAGTTAAATTTTGGGCATTAATGAATCACGTAGATTTATGTATATGTCGAGCTTTTTTATTCATTGACATTTATTCTTCGGGCCATTACATGGAGGCATATATGGGTATATTTATGGAGCACTAATATTGATCCCTTTGAGTGACAGTGAGCAAAGCAATGCGTTGTGTACTCCTCTGCCTCTCAAAGGGTTCTGGAATGCATTTGTTCATGTTTTATTATAATACATTTATTTTATTTTACAGGGAGAAGGCGGAAGATAGAAGAAAGAAGACATTACAGAAGGACCAGCAAGCTGAGGACTCCTCTGGACATTAGGATTAATGGTAAGTGTTAATGCAATGTTGCTTTACTTAGTCTGGTTAACCCTATGAATGCCGATGGGGTAGTTATACCCCACCAGCACTCATAGGGTTAATCCTACTAACTTTGGACAGGTTTTAGGCACTTTGGATGTATTGATGTGGGGCTTAGGGCCCCATATCAATACATCCACTGTGGACATTGGGTTTTTTTGCCAGTTAACAGCTATGTCAGCTGCAAAGGATCCAATAAGGGACTTTATGGCTAACAAAACTGGGCCTTAGGTTTTGTGCGGTAAGTGAGTCCTTTACTGTTTTTTTTCAGCTAACGCAGTGCTCTGAATGGCAAAATGGAGTGTTTTTTGTGTGTCCAAAACACACGTTAGTGTTGCGGCCGGAATACCGGATGAACTACCATTAGCAGTTCATTCCATGGCCCCTTGCATGGATTCCTACACGTTAAAACACCAGTTGTAGTTTTTTTTACTTAACAGCTGCCTTTAACCCTTTGAGTGCCAGAGGGGTACGCAACGCATTGCAAAGCAATGCTTTGCGTACCCCTCTGGCACTCAAAGGGTTAAATCTACCCCTAAATTGGCTAACACTCACATCTAGACATATCCTTCATCTTTCTTGCTTAGCGCACAGCTACTTCTCTGGAAAACTACCAGACTACCTGAGCAGTATGCACATTCCACTCCACTGCTAACAACTCACTGACTATTCCACACTACCTGAGCAGTATGATCACTCCAGCTCTCCATACTAACTATAACCTCCACTTCACTACTAACAACTCACTGACTATTCCACACTACCTGAGCAGTATGATCACTCCAGATCTCCATACTAACTATAACCTCCGCTACTAACAACTCACTGACTATTCCACACTACCTGAGCAGTATGATCACTCCAGCTCTCCATACTAACTATAACCTCCGCTCCACTGCTAACAACTCACTAACTATCCCCACTACCTGAGCAGTATGATCACTCCAGATCTCCATTCTAACTATAACCTCCGCTCCACTGCTAACAACTCACTAACTATTCCACACTACCTGAGAAGTATGATCACTCCAGATCTCCATACTAACTATAACCTCCGCTCCACTGCTAACAACTAACTAACTATCCCCACTACCTGAACAGTATGATCACTCCAGATCTCCATACTAACTATAACCTCCACTACTAACAATTCACTGACTATTCCACATTACCTGAGTAGTATGATCACTCCAGATCTCCATACTAACTATAACCTCCACTGCTAACAACTCACTGACTATTCCACACTACCTGAGCAGTATGATCTCTCCAGCTCTCCATACTAACTATAACCTCCACTTCACTACTAACAACTCACTGACTATTCCACACTACCTGAGCAGTATGATCACTCCAGATCTCCATACTAACTATAACCTCCGCTACTAACAACTCACTGACTATTCCACACTACCTGAGCAGTATGATCACTCCAGCTCTCCATACTAACTATAACCTCCGCTCCACTGCTAACAACTCACTAACTATCCCCACTACCTGAGCAGTATGATCACTCCAGATCTCCATTCTAACTATAACCTCCGCTCCACTGCTAACAACTCACTAACTATTCCACACTACCTGAGCAGTATGATCACTCCAGATCTCCATACTAACTATAACCTCCGCTCCACTGCTAACAACTCACTAACTATCCCCACTACCTGAACAGTATGATCACTCCAGATCTCCATACTAACTATAACCTCCACTACTAACAATTCACTGACTATTCCACATTACCTGAGCAGTATGATCACTCCAGATCTCCATACTAACTATAACCTCCGCTACTAACAACTCACTGACTATTCCACACTACCTGAGCAGTATGATCACTCCAGATCTCCATACTAACTATAACCTCCGCTCCACTGCTAACAACTCACTAACTATCCCCACTACCTGAACAGTATGATCACTCCAGATCTCCATACTAACTATAACCTCCACTACTAACAATTCACTGACTATTCCACACTACCTGAGCAGTATGATCACTCCAGATCTCCATACTAACTATAACCTCCACTACTAACAATTCACTGACTATTCCACATTACCTGAGCAGTATGATCACTCCAGATCTCCATACTAACTATAAACTCCACTCTACTGCTAACAACTCACTGACTATTCCACACTACCTGAGCAGTATGATCACTCCAGCTCTCCATAGTAACTATAACCTCCACTGCTAACAACTCACTGACTATTCCACACTACCTGAGCAGTATGATCTCTCCAGATCTCCATACTAACTATAACCTCCACTCCACTACTAACAACTCACTGACTATTCCACACTACCTGAGCAGTATGATCACTCCAGCTCTCCATACTAACTATAACCTCCACTACTAACAACTCACTGACTATTCCACACTACCTGAGCAGTATGATCACTCCAGATCTCCATACTAACTATAACCTCCACTCCACTGCTAACAACTCACTGACTATTCCACACTACCTGAGCAGTATGATCACTCCAGATCTCCATACTAACTATAACCTCCACTACTAACAACTCACTGACTATTCCACACTACCTGAGCAGTATGATCACTCCAGCTCTCCATACTAACTATAACCTCCACTCCACTGCTAACAGCTCACTGCATATATCACAATACAAGAAAGAGGCAGGAAGATCTGCCTTCTCCTTCAGAGCTCTAAAGGCCTGGAACAATCTGCCTGAAATAATCAGATCTGCTCCCTAAAAACAGTGTGTAACTGTATATCATTTTTAATATTTTATATGTATGTATATTTATACTGTATGTGTATGTATATATAATGTTTTCTCAATTTGTGTAACTATGTAACTCTTTACTGATAACTATCCAGGACATACTTGAAAACGAGAGAAATCTCAATGTATTCTTCCCGGTAAAACATTTTCTAAATAAATAAATAAATAAATAAATAAATAAAATAAAACATTAGTTATCAGTGGAAGTACCCTTGTTTTACTGAGAAGGCTAAAACCTACAGTATAGGTTTTTATTTTAAGTGTTACTATGTTACTATCCCTTTAAATGGCATGTTTAACACATAGAATTCTAGAGAGGTCTATAATGTATTGCTCCACTTTCATTTTGAAAATACATTAGGTCTTTGCTTGCAGCACCTCTGGTTAAAAAAGCTCAACTAATCTCTGTTAACAAGAATAGTTCCGGATCACTGGAAAGTTTCCAGTGAATTGCCACTACACAGAAAGGGCAGTACAGAGGACTCTCAGAATTACAGGCCTGTGAGTCTGACATCGGTACTTAGGAAATTAATGTAAATTATATTGAAAGGAAGAACTGTTGCAGATCTGAAATCTAATGACATGCAAGATCCATGACAGCATGGCTTTACAACAGGAAGATATTGCTAAATGAATCTAGTTGATTTTCAAGTATGTTACTAAAGGGGTAGAAAAGGGTAGAGCAGTAGATGTAGCATAGTTGGATTTTAGTAAATATTTTTGACACTAATTCATTATTTTTTAAATAGAACTAGCCTCCATCCAAAACCTGGGATATTACAGCAGAAATCTATCCTTCCTCTGAATATATGCTATTGATTTTGACACTGTTGTGTATCCTTCAGCTAATGCCTTGTTCAATCATTTACCCTTAACCCTATGAGTGTCAGGGAGTGCATTTACCTTCCTGGCACTCAAAGTGTTAGGTTTATTCCCAAATAATGTAGTTTATGAATGAGCTGTTTATAGGAAACAGTGTCAGAGGCTTTGTTACAATCCTGATAAGTCACACACACTGTTCCAAGGACCTGCTACTAGAAAAGACCTCTCAAGAGAGAGGGACTTTAAAGGGGGACTTTAACCCCTTGGTGAAAGGGCAATGTTGGTCTTTTTAATTTGTCATTGTTCAACCAGTTTTCAGTTTAATTCCTTTAGTACACCCACGCAAATTATATACTGTTTTTAACCCACTAACGACCATCCGATCCAGGGGTGGGCGGCCTCAGAGGGCCAGAGCACTTTTATTTTTGCACATTGAATTCTGGGATGGCAGAGCGGAGCACAGCCGCACTGCTATCACAAAATTCTATGACGTGTCAGGACTATCACAGTAAAAGGTAGAATTCTAGAGAGGTCTATAATGTATTGCTCTACTTTCATTTTGAAAATACATTAGGTCTTTGCTTGCAGCACCTCTGGTTAAAAAAGCCCAGCTAATCTCTTTCAACAAGAATAGTTCCGGATGACTGGAAACTTTCCAGTGAATTGCCACTACACAGAAAGAGCAGTACAGAGGACTCTCAGAATTACAGGCCTGTGAGTCTGACATTGGTACTTAGGAAATTAATGTAAATGCTATTGAAAGGAAGAGCTGTTGCAGATCTGAAATCTAATGATATGCAAAATCCATGACAGCATGGCAAGATATTGCCAAATGAATCTAATTGATTTTCAAGTATGTTACTAAAGGGGTAGACAAGGGTAGAGAAGTAGATGTATATTTGGATTTTAGTAAATATTTTTTACACTAATTCATTATTTTGTAAATAGAACTAGCCTCCATCCAAAACCTGGGCTATTACAGCAGAAATGTATATGAATATATGCTATTGATTTTGACACTGTTGTGTATCCTTCAGCTAATGCCTTATTCAATCATTTACCCTTAACCCTATGAGTGCCAGGGAGGCATTTAATGCATTGTGTTGCAATGCGTTGGATACCTTCCTGGCACTCAAAGCGTTAGGTTTATTCTCAAATAATGTAGTTTATGAATGAGCTGTTTATATGAAACAGTGTCAGAGGCTTTGTTACAATACCGATAAGTCATACACACTGTTCCAAGGACCTGCTACTAGAAGAGGCCTCTCAAGAGAGATACTAACATTCCACATTACTATTGTTCCTATTGCAAATTATATACTGTTTTTAACCCATTAATGACCACCCGATTCAGGGGTGGGCGGCCTCAGAGGACCAGAGCACTTTTATTTTTGCTCATTGAATTCTGGAATGGCAGAGTGGAGAACAGCCGCACTGCTATCACAGAATTATATGACGTATCAGGGCTATCACAGTGAAAGATAAAATGTTTACTATACATGATCACAGTAAGGAAGAGGCAGAGAACAGTGACAAATGGAATGTTTACACAATCACATTGAGGATGAGGGAGGAAGAAAACAATGACAGATATAATGTATACTATACGTAATCACAGTGACGAGAGAGGCAGAGAACACTGAGAGATGGAACGCTTTCTATACTTGATCACAGTGAGGAGAGAAGGAGAGAACAGTGACAGATGCAATGTATACTATACACTATCACAGTGAGGAAGAGAGAGGCAGAGAACAGTGACAGACAGAAAGTTTACTATGCACAATCACAATGAAGAGGAGAGAGGCAGAGAACAGTGACAGATGGAATCCTATATAATAATTTGCTAATGTGTGTTTGTCAGAAGCTGTTATGTGCAGTAGAGACTGCCCATGCCGCGGCTGATAACAGAGCAGGGCGCTCCGAATTCAGACCGTAGACATGCGCAGAGAGGGCTATGGTCTGAATTTGGATTGCCCCGCTCCGTTATCGGCCGCGGTGCAAGCAGTCTCTACTGCACATGATGGCACCGCGGCTGTTGCTGCCTGGCACTGTGGCCCATGTACAAGGGCTGTTCAACTAGTATTTACATAACTGCATTTGTCATGTGACTCCACTAGCACATATGATCTCTGTAGCAGTGATCACATGCACAGAGCCACAGGAGAATGGCTGGAACTGACTGCTCTGGTCCTGAAGCAGTCGGTTACAGCCTCCCCACAATGATCACAGCATGCCCTGCAGAATGATGTGATCATTAACCCCTTGATTGCCAGAGTGGTACACAACGCATTGCAAGCAATGCGTTGTGTGCCACTCTGGCACTCAAAGGGTTAAACCAGAACATGCTAGGACCATCACTGGTCCTCAAAAGATCGAATGACAGTTATGGCATGTCATTGGCACTTAAGGGGTTAATGCCCTGCCAGCTAGATACTAATATTCTACAGTGCTCCTATTAAAAATGCTACTCTTTGCTGGCAAGTATTGGCTAATTTGCATAGAATGACAAATAAAACAAGGATATGCATCTCATCAACTGTTGTTTGAAATACAAAAAAATGGTTAATATAAATATGGATGATTTTGAAAGCACTTTCAGACTCACCTATGTATTTCAAAGAGACAGTTCCACTTTAACCTTTTGAGTGCCAGAGTTTCACAATGTGTTGAATACCCCTCTGGCATTCAAAGGGTTACATCGACCTCCTACAAACTTGTGTCACATTGAATGTGTCAGCAAAAACCTGTTGAATAACAAACACTTGTTTTTAAGTGTTTTTGAGTAATGTTGAAACTTGCTCTGTAATAAATACACCACCCTTATGTTCTCAATGGATTATTTCTCAATAAGTGAACTGGCATGCAGATAGAAGTACATGGTATTGCAAATGTTCCCACTGGTAAATATTCAGTTGGCTCCCACACATCAAAACATGATGAAACCATATGTCCCAAAAAATGGGACAAACATTGAAGTTCAGTTTTGAACTGCTAATTAATTTTTTTAACACTTGGGTGTTAGGTAAATCTCCAATGAATTACTTTTGCAATTTGTTGGTTAATGTCTCTAGGATCTAAGATGTTAGTTAATTAATTGTTTAAAGGAACAGTAACCCTTCTTATAATAACTTAGCTTACCATGGTCAGAAAACCCTAATATTAAATATATATATCTTCTATATATGTATATAAAAGAAGACTTTGTGCTTGGCAAAACACACCCAGGGGAGGCAGTAAGGAGGAGTTACTGCTCCCATTGGGTGATTCAATGGGGGCGTGATTTTCACACCAGCTGCAGTGGCCAAAGGCCACTGTTACTGGTGTGAAAATCATTCAGGGAGTTGGCCCGCCCCCATTATCCAGCCTGCCTACCACTATCAAAGTGAGAAAAAAACAAAATGGCTGCAACTTGCTCCTACACCACAGACACACACACGTCCCACTCACACAGCACCAAACACACACACAAAGCCAGAAAGAAATATGGCTGACACACACACACAGTCACTCACTCTGACCCCCAGTGGCCTCAGCAGGACCTGTACTACAGCCACTGAAGGGAAGCTGCAGCACCAGGGGAACACAATGGCACTCAAAGGGTTAAGGTAGGCCCTCAATGCAGAATTATTTATTGACTGTCATCATTTGCCATGCAAGACATAGGACAGACAGCCATCAGGTACATACTTAAGTCACTGTCTGCCACAGGGTTGTGTATCAAGTTTTACCCCTCAGGGAGTGTGTTCAAATCCCTCACACTGTAAACTTGAATTTCCCTTCCATTTCTCCTCCTTCCCCAGCCTATTACTACCACTTTTCCAGATTTATGTTAAGTCCCGCCCCTACTCACAATTAAGCCCCACCCACTTTTAACCTAAATTGCCCCATTGCTCTCTCCACATCAGCCCCGGTTTTGGTACGCACACTCAAAGAAAAAAAAAACATTTAACATTTTGTGTATTTGCTCGCCACCTCAGCACCACATGAGGGACTCCACAAGTAAAAGTTCCCAGGTATTACACACACATGCCCCACTCACACAGCACCAAACACTCACATAAAGCCAGAAAGAAATATGGCTGACACACACACACACACACAGTCACTCACTCTGACTCCCAGTAGCCTCAGCAGGACCTGTAGTACAGCCACTGAAGGGAAGCTGCAGCACCGGGGGAACAAAACGGCACTCAAAGGGTTAAGGTAGGCCCTCATTGATGAATTATTTCATGACTGTCATCATTTGACCATGCAAGACACAGGACAGACAGCCATCAGGTACACACTTAACCCACTGATTGCCACAGGGTTGTGTATCAAGTCTTACCCCTCAGGGAGTATGTTCAAACCCCTCACACTGTAAACTTGCATTTCCCTCCCACTTCTCCTCCCTCCACAGCCTATTACTAACACTTTTCCACATTTCTCTTAAGCCCCGCCCCCTACTTTTAAACCAAATTGCCCCATTGGCCTCTCCACATCAGCATCACATCAGTCCCCTCCAGGGATGCCACAAGTCAAAGTTCCCAGGTATGAATACACTTCCCACAGCTATTTAACTCTGACATGCCTCTTTATACCTTAACCCTTTGAGTGCAAGAGGGGTGCACAACTCATGCACACATGTGTTTCTGCGCATATATTGCATGTGTCTTTGGGTGTGTGTACATCTCTGTTACATATATGTGTCCATGTGTGCATCTCCGGTGTGCCTTTGTGTGTGCATGTCTTTTGCATGTTTCTGCCGCTCATTGTGTGTATATGTCTGTGTGTTGCATATGTCTGTGTTCATCAGTGTGTCTACATTTCACACACGTGCGCCCAACGGTCATAACATGAAGGGTAACGCCGTCCCACATTGGTAGTGTGTGTGTATATATATATATATATATATATATATATATATATATATATATACAGTTGTAATCAAAATTATTCAACCCCCATTGCAAATCAGGTTTATTGTCAAAATGTACAAACTTTCAGCTGTTTGCAATGAACAAATCAAACAAAAGCAATAGAAATAGCTCAACACAACGAAGGCTTCAAGTGGTTTCCCCAAATTCAACTGAAAATGCAACTTATAATGACTTCTCCAGTCTCATAATTATTCAACCCCTTCATGACAAGCATCTTTAGTACTTAGTAGAGCATCCTTTTGCTTATATGATGTGCTGAAAACGAGATGCATAGCCAGACACCTGCTTCTGGTAGTGTTCATGAGGAGTCTTAGCCCATTGCTCATGAGCAGTGGCCTCCAGTTCAGTAATATTCTTTGGTTTGCGTGCTGCAACCGCCTTCTTCAAATTTCACTAGAGATTTTCTATGGGGTACAAGTCAGGTGACTGTGATGGCCACTGTAGAATCTTCCAGGACTTCTTCTGCAACCAAACCTTGGTGACATTTGAGGTATGCTTGGAATCATTGTCCTGCTGGAAGGTCCAGTGATACCCAAGCTTCAGCTTCCTCACAGACAGCATGACTTTTTCTCATAGGATTTCCTGGTACTATAATGAATCCATCTTGCCTTCCACATGCTGCAGGTGTCCAGTGCCAGAGGATGCAAAGCAGCCCCAGAGCATCACCGAGCTACCACCATGCTTACCTGTAGGCAGAGTGTTCTTTTCAGCATATGCTTCATTCTTCTTCCTCCAGACATACCGCTGATCCATCGGATCGAAAAGTTCCAGTTTTGTTTTATCGCTCCACAGAACAGAATCCTAAACCTTCTGTGACTTATTTATTTGATTTTGAGTATATTGGAGCCGACACTTCTTGTGCTTTTGGGTCAGTAGTGCTGTACATTTTGGCATGGAAACCATTTGCATTTAGTATGCACCTTTCTGTGCTCACTGAATCCTCAGTGCATGTTGCCACCAAGTCTTGCTGCAGGTCTTTTGCAGTCACTCGAGGGTTTTTCTCAACCTGCCTTCTCAGAAATCTGGTTGCAGCTATTGATAGCTTCCTTTTTCTGCCCCACCCAGGTAGTGTAACCACTGTTCCTTTAACGTTGAACTTGCGAACTATGCTTCCAACAGAGTTTCTAGGAACATTCAGTGCCTTCTCTATCTTTTTGTATGCTGCTCCTTGTTTGTGAAGGGCGATGATCTCTTCTCTTAACTTTTTGGATCATTCTTTTGACTTAGCCATATTTCGAACATGCATTCAAACGTGACACTCAACAAACCCCTAGCCAGTTCACGTATTTCCTGTGTTCTAGCTCAAGCACACCTGGTGCAACTAATGAAGCCCTTGATTAGTTGCATCAGGTGTGCTTGAGACAACATATGTTTTGCATATTTGTGCTGTTTTGAGGGATTCTATTCAGGGGCTTGAATAATTTTGAGACTGGAGAAGTCATTATTGTTAGTGTACCTATGCTGTGGTCTCCACTTCCGATGGGTGGCTTGCCTCTGGGACTGTGCCTTGCCTAGTCTTGGCTGTCCCATGATCCTTTCTCCTTTCCTTTGCTCTGGGCAAGACTGGTTGTTGCCAATGGATACAGCCCGTGTTACTAGCCGTGGGGACTGGTCTGGACGATATTCGGTGGTCCTGTGGTTCTATGCTGTGTTCGCCAACGGGTCGCGTCCAGATATGTGCACACACCTGTATTGGCTAGGGCTACATCACTACCTTCCTTTACCCACTGGCTGGGCGGTCCTTTGCGGTCTTCACCTTCAGTATGGCCATATATATTGCCTGATCAAACGATTGTGAGTTTCCCTTCTGTGGTGTTAGCACCATTGGCGTTTCTGGTGCCCTCTTTTACCTGGCTTGTCTGACTACTCCCTGGTGCCTGATCCTGGTACATCCCTGGTATACTCTACTGTCTGGCTCCCTGACCTCTGGCTTGGCTGACTATGTATACTGGTTCCTGACTCCTGGCTTGGCTGACTACATCTTCTGGCTCCTCATCCCTGGCCTAGTGGACTACCCTCTCTGGTTCCTGACTCTTGGCATTGGCTTTGGGTTTGGTATCCATTGTGTTGTTAGTCAATAAATTTACATTTTACTTTACTTTTGCCTCCTTGTGTTTGTGTGTCTCGTGCTTCTCAGAGTTCGCTGTACTTCTTACTGTACCTGGGTTACTGTCCCACGGTATAGGGAAGGTTACACACCATGACAATTATAAGTTGCATTTTCAGTTGAATCTGGGGAAACCACCTGAAGCATTCATTGTGTTGAGCTATTTCAATTGCTTTTGTTTGATTTGTTCATTGCAAACAGCTGTTAGTCTGTAAATTTTGACAATAAACCAGATTTGCAATGGGGGTTGAATAATTTTGATTACAACTGTAAATCAAAGATGGACAACATTGGGCCCTCCAGTTGTTCTCTGCTTCAAATCCCATCATTCTCTGCCAGCCAAACACCTGGAGGGCCTCATGTTGCCTGTGGCTGCTATAAACGATGATTGTATGCCTTGCTTCAAGAGATAGGGTCTTCAATTAATGCAGTTTGATATCTCCATGCAGGCAGACATAAGTTTTGTTGACAGGACTATTGGAGCCCCAAACTCTGTTCAATGCAGTATTGAGACCTCCTGCAGCTCATTCACTCTGATAGAAATGTCAGTGTGTAGAGTTTGGGGTCCAGTCCTGCCAGCCAGACTCATGTCCACCTCCATAGACATGACTAGGGATCATGTGTATCCACAGGGAGGGCAAGGGGGGGGGGGCTTGCCCCTCACTACATAACTGTATTAACCTAGGGGTTTGAGTGAGAATATTTTGGCTTTGCCCCCCCAACCCTCCTGAAAATGTTCTGTGGATGCCCATGCTAGGGATGGGGAAAAAGTATTTTTTTTCCTGTGATCATCATAAAAAACAGCAATTTGCCACTTTTCATCCTAAAAGTCCCACATCTTGATAAAAACTAAAATGTTCACCTTTCTCAAACCCCTAAAATTTTAAGCCGGAACGTTTCCAGTTTCCGTGGGTGGTTGGGCTCAGTAGTGCATTTCTATGGCTGCCAGTGCAGAGGGACATGGCTAGGAGTTAGAGGTTAGTGTAATTCTATGGCTATTGTGGTTGGGTGTGTGTCAGTATGTGTTTTATGGGGCAAGTTTTATGGGGCAGGCCAAGGCTGGAGGAACAATGTGTGGTTCTATGGTTACCATGGGGCACGGTGGGTAAACTGTGTGTGGTTCTATGGTTACCATGGGACAAAGCTGGTGTATGGTTCAATTATTACTAGTGGACAAGGCTGGGGGGACAGTGTGTGGTTCTTGCAAGAGGAAGGCCGAGTCACGTGGGGCATGCATGCAAAAACGCTGGCTGTGTGTGTGTCAGCACATGGCTAAGGAGACAGAGGTCCGGGAGTAAAGGGATCTGGTTCCCACTCCATTACCAGAACCCCAGGCTATGTGTGGTTATTAAATACAATACAGTTCTATGGTTACTATGGGACAATTCTGGGGGGGGCAGTGTGTGGTTCTATGGTTCTATGGTTATTATGTATTATGTAACAATACTGGGGGGTGGGCAGTGTGTGGTTCTGTTGTTACTATGGGACAAGGCTGGTGAGACAGTGTCTGATTCAGTGGTTACAGTGGGAAAATTTGGAGGGACATTGTGTGGGTCTGTGGTTACTCTGGAATAAGCCTAGAGGAAAAGTGTGTGTTTCTATGGTTACTAAGGGATTAGCCTAGGGGGAAAGTGTGTAGTTCTGTGGTTACTACGGGATAAGCCTGGGGGAAGTGTGTGTAGTTCTATGGTTACATTTGGATAAGCCTGGAGGAAAAGTGTGTGGTTCTATTGTTACTACTGGATAAGTCTGGAGGAAGTGTGTGTGATTCTATGGTTACTATTGGATAAGACTGGGGGGAGGTGTGTGGTTCTATGGTTACTAATGGATAACCCTGGGGGGGAAGTGTGTGTGGTTCTATGGTTGCTATTGGATAAGCCTGGTGGACAGTGTGTGGTTCTATGGTTACTATGGAATAAGCCTGGGAGGCAGTGTGTGGTTCTATGGTTACAATATAATAGGCCTGGGGGAAAGTGTGTAGGTCTATGGTAAGTATGGACAAGGCTAGGGGGCAGTGTGTGTTTGGTTCTATGGTTAAAGTGGGTCATGGTGAAAACCCCCCAGAAAAGTTGAACTTTTTGCTGGAATTCCCACAAAAACTGAAAATTGCTGTTTTTTGCAGTTTTCTCTTTTTGGGGCAAAATATTTCACTCATCCCTAGACATGTCATCCGGAACTGATTAACAGTGTTGTATTTTGAATCTAGGGAAAATGCATAGGGGACATTCGGATTTTCTGTCCATAGTTAGATAAGTGGAGGCTTATTATTGGTAGGTGTGTTTTTTTCTTTATTTCAGTCTGATGACCAGACACATTTTCGGCATTTTTCCTATCTGTTTAGGTTTGATTCCCATATGTAACTTTCAAGTTTTATACAGAAAACTATATGGCTAAATTTCAGCTTTTTCATTCTGGCTTACATGATGTAAATTTTGCATTATGTAACAAGATATGATGTCATAAATATGAAAAATGTATCATACGCAATATATCAAAACCATTTACGTTGATTATAAAAGTTACAATTATTTGTAAGATCCCTGAATCTCCCGAGGACAAAAATACTAAATATGTATAGTTTTACCTAAGTTCATGACCCGCACAAACCCTTAATTAACAGGAGTGCAAAGGAGTATTTTTTAACTTTCTGAACTCCGCCAGACCAGATTCCCCTGCTGTCAGCTAGAACGCTGATGTCAGGGGAGAGGGAACTTTGAAAGCCATAAAGTTTTGAAAAATGCCGCTGGGCTCAAGATGCAGGATAGCTCAAGATGCAGCTCAGGTTTTTTACTGGCTACAAGATGCAGGATAGTAATTTTTTAGTATTACTATCCCTTTAATTTCCTACAGCATTCATTAGCTACTGCTCTTCTGGGAAACATGACATGGCATACTGTAGGGGGTGATAGAAACACAAACCTACACCAGTTACAATATCTAATTTTTCTTACAATTTTTTCAGATATGACTTGCGTGTACTAAAATGGTTATAACAACTGTAGAATTTAACAAAAAGTGGAAAAAAGCATACCATATTGAAAATAAGTTACTCCACTGCATCAAATGAGGAGTTACTTACTTTTCTACACCCAAGACTGGTGAGCACAGGTTTAAATGGAAATGAAAAAAAAAATAAACAATTCAGGCATTTTTTGGCATTTCCTCCCTTTCAAAAGTACTGAAAACTCTGAAAACACCTACCTGGTTTCTTTTTTTAATTTAACGCCTGCACTAAAATGTTCATAACTATTAGATATATCAAGGAATGTTATGCAAGGCATACCATTTTGGAATCCATCAGCATCAATCGAAGGGTTGTTTGCCCCTAGGCTGATGAACACAGATAATTCTATAATATGGCACTACAGGAAAATAGTAAGTTTGTTTGTTTGTTTTTTTTTTACATTTCCACCACTTCAGAAAGAGACCAAACTTTTTGAAGAAAATGGAATTTCCTACTGTATTCACTACCTTCTACCAGTCCAAGAAAAGTGGCACCCTATTTGTATGGGTTTATATAGGGTGCCAGGAGTACTAAACTACACCTGACACTTTTATTTTTTGAAATTACCTGCATGCACTAAAATGGTCATAACCTTTATAGATATGAAGAAAAGGTAAGCAAGGTATATAATTTTTGAAAGTATAAATTCACTCACACCAAATGAGGGTTCACTTGAATTTTTACCCCTAGGCACATGTATACAAATGTTTACAGATTGCTTTGCTATAGGAAACATAGCTCTATTTTTTATTTTACCTCTTCAAAGATACTTAAAGGTTTGAAAACATGTCATTATAGCTACTACTCTTCCGAGAAAAATGGCCATCTCAGGGGTATGAGATGATATACTGAATGGGATGCCGGAAACACAATACTAGTCAAGTACAATCTATCAGTTTTCATCATTTATCAAATATGACTTGTTGGTACTAAAATGGTTACAACAACTACAAAAATTAAGAAATGGTATACAAAGTACCGGAAGGAAGACAATCAGCTGCATTCAGTTAGAGGTCACTTGTCTCTGCCTATAGGTTAGTGTGCACAACTGTTTCCATCATGTGGTGCTATAGGAAAAAAACACTTTTTACACTATACTACTACAAAAATACTACAGTATTTCAATACCATGGAATTTCCTAGTGTATTCAGTGTCAGCCTAAGAAAAAGGTACCACGTTGTTTTCAGTTGACTCACCATAGTGGGTGCCAGGAGTATGGCTACCAGTGGAACAAGGCTAGGGAAGCAGACATTATATGTGTGTACGGTTATATGACTACTAGTGGAACAAGGCTAGCATGTCATACAGTATAATATATGGTGCTGTGGCTACCAAAATATGTCAAAATGTGTATATGTGATTCTTCGGCTACAAGTGGAACAAGGCAGGAGAAACAGACAGTGATATATATGGTATTATGTCTACAAATAGGATAGTATACCAAGGAGACAGTATATGTGGGAATCTGTGACTAGCAGTTGACAGGGGAATCAGGCTGCGGGTTTGACAGTATATTTGGGGATCAAGCTGGGGGGGTCAGACAGTGCATGTAAGGATCTGTGAGTACCAGTGGGATGTAGAATCAGACTGGGTCAGTCAGTGTGTGTCTTTCCTACCATGGTGTCCCTCTTTTTAGTAGAACAGACTGTGCAGTGTAAATATAAGTGTATCACATTGCTTCCCAGCAACAAAACTCACTTTAATATTTGTTTAAGCTTCAGTATATGTGTTTATAAATGAATATTTGTTAATAAACTACTTTGGTCTTACTCTAAATCATTTTTACAGTTATGAAATGGTCATGAAATGAACTAAAAATTCTTGGTAATGTTACTCCCACCAACAACACCTACAAAAACACCACATATTTCAAAAGTGTCTCTCTTTGGCCCTTTGAAATATTGGGAGGTATGTGTGTATGCCACAGGGATCTCCAGTACATTGAAGTGTGATGAACCTCTGGGCATATATGGCTGCTCGTATTTTTTTTATTTTACCAGCCAATGCTGGGGGGGGGGAGCATCAGGATCTCCCCAGTGCAGCCCCTGTTATTGATTGCCTGCACAATTGTTTAAGGAATCAGTGCTGCATTCCAGAAGTCACTTTCCACCTTCCCTAACCTTCAAAGTCAAGCCTGCATCTCAAAGCTTCCAGGCTGAGTTTGAGGATATTGCAAGACCTAGAAGTCTCATTCACATTATTAAGATGAGACAAGTGGGGATTCCGGGTCTTCAAATTTAACCCTGAAGCTCAGAGAATACCAGGTTGATTTTGAGGATATTGTAAGACCTAGAATTCTCATTCACATTATTAAGATGACACAAGTAGGGATTCCGGATCTTCAAAATTAACCCTGACACTCAGAGAATACCAGGTTGATTTTGAAGATAAGGCAAGTCAGCGAGTGTTTTCCTGGTCTCAGTAGTAATAGACAATCTCGATCAGATAGGCGTTCAATTCCAGAGGGGGCATGAGGAAGCTCCTGATTCCTCCAGGGAAGTCTGAGCCATTTTTTAAAGAAAAGTTTTGGGACGGCGATTGGGAGGTAAGAAAGTGTGTCCTGTGGACATGCAGGATATGTATGTGACCCTCAGAATACACTTTTTTGCAGATTTATTGCATGCATTTATGGCCTTCAAAGCGTTAACCTTTTCAGCGCTAGGGGAGATAGCCACTACATTTCTGAGCAGTGTCAGTGAGCAGGAAAGGTAATGTAGGGATAAGAGAGGAAGTGCCTGCACAGCTTACCTTATTAGCCTAAATCTAAACAACTCAAAAATTAGTTTTATAAATAAAAAACAACTAACGTATAGATGATTTTTATAGCTCTTTAAAAGTTGTTCTTAGGTGATAGGGTCACTTTAACATGAGTCTGTATTAACATTAGTCGACATCTAAACATTTGTATCTAATTTAAAATGTAGATCTGCTAAATGCCACCCTTCAAATTGCATGCGCAACAATGTTATTACAAGTTGTCTATTTATTTTTAAAGGGATAGTAATACTTCGTTTTATCTTTATTTTATTTTGTAGGCAATAAAAAAACATGAAGAACGATATAAGTCTTATCTCTCAAACCTTTATGGTTTGAGAGATATTCACAAGCAAAGTTTCCCCTCCCTTACACTAGGCAAGCCATCTCTTCTCAGATGTGGAATGCAGTCCATAGACCAGACAGATAACAGAAGGGGACAGTCTTCTTCCTATGAGAACAATGAAAGCCCTGCCCCCCTTGACAAGTTTTTCAGGTTTTTCCCTTATCTTAATTGAAGATTGTCCCTCTCTGCAGTCTACCTGGGCACCTCCCTTCTGATCTGGTTGAACAGGGGGGATACTTTGCTTGTGAATATCTATTAAACCATAAAGGTTTGAGAGATAAGACTTATATCATTCTTCATGTTTTTTTAATGCCTACAAAATAAAATAAAGATAAAACAAAGTATTACTATCCCTTTAAGAAGGCATTTACTGTCATTCCTGTCCACATCCGTACATTTTTACATGTCCACCTTTGACTCTTTTATCCTTGATGTTTCACCCTTTATTTTTCCTATTCGTATTTCCTTGATAAGAACATTGCTTGATTGCCATGGTAACATAAAAAAGGACAATTCTTTAACTGGTTATTTTTATTTTCAAAGCCACATGTAGAACACAGTTGCCAGGTAAAGGGTTTTTATATTGATTAAACTTATATGAGATTGAGCATTAAGGTGAGATAAAGAGGTGATAAAGCAGAGATAATGTCTCCAATGATATCACTTCTCCAGTTCCTATGTTATTATATGGGGACTATGCACTAAGATTTCTTCAACTTTGGAGATCTTAGTGCATAGGCTCTATAGAATAACACAGAAACTGGAGAAGTGATAAACTGGAGGGGGGATTCACTAAGTGGTGATAAAGAGGCGATAAAGTGAAGATGACTTCTCTAGTGATATCACTTCTCCAGTTCCTATGTTATTCTATGGAGCCAATGCACTAAGATTTCTTCAACTCTGGAGATCTCAGTACATTGGCTCCATAGAATAACATAGGAACTGGAGAAATAGTGTCACTGGAGAAGTTATCTCCACTTTATCACCTCTTTATCACAGCTTAATGAATCTCCCCCAGGTTGTTCAGACCTGTGAGGAGATTTGCTAAGCGGTGATAAAGAGGCGATAAATTGGTGATAAAGTTGAGATAAATTCTCCAGTTTATCACTTCTCTAGTTCCTATGTTATTCTATGGAGCCAATGCACTAAGATCTCTCCAACTTTGGAGATGTTAGTGCATAGGCTCTATAGAATAACATAGGAACTGGAGAAGTGATACACTGGAGGGGGGGAGATGCACTAAGCAGTGATAAAGAGGTGATAAAGTGGAGATAACTTTTCTAGTGATATCACTTCTCCAGTTCCTATGTTATTCTGTAGAGCCAATGCACTAAGTTCCCCAAAGCTGAAGAAGTACATTGACACCATAGAATAACATAGGAACTAGAGTAGTGATATCACTGGAGAAGTCATCTCCGATATATCACCTTTTATCACACCTTAGTGCATCTCCCTCATTGTCCTCAATGAGGATGATAAGAATTTGTAGCAATTCTGGAACAGTCTAAATGTACCATAGAGGAAAAAAAATCAAATTGATTTAAATCAGCCTTTTAACCCTTTGAATGCTAGTGAGATCTCCAAAGCATTGCAAAGTCTCTCTAGTATTCAATGAGTTAAAATAATTTTCAAAATCAATGGGACTTTCAATAGTCCCATATGGTGCTGTTGGTTTGCCAGATAATTGCTCCAATTTCCTATTAAATTATCCTCATTGGAAAAACTGAATTTAGGAAGATTGTATTTAAAGGGATAGTAATGTTTTGCAATAAAAGTAGCTCCAATTAATCTTCACAGCATTTGGACCACGGAGAGTGTTATTTTAATACTGTCAGAGTTGTAGTTTAAGAGTAATTGAATGATAAAGTATCCCCCTCCCATCCCTTTTACCTAATGTAAGCCACCTCCCTTCAGATGTGGAATCTGGTCTCTTAACCGGACAGGTCACAGAAAGAGACAATCTTCTTACTGTGATCATAAGGAAAACGCTTCCTCCCTTGATAGGTTTTTCAGGTTTTTCCTTATTATCACTGAAGATTGTCCCTCTCTGCGATCCATCTGGACAGTCTTGCTGTTCTGAGGTGAGCAGTGTTACATCAGTAAAAGGGACAGCAGGGGGATACTTTATCATTCAATTACTCTTGTACTACAACTCTGACAGTATTGAAATAACACTCTCCATGGCCCAAATACTATGAAGATTAATCGGAGAATGTTTTATTGTGAAACATTACTATCCCTTGAAATTCTATAGTGCAGCTGTTTCTACAGCATTCTATGGCAACTTTATGATCAACTGACCCCTCCATCAGGATAGGAGTTCATCATACAGCAGTCAGGTATATCTATATAATTACTCTATAATTACTGTATATCAGAAGGACTTACATAGGTAGGAGTCCATCATACAGCAGTCAGGTATATCTATATAATTACTCTATAATTACTGCATATCAGAAGGACTTACATAGGTAGGAGTCCATCATACAACAGTTAGGTATATCTATATAATTACTGTGTGTAACAGAAGTACTTACCTAGGTAGAAGTCCATCATACAGAAGTCAAGTGCATCTATATATTTCGTGGATTTTCCTAACAAATTGTGATGGAAAGTCAGAATTTTATTAAAGACATGGAAGCAAATATTATGCTATAATCCTTCTCCACTGCTCCACTCAGCAGCAAGAAAAACTTTATTGTTACAAACAGACAAAAAAAGAACTGAAAACATCATACTCCTCCCCCAGTTAACCACTCTCACAATGTCTATTAAACTGGGATGCAGTCTTGATCACTTCTTCTTTCGTATGGAAGTGACTGAAGAACATGATCCATTGGAAACGTCATTCAGAAACAGCAACCTGGAATCGACAGCTGTCCTTACACCAAGCAGAACCAGACTGTAGATATCCATCTGGAAGGAGAGGAGAAACGGTGAAAGGGGAAGAAACAATGGGAGGGATAATATTCACCTCCGTGTCTTTAATAAAACTCTCACTTTCCATCACAATTTGTTAGGAAAATCCACAAATTTTTTGGCAAGCACAGAGGCTTCATATTATGCTTGTTTAAAGTTTAGGCAAACCAGATAACTAGAAACAAGATAAATAAGTTAAATTAAAGACCCTAAATGTACACACTCTAGATCTGAGCAATACAGAGCCCAAAATACAAAACCATGAGGCTGCAAAGCCGTGGATATAAATTCATTCCAAAAGGAAGAAACCCAATCATCATAGCCAAGTCAAACACGTCCCAAGAAAGTCACGCAAGAAAGGAAAGAAAACAAGCGCTGGCAAGTAGGCCGCCACTGATCCGAAATGCCAGATGTTAACATACCCCAGAAGATGACCCATCTAGTAGCAAAAAGTCCTACCAGGCAGACAATCTGCCAAAGATAGAAAGACCACCTCCTGTAAGACAGGAGAAGACCAGGGCAGAAAAAAGGAGTCCCAACCGACACCATACCGAGCACCTGAAAGGCATCAGGAGAGGCAAAAGCCACCAACAGCAAAAGCTGGCCTGAAACATCAGGAAACGCATGGGAAAGATCCGCGAGGACCCAAACTTGAACCTCCAAGGTCGGAGGGGAACACTAGTTCAGAACTGAAGGACCTAGAACTGTAGAAAGGTAAACAGACCAACCTGCCCCGAGAAATAGTTAAAAAAATAAACGTTACAAGGAGAAACCGTAGAACATATCCAAAACATCAAAAAAAGTCATGAGTAATGAAGACCTACCGAAAGGGAGAAAATGAAATAGAAGGAGACAAAAAGCAGCGGTGGGAGAAGAGGGAGAGTCTGCCCCCCACATCCAAGAGGTAGGGAAGAAAAGGAGATCCTGTAAAAACACTCCCCTACAGAAAAGCATGTAGCGAGGAACAAAACCGCACCAACCAAAGCCAGCCATAAGTGGCAGAGTCAAACAAAGGACACAACCGGTGGAATCACAGAAAGCAAAAGGAAGCGTTGCGTAGAGGGTAACAAGAGTAAGCACAACCAGAGACTGGGGTCAGCCCACTGATCACATGTCAATAAAATAACATCCACTTGAGTAGGGGGTCACTTGTGGGTCTAAGCCGCACTGATCTAAACTGTCCATATTTGGCATAGGCAAGAAGTCGAGCTCAACACGCTAGATCACATGTCATCAGTATATATAACGTCCTCTTTAGGAGAGGAACTCATGAGTGGGGAATAAGCCGCACAAAATCAAAATCAAAGCTGGCTATAAGTCATTGCTGGTATGTGCTAAAGGGAGACATTCCTAGATGAAACCAGAATTGAGGTGGGATGACAGGACCCAATCCCCATCAGAAAATAACTGCCAGCACATAGTCAGGTTAAGCACCTGAAAGCTTTATTTACCTCAGATATTTTCCTTCCTTAGGTGAGGGTCATTTCCTCAGATGTTCTTCCTGAGGTGAGGGTCAGGGTTATGGGACGGAGCCACACCATTCATAACCTCCTGCAGTTGCGGTACCAAAGCAGGGTACAACCTGCGCCAGCAGAATTTGCCTTATGCCGAAGTAGCTCAATCTGGGTCAGGGCCAGAATGTCTGCGTTGAGTAAAGAATTCTTCTCCAAGACTGGTGTTTTACCCCAGATCGGAAACACACTCAGTCCTGCCAGACAGTGCCAGCATCAAGTAGATGGAAGCTAGGCAATTTGGGGTTAACCCTGACATTGCTAGAGGAAAGTATAGGAGACAGATGTCTTCCAAAAAATGAGACCAGTCAGTGCAACATACGTATAAATATACACTCCGAGAGGAGTAATAAGGATAAGTAGACATTTTTAATATACAAATATGCACCCTGTTAGGAGGTAATAGGGAAACCAGGGAAAAGAGATATGCAATCAGATCCATGGCCAGAGATGAAAGATATGGATAGTAAAAATTAGGTTCAGGAAAAAAGGGGGGAAATACAAAACCCCACCTGTATGAACCCCAAGTAAGTAGTCACCGAACCAGTACCGGAAGAAGAGCAGATGTTTTCTCATCAACAAAAGCACAATGAAAGCATTTGTAGAGGCCATTGTGATTTTCTGGGCATAGTACGGTGAGTTATTAATAGGATATATTTGTTCTCCTTTAAAGCAGCCTTAATGGTTCATGTAGTTTCATTCAAGCCCTCACAAATGTATAGATTTTGCAGATGTAATATGTCAGTCACATTGATTACATTTTGATGTAGCCACAAAATGAGCAGTTTGATTATTTCTTGATGATCCTATGCATGGTAGCCACATAAATCTTCCACTGAGAACCCTTTATGATGATTTAACCCTTTGAACCTCTAATTTAACCCCTTAACGACCAGTGGTCGCGGGACATTTCCGTCCCATAATGACCGCATAGGGGCACTTTGACGCGACGGTACACGTGACCTGTCACGTGTATCGGCGCGTCACTATGGGGCTTGAAAGAGATCGCTCCGATCTTGGAGCGGTCTATTTCATGCCCTATTTTTACTTACAGCGCTCCCGGTAGAGCGCTGTAAGTAAAAAGTACGTGACGTACCATGACCGTCATCGGTCCTTGAGTAGTTCAAGGACCGTGACAGTCCTGGTACGTCAAGGGTCCCTAAGGGGTTAAAAAAAATGACAACTCAGCTTCATTTACAAATATATTATCTTATATAATAATTCGCTAAGACGTGTGTAACTACGCAGTCATGCACACTAGATACTGCGGCGCATGCTGCAGTCATGCACAGTAGAGACTGCCCGTGCCGCGGCTGATGCAGAGCTGGATGCTCCTTTGGAGCATCCAGCTCTGTATCAGCCGCGGCTCGGGCAGAGCCTACTGCGCATGACTGCCCCACGACTGGCTGGCAGTGGCACTGTGGCCCCTGTAACGGGCTCTTCGACTACTAATTAATATTTGCATGTATTTATTTATACATTCATTCATTTCAAAGAATCAAAAGAGTTTTAATATGAAAAAAAAGACATGCAGCCAGATGTGAAACAACAGAGGGCGCAGTAGCACCAGGGACCCAACATCCAAGGGAATCGCATCTGCTCCAAAATTCAATAGCTTCTAGTTATGCCCATGTGAAAATATTTTTGTGATGGGACCCCCCCAAAAATCTGTTTGCACTGGGGCCTAATTATGACTAGTTATGCCACTGCATGCGGCTGCTGTTGAAATACATTTTATGAGGATTGGAATTTTAGTCCAACAACAGCTGGAAGGATCAGGCTTGCTACCCACATTGCACAATCAGGTATCTGTAATAGTTTTTGCATGTAGATTTACACAAAACCAGTTACATAGTAAATTAGGTTGAAAAAAAGACACAGTTCCATTAAGTTCAACGTTTGCCTCATAACCTAGAGAACTGAGAATTGTTTAAACTTTTCTGGGCCAAATAAGTTAGTTTTTATCTGAACTTCCTGTTTTGCCTACTAATACACAGTATAACCCTGTATGTTCCCTCTTGAAAAAAATTTATCTAATCTTCTCTTAAATATATCCATTGTATCTGCCATTACCACATCCTTGGGCAAAGTAGTTCCTCTAATCTCAAGGGATGTCCCCTGGTTATTTGATCAGGCTCAGAAATGAATAGTTCACCAGAGAGAGATCCTTGTATTGACCTCTCATATACTTGTACAATGTGATAAGATCTCCTCTTAGTCATCTTTTCTCCAGAGTAAATACACCAAGTTTGTTCAGTCGTTCCTCATACGTCAAGTCCTCCATTCCCTTCATTCATTTTGTTGCTCTTTTCTGTAGTCTCTCCAGTTCTAGAATATCCTTTTTCAGAACTGGTACACAAAACTGCACTACATATTTGAGCCGAGATCTTGCCAACTATTTGTACAGTAGCAAAATAATGTTATCCACTCTTGCTTGAATACCCCTCTTTATGCAAGGCAGGACTTTGTTTGCTTTGTTCTAGATATTGCATATTAATTTTAGTTTTGGGTATGTCCATGTTTCCACACTTCCAGCTCACCTCTCACATTGACAAACTTTTACACTCCCTCCTGCGCTGACACTTCCTGACCTCCCTTTCATACTTCCCCCTCTCCTATCACATTGACATCCATATATACCTCAAGCATTGATACACTTTCATACTACATCCTTCCTTCTTACACTTATCCCCCTTCTGTCTCTAGCAAAGATGTAGGCATTGAATTGAAGTTATATTATAAACTCTCTAATGCTATTAATGGAGCTAGAGGCAAAAGCAGGAATTGCAGAAAGGTATTTCCCAAAAAATAAAATAAGGATATAATAATAGTTTGTAGAATGTAGTTTGTGCATCCTAAAGTCACTGCAGCTTCTTGTGCATAGAACTGGAACATTCAATATTTATCCCCCCTAGTAGTAGTACTACATATTGCCTACTCATGGCACAGATATATTATGTATAATAGTGGCAAATGTTTCTCAATATTATGGTCAGGGGAGGGCTGGCAACTTTTGGCCTGGTGGCCTATTTCTAGTATAACTCCAGCCCAATGTCCCAGCCCAACCCCTTTTGTTAATGTGATAGCTGACATTAATGATATGAAGTAAGGCAAGTGATACCACAGAGCTTATAACTGAAATGGTGGTACACTTGTGACATCAAAGAGCTTACAACTGAAATGGAGCTACACTAGTGATACCACAGAGCTTACAACTGAAATGGAGCTATGCTAGTGATACCACAGAGCTTATAACTGAAATATTGGTACACTTGTCACATCACAGAGCTTACAACTGAAATGGAGCTACACTAGTGATACCACAGAGCTTACAACTGAAATGGAGCTACACTACTAGTGTGACACTGTAAACGCTGTTTACTCCATTTACAAGAAAAAGAGGGAAACTGAGTGGTCCACTGGTCCAGACTTATGACTCGCCTGGGGGCAATTGCCCCTCCCCCAGGCTAGACCTCCCCCAATTGTGATCTTAAAGCTTTGCATCATTGAAATACTTTTCTATATGGAAAAAAATTAGAAATTAGTCAAACTTTGAAATACTCTGTTATAGAGAACTTTTAAACACATATTTATGGAGAATTAGGCAGATTAATATGCTAAAGTGCCCTGTATAGTGGTATACATGAATAACTGTAATCTGAAGTTTGCATAGAAAGTTATGGGAAAATTAACATTTTGCTGGTCTCAAAGAAATGAATTTGTTTCCTCGAGCTCTGACACTACTGTCAGCTATTGACCCTTTGTGCATATGGTGAATAGTCACATAACATAGAAACATGTCCTCAGGATTATGAAAACACCTCATTAAATCTAATTACAATATGAAAAAAGGCATTGATGAAGACACTGAAACATTGTAAATGATGTGAAGGTGGGATATGAATATGTAGGTGTATTGAGACATAACCACAAGGATAAAATATCATAGACAGCTTGTTGCATACAATGAGATGGACTCTGGTCAAATTTGTCATTATTGCCAAACAAGATCCTTATCAAGCCTTAGTGCATCTACCATGTAGTCTAACATTCATGTGGCATACACACAGTGCACTATAAATGCAAAGTTCCCTCTGGACACCAGCATGCACTGGCACTCAATCATTAAGTGTGTTATTAGTGTGTACAGTCGCTAAGAGTGTGATTAGTATGCACTGCCACTAAAAGTATGATTAGTATGCACTGTCACTAAAAGTATGATTAGTATGCACTGTCACACTCTGTCGATAAGAGTGTGATTAGCATGCACTGTCACTAAGAGTGTGATTAGCACGCACTGTCACTAAGAGTATGATTAGCATGCACTGTCACTAAGAGTGTGATTAGCATGCACTGTCACTAAGAGTGTGATTGGTATGCACTGTCACTAAAAGTGTGATTAGTATGCACTGTCACTAAGAGTGTGATTGGTATGCACTGTCACTAAAAGTGTGATTAGTATGCACTGTCACTAAGAGTGTGATTGGTATGCACTGTCACTAAGAGTGTGATTAGTATGCACTGTCACTAAAAGTGTGATTAGTATGCACTGTCACTAAGAGTGTGATTAGTATGCACTGTCACTAAAAGTGTGATTAGTATGCACTGTCACTAAGAGTGTGATTAGCACGCACTGTCACTAAGAGTATGATTAGCATGCACTGTCACTAAGAGTGTGATTGGTATGCACTGTCACTAAAAGTGTGATTAGTATGCACTGTCACTAAGAGTGTGATTGGTATGCACTGTCACTAAAAGTGTGATTAGTATGCACTGTCACTAAGAGTGTGATTGGTATGCACTGTCACTAACAGTGTGATTAGTATGCACTGTCACTAAAAGTGTGATTAGTATGCACTGTCACTAAGAGTGTGATTAGTATGCACTGTCACTAAAAGTGTGATTAGTATGCACTGTCACTAAGAGTGTGATTAGTATGCACTGTCACTAAGAATCTGATTAGCATGCACTGTCACTAAAAGTGTGATTAGTATGCACTGTCACTAAGAATCTGATTAGCATGCACTGTCACTAAAAGTGTGATTAGTATTCACTGTCACTAAAAGTGTGATTAGTATTCACTGTCACTAAAAGTGTGATTAGTATGCACTGTCACTAAGAGTGTGATTAGTATGCACTGTCACTAAGAATCTGATTAGCATGCACTGTCACTAAAAGTGTGATTAGTATGCACTGTCACTAAGAGTGTGATTAGTATTCACTGTCACTAAAAGTGTGATTAGTATGCACTGTCACTAAGAGTGTGATTAGTATGCACTGTCACTAAGAGTGTGATTAGTATGCACTGTCACGCTCTATCGATATGAGTGTGATTAGTATTCACTGTCAGTAAGAGTGTGATTAGCATGCACTGTCACTAAAAGTGTGATTAGTATGCACTGTCACTAAGAGTGTGATTAGTATTCACTGTCACTAAGAGTGTGATTAGTATGCACTGTCACGCTCTATCGATATGAGTGTGATTAGTATGCACTGTCAGTAAGAGTGTGATTAGCATGCACTGTCACTAAAAGTGTGATTAGTATGCGCTGTCACTAAGAGTGTGATTAGCATGCACTGTCACTAAAAGTGTGATTAGTATGCACTGTCACGCACTGTTGATAAGATTGTGATTAGCATGCATTGTCACTAAGAGTGTGATTAGCATGTACTGTCGATAAGATTGTGATTAGTATGCACTGTCACGCACTGTTGATAAGATTCTGATTAGCATGCATTGTCACTAAGAGTATGATTAGCATGCACTGTCCCTAAGAGTGTGATTGGCATACTCTATGACAAAGAGTATGATTAGCATGCACTGTCACTAAGAGTGTGATTAGCATGCACTGTCCCTAAGAGTGTGATTGGCATACTCTATGACAAAGAGTATGATTAGCATGCATTGTTGCTAAGAGTGTGATTAACATGCACTGCCACTAACAGTGTGATTAGCATGAATTGTCACTAACAGTGTGATTAGCATGCATTGTCACTAACAGTGTGATTAGCATGCACTGTCGTCAAGAGTATGATTAGCATGCGCTTGACTAACAGTGTGATTAGCATGCACTGCAACTAAGAGTGTGATTAGCATGCACTGTCGCTAAGAGTATGATTAGCACGCATTGTGACTAACAGTGTGATTGGCATGCTCTATGACTCAGAGTGTGCACTGTCGCCAAGAGTGTTATTAGCATGCATTGTCGCTAACAGTGTGATTAGCATGCATTGTCACTAAGAGTGTGATTAGCATGCACTGTCACTAACAGTATGATTAGCATGCACTTGACTAACAGTGTGATTAGCATGCACTGTCACTAACAGTGTGATTAGCATGCACCATGACTAAGAGTGTTATTAGCATGCATTGTCGCTAACAGTGTGATTAGCATGCATTGTCCCTAAGAGTGTGATTAGCATGCACTGTCACTAACAGTATGATTAGCATGCACTGTGACTAACAGTATGATTAGCATGCACTGTCACTAACAGTATGATTAGCATGCACTGTGACTAACAGTATGATTAGCATGCACTGTGACTAACAGTGTGATTGGCATGATCTATGACTCAGAGTATGATTAGCATGCACTTCCACTAAGAGTGTTATTAGCATTCACTGTCGCTAAGAGTGTTATTAACATGCACTATGACTAAGAGTGTGATTAGCATGCATTGTCACTAAGAGTGTGATTAGCATGCACTGTTGCTAAGTGTGTGATTAGCATGTTCTGTGACTAAGAGTGTGATTAGCATGCACTGTTGCTAAGAGTGTGATTAAGTGTGTGATTAGCATGCACTGTGACAAACAGTGTGATTAGCATGCACTGTGACAAACAGTGTGATTAGCATGCAGTGTCACTGACTGTGATTAGCATGCAGTGTTGCTAAGAGTGTTATTAGCATGCACTGTTGCTAAAATGTGATTAGCATGCAAAGTAATGTGTTTGAGACCTAGCAGTGAAAACACCATCTGAATCAAAGAGATTTTTCATTTTAATGTTCCCCTATGTTCTAGCTGATTTTCTCAAGAATTACACCTCTGTGGATGATGTAAACAAACTGCTGGGGTGAGTGACTAGTTTTCTTGTTCTTCTTATATGTTCCCTTTTTGCTGAATTTCCCTGCTGTAATCTGTGTTGTGTTCAATATTTTTTATTTCATGAAGTTTCATTCACACATATAACGAAGAAGACAGTTGTTCTTTGAGTGCCACAGCATCTATGGCACTCAAATTGTTAATTAAAATCAGGTTTACTCAAAGAGATCTGCAATATATAAAACATACATTAACCAACTTGTCTCTTGTTTCCATATTAATGTTCTCCTTGTTCTGTTCAGTCTTACTATTCAACGTCCCCTGAGTCGCATGACTCAGAATGCAGCTGTCACAAAATAACAAGGACAAAGTAGAAAGGACAGAAGAGGCGCAGACCACAGCTTATTGCATCCAAATAGTAAACAAAACATATACTCACACTGGCAACATTACCGACTATAAATATCTAAAGAACAAGAGTGCAAAAGAATCTGATAGAAGCATCTGCATGCGATAGATCCTGTCTAGAGTGCTTCTACTTACAAAATAATGGAATCAAAGAGAGCCCACCATATATAGAGGTGATGGAACACATTTTCAGTCCATATGAGATCAACTGAACTCGTCAGCATCAAGATGTAATAAAATTCTCCTCTGCTCCCCTTGCGATGTGTTGAAAGTTCTAAATAAAAACACAAGAGACAGGGACAAGAGATGCTAATGATAGTGCCTCCCTCAAAGGTAGCAAGATATTTACTCACTAGATGGTACCAGTGAGCCAAGCCTTGAATGCATAATACAATGGCATCCAGGGTTTGAAGGTCCAAAATGCAGCAATTATCAACCATAAGTATACATACAATGTTTATTGGAAACAAATATAAAATTCCCTATGCATTTCATAAGCGTCCACTACATCTAGCCCAGTGATTAAAAATCTTATTTTTCTCAAGACAACACTAACATACAATCTGGAATTTTCAGGGCACCCATAACATGTTGTATATAATACATCAAGGGCAATCATAACTACAAAAAATAAACTTATTAAGCATAAACATTTCCAAAAATATGCATGTGAAGTCAGCTTTCATATTTTTGTCCAAGTCTTTGTGTAATGAAAGGGACAGGAAAAGAGACTAGTCAAACTGGGTTTATTTACATTAAAGAAGAGATGTCTAAGGGGTGATATGATTACCATTTACACATACATTCAAGGTCAATACATAGAACGATACAATGAATTATTTGCTCAAAGATCTGAGCTAAGAACGAGAGGTCATCCATTAAGTCTAGAGGAAAGGTGTTTTTGACTAAAACAAAGGCAAGGATTATTTGCAGTAAGGGTGGTAAAGCAATGGAATTCTTTGCCTCAGGATGTTGTACTTGCAGATAATGCAACTGCTTTTTTAAAAAAGCAATGGCTGCCTATCTAGCACAGAATAATATTGAGAATTATGACAGATGGCTTCAATGCAGATAGGATGTTGATCCAGGAAAATATCTGATTGCCATTTGGAGTCAGGAAGGAATGTTTTTACCCACTTGGGGCTAAATTGGAAATGTCTTCAGAGGACTGTTTTGCCTTCCTCTGGATCAACAGGGGTGTTTTTGGCATGGGACGGACTTGATGGGCGCATATCTTTTTTCAACCTCATCAACTATGTTACTATGTATGTTACACCCGAAGTAGATGTCCATGGCACACCAAAGACTTGATCCGCTCATTGAAGTTAGAAATTATTCATTTTATTGCATAAAAAACAATATAGTTGCCAAACACTCTGCATGTTTCTGAGTGCACTGCTCTTTCGTAAGGATCTAATGGCAAATTACTTTCATTTGTATCGTTACCCCTTCTTGTACACCAGCCAACTCCACCACTACCCGGAAATAAACCAGCACATGCACTCAATAATATGAGTGACGTATATCTCAGCCACATCAGGGAGAACGTTAGGAAAGATCCCAATGATTGCATTACTAAACATGAAGGATCGCATTCATAAAAACAAATACAGTTCAATAATAACATAGTTGATGAGGCTGAACAAAAACATGTGTCCATCAAGTCCAGCCCGTATCAAATCACCCCTGTTAATCCAGAGGAAGGAAAAAAAAACATTGATGTCCTTTCCAATTAACCCCCAAGAGGGTATAAAAATTCCTTTCTGATTCCAGTTGGCAGTCGGATAGTTCCCTGGATCAACATCCTATCTGATTCGAAGAAACTGTCATAATTCTCAGTATTGTTCTATGCTAGTTAGGTATCCATTACTTTTTGAAAACAGTTATAGTATCTGCAAGCACAGCATCCCGAGGCAAAGTATCCTATAACTTTACTGTCCTTACTTTAACAAAGCCCTGCCTTTGTTTTAATCAAAAGTGCCTTTCCTCGAGTCCTAATGGATGCATATTTGCAGAATTATTACTGTTTAACCTCATTTTTTACATTAGCAGTGCCCTCTAGTGGTCAAATTCTAATTAGTTATTTGTTACATACTAATGGAGAGGAAAGTAAGTATTATATACAATTCTCCATATAATGTGATAGGAACTGCTAAGTCACTTCCTGTCAGAACTATCAGGAAGTAAACACACAGTAAATTCACTTCCTGATCATTTGAATGGTTATAAAATGTGAATAAAACAACTGACAGCAGTGGGAGATACCTTGTTTTTGATAAGCTCTGTAACATGTAGGTTTTCATAAAAAAAAGTGTACTGCTCCTTTAAGGGCACTCCCTCTGCTGGTAGTTTTTTTTTATTCAAAACTTTATTTTAAACTTTCAAACTTACAGAAAGTGATTTCAAACTGACAGGATGTGACAAAGCTGTTATTATTCTATGTAGAACTGTAGCCACCTCTCACCTCTCCATATAATGTAACAGAATAGCTGTCCTGAGTCCTGACACTAAATGAATGGTAGTTGAGCTCTCTGGACACCAGAGGGCACTCTTAAAAAATAACAAAATCAGTTTAAATGCTTACAACTTTGGAACAAAACATCTCCCTTTGTTTTATTCATCAGGAAGTCTTACAATATATGTGTTTTTATAACAAAAGTTTTCTATTCCTAGGAGTAGTCAATTGGCTAACTTCCAGCCAGTAGGGGCTACAACTCCCATGATCCCCAACCAGTCAGCAGTGGAGATGATGAGTTTTGAAGTCCCCATACCTAAAGGTCTATCAACTGACTAAACCTATCTTAAAGGGATAGTAATATTTCAAAATAAAAGCAGCAGCAATTAATCTTTATAGTATTTGGGCCATGGATAGTGTTATTTCAATACTGTCAGAGTTGTAGTTCGGGAGTAATTGAATGATAAAATATCCCCTAACCTCCCCTTTTACTGATGCAACACTGCTCACTTCAGAGCAGCAAGACTGTCTAGATGGATCGCAGAGAGGGACAATCTTCAGTGAGCATAAAGGAAACCCTGTCAAGGGGGGCAGGATTTTCCTTATGATCATAGTAAGAAGATTGTTCCTTGCTGTGACCTGTCCATTCACTAGGTAAATGGGGGGAGGGGATACTTTATCATTCAATTACTCTTGAATTACAACTCTGACAGTATTGAAATAACACTCTCCATGGCCCAAATACTATGAAGATTAATTGCAGCTGCTTTTATTTTGAAGCATTACTATCCCATTAAAGCTTGGGCAAGGCGTAGTGAAACATGTAAGTTAATTTGGGTTTTAACTTTGATAGTGTTAGTGCTGTGAAAATAATGTATAGTTCCATTACACTTTAAATACAATTTCTATTTTCAGCATGGTAATGGATTTTTCCAAAAGTATGTGTGGAAACGCTTGAAGTCAGGGGTGAAATTCTAAAAAGTAAGGTAACAAGTCACTCACCTTATCCTTTTTGGAAAAAAACAAAAGCACGTACTGAGTCACTGACAAAAGGTGCAGCGTCACTGACAAAAGCTACAGGGTTACTGATTAGGGTGAAAATCAGCTCTGCTGGAAGTCTTCTTTAAAGGAACAGTCATTTTTTTTGAAAATATATTTGTCACATGGATTTTCCTGCTCAGTAAAATAAAGATTCTCCCATTGCTTCGACATTTTTCATTCAAAATAAATTACAGCTGAAAATGTTAGCAGAAGTGCCACTTGGTGTCTAAACAGCAATTTATTTTTATAATTCACTGTATGGTAGAGTTTGTGTTATTGACAATGGGTTATCATAGAAAGTGATAGGAACAACGCCACCTGGTGACCACAAAATATAATTGAAAGTTCATGTGAAAAAAAAAGTGTAAGCTGAATAACATTTAATTGAAAATTTCACAGAAGTGGGAATATCCGATTATCCTTGTTTGCAGAAAAAGCGATATAACAGAGGTAGGCAACATTCAGCGCTCCAGATGTTGGTGACTATAGCTCCAGTTGTGTTTACCGATGCATACTTTATCAGTAAATTCTGAATACCAGTACCTCTGTAGGTCACCCAGACACAATTGCAAGAAGTGTCCGCACAACAGACTTGCCATTAAGATTAAAAGTGGGACTCTGTGGAGAGTTCTGCTATCAATCTTGTTGGTGAGTCTCATATGTGAAAACTTCCAGTGACTACAATTCTCATCACCCCTGAGCAACAGATAGCTGGTTAGGGATCATGGAAGTTTCAGTCCCCAACAGCTACAGTGTTGCTTATCCTTGCCCTATAGTTGATTGGCTGTTACCCATGTGGGTTGACTCTTCATTGGATGCTGTAATGAGCATCACAGTTTCTTAGTTGCTGATGTAAAACCAATTATCTTATTGCAGGGGGAGCCATGTCTTATTGCACAGCCCATGTCAGCATCTGGTTTACATGATTGGCTGATTCCCAGTTGCCCATGCAGGTTGGACATTCATAAGATGTTACAATGAGCATCACACTTCCAAGTTGTTCATATAAATTATTTAAGTAAACAGTAGCCCCCTGGGCTGTGGTGCAGACAGGGTTGGATTTACATTTCAGACTCCTCAATTAAAGTGCCCTAGTGACTTAAGCCCAACCCATGGTCATACCCTCACTCTTCATATAACCCCACCCCCATCCACTGCTTCCTGACACAAAAAGCACCTATAGCCTATGTATTATAGGCTCAAAATAGTCTTAATCCACCTGGAAGCTAGAAAGGTCTAGTATCATTGGAGAAGCCATCTTCACTTTATCACAGCTTTATCAGTCCTTAGTGCATCTCCCCCATGGATTTTGTAATACATGTGACTATTAATGAAATAAGATGTTTATATAATATTCATAATTTGTTGATTGTTGATCTCTCTATTCCTCTTTATATTAACAGCTGGAAATGGGATTAAGTTAATACTCACGTTGGGTCATTTCATCATCTCCCTTATTTATTTGTCCAGCTTCTGTTTATCAGCAGTCACTATTAAATCTGACATATGTGCAATGATTCTTACTTAGAATATTTTTCACCCATTGGTTTTAAATCCTGAAACTCCTTTATACATTAATACTGGTGAGGGGAATAATTAATTATCCCAGATACATTTTGTTATGCTGACCAGTATCATAACTGCATGTAATTTGTTTTATGCTACTATACAATTGGAGGTGTGTTAACAGCTGTGTTTCACTTATAGCATGATATTATAGTGATCTTTATATTATATATACATTTTTGCACCATCACAAGACTAGTGAGCTTCAAATGTGATCCTGTTGTGTAGTATGATCTATCTGCATGTCAATGTCACAGATTTCATTCACCTATGTTTTTGAAATGTTCATATAAGAAAATTAATGAAAGTTGAGTTTTAGTGTACCCTTCATGCACTTGTCTATGGGGTGGGTTTGGTAAATCTATTTCTTTTTTCCATTTTCTTTTGGTATTTATATATTACAGATTAGCACATTCCCTTCAGTTTATATATAAACACCATTAAGTGCACCTTTTTCTTCTTTTTTGAGTCTCTCCAAAAGTTATTTTGTCCCCAGGAAACAATCCATTGTCCTTACTAATGGAAAGTTGAGGAACTTGATTAGATGGTGTATCACGGGGAACCAAGGTTTGCACTGCCACACTGTATATAGAACCAGATCTAGAACTCTGTCCAACCTAAATTTCTGTAGAACCCTCATCAGTAACGTTAGATGGGTAAGGCATAAAGACCATGGGTATCTGCTGAAGGGAGGGGTAGGGTTTGCATTCACCATGGTGTCCATTGTCCATGACTACACTCTTGAGACAAATGGTGTCTGTCCTGATATCTGAGAAGCAAAGAGATCTATTGATTTATTTGTAGGTAGAGGTTCTATCTTCTTAAAAATGAGTTGTTTTAGGGACATCAGGGGTTAGGGACACCAAGGTTTGGGCAATGTAGAAGGGCAAGGACATTTCAGGGCTTTCCCTATTCCTTGTTTAAGGGTGTCCAAGGGTTAACACAATACACCAACAAAGCACACATGAAATTAGTGTAACTTATATGGGTGTTATGGTTTGGCTGAGCTGCTCTGCTCTGTTGTTGACTACTGCTGCATGAGCTACTCTAGAGCTCTGCTGTTGATTACCGCTGCCTTTCCTTCTCCTGTCAGGCTGAGTCAGCTGATGCTTAACAAATTGCCTTGACCTGTCAGTTTCCATGGTTACTCACCTGACTGTTATCAGCCAACCACTTCCAGGGTATGTAAAGCAGCTTGGCTCACTTCCTCCTTGCCTTTGTGTCGGCTTCTGGCTGCAAGAGCGTTCTACTGAGTTCCTGATTATCTGTGCATCACCTGGCTTCCTCTGATGTCCTTTCTGTCTCCTGACTCCTGGATTGTTCCTGATATCTCAGATCTCTGCATTCCTGACCACGGCTTGGCTGAGTACCTGTCTTGGTTCCTGACCCCAGCTTGTCTTTTGGTTTATGCTTCTGGATTACAATTTTGCTTTGTTTGTTTTGCTTACTTTAATAAAGGTGTTTTGCATTTTTATGTGTGTCAGGTTCCTGGTCCCTAAAAATGGGTGTGTATGGGGCTCTTTCACATGAAAGTCTTCATGACAGAGGAGTGTGTGCACCAACATGCACTAAAACATTCACGTGATCTAGTACATACCTCAAAGTGCAGAGCAGACTAATGTCTTATCACAGAAAATGAGCTGCTCTAGCACATTCATACATCCTTCCCACTCTCTAAATTTAACACCTGATTGGGCCACCATGCCTAGGAAACCTGTTGTCTGAGCCCACCAGAGGTCCACTAAGGTCTGAAGGTGACAAAATCCAAATGATGCAATTAGCAACAAAAAGAGTTTGCGGCTTGATTGGTGTGGTGACATTGAGGAGGTAAGTGTTGCCTTCTAAATGAGCAGAGAGTAGGAAGAATGACTGGAACTGGCACTGAAGTGAGAAAGATTACAAGGGAACTCAAGGAGCCCTGAGAATCATCCTGTGTTCTCACAGACCCAATATCAAGTATAAATATCAGAGTCTCTGGGTCAGATCTAGAGTTCCCAGATACAGGGTAACATGACTCCCTCAGACTGCTACCAGGCTACAACTCCCAATATTTCCTGCCAGCCAACAGCTGAGAGTTGTAGTCTGGCAGCAGCTGGAGGGCATCTTCTTAGACATTCCTGTTTTATACCTTTGCATGCTAGATCCACCTCCATTCACTATTCTGCAATTTTTAGAGACATCTATAGCATGCAGCAGGTTAACTGAATGGTACATGTTACCTCAGGGGAAACAACAATGGATTGCTTATCTGTAGTCAGATAGATAGGTTGCTAGACATGTTAAGGCATGTCAAACAGTCACTTTATGCCTTTGACCTACATTACCTCCCCCACTCACTGACACTGCTCAGCAATGCATTACCCACCTCCCCTAGCACTGACTTCCTGTCTTATCCCTACATTACCTCCCCAACCCATTGACACTGCTCAGCAATTCATTGCTCATCTATCCTATTATTGACTTCCTGTCATATCCTACATTATCTCCCCACTTACTGACACAGCTCAGTAATGCATTGCTCACCTATCCTATCACTGACTTTCTGTTGTATCTTACATTACCTCCCCCACTCACTGACACTGCTCAACAATACACCTCTCCTAGCACTATCTTCATGCGTTAGCCCTATAGTACCTCCACCACTCACTGACGCTGCTCAGAAATACATTGCCATCCTCTCCTAGCATTGACTTCCAGTCTTCTCCCTACATTACCTCCCCCACTCACTGACACTGCTCAGCAATATATTGCCCACTTCCCACCTAGCACTGACTTCCTGTCTTCTCCTTACATTACCTACCGCCACTCACTGACACTTCTCAGAAATGCATTACCGACCTCTCCTAGCACTGATTTTCCATCTTCTCCCCACATTATCTACCCCACTCGCTGACACTGCTCAGCAAAACATTGCCCACCTACCCTAACACTGACTTCCTGTCTTATCCCCTCATTACCTCCCCCACTCACTGACACTGCTCAGCAATACATTGCCCACCTCCCCTAGCACTGACTTCCTGTCTTATCCCCACATTACCTCCCCCACTCACTGACACTGCTCAGCAATACATTGCCCACCTCCCCTAGCACTGACTTCCTGTCTTATCCCCACATTACCTCCCCCACTCACTGACACTGCTCAGCAATACATTGCCCACCTCCCCTAGCACTGACTTCCTGTCTTATCCCTACATTACCTCCCCCACTCACTGACACTGCTCAGCAATGCATTACCCACCTCCCCTAGCACTGACTTCCTGTCTTATCCCCACATTACCTCCCCCACTCACTGACACTGCTCAGCAATACATTACCCACCTCCCCTAGCACTGACTTCCTGTCTTATCCCTACATTACCTCCCCACTCATTGACACTCCCCTAGCACTAACTAACTGTCTTAGTTCTACATTACCTCCCCTACTCATTGACACTGCTCAGCACTTCACTGACTACCTTGAAGAGCTAATGTAGGGTTAAGACAGACAGAGCCTTTATTAGTATCATATAAAAATCTAAATAATTCAAACTAATTTTCTAAATAAATACATGGCTGAAACAATATAAAACTGATTTAGAAGTCTCTTTCAGAATCACCAAAGGGGTTTTCAGGTGATGATCCCTTTTAAGAAAAGAAAACTGCTAAACTGTTATATTAGTCTGACATTATACTGAAACATTCTCCACTGTTTTAAATTACACACATGGCCTGACTACCTGATTAACAGTGCTTATAAATGACCTCAAACTAAAGCGATAATAATGATATCCCGATTTAAATAATATTAAATTAATATGCATGTGTGTTCTCATCCATTTCTGCTGAATGTCTTTTTAATACATTTTTTATTGAAATGACCTCAATTAATCATCTAATATTACATATTATGGAGCAAGTAAAGAATGAGGTTGCTGTACTAAACTGACTTGGGATCATTTCGGAGCAAGTCAGCTGTACTATGGGGGACAAACATTTGCAAAATTCTTATTGATTTTAAAAAAACGCATTTAACCTTTTGAGTGCTGGAGAGGTTTCTAACGCATTGCATCGTAATCAAAGTGAATTTTTATTTGTCCCTAAGAAAAGGATTTGATTTTTCCCATATTTACTGAAGTTCTTTTGGGGAATATCTATCAAACAGAGGACAATCCTCAATTACATAAATAACTCACTTTAGCAAATTAAAAATGTAATCCAATTTACATAAGATCATAGATGATAGGATAAAAAAAAATGATAGATGTACAGAACCATAGTTTGCTGACATATGGTAGGTAAAAGCATTAGAATAATGATGTGCTCATTGCTCAATATAAGAAATGTCATGTATAAACTAGGAGGAACGTACAGCACAGTACATCAGTTGTGCTTATATGTAGGTTTGCAAACAGTGCACTTGTGCTTATATACAGATACTAGTTGAACAGCCCGTTACACGGGCCACAGTGCCTCTGGCAGCTGGTCGCGGGGCAGTCACGCGTAGTAGAGACTGGCCGCGCCACTGCTGATACAGAGCTGGACGCTCCTTCGGAGCATCCAGCTCTGTATCAGCCGCGGCGTGGGTAGTCTCTACTGCGTGTGACTGCCGCTCATGCAGCAGTATCTACTGCGCATGTCAGGCGTTACACACGATTTAGCAAATTATTATATAGGATATTAGTCTAGAGCAGTGGTTCTCAACCAGTGCCCTCAGTGGCTACTAACAGGTCAGGATTTAGAATGTCCTTTTAAGAGCACAGGTGAGTTAATCAATATGACTGAGCCTCTGATCAACACACTTGTGTTCTAGCAGGGAAATTTCTGGCCTGTTAGTGGCCACTGAGGGCATGGGTTGAGAATCTTTGGTCTAGAGGGATTCGGAGTGTGCTCCATGGAACTCCAGGGAGGTTATGCATTAAGGTGTTATAAAGAAGTTATAAAGAGGAGATAACTTCTCAAGTGATATCACTTCTCCAGTTCCTGTCTTATTCTATAGAGTCTGTGCACTAAGATCTCCAAAGTCAAAGAAATCTTAGTGCATAGACTCTATAGAATAACATAGGGACTGGAGAAGTGAAATCAGTGGAGAAGTAATTTCCACATTGTCACCTCTTTATCACGCTTTAGTGCATTTCCCCCATTGTTTACTGTAGAAGTACAAGGGGTTCCCTAGGTCAAATGCTTGTAATGGCAGATGTGGCTGTGGTTGAGAGACAGTGTATGTGGGGTTCTGTGACTACCAGTTGATAGCAGAACAAGGATAGCATATATGTGGTTCCATGTCTAACAATAGACTATGGAGCAAGGCTGAGGATGCCAGGCAGTGTACCTGTGGTTTTATGACTACATGTGGAATTATGTGAAGTGGAGTGGAAAGTGGAGCAAGGCTGAGGTGGCAGAAAACATTTGTGTGGGTTATTGACTACCAGTGGACTGTGCAACAAGGCTTGAATATGAGACAGTGTGAGGTTCTGTGACTGCCACTGGCAATGGAATATGACTGGGGTGTCAGACAGTGTATTTGTGGTTCTGTAATTTCCGGGAGAACTCGGGAACAAAGTGGGGTTTGAAACATCATCTGTGAGGTTCTGTGGCTGCTAGATGACAAGGGAACAATGCTGGGGCGTCAGACAGTGCATGTGTGTTTCAGTGACTACCAGTGGACAGGGGGAGCATTGCTTGGGTTTCAGGCATTGTGTTAGCATAGTTCAACAATGACCAGATGACTATGGAACAAGACCGGGGTGTCAGACAGTGAATGTGTGGTTCTATATATTCCAATGGATATGTGGAACAAGGATGGGGAAACAGACAGTATTTGGATGGTTCTGTGGATTCCAGTGGACAGTGGAACAAGGCTGCAGTGTCAGACAGTGTATATGTGGTTCTGTGACTATCATTGGACAGTGTGGAAGACTGATACATTTCATACAATACAATTTTTTTTCTGACAGAGTTATCTTGTAAGATGCACAATAATGTAGCCCCTAAGGAAAAAAAATGACCTGATAACTGTTACATGATACATCTTTGTCTAATATTTTAATCATGAGTTACTGACACCATCTAACATTCGACTACATTTAGTATTGGTATTATTCCTCAGATGATAGAGTTCTCCAACACAATCATCCGAAGGATTAAAGGGATAGTAATGTTTTCTTTCACAAGCAGCTCGGATTATTTATCACTGATGTCTGATGCTCACACTTTTCATATCTTGCTAGTTACACTGTAACTAAATGATCAAGTTTACCCCTCCTGCCCCTTTTCCCAACGTCAATGTTTCTGGCTCAGATCTGAGAGAGGATCACAATGAGGCACAATGCCCTCATCAAGGAGGGCAGGGTTTTCCTTATACTGACATAGGGAACATTCTCCTTCATCGTAATCTGTTTGGTCCGTTGACCGGTTTTCAGATCTTAGGGGAGACGGCTTATGATTGGGAAAAGGGGCAGAAGGGTAAACATCATCATATAATTACAGCGTAACTAGCAAGTTATGAACAGTGTGTTCATCAGGCATCAGTACTATTGTTGCAATCAGGTTCGCCTACCTCCTCATCGGCTCCAATGCTGATTGCATCTGGTCCTCCCTACAGTGCACGTCATGATGTCCAGCAAAGCTTTGCTGTAAAGGCTCCTGCCAGCCAGTTTCAGACACTCTTTCATTGTGTTCCCACAGCTTCCTTGCTTCTCCCTTGTTTGTGCAATTCTCTCTACCAGTCTCTCTCTCTCAGTTAGCAGCCTGCTCTTGACCTTAGCTTGTTTTTTCCTGACCATGTTTGTACTCAGCCAGCCCTGACCTCAACACCCCTCCCCTCCTGCATTTGAACCTTAGCAGCCTACCCTGACCTCGGCCTGTCCCTCACAACGATTTTTGGATTTTCCCTTCTTGGCTTTGGCATTTTGTGTATTGTCTTGTGTTCCTGCAGTCTGTACCGAAACTTCTTCTATTCATACTATTTTATGCTGTCTGCCATACTTTGTTTAGCCCATCTCTTCACACAGCAAGTTTTCAGGCAGCTAACAACTATTAATTATGATGAACAATGTGAGCTGCACGTGTCATGAAAATTTACTACTCCCTTAAACAGGGGAGGGCTGGTAATTTGTGGCCCAGGGGGCAAAAATATTCAAGTGACCCATTTCTATTATCATTCCAGGCCACTGTCCCAGCCCACCCCCTTTTGTTAAATTTAAAATTGGCTTTGATGTTGTGATGTAAGTCACGTGATACCACAGAGCTTATAGCTGAAATGGGGCTACACTAGTGCGCTACTACAAAGCTTACAATTTAAGTCAAGCTTACCTAGTGATACTATAGAGCTTACAAGGGAAATGGTTTATGCTACTAGTGTAGCTCCATTTGGATTGTACCTCTGTGTGTAGCTCCATTTACAGCTGCAATCGGGAGATTTAGTGAGATGCAGTGGCCTACCAGTCCAGACATATGACCAGCCCAGGGGGCAATTGCCCCCCTGCCCCCCAGGCCAGCCCTCCCCTTAAAGCTTCTGATAGCTGGGGTTTTAATTCAACCTAAAGTGTTCCACCAATGCACAACCAAGAAGAACAAGCATTTTACACCGCCCCCATAGCAAACTTTAGAAGAAAGAAGAATTTTATGCTATTTCCTCTACTCAGAGGAATGCAAACTCCAAAACATCCACACACTGACACGCTGCCCATTTGGTGCAAGTGGTTCAAATCAGATATTTAAAGGCACAGCTAGGTTTGTACATCGATGGTAGACACAGGGCATACAATCAGTTGTGCACTTGAAAATGCCTAGTAGGGATGGATGAATAGTCAAATGTTTCTCCTATGAAACATTCTGTTTTTGGCGAAAAAGAGAAATTTACTGCTTTTTTCTTCAAAATTTCTGCCCATAGAAAATATATAAAATGTTCTTCTTTTTACCACTGCCAGTGAATTTCCTGAAAGAACTTTGCCAATTGCCTCCTGTGCTTTCTATGACTGCAAGATTTCCTACTGTAATACAACAGCATAAGCCTTGAAAATTTGTTAGCAGGCTGTATCCCTTTGTCCTTTTGCCCATGACAATAACCACCTGTTTGTACAATTCTGACACAGCCAAGCCAGAAAGATAACTACAGCTTGTGATATGCCAGCTGGGTACAACACGTTATATCATTTCTTTAAAACCTCCGTTTTCAACAAAAGACAGACCAACAGGTCAAACAACAATTGGCAGGTTTGCCATTCCACGTGCATAGTTCTGGTTAATTTTTGTGCAGTTTTGACTTCTTTCTGAGAACTCAGTAATTGTGGCTTGGCAGCAATAGAAGAAGAACTGTGCACATGACTTATTTTATGTCAGAGGAAGCCAGGTCATGCACAGATAATCAGCAACTCACGATAACACGCTTGCAGACAGAATCAGACACAAGAGCAACCAGGAAGTGAGCCAAGCTGCTTTAAATACCCTGGGAGGGTTGGCTGATAGCAGTCAGGTGAACAAACACAGAGAGCTCAGCTGATACAGACTGATCCAAGAAAGGGAAGGCAGCAGTAATGGATATCAGAGCACTAGATTAGCTCAGACAACAGAATCAAGCAGCAGATTTAGAGCAGCTCAGCCAAACCTTGACAGCTGGTGAACGACATTGGTGCAGGTCACAAGGGTTCCGGTCCTTGAAATATAGCAATGGAAAAGAAGACCACGCTGAATGCAGTAACTTAATACCAAAGTTTCTTTATTCACAAGTTCAAATACATAGAGTCTATGATTAAGCAATTAGGTGTGAAACACATCAGACTGTTTACCACGTGTGGCATCTGCCTTTGAACTTGTGAATAAAGAAACTTTGGTATTAAGTTACTGCATTCAGTGTGGTCTTCTTTTCCATTACTATATGTTTCTTGTCATCTCCAAATAACTTGGAGTGATCCTCCTTCATGTCTCACATATTCACGATAACAGCAGTAGGAGATGTGGGTTTTACTGTTACAGATGAATATATTCTCCCACCATGAGTCATCTATAATACTACTATCATAGGCCCCTTGCCCTTATTCACTTTTAGGAGTCCTTCTGCTGCAGCTAGTTTTCGCACCTGTGACATGTTGATTGTGTGTCACAATCAGACCAATAGTTGTGCTTCTGATGAGATCTCAATGAGGATGTGCCTAGATTAGATCCTGCTTTCCCCCCCTGCTCATATATATTTTAGACAGAAACTTGTTTAGCTTTTGGTTTGTGAGATACCCCCATACAGTAGATTTCATAGACTGAGGGGGTTCCTGAGAGATGACGACTACTGCTACTACTACTACTACTACTACTATTGGAGCTAGATGTTGCAGTTGAACTTGCAGTACATGTTAATGGATAGGTGCTACACTTCCAGCAGCAGCATCATAGTTAGGGTTGTGAATGTTAATGACCCGTGTTGCTTCTTACGCAACAAAAATGGGGCAATTAGGATGATAACTCATAAGATGATTGTGTGGTTTTAGGCATATTTTCATTTCCAGAGTCAGACCTTCCAATTGATCTCTCAGAATTTATCAACAGGCATAGAGCTCCTTTACAGTGATGGAAGATTGAGATGTTGCCTTAAAGCTAATTCTCTGGCCATCTCATCATCACTCTGACTCTCGGCTTCATCTGAAGACAGGGAAGATGGTATAGTGATATATCCATATCAACATCATAATAAATAACCAGGTCATCTTCAGCACTGTCCTCTTCCTCTCCTTTACTTTCATATTCTTGTAGACTATTTGAAGTCTCAAACATATGTGTGTGTGTGTGTGTGTGTGTGTGTGTGTGTGTGTGTGTGTGTGTGTGTGTGTGTGTGTGTGTGTAAGTTTGTGAGTGTTTGTGATTGTGTAAGAGAGCGCAGTCAAAAATAACTATAACTTTGGTCAGCAACAAAACAACTTACTTAGGTAGGAGTCCATCATACAGCAGTCAGGTGTATCTATATTATTACTGTGTGTATCAGAAGCACTTACCTAGGTAGGAGTCCATCATACAGCAGTCAGGTGTATCTATATAATTACTGTGTGTAACAGAAGCACTTACCTAGGTAGGAGTCCATCATACAGCAGTCAGGTGTATCTATATTATTACTGTGTGTAACAGAAGCACTTACCTAGGTAGGAGTCCATCATACAGCAGTCAGGTGTATCTATATAATTACTGTGTGTAACAGAAGCACTTACCTAGGTAGGAGTCCATTATACAACAGTCAGGTGTATCTATATAATTACTGTGTGTAACAGAAGCACTTACCTAGGTACGAGTCCATCATACATCAGTCAGGTGTATCCATATAATCACTGTGTGTAACAGAAGCACTTACCTAGGTAGGAGTCCATCATACAGCAGTCAGGTGTATCTATATAATGACTGTGTATAACAGAAGCACTTACCTAGGTAGGAGTCCATCACACAGCAGTCAGCTGTATCTATATAATTACTGTGTGTAACAGAAGCACTTACCTAGGTAGGAGTCCATCATACAGCAGTCAGGTGTATCCATATAATCACTGTGTGTAACAGAAGCACTTACCTAGGTAGGAGTCCATCATACAGCAGTCAGGTGTATCTATATAATGACTGTGTGTAACAGAAGCACTTATCTAGGTAGGAGTCCATCACACAGCAGTCAGCTGTATCTATATAATTACTGTGTGTAACAGAAGCACTTACCTAGGTAGGAGTCCATCATACAGCAGTCAGGTGTATCTATATAATTACTGTGTGTAACAGGAGAGCTTACCTATGTAGGAGTCCATTATACAGCAGTCAGGTGTATCTATATCATTACTGTGTATAACAGAAGTACTTACCTAGGTAGGAGTCCATCATACAGCAGTCAGGTGTATGTATATAATTACTGTGTGTAACAGAAGGACTTAGATAGGACCTAGATAGGAGTCCATTATACGTGGAGTTGGACATTCTGAGTGATAGCTATTGTAAAATGTTACACAGTATCACTTTGCTGAATTTCATACTCTTATGCCATTTAGCTTATCATTACCCTGGATTGCTACAGAGACATGTCTTTTGTTCATGGCTTCGAAATGTGATGGAGATGTCTCTAGCAACCAAGGGGTTAAATAATGAACTCACTGCGAAAAAAAGGCATTGGTTAGAAAATAAATATTGTATGCCTTCAAAGTGCTGTGTTCTATGAAATCAGACATCTGAACATGGGTTTGCACTTTGCTATAGTTACAGGTAAATTTTAATTTCATATTGCATTTGTTCTTGTAAGAACAGGCTTTGAGGAGTTGTGGAAAGTGCTAGAAATAATAAAAGGCACAATAGATTTGCATCATGCCTTTTCATATGGATATATACCTGTTTGTAAATCTTTACTGGTTGTTAACATGGACAATTGTGACTCTATGATACTGTCACCCCATTTAAATGAAAGGATACTTTTATTTGTACCCTATGATGCAGTTGAAGTGATAGTAATATTTCAAAATAAAAGTAGCTCCAGTTAATCATCATAGTATTTGGGCCATGGAGAGTGTTATTTCAATTCTGTCAGAGATGTAGTTCAAGAGTAATTCAATGATAAACTATCCCCCTCCCATCCCTTTTACCTAGTGTAAGACACCTCCCCTCAGATACGGGATCTGGTTTCTTTACCGGACAGGTCGCAGCAAGGGACAATCTTCTTACTGTGAACAAAAAGAAAACCCTGCCCCCCTTGACAGGTTTTTTCTTATGATCACTGAAGATTGTCCCTCTCTGTGATCCATCCGGACAGTCTTGCTGCTCTGAGGTGAACAGTGTTACATCAGTAAAAAGGGCGGGAGGGGGATACTTTATCCTTCAATTACTCTTGTACTACAACTCTGACAGTATTGAAATAACACTCTCAATGGCCCAAATACTATGAAGATTAATTGGAGCTGCTTTTATTGTGAAACATTTCTATCCCTTTAACAAGCTTCAGATTTGCAGTTTTATGACTTCCTAAAAACAGCCATTAGATTCTTCAAGTCACACCCCCTTCCCACTTAACCCTGCCCACCATCTACCCCCATCTATCTATTTTCCATTCTAATCCACTTAACCATTTTAGTGCCAAAGCACTAAAAGGGTTAAGGACCATCTACTCCCTGAGCCAAACCTCATGATTTGGTAGCTTCCACCATAAGGAATGTGATGAACCTGGAATATCTACCACAATGTTCCCCAGCATGCTGGGAACTGTATAGAGCATTTTCATAATCTAGGTACAAATGCTCATTACGTTTGCCACTTTTACCAAAAAAAAAAAAAAAATTGGCATCAAACACAAATTTTGACCCTTTTTCCCATTATTTTCTTTCTTCTTGGCAACCCACTATCATATTCCCATGTTATACAGAGGTAATTAAAGGGATAGTAATACTTGCAAATTACCAGTCCGCATATTGTAGCTTTGTTAAAAAGAAACTTATTGACCCCAGTGTCATCTCTCAGACCCTTATGGTTTAAGAGATGATGGCGCTCAACCTTCCCCCCTCCCTCCCCCTTTCCTGACTGAACGCCGACTGCAGGGATATCCGGTATTACTTGCATCAGGCGGCTCTGCAGCATTGCCGAGATCGCGTTTAAAAAAAGAAATCTTTCACTAAAACGGTCTTCTATGTATGCTTGCAAACCAATCACAAACCAAACACATGTAGAAGACCATTTCAGTGAAATAATTCTTTTTCATAAACGTGATCTTGGCTCAGCTGCAGAGCCGTCTGATGCACATAAGACTGTCGTACGACAGCTTCCCCTGCAGTCAGCGTTCAGTCAGGGAAGGGGGAGGGAGGGGGGGACTTTGAGCGCTATCATCTCTCAAACCATAAGGGTCTGAGAGATGACACCGGGGGCAATAAGTTTCTTTTTAACAAAGCTACAATATGGGGATTAGTAATTTGCAAATACTACTATCCCTTTAACCACTGTAGCAATGCATTGTATGCCACTCTGGTCCTTAAAGGGTTAAATATAAAGAAACTGAGTTCTGACATACAAAGAAGGAACTTTTGGCTGTTTCCACCATATTAAAGTGTTCTGGAAAAATGGTAAGTGGGAGTTTTAATTGAATGACTTTATTACAAGATGAAGATCTGATTTTAATAAAGATTTTGCCATTGTTTTTGCTGCCAGTAAATATCAGATCTCATTATTTCACACGATATAGCCCAACATTTTCACAATATTCAGTTTTAGTGATGACAAAATACAGTACAATATCCAAGCGTTGTTGCTTTGGCACTTTACTCCAGCAAATTGTATTTGAAATTAAACAATGAGTAAGAAGATAAAGTGCAGACTGTCAGCTTTAATTTGAGGGTATTAAATCCATAAACCATGAACTGTGTAGGAATGACAGCCCTGCAATACATAACTCCTCTATTTTAGGGGACCAAAGGTAATTGGATGAATAACATAATCTTAAAGAAAGTCATCATATTTAGTACTTTGCTGCAAATCCTTTGCACGCAATGAATGCCATAAGTCTCTTACCCACTGAAATCACCAAATACTTAGGGTGAGATGTTCAGAAAGTCGTGGTAACTGAAATTGTCTGTAATCAGACTAAAAATGTTCTTACGGCACAGTCTGTAAGTTCTCAGGCATGTTTCAGTCCTTTTTTACATCCAAGGGAAAAAAAACATCTTAAAAGTGGGGGTGGTTTAATCTACCATCATATTGTAAGTAGGGATGGGCGAAAGTTGTCTCCGTGTTCCCACGAGAAATTTCGTGAAAACCATGTTGTTATCCACGTTTTCGCAGAAAAATCCGCTTTAAAACTAGAGCTTAAAATTTTTGCATCTTTCGCCCATTGGCCAAAATCTTTAGCCATTCTTTCTATGGATATAAAGCTTTCGCCCATTGATTTATGTTGTTTTTGCACTTTCGCTATAAAAATGTGATGTTTTCGCTGAAGGCAGACACAATAGAAGCAGCTAGTTCTCTTGTGATATTTAGCAAAAACGGAGGCAGGAAAGGCTTATAGTGACTCCTATCACTATGAGCAGGGTAAAAAATAATCAGTGGAGGAGCCGGAAGGACCCTTATGTGTCCACTGAGTCTGAGGAGGAAGGGACCACTACTGTACCAATGCTGTCCAGTCCCCCTAAATCACCTCAAGGGATCTTGGGGAATTTAATGAGAAGGGAGGGAGAAAAGGGTACTATTAGTGAGAGCAGGACAGGTCAGCTGCCTGTGCCTGCTGCAAGACGTGCTGCCCCTGCTGCCAGTGCCACTGTTGCTGTACCTGCAGCCACTAGTGTTGTACCTGCTGCCAGATGTGCTGCCACTAGTGTTGAACCTGCTGCCAGTGCTGAACCTGCTGCCAGTGCTGAACCTGTTGCCACCAATACTTTGCCTGCTGCTAGTGTTTCTTGTAGTACTCGGGGGGGGAGAAAATTATGCCATGTGTGACAGCCTGGAACCCACTGTCACATTGCTTGTCACCTCCTCCAAGCAGCAGTGTCTGGAATAGAGCAGCAGCACGTAGGGACTAGTGGTGGTGGTGTTGGAGAAGCTGGGGTGGAAGAGACATTGATGGCCTTTTTAGAAGAAACGTGGAAGGAATGGGAGACAGGGATGAGGATGGGCATCACCACCACCACTAGCAATCAGCTTTTGGAATTTGCGGAAATTGCAACTGCTCTAATTCCTTCTGCTGCTGAGTTGTGTGGGCAGCAGGGTGCTGAGGAGCAGGCTAGTGTGCCACAGACCACCGTGGACACAGTGGGAATGGAGTCAACAAGTAATGCGGGACTAGGACAGGTTCCAATTGCCAGCGCCAGCAATACTCCTGATCCTTGTTGCAGTGAGAAATCTGAGGCAGTAGCAGCAACAGCAACATTATCCGCTGCCACAGAAAGTGAAGGGGAATGTGGTGGACAAGAAGAAAGAGGCCATTCTTCTCCACCTGTTCCCTATCCCTCCCCCCAGAAGTCATGGGTGTGGAACTATTTTTCTCTTCCGGCAGGCACAGTGCAGTCATCATCAACACAGGTACAGTGCAAAATTTGTGACAAGTTAGTGAGAAGGGGAAAGGAGGGAACACACCTTGGCACAACCTCCCTGATAACACACGTGAAACACAGACACCGTGACATTTATGTCAAACATGTTAAAGCCAAACACCCATTACGGAAATCTGGCACTGCTGTTCCTATACCCCCTGACTCTCCAGAAAGGCACCAAGAGGTGAGGTGGAGATCAAAAAGGAGGAACCCATGAAGACGCAGGACGTTCCATGACGAGCTAAACCACTAGCTCGCCATCAACATCACCTTCTTCCTCTAGGGTAACAAGTACATCTCCTGCCAATCCACCTCATTCATCGTTACCTCCCCGCCAAATGATAGCCACTCTGTTAATGTTAGGATGTGGCAGTTCATCTCTACCCATTGCACAATGTGTGGTGCACTGACCACACATGTCAGGGTGGTGGAGGAGAATTGATAGCAGGTCATCAGGTGGCATCTGAGGAGATTCCATCCCACAGAATATGCTAGGATGCTGGTAGGGAGGGATCACCATTACTATTAAACTGTCAGCAAGTTGTCATGTATCCTTAGCGGGGTCTGGAAAAGGGGTACAGTGACAGCGGCAGTACTTGGTTTATGGTGTCATGGTGTTTGGATACAGTTGTGCCCCCAGATGTTATTTACCACACACACACTGTGCACATTGCAGTTGCTGATGAGACCCGCTGTTCCTGCTCTCAAGGGAAAAAGTATATTCTAATAACAACACACCCATGATGATTTTGGAGAAGGGGCAGGTGGAGAAGATTTAATGGCCAACTTCTTCTTTTCTCCACATATACTGGGGACTACTTATTCTGCTGATACTGCCTCAGGCGCATCATTGGAGCTAGTCATGGCAAGTGGAGCCTTCATCATCCATCTTCCATGTTACTGCTATTGTTGATCCCATTCCCTTTCATCTGCCTAATCATCCTGCTGCTTAAACAACTCAGCAGCAGCAGTACGAACAGCAGTTGCAACTCAGGACTCAGGTGGACATTTGACAGTGGCCACAGGCAAACATGACCTGCTGGCATTAGGCCAGTAGGGCATTATTATTTTTTTCTCAGGGCTTGTATTTTGAAAAAAAAAAAACCTAGTCCTACAAAAAAATAAACAATTTTTTTGGGGGGGTTGTTTCTAAGTCCTACAAATCAATGTTTCCTTAGGGCTTGTGCCAAACAAGCTTAAGTCCTACAAATCAATGTTTCTTCAGGGCTTGGGCCTCTAATAAGTCTAAGTCCTACAAAGGCCTCTGACAACAAATCAAACAAATCATCCCCTACAAAATACTCTATCAAGTCAAGTATCAGTCCACCCCAGTGGCAGCTTATGTCAGGGATTCCTGTCTCTTTCACTTTAAATACAAATTTCTTATTTTATTTTTTATTTATTATTAACTGTCCCCCCGATAGTAGTCAAGAAACCCCCCCAAAACAAATTCCCTGTTCAAATGATTAATTCATTCACCAACACAGGCACCCTCATCAGACCCCTTTTATACCATGTCTCATGGGTTTTTTTATTAACTGCCCCAATCCCAGTAAAAAAAAAAAAAAAAAAATCATCCCCTGTTCAACTGATTCTTTCCCCACACCCCACCAACAAAGGCACCCTCATTCCCTTTTCATACTATGCCTTTGGGAAATAAAATAATATTTGATATGTTTTGTGTGTAACTTCTACATTCCCATTGTTTCAATGGAATGAGCTAAGCGAAAAAAAGAGGAAAATCTGCACTTTTCACGGGAAATTTTTCACCAAACAGAAAGTGCCATTTTTTGCCGATTTCAGTTTGAGGCAGAAATTTTCACCCATCCCTAATTGTAAGGTATTTTCAGAAAAAAATATTTGTTTCAATAATAGATAGATAGCTAGATAGATAGATAGGATAGATAGATAGATTTATAGATAGATCGATATGTGTGGAATGTTAATATTTGGTTGGCAGAGAATAGCAGTGTGAGTAGGGAGCAGTGTAAAATGTTGTATCGGGCTTGCAGGGAGTAGCAGTTTGAGTAGAGAGCAGTGTGGAATGTAGACTTGTGCACGGGCAAAATTTTCGGTAAAATTCGAATTCGGACGAATTTTTTTTTTTCTAATTCGGATGATCCTAATTTCGGACCGGGCCTATTCGATTCGGACGAAATTCTGATCCATTCCGAATTATTCGGCCGAATTTAAAATGGGTTAAATTATAGCAGTGCGCCTCCGTGCACACTGCTATCATTCTTTGCAGACAGGGTGTGCATTTAGAAAAAGATCCATCCCAAAAACGGACATTGTCGTACATTGCCAGTCTGTGCATGTCACATCTACTCCAGCATGGGATGTCAGTCACAATGCAAACGTCGAACATCGAGAACCCATGCCTGTCATTCAATTTAGCATGTTCAAACATCGAAACCCCATGCCTGTCCTTCAATATAGCATATGTTCGAACATCGAAACCCCATGCCTGTCCTTCAATATACCATATGCTCGAACATAGAAAACCCATGCCTGTCACATCCTACTCAACATAAGTGGTCGACTCGAACATGGACAAACTACATGTCACATTCTATGTTAGTACATGGGTAAAGATTAAGGTTTAATTTTCTGGTACCAGCCTCCTACCCTACTGTCCCTCTTTAGTACCCAAATTCCTCTTTCTCGTTTTCCTATCCTGATTTCCCCCCATATCAGATAACTCTATGTGTAGATACATTGTAGTGTTTCATACTACATCAAGAATAAACATAATGATTGTAATGTGATATATGTAATGTGTTAAAAAGAAAAATTGAGACATTCTGTTGTGAACAAACTGCAACACAGAAGAGAAATAAAAAAAATGCTTGACATCTATTCTGAAGAGGGGTCCACAGCATTGTCTTAGTATAGCAATATCACCGTTTTCCGTGAGTGTGCAATACAGGGCTCTACGGTAATTGCTGGGCATTTCCCAACGTCATAATCAGGGGATGATGGGAGTTGTATTCTAACTACTGTTAGGAAACACATAAGTGATGCACATTCATCTCCCACCTAGAAATTATTTACACACGAGGCAACTCCCCCAAGTAATACCTAGCCCCTTTCCAAGTGAAAGGACTTCCAGAAAGGCTTCAGATCTCTTAGTGACTCACCTGTTATTGCCAGTCAGCGGGACCCGGAGAGTAGGAGGGGGTGATGCTATGGCTGCAGATTAAGTCTGGCACGGTGCTCTTAGTTGGTCACTCGTCACAATGTTGAAGCTCAGCCCGGCCAGCACCTTCTGGGTGGAGACACCTCAAAGCAATCCTGTTCAGGACACATCATGCACTGTTGTGCACTCATACTAGGGATCCCAAATGTTTAGACTCATTTCGTACAGGGGGCACCCTCCTGTATTTGTAAAACCTCTCTAGCAAATCTGGGACGGTAGACCTATTTACTCAAGTCTTGACTTTAGGTGGGCGATAAACAATACAAAGTGGGCATAATGTTTCACTATCACATAATTCACGTCACTGAAGCAGCCAGCAGGCATCGCCACTGAGTGAGCATAGGGCTGCCCGGCTGCTGACAGTCACACTGATGGGACACCCTGCAACACAGAACTGGCGGAAGAGCACAAAATAAACATGCTATGGGACGGCAAATTACCGCCCCTGTCAAAGTGCCGCCTGGGTCCATGGACCCACTGGGACCCATGTAAGGGCCGGCCCTGTATTCAAACAAATATCTAATTTTTTTTATATTTTGCACAGGAACAAATATTACTTGCTCTTGCAGTGGCAATAACTGGAACTAATGTTGGCTGCCTACCTATGCCTAGCCTAATGCTACCTGCCTGCCTACACAACAACTGTACACTCTCTAATCTCTTCTCTCTCTGAGCTCCAACAACCCAATGAGGAAATGCAGGCTGTCTGTCTGTGTGACTGTGTCATTAGTCCAACCCCCATCATGAAACAAAGAAGGCTATTCGAATACAGACAAAAGAGGGAAGTAGTGCATGAAACGGAGAATGGAATTGGACTAGAGACATGGAGGGAAAATTATGGAGGGAAAGTAATTGAGCGCGCACAGGAAGTACAAAAAAGTCCTGGTCAAAAGTAGTCAAAACTTTTGGAAATGTGTCGATTGCCGAAACTTCCGAAAGTTTCGACGAATTTCGGACCTGGGCTGTTCGGAGTCACCAGATGGTGAATTAGATGACATAAACTTTAAACAGGTGATAGCTCCACTTTAAAAACTCACTTACTGCCACCCCTGGGTGTGTTAGGCTTTGAACACAGCTTTTGATCACATGATGCTTTCTATTTGAGATTATATATATATATATATATATATATATATATACATACACGCAGACACGTAGATGTGATGTTCAATCCTTAGTTCCTTAAAAAAAATAGATATTGTACTTTTGAAATTCATAAATTACCAGCACAAAACTGGCATTTAAAAACCAGGCTCAGTTCAAAAATCCATCTCTAACTCAGGCAATGACCCAAGAGGTCAGAAGTGGAGTCTGTGCCAGTCAGCATGCCTTCCCGTGCTCGTGTAGGTGGAGGAGGCAAGGGGGTAAAGAATTTGAAACTTTTGAAATATATTTACACAATGCAGGTGATTTTAAAATGAAAAAGATGCCACTTTAAGCATATTTACTACTACAATATGCCACAAATAGTAACCCTTTTGAGCGCCGGAGGGCTGTATAATGCGTTGCATACCCCACTGGCACTTATATGGTTAACCTTTTCCTGCTTTTCAAGTATCTGTTGGAAACCAGTTCTCCAACAAACACCGGTGGTTTTGAATAGGATAAAAAAAAACAACTATTTTTAGTTGATGTTCAATGGGTGAACATTTTTGCACAATTTTTGGTTTGGACAGCACAGTTTATAGAATAGTAAAATGTGCTGTCAAAACCATTGCCGCCTGTTTTAAAAATAGCGGGGCTAATAGTATCGAGCCTGAGGTGCTTTTTTTTTTCTGCCGGCATTTCTTTATAGCACAGATAATAGAATAGCTTAACGTTCTTGAAAAAATGCCAGAAGGGTTTTTTTTGGCTAATGGGAACAACTGATTTGAGCCATGGTGCCATGACACAAATGCGTTGTCACATGCCTGTTGGGAGCCACTGGTATAAAGTACAGGGCCGGATTTGCCATAAGGCAGAGTAGGCATCTGCCTACAGGCGCACCCCACAGAGGGGCGCCTGTCACTGAAATCAATTTTTTTTTAAAATATTTTTATTCACAGCGCTCGCGCTGCGCACAGTGGCAGCAGTAACCAGTCGTGTAGTAAGATCTGTGCCTTCTTCGGCACAGACCTGTATTCTGTTGGTCCCTCATCAGCTCTTTAGTAATGCAGAGCGCTGGGAGATGACATCATCTCCCAGCGCTCTGCATTATTGAAGAGAAGACCGCGCGGGAGCAAAAGCATGCAGTCTGTGCAGAAGGAGGCACAGACTTTTCCTGTTGCTGAACCACCAGGGGGTAGGAAACGGATACGGGGGGGGGCAATGTGAAGATGATGGGGGCAGTGTGGAGATGATGGGGGCAATGTGAGGGCAAGTTGGAGCTGATGGGGGCAATGTGAGAGCAAGTTGGAGTTGATGGGGGCTAGTTGGAGCTGACTAGGGCAAGTTGGAGCTGATGGGGGCAAGTTGGAGATGATGCGGCAATGTGGAGATGGTGGGGGCAATGGAGCTAATGGGGGCAGTGGTGGTGATGGGGGCAAGTTGGATATGATGGGGGCAATGTAGAGATGATGGGGCAATGTGGAGGCAAGTTGGAGCTGATGGGGGCAATGTGAGGGCAATATGGAGCTGATGAGGGCAATATGGAGCTGATGGGGCAATATGGAACTGATGGGGGCAATGTAAGGGCAATATGGTTATATGAGGGGTAATGTGGAGATTTGGAGCATTGTGTAGGTATCCAGTGGAGATGGCCAATGACGGGGGGCGCTTCAGATTTCTGTAAATCCGGCCCTGCCCTCTCTTAGTGCATAACCCCACTACTGAAAAAAGTACTTGTTTTCAGGCCTTGTACAATATTGGCAGGTAAATAGGGTTTTGTAATTTCAGAGTAGATTTTTCCTTTAAAGTTATCTTTTTACCAGTTTTGACTGCTTTATAACAGTTATGAACGTGCTTCCAAAACAAGTTTTGCAATTTTAACACTCTTGAAAACTGTCTTGTATCACTTTTCACCACACAGCGCTGTAAATAAAAGTTTGTATATTTGTTTCCTCCTCCATCCTGATAGATGTCAGCAATTTACAGCTAATTGTAAGCTTGTTACTTTGCCCACTGCTACAGACTTTCATTCAGACTTCTGAAGTTCATCCACCTTTATTTTTAGCTTTTAGCACAGCAGGTCTTTTCTGTGCATTTGCTGGTAATTCTCACAGCTCATTTTATAGTGGCAATTTCATTTTGTAATTGAACATATTTGCTAACTTCATGAACAAAGATTACCAATTCTAAATTGCTAATTTAATCTTCTGTGTTCCACTCAGAGCAACAGTCGTTCTTATTTTGAAATGTCATGCCTGCATCTTCCTTTCTTTTCCTTGGAAATAAACAGCACTAAACTTTGTGTGAACTCAAATAATGGATACAATGAGGCCCAAATTCTATATAGTTATCGGGAGTTAACATTTATAAATCCATTTTTGATACAAGTTCCCTGCTGACTTTTTACCTTTTCTGCACTGATGCTGTTAAAAGCCAATAACACAACAACCTCCTTTTAAAAGTCATGTGCGTCAGGCAGTAATATTGCCTGACACACACGTGGGTTGATTATCAGACATGCCTCACCTGAGTCCTTATTGCTAGGGGAATTCAGGAGAGAGAACACGTAGACAGAACTACCACAGAGGTCTGCAACAATTCTGTCACTAATGTGAAAGTACCTTAGACTGATTGTCATTAATAAACTTCTGTTGACTGCCATCTCATGGCCAATCATGCTCATTGTTATTTGTTTACACCATGCTGATTTTTGTCTTGCATCTTATTTAGAACACAGGAAACATGGGGTAAAGTATCCCCAGGTCAGGAGGGCAGGGCACTAACTTTAAAAGAACAAAAGAAGGATGATGTCATCATGAGTATGCTCTACTGAGCATATTTATCACCATTTGAACAACGTTTCGGGGAAATCTTCCCTTCGTCAGATGCAGCACCTGACAAAGGGAAGATTTCCCCGAAACGTTGTGCAAATGGTGATTAATAAATATGCTCAGTAGAGCTTAAACTACAGTTCCGTGTGCAGACACCATCCTTCTTTTGAGCTGTTGCTGTGGGTCATAACGTGGCACTGATCCTTCTGATTTCTTGCACCGCATACAGAACCTGGTGTGCTGGAGTAAAGAACGTTCTTCTACATACACTAACTTTAAAAGACCCTCAGAGGTGGATAATCCCTCCTTGCTTCACTTTACTCCCACCAGACATACTCAGTTTTAAACATGACATCCATATGGGTGAATGTAGTGGATGTTAGTTAGAGATATTAGTGCTAACTAATATCTCATAGTTAGCCTTTTTTTTGTTTTCTTCTGCTAGGTATGGCTGTGTAATCCCCTATTAGGCTGGCTCCTATCTCTGTTCTCCACTGTTGGTTTGAACCAGAGCACAGTCCTAAGGGACCTGGGTTTGTTAGAGGATGACTCGCATTTAAGCCCTCTCGTCACAGATTCTATGCTCCATGACCCTCTAGCTTTCATGGTGGGTCCATACCATGGCACTTTCCCCTTGCATACACGTTTTCTCCATTTTCCCTGATTCCCAGAGTGCTTATGATAATCAGGATACAGCGGGTTCATGCCATTCTGATTGCCTGGTTGTGGCCCATTGTGCTTACGTTTCAGATTTTTTCAATTTATCTTTTTCAGCTTCCACTGCTTCTGGAGCTCTTACCTCATTCATCCAGTCATCTTATCTGTGTCATCCAGAAGTGAATAAGCTAGTTTTGATGGCTTGGCTCTTGAGTCTATCATCCTGAGGAAGAAGGGGTTTTTACTCTATCATTGCTACTATGTTGCAGGCTCACAAGCTTGTTTTTCTCCTAAGGCATACCACAGGGTATGGTCCTTAGTTCTATAAGTGGTGAGAAGACCAGGAGTCACAGCCACTGCCTTTTCATCTTCCAATCATTTTGGGCTTTCTTCTGGATTGTCTTCACAGAGGGCTTTGTCTTAGCTCTATTAAAGTCCAGATTTCCATACTTTTTCAGAGGCATATTGCCCTATTGCCAGACTTTTGTGTAAGGGGTGCTTCATTCCTACCAAGTCTTTACAGATCCCACTGCACTGTGGGACTTGAACCCTGTTCTGGGATTGCTTCAGAAGGCTCCTCTGAGCCTCTTTCTTCAGTTTCCCTGTGTTTCGTGATGCTTAAGACAGCCTTGCTGCTGTCTATTTTGTCTGCTGTCTATCTTGCCTTGTCTTGAAAGCCTCCCTTTCTGATTTTTCACTCTGGTGGAATGGTTTTGCAGACGCCTATAGAGTTTCTCCTTAAGTTTGCTTCAGAGTTTCACATTAACCAGGAAATTGCTCTTCTGTTACTCAGTGAAGCTCCATCTAATAGGAGCAGGAACTTCATCTTTTTGGATGTGGTTAGGTGCTTGACGTTATATGTTCATAGCATGCAGCCTTTTTGAAAAATACAATTTTCTTTGTGTCATTCCTGGGGGCCCTTTTGTGGGCCAGGCTGTGTCTAAGGTGACAGTGGCTTCTTGGATAAAGGCAACCGTTTGTCAGGCATATGTTCTCTGGAAGAAACCTATGTCCTTTCGGATTATGACACATTACACCAGATTGGTGGGTGCCTCTTGGGCCTACAAGAACCAGACCTCTGCTGTACAGTTTTGTAAGAAGGCTATGTGGTCGTTCCTAAGACAAATACACTTAGACTGCTATAGGCACATTATTAGACTGAATACATTCATGTCTATGTACGTAAAATACATTGAAAATGGGTATGTAAACTAGGTTCTCCACTCACCCTTGGTGTACAACGCCAGTTCACAATGTTTCTCCTTCCTCATCAGCTAAACGAAGACAGCCAGCGACAGCCACAATGAACAGCAGAATATCCATACTCAGGCTCGTACTCAAGGTATGTATAAATACACAGAACTTTATTGAAGTTTGAAAACTGAGAAAGATGGATAGAGACAAACAAACTCCTAACGCTTTTCGGACCTCTATGGTCCTTATTTATATGTAATGTGGCCGGAGGTAAAAGGGATTTAAATACATTACAACAATCCCAACCCCACCCCCCACACACCAGTACCACACACACGTAAATCCATATTGGAGGAAAAACAAATTGGGCAATAAAACGGCCAATATGTTTCAATGGGAATTATGTATCCAGTTATAACACAGAGGACTGAAACATGCAACAGGGATGTCCGATGACTATAGACACATCGATTATGACACATATAGAAATACAATCGTACAGCTTTTTGTGAAAAATACAAATGGATAAACTACCCAGTTCAAGGAGAAAAGGGAAAGTGAGCTAAGAAAATGCAAATTAAAGGTGCAGAAACACAGGTGTAAATCCAAAAGATGTATTCAAAACATCTCACGTCTACCTAAAGGAGATAGACTGCTACCCCCTCCCCCCCTCAGGATGCTTGGAAACTAAAGGCATTAGAATGAACTCCGTGGGACAAGAATTGTCTAGCCACCAATGACCTAATGTCATACCTCCCAAGTGTCCCTCTTTAGGAGAGACAGTCCCTCTTTTAGACCCAAATCCCTCTGTCCCTCATTACCACCCTGATGTCCCTCTTTTTAGAAGATCAGACTCTGTGATGTGTATATAAGTGTATTACATTGCTCTACAGTAATAAAACTCACATTAATGTTTTTTAAGTGTCACTAAATGTGTTTATAAATTAGTCTGTGTAAATAAAATACTTTGATCTTGTTATAAGTCATTTATTAGGTTACACAAGGAGGTCTCAACAGGTCATGAAACAGCCTAAAATTTCTTGATAATGCCCCGCCCACCCCCCACACCCCCTAAAACATAAGTGTCCCTCTTTGGCAATTTGAAATGTTGGGAGGTATGCCTAATGTCACCATTTTCAATCGCATTTAAATGTTCCCTTATCCTTTCTTTCAACAGTCGAGTCGTCCGACCCACATATTATTTAAAACAATCTTTACATGTTATAGGATATACTACACCTACAGTGCAACAATTAATAAAACTATTGATATCATAAATCATCTTAGTAACAGTACTAGAGAACGTTTTTGAGGTTTCTACAAACTTACAACATTTACATCTGCCACTGCAATTAGACAAATGATTTACTGGCAGCCACATACCTGTTGATTTTTTATCCCAAGAAAACATGTTGGGGGCTAGTATTTTTCCTAAAGTGGAAGCCTTTCTACTGGTAAACCTAAAACTTTCATCAAAAATATCTTTAAAGGGATAGTAATACTTCGTTTTAACCTAATCTTATTTTGTAGGCATTCAAAAATATGAAGAATAATATAAGTCTTATCTCTCAAACCTTTATGGTTTAAGAGATATTCACAAGCAAAGTTTCTCCTCCCACCCCTTTTACCTAGTGTAAGCCATCTCTTCTCAGATGTGGAATGCAGTCCATAGACCAGACAGATAACAGCAGGGGACAATTTTCTTCCTATGAGAACAATGAAAGCCCTGCCCCCTTGACAAGTTTTTCAGGTTTTTCCCTTATCTTAATTGAAGATTGTCCCTCTCTGCAGTCTACCTGGGCACCTCCCTTCTGATCTGGATGAGCAGTGTTACATCAGTAAAAGGGGCAGGAGGGGGATACTTTGTCATTGAATTACTCTTGTACTACAACTCTGACAGAATTGAAATAACATTCTCCAAAGTCCAAATACTATGATGATTAATTAGAGCTGCTTTTATTATGAAACATTACTATCTGTTTAACAATAGGATCCCCATATAAAACAGGGAGCAAACCCTTGAATATGCCACATATCTTATTATATTCATAACTGTATCCCTGATGAAGGTGATAGGCTGCTGACCTGCACTTTGCAATTTTTTATTATCTTTTTGTGTATTATTTACTGATCAACTCTGTACAATTCATCCTATCCACTAAACATTTAGCCTTATTGATTTGTAGACTAGAATAACCTCTAATCCAAACACAGTTCACTTCTAATGCTTAGTATCTTCCAAATGAATAATCCACTTATACAGATGAATTATCAGAGAAACTCACCACATGTATGGGTGCTTTGCTCGTCCGGTGCTACCCCCAACAGTCTCGGCCACAGACTTTGACAGACTTGACAACACAGGTAAGGGGTGCATCACGGTCCGGCAGAAATCACAACAGCCAACTCCAGCATGTCACTTCCATAAAATATACTTTATTGGATACAAAGTTATATAAAAGGCAATTCTTTTGCCAACGAGCAAGGCAACTCCCATACAAACAGGCATTTGATGCTCTCACCAGGTGAGAGCATCAAACGCATGTTTGTATGGGAGTTGCCTCTAGGCAGTAGTCTGACTGAGAGTGCCTTAGCTTGTTTTACAAAAGAAGACTCATCATTGCAAATGTGCTTCAAGCAAATAAATTGACCTTTAGAAATGTTATCAATCAGATGTTTAGGCCGGAAAATGTTTGCAAAAAGAAGGGTATTTCCAGCAGCAGGTTTACGAAATACATACACTTCAACACGTCCTGTCACAACACCACCAATAAGGGTCAAATCTAAAAAATCAGCTGTAATTTTTATAAATTATATGTGAACCACAGTCCACACTTATTGGCATTGAGGTGCTGTACAAAATCATTAGCCTGCTCCTCAGTCCACACCACACAAAAATAAAGGCATCTATATACCTATAGTAATGCACAATGAAAGATCTGAAGGGGTTGTTCTCCCCAAAGACATAGAGCTGCTCCCACAAAAATGTTGGCAAATGATGGGGGAAATGTTGCCCCCATTGCGGGTGCATGTCTTTGTAGGTAAAAAAACATCAAATAAAAATGATTGTGTAGCAAAAGCTACTCTATGGCTCTTATCAAGAAGCACTTCAACTCCAATGAGTAACTGTTCTGCCGGTCAAGAAAAACATTTACAGTTTGCATTCCTGCAATATGCGGTATGCTTGAGTAAAGTGAAACCGCATCCACAGTTGTCAACAGCAAGTTGTCCATCCCACACCCTCCATAATACGTAAGATGTGAGTGGTATCATGTAGGTAAGTGGGCAACCACAGAACAAGAGGTTGCAGATATTGGTCTACCAAATCAAGTTCTTTTTCAAAGAACCTACAGGTCTGCTCACGGGTTGTACAAGTGTTTACTGAGTCTTCGGCAAATGATGAAATATGGCGAAAATAGGATCCTCCACAAACACCAGTGGACAGACCTAAATCTGCTATTTATCGAAGGTAAAAGTAGAGCCTCTCCCAAGTACAGTTTAGGTGTCTGTATCTGAGAGTTATCATAAAGAGCTAAAAGCCTCATTCATACCAATAGAAATTTTGGAAATGCTTACTTGTCCCCTATAGTGCAGTCAGTTTGCTCCAGAATTGCTCATCTTCTGCATTCTGTCTTATTCAGTTAGGTAAAGAAGGACAAATTAACTGTGCCTTGAGATTAAAATTAAAAATTAAAAATCTCCTTGATTTAAAAGAGGCTTTTAATCCATTGAATGCTATATAGGGCTTCACCACATTAGGTTAAAAATGCCATTTAAATCAATGGAGATCTCGGAATGCTTACTTGCCCCTATTGTTGAATTTAGTTTACTGCAGAATTCTGCAGAAATCTCATAGGCTTAGTGAATACAAACCCAAGAGACCCGGAATGGTGGGAGACTTTCCATTCCGAACTGTATGTTGGTCAGTTTCAGTTCCAGCTGGGCTATAGACACATATTCTTATTCAAGCTAACATACTTACTGCACGCTGTTCAGGGAGCCCTGAATCAGATCCAAGAAAAAAAAAAGATCCGTGGTCCTTAAGTGCCGGCCGTGAGCGCATACAGCCGGTCCTTAAGGGATTAAGAAGAAAGCTTTAATACTCCTATCCCATTGTTGATGAGGTCCAGGATCGAGTGTGCAGTATGTGTGCTGCTTAACCCCTTAACAACCCTTGACGGTCATGGCACGTCATGGGTTGTTTTGCGTTAACAACCCATGACGTGCCAGGACCATCATGGAATTCCCCATATGCATAGTTTTCTCAAGGTTTGGGAGAGTTTCAGGGCCCAAACTGGAACATGCTCGTTTCCAGTTTCACACATTGAATTTTCACAGCTTGCGTCACTTGTGCCATGTCTCAATTGGGGCTGTGTATCAGCGATCCACCTTAAAATTTCCCCCCAAAAGTAGACACCCCAGGCTTTCATTTTATGTATGTTTTCAAATTTTTTACGCAGCCATTTTACTACCAATCCCTCGTAAATCTTGACGTAAGTTAAAAAAAAAAAAACCGCGTTTTTCACACTTTGACTTCAATGTTGATGTGAATTTCAAGCACATGATAGGTGAAGATTTTTAAAAATGCATTGTTTAGTATTCAGCTTCTTCTTCTGAGTTCAGCAATACCCCATATGCATAGGTTTCTCAAGGTTTGGGGGAGCTACAGGGCCCAAATTGGAACATGCGCGTTTCCAGTTTCAAACTGAATTTTCGCAGCTTGCATCACTGGTGCCATGTCTCATTTGGGGCTGTGTAACAGTGCTCCACTCTAGGATTTTCCCCAAAAAAATCTATATTTTTGGAAAGTATACACCCTAGGCTTTCATTTTTATGCAGCCATTTTACCATCAATCCCTCGTAAATCTTGACGTAAGTAAAAAACACATCGTTTTTCACACTTTGACTTCAATGTTGATGTTAATTTCAAGAACATGATAGGTGAATATTTTTAAAAATGTATTGTTTAGTGTTCAGCTTCTTCTTCTAGGTACGGCAATACCCCATATGCATAGGTTTCTCAAGGTTTGGTGGAGCTACAGGGCCCAAATTGGAACATGCACGTTTCCAGTTTCACACTTTGAATGTTCACAGCTTGCATCACTGGTGCCATGTCTCATTTGGGGCTGTGTAACAGTGCTCCACTCTAAGATTCCCCCCAAAAGTGTATATTTTTGGAAAATAGACACCCCAGGCTTTCATTTTATGTATGTTTTCAAATTTTTTATGTAGCCATTTTACCACCAATCTCTCGTAAATCTTGACGTAAGTAAAAAAAAAAAAAACAGCGTTTTTCACACTTTGACTTTAATGTTGATGTTAATTTCAAGCACATGATAGGTGAAGATTTTTAAAAATGCATTGTTTAGTGTTCAGCTTCTTCTGAGTATGGCAATACCCCATATGCATAGGTTTCTCAAGGTTTGGGAGAGCTACAGGGCCCAAACTGGAACATGCGCGTTTCCAGGTTCATACTTTGAATTTTCACATCTTGCGTCCCTGGTGCCATTTCTCATTTGGCTGAGTGCTCCACTTTAAGATTTCCCTAAGAAAGTGTATATTTTTGGAAAGAAGACACCCCAGGCTTTTGTTTTAGGTGTGTTTTCAAATTTTGTACACAGCCATTTTACCACCAATCCTGTGAAAACTTGACGTAAGTAAAAAAATTCAGCACTTTCACACTTTGACTTCAATGTTGATGTCAATTTCAAGCACAGATTAGGTGAAGATTTTATAAACCGCATTGATTAGTGTTTGGCTCCTTCTTCTGAGTACGGCAATACCCTGTATGCATAGGTTTGCCAGGGTTTGGGGGAGATACTGGGCCCAGTTGGAACATGTTAGTTTCCTTTTACAGACATGCCATTTTTACAGCTGGTGCCTTGTCTCATTTCGGTCTGTTTGGCAATGCTGCAATGAATTTTAACCCAAAAGTATATGTTGTAGAAGAGTAGACAGCCCTGGCTTTCATTCTATTTGCATCTTATCATTTTTTTTCACTGCCATTCTATCACCAATCCCTCCCAAAACCTGCAGTAAGGCTGAGAAACACCATTTTTTCACACATATTTTAGTGTTGCTCTGGATTTCAATCAGATGATATGTGCAGAATTTTTAAGCGCTTTACATTAGTGGTGAGTTACATCGTCTGAGTACGGCAATGCCCCATATGCATAGGTTTGTCAGGGTTTGGGGGAGCTACTGGGCCCAGTAGGGAACGTATGTGTTTCCATTATCAGAGATGGAAAAACGTAGGTTGCTTTGCTTCCCATTATATTTTTATAGTGTTAGATCTAAGGAGGGATGTGTTTTGAAAAATAAAAAAACAGGATATTTCGGGGGGGGGGATAAAAAAATAAAAAAAAATGTAAAAAAAAAATACAATGGGGATGGGAGATGTACCACAGATCAGCAAACGCTGATCTGCAGAAAACTGATCACTATTAGAGTGATCAGATGGGGGGAACTGTATTGATCACTGCAGAACAGTGATCAAAGGGTTAATTTTGTCTTTTTTTTTTTACAGGAACGCTGGAACACGATCTGGGATGCTGGAACACGATGTCTCTCTGTCTCTCTCCCCCTCAGCAGTGTGCAAGATGGAGGGAGGCAGAGAGATGTGACAGGGACAGTATTTACAAATACTGTCCCTGTCATTTGGCTTTTGCAACATGTGATTCGCTCATCAAGCAAATCACATGTTGCAACAATGTTTCTACTGGCTGTAACTAAGTGCCCCAGTACCGGGGCACTTAGTAACAACCAGCCCACATTCTCCCATCGCTCCATGCGGCCGCAATGGGAGAGTTTAACTCATGACGTACTGGGACCGTCATGGGTCCTTAGAGCAAATCTACCTATGACGGTCCTGGTAAGTCATGGGTCATTAAGTGGTTAATTTGTTTATTAATGATCTAGAAGTGGGAACTGAAAGTAGATTCTCAATCTTTGCTGATGACACTAAGCTACGTAAGGAAATACATAGAGAACTGGATGTTTTTTTGAGAAAACTGATAACGGGATTGGAGGATCTGAGTTATAAGGAGAGATTAGCCAAACTAGGTTGTTTACAATAGAGAAGAGATGTCTAAGGGGTGATATGATTACCATTTACACATACATTCAAGACATTCAAGGTTAATACAAAGAACTATCCACTGAATTATTTACACAAAGAGCTGAGCTAAGAATGAGAGCTCATCCATTAAGACTAGAGGAAATGAGTTTTTGACTGAAACAAAGGCAGGGAATTTTTACAAGTAAGGGCGGTATGCTATGGAATTTTTTGCCTCAGGATGTTGTACATCATTTGACAAAAATGTCTTAACTAAAGACAAAAATTCTCACATTCTGAACTTCACATTCTTTACATTTTTTTCTTAACGTACAAATTTTGTCTTTTGCAAGATATTTTTTTGTCGTTAGTTACGACAAATTTTCTTTTGCTCTATACGACAATAGAGAATAGTGTAGCCCCGCCCTTGCACCGCCCCTTTTCCCGTCAATTCTGGAGTTGTGTTGTACACAACGGACATTGCTAGTTTTTTGTTGTATACTCTATAGAAAATATGTCGTTCATGCATTCAATTACTTATTTTTGTCTTTCAAACAACATGTTTGAAAAGTTATCCCTTTGTTGTTATCCCTTTGAACATACGGCCCTATGATAGGGGGGACTTTATTTGGTGTGATAGTTCAGCTAGAGGTCTTCATGTTGCCCAGTACCACTCTAGTTGGTGCATGTATTGAAGTGCAGGCAGAAGGTCCCTGTGTCTACGTCCATGGGCAGAAAATGAGCTTTACTGGCAACTTTGTTTTTCTACCCATAGTAATCTATTCTGCCCTTTCAGTGCCAGAGGGGTATTCTACAAACTGTAAAGCAATGTATTGGATACCCCTTTTGGCATTCAAAGGTTTTATAAAATAGTGATTTAAAAATGCTTTACAAACTAGTTGCATTTCATATGCGGATATTTGAGCATCATTAAATAACCCTTTGAGTGCCAGTGAGTGCGTTGGCTATCTCTTTGCCACTCATTGGTGAATAAGAGATCCATACCTTCAGGATATATAAACATGCAGAGCATTTCTGTTTGCCCTGCATCATCTACTGGAAAATCTCAGGTATAACACGCAGGTGTAAATTGTACCCGAGATTTTAGGTAAAATAATACGTTCATGTGTATAATACGCGCCCCCCCAAAAAACAGTCTCCCTCACCTCAATATTAGTACTTGCCTGCCCCCTTCTCTGCAATCAAACCCCCCTGACATCCAGGACCCCCATCTGGAGGCAGCGAGTGAGCACTGAATCTATGGTTGGTCCTGACAGGACAACTCAGATACTCAGAGGAGTTCCAGCAGAGGAAGAAGCGGGCGGTGGATGCAATAATGCCGCTCACTGCCTCCCGGCTGCCTCCAGAGGGGGGATCCTGGTCATTAAGGTGAGAATTAACATTTTTTGAGTAATGCAGCAGAGGAGTCCCAGCAGCGGAAGAAGGGTGCGGCGGATCCAAGAATGCCACTCACTGACTCTATTTCCAGGCTGCTTCTAGAAAGGGGATCCTGGTTATTAACCCTTTCAGTGCCAGAGGGGTACGCAACACATTGCTTTGCAATGAGTTGAGTACCCCTCTGGCACTGAAAGGGTTAAGATGGGCATTAACATTTTTTGAGTAATGCAGCATAGAGGAAGCAGGCAGTGAGCACATGAATTACACCCGCTGCCTTCAGATGGGGGGTCCTGGACGTCAGTGGGGCCTGACTGCAGAAAGGGGGGGGCAGGCAAGTACTGATATTGAGGTGAGGGAGACTGGGTTGGGGAAGGGCGATCGAGGGGGTGTATTTCAATTTTTTGTTGTTGTTTGTTTTTTCACTTGTGTATAATACACACCACCCACTTCACATAAGGTGAAATGGGGTGAAAATGTGTGTTTTATACACAAGATTTTACAGTATATACTCAGATGTGGAGCTCAGCTTCCCTCCACTCCTCCAGTCATGGCTGGTTTTCTAATAGGAAACGTACCAGATCACCTTATTCTTTTTTTAACAAAGTGCCCCCAAAAAAGGTACAGAGTCACTGATAAAATGTCCCGGGTCACTAACAAGTAGTATCAAGTGACAATCAAAAGGTACCTGGTCACTGACCTGGTATGAACTAGCTAAAAATCAGCTCTGCCTCCAGTCAACCGTCATGATATTTAGTGCTACAAGGGTATGCAGCACATTGCATTGCTATATTCTGCACTCAAAGGGTTAAACTTTCCCTGAATGCAAAAAGGCAGCCAGCCCAGGCTGAAGTACTGTGACGATTGTCCGAAGGGAAGCTACACTAGAGGTCTCGGTGTATTTAGCTGATGCAGTGTTAAAGGGATAGTAATGTTTCAGAATAAAAGCAGCTCCAATTAATCTTCATAGTATTTGGGCCATGGAGAGTGTTATTTCATTACTGTCAGAGATGTAGTACAAGAGTAATTGAATGATAATGTATCTCCCTCCCACCCCTTTTACCTAGTGTAAGTCACCTCACCTCAAATGTGGAATCTGGTCACTTGACCGGACTTACTGTGATCATAAGGAAAACACTGCCCCCCTTGACAGGTTTTTCCTTATGATCACTGAAGATTGTCCCTCTCTGTGATCCGTCCTCACAGTCTTGCTGCTCTGAGGTGAACATTGTTACATCAATAAAAGGGGCGGGCGGGGGATACTTTATCATTTAATTACTCTTGTACTACAACTCTGACAGTATTGAAATAACACTCTCTATGGCCCAAATACTATGAAGATTAATTGGTGCTGCTTTTTTTGTGAAACATTACTATCCCTTTAATACCAACTCCCTGCATAGTTATTACTACATATTGGCTAAGTGTAAAAACCTTTTCTGTCTTAAGCAGTGGCGCTGATACATTACCAATAAAGCACAGCAGACAGTTTGCCCGGTGATTTTCAATCTATATTTTTATTTAAAGGAATAGTAATACTTAATATGTAAAAACTATTAATGACCTTTTAACACCTCTTTGTGCAACAAGATAAATAATTTAGAGAAAAATGAAAGGTTTTCTTTACACAGACTAATTTATAATCGCATATACTGAAGTTTAAACAAACATTAATGTGAGTTTTATTGCTGTGGAGCAATGCGATCCACTTTAATACACACCACACCGTCTGTTCTCCTAAACACAGGGATACCAGGGTGATGCACTTATATACACACAACACAGTCTGATCTCCTAAACACAGATACACCAGGGGTGATGCACTTATATACATACCACACAGTCTGATGTCCTAAACACAGGGACACCAGGGTGATACACTTATATACACACCACACAGTATGATCTCCTACACACAGGGACACCAGGGTGATACACTTATATACACACCACACAGTCTGATCTCCTAAACACAGGGACACCGGGGTGATACACTTCTTACACACCACACAGTCTGATCTCCTAAACACAGGGACACCGGGGTGATATACTTATATACACACCACAGAGTCTGATCTCCTATACACAGGGACACCAGGGTGATACACTTATATACACACCACACAGTCTGAGCTCCTAAACACAGGGACACCAGGGTGATACACTTATACACACCACACAGTCTGATCTCCTAAACAGAGGGACAACAGGGTGATACACTTATATACACATCACACAGTGTGATCTCCTAAACATAGAGACACCAGGGTGATACACTTCTATACACACCACACAGTCTGATCTACTAAACACAGGGACACCGGGGTGATACACTTATATACACACACCACAGTCTGATCTACTAAACACAGGGACACCAGGGTGATACACTTATATACACATCACACAGTCTGATCTCCTAAACACAGGGACACCAGGGTGATACACTTATATACACCACACAATCTGATCTCCTAAACACAGGAACACCAGGGTGATACACTTATATACACACCACACAGTCTGACCTCCTAAACACAGGGACACCAGAGTGATACAGTTATATACACACCACATAGTCTGATCTCCTAAACACAGGGACACCAGGGTGATACACTTATATACACACACCTCACAGTCTGATCTCCTAAACACAGGGGCACCAGTCTAAGATATTAGACTATGTAGTGTGTACATAAGTGTATCATACTGCTCTACAGCAATAAAACTCACATTTATGCTTGTTTAAACATCAATATATGTGTTTATAAAATTAGTATGTGTAAATAAAATACTTTGGTCTTGTTATAAGTCATTTATTAGGTTATAGCTCATGAAATAGCCTAAAACGTCTCAGTATCGCACTGCCCACCAGCCATGCCCACAGTAACACCCTCTAAAACACAAGAGTTTCTCTTTAGCAATTTGAAATGTTTGGAGGTATGGTTTTATTGCTGTGGATGATATTCTAAAAAGAGGGACACTATGGTAGGAGATTTGGATCTCAAAGAAGGACTGTCCCTCCTAAAGAGGGACACTTGGGAGATCTGTATTAGTGTAAAAGGCCATCAAAACATGTAGATTCATTTAACAAAATCTGTCTATTTTACATAAAAAAAAGGCTAGTGCAAAATATAGACAGATTTGAATTCTCCGTAAAACAAAGTAAACTTATCTCAGGGTGACAAGTTCACTTTAGGGTCAACTGATGTACCTAGCACAGTCACAGTCCATTCTAGATATGACTCGACTTCCAGCAAAAGATAACAGCTATAAGTGCGTGTGAAAGCAATAGTCACCAGGGCTGTGAGCACCTGCCCGTGTGCCGATAATACTCACAACTTCGTGATAGGATGAAGATGTGTTATCCACCTCCTCACATGCCTGTTCTCTGGGAACCTTGCAGTGAATGGGCGGAAGATGAGTGCAAAGATGACCCTGTTTTACAGCAACTGGGTAAGATAAGAAGGCATAGTACGTGAAAACAGCTCTGCTACTGTACACTAGCACTGATAATCCGCTCAGTGGGAACAACACCCTAGACATTACATGAAATAAGAAGTAAACAGTAGATGGACATTTCTGGAATAAACCAACTCTGCCATGGTATGGCGGAATAAAATATCACATTGAGTTCAATGGGGATTTTAACCCTTTGAGTGCCAGAGGGCTGTGCTATTTATTAGAAATGTCTAGCATTCAAGGTATTACAGTTCTCATTTAACCCTTTGAGTGCCAGCACTCAAAGGTTTCAGTCAAAAGTATAGATTGAAATGTGTCATTTTTTTCTGCCATAGTGTAGTCAGTCTTCTCCAAAACTGCTCATCTATTGCCTTCTATGTAACGCCATATATATGAAGTTTTAAAAGGGATAGTAATGTTTCACACAAAACAGCAGCTCCAATTAATCTTCATAGTATTTGGGCCTTAGAGAATGTTATTTCATTACTGTCAGAGTTGTAGTACAAGAGTAATTGAATGATAAAGTATCCCCCTCCCGCCCCTTTTACCTAGTGTAAGTCACCTCACCTCATATGTGGAATCTGGTTTCTTGACCGGACAGATCACAGCAAAGGACAGTCTTCTTACTGTGATCATAAGGAAAACCCTGCCCCCTTGACAGGTTTTTCATTTTTTTTCCTTATTCTCACTGAAGATCATCCCTTTCTGAGATCCATCCGGCCAGTTCTGCTGCTCTGAGGTGAGCAGTGTTACATCAGTAAAAGGGACGGGAGGGGGATAATTTATCATTCAATTACTCTTGAACTACAACTCTGACAGTAATGAAATAACACTCTCCATGGCCCAAATACTATGAAGATTAATTGGAGCCGCTTTTATTGTGAAAAATTACTTTTAACAGAGAGGAACTCAGAGAGGTAGCTAAATGACTGCACCATAGCAGGAAAAGAAATCTTCCTATTGATTTAAATGAAATGTTAACCCACTGAATACCGGAGAGATCTCGGCTCATCGCTTTTAAAGGAGCAGTAAGCTTTTGTTAGTGAAAACCTATACCTGAGGATTTTCCTGTGGTGTTAACCGTTTGAATGCCAGAGGGGTACACAACGCATTGCAGAGCAATGCGTTGTGTACCTCTCTGGCACTCAAAGGGTTAAACAAGTCTACTCCCACCAATGTCAGTTGTTTTATTGAAATGTTATAACATCAGAGTCGGCTGAGGTAGGATTTCTGGCTTTCTGTCTTTATTCTACATTACAGTTTGACCTAGAAAATATAAGTAAAATAAAATGAAAAGCAAGAAATATCAATAATCTCACTGGGAGGAATTAATAGTAATAATTTTGGTGAATCAAGACCTCAGAAGAAGTTTAGAACCTCTACCGTATCTACTCTCCAACCATGGAGACCACTTCAAGAGAAATTTTCCATAACTTCCCATCTCTATGGAAGATAAATATTCGTTAACACATACAGTGTTAATCCTTTCCAGAACTGAGCCCCATGAGATCCCAACCTGTTTCCAGTTTGTGGCGATGGTTAACCTAACAGCAGAGCAGACAGCCTGGATTAACAAATCTTCAAATTTTCCCAACTCTGGAATTCTTCTTCCCAATAACATATTCCCACAATTAACCCCTTAACGACCGGAGGTCCTGGGACGTTTCCGCCCCATAAGGACCGCATTGAACCACGTGGACGCGCCGGTACACGTGACCTGTTGCGTGTATCGGCGCGTCACTATGGGGCCTGATAGAGATCGCTCTGATCTTGGAGTGGTCAATTTCAGGCCCTATTTTTACTTACAGCGCTCCCGGTAGAGCGCTGTAAGTAAAAAGTATGTGACGTACTATGACCGTCATCGGTCCTTGAGTATTTCAAGTACCGTGACGGTCATAGTACGTCACATGTCGTTAAGGGGTTAAGACTAATATTTTTATTCAAAAGTTGGGAAAGAAGAAAACCAGCTCCATTCCAGATCACCCTGACTTTTTTTCAGTCCCACCAAATATGGACAAATGTTCCCTCTGCTTGGCAACCTATAAAACAAATATTTATGGCATTGTGAAACATTGATGCCAACCTGCTTGGAACTAAGTAAACTAAATGAAGCATCTTGAACAATTGTTCAACAGAATTAATATTAAGTCTGCATTTAAATATCCTTCTACAAATTAAGTTCCATTCCTCAGCATCATTTGATTCCCCCAGAATATGTTCCCAGGAGGCCTGGCATTTTAACATTTCTTTGTCAAATAAGAAAATCTTATAAAGTAGGCAAATCGATCTCAAGGTGGGACTCCAAATTCGGAAAAAAACTCTCAAATCTTGTGAGTGGTTCAGTAAGAAAATTTCCGAGGTAAGTTTTGATTTTCATCCCAATCCCACAAAATATTCTTTCATCAATAGGGCTCCCGTTAATTTTGTCTCTAATGAATTCCCAATCCATAACATCATCCGTAAAAACTTGATCTCTCAAAGTTTCAAAGCCAGAGTTAACTAGACTGTCAATTAGCCTCTTTTCGATATCAGTCCAATTAAAAAAGGAAAATAAATGGGTAACAATTTGGACCTAAAGTCAAAAATTCTGAATTTGAATCTAACCTTATCCCAGACTCTCAGGTCCACTCCTATAGTGGACCTATAGAGTTTTTATAGTGCACGAAACAGCTTGAAGAGTTCCAAATCTCTGTCCTGAAACACAATCACAATCAAGTAAGAATATTCTTTTTGTTAAAAACATTTAGCTCCAAAGTAACCCACCTTGGGATCAGAACAGGGCAATCAAACAGTATAATCCTATATAATAATTTGCTAGAAAGTTTGTAACAATGCACTCATGCCCAGTAGAGACTCTGTATCAGCAGCGGACGGGCAGTCTCTATTGAGCATGACTTCACCATGACCGGCTGGCACTGTATCAGTCACAGCGTGGGCAGTCTCTACAGTGCATGACTGCCCCGCAACCGGCTGGCAGAGACACTGTGGCCCGTGTAATGGGCTCTTCAACTAGTAATTACATATGTTTGGAACCAGTAAACCCCTATCAGATCTATCCCTATATAACACATTAATTTAAATACAAGGATGACCATTGATCCATATAAACCTGAAAAAATAGTTCTGGATTCCAAGTAGGTAATTTTTATTAATAAGAATGGGAATGGACCTAAAAAGATATACAATCCTTGGAAGTACTGACATCTTCAATGTGTTCACTCTGTCAATAAGAGAACGAGAAAGATTCATCCAGCCATCAAGCATATCCATAGTTTTATTAAATACAGTCTTAAAGTTATAAGAAAAAGTTTTGTCGGTTGATTTTGGTATCTTTACGCCTAAGTAAGAAAGGAAGTCCTCTCTCCATTTAAATTTAAATAAAATTTTAATTTTTGATTTTAACTGAGAATCCAAAGAGAGATCAAGAATTTCCGATTTCTCCTGATTGATAGAAAGACCAAAGAACCTACCGAAAAAAGAAAAGATCAAACAAATCCTCTGAAGAGACCAACCCGGGTCTGAATAATAGATCATCCCCATAAAGACACAATTTATCCTGATCTATACCCTTCATTTCTTCATCCTACAGAACAAAGGCAGCAAGAGGTTCCATATAAAGTGTGAAGAGCACAGGAGAGAGAGGACAACCCTGTTTAGTACCTCTTCTAATACACATGTCAGTTGACTCAAATCCCATAATCTTAAACCTGCAAAATGAGTTAACTATGAACAGCATTTAAGTATTGGGTTATCAGTCCTTTTAAACCAAATATATTCAAGATTTTGGACATATAAGTCCAATTCACAGAATCAAAGGCCTTAGAAATATCAAGTGATAATAAGACAGTAGTTTTAAGTTTCAAACAGTTATTTATATCAATAACATTAACCCCCTAAGGACCCTTGACGGTCCTGGTTCGTCATGGCTGGATTTGCTTTAAGGGCTAATAATGTACCAGGACCGTCATGGAATTCCGGGATCCCCGTGCAGCTGCACGCCATTCGGGGAGTCCGGAATTGGATTCAATTAAAAAAAAATGCTCCATGGTCCTTAAATGACCTCCGCGTACATGCGCGGCCGGTCCTTAAGGGGTTAAAGACTCTTCTAATGTTATCTCCAGTATTTCTTCCAGGGACAAACCCACACTGATCCGAATGGATCAAAAAAGGCAAAACATTTTTCAATCTGTTTGCTGAAATTTTGGAAAGAATCTTAATATTGGTGTTTATCAAATTTTTAGCAACGTTACTTTGGGGAAGGTTTGTTTATGACCCTGTGTTGCAGTTGGCATACTCCAGAATCTCTCCAAATGTCTTTAGGTATATTGCCCTCAATGTATTTGTACTTACCCACAGCAATTACATAGGAGAAGACATAAGACAAGCAATGTGAAGTAATGCTTTGGACACCTCACTAGTAGGGATGAGCGAGCACCCCGATGCTCGGGTGCTCGGGTGCTCTGACCGAGCACCCCCTGATGCTCGAGTGCTCGGCCGAGCACCCGAGCCCCATTCAAATGAATGGGAGCACTCGAGCATTAAACCAGGCACCCCCTGCTCTGATGAGCGGAGGGTGCCTGGTCAATGTCCCCCTTCATCTCCGCTATGCCCCTCTTCCACAATGTCCCCCTTCATCTCCTATGCCATAGCGGAGATGAAGGGGGACATTGTGGAAGAGGGGCATAGCGGAGATGAAGGGGGACATTGTGGAAGAGGGGCATAGAGTCTATGCCCCTCTTCCACAATGTCCCCCTTCATCTCCGCTATGCCCCTCTTCCACAATGTCCCCCTTCATCTCCTCTATGGCATAGGAGATGAAGGGGGACATTGTGGAAGAGGGGCATAGCGGAGATGAAGGGGCACATTGTGGAAGACGGGCATAGCGGAGATGAAGGGGGACATTGTGGAAGAGGGGCATAGAGTCTATGCCCCTCTTCCACAATGTCCCCCTTCATCTCCGCAATGCCCCCTTCATCTCCGCAATGCCCCCGTACCTCCATTCCCTGGTGGTCCAGCGGAGCGTCTTCGGATCTGTGCCTCTTCCGGCACAGATCCTCTTCACCCGAACATGTCGGGCGAGCACATGGCGGTACTCGTACGAGTACCGCCATGTGCAGAGCAGAGCGATGCTCGAGCCGATCCGAGCATCGGCCGAGCACGCTCGCTCAACACTACTCACTAGCATTCAAGGGGTTAAAATCTTCAATTTCGTGGAATTTTTATTTTACCCCTACAGTTCACACATACACACACACACAAACACCCCACACACACACATACACACACACACACATACACACACACACACATACACATACCCCCATACACACAACCACACCCCCCACACACACCCCCACACACACACGCACACATACCTACACACACACACACACACACCTCAAACTGAAATCGGCGAATAATGGCACATTCCGGATTGTGAATAATTTCTTGTGAAAAGTGCAGTTTTTCTGCTTTTTTTGCCTAGCTCATTCCATTGAAATCAATGGGAACATTTAAGTTACACACAACACATAGCAAATATTATTTTATTTCCCAAAGGCATTGTATAAAAGGGGAATGAGGGTGCCTGTGTTGGTGGGGTGTGGGGAAACGATCACTTGAACAGGGGATGATTCTTGGGGGGGTTGTTTATTGGCATTGGGGGGTGCAGTTAATAAAAATTAAATCCTAAATAAAATTTTAAAAATCTCATAAGAAATGGTATAAAAGGGATCTGAGGAGGGTGCCTGTGTTGGTGGGTGGACTCTGGGGAATGAATCAGTTGAACAGGGAATTTGTTTTGTGGGGTTTCATGACTGCTGTTGGGGGGACAGTTAATAAAAAATAAATCAATAAAATAAGAAATTTGTATGTAACATGATAGAGACAGGAACCCCCTGACATAAGCTGCCACTGAGGTGGACTGATACTTGACTTGATAGAGTATTTTGTAGAGGATAATTTGTTAGATTTGTTGTTAGAGGCACAAGCCCTGAGGAAACATTCATTTGTAGGACATAGGCTTGTTAGAATCAAACCCCCAAAAATTGTTTACTTTTTTTTTTGTAGGACTATGATTTTTTTTTTTTTTTGGTATTTTTTTGAAAGCACAAGCCCTGAGGGGAAAAAAAATAAATTCCCTACTGGGCTAGTGCCAGCAGGTGATGTCCTTCAGATCACCAAGAAATGGCAAGTGTGACATTAGGGGACCCTCTGTCACATTGCTCGTCACCTCCTCCAACCAGCAATGAGCATATGGAAATTTGCAGAATTTGCAACTGCTTGAATTCCTGCTGCTGCTGAGTCGCAAGGGCAGAAGGATGCTGAGGAGCAGGCTAATGTGTCACAAACCACCATGGACACAGTAGGAATGGGGTCAACAAGTGATCAGGGACTAGAAAAGGTTCCACTTGCCAGCAGCAACACATATACCAGATGTGGTGGGGGCTAGTTATGCTGCTGCTACTTCCTCAGGAGCAATGGCCACTGGCCATTGTCTAATGCCCGGATGTAGATGCCCTTATTTAGATGGAGGATTTGCAACTGCTGTTCTTGCTGCTGCTGAGCTGTTTAAGCAGCAGGATGATTAGGCAGCTGAAAGGGAATGGAATCAACAACAGCAGTAACATGGGTGACGGATGATGAAGGTTCCATTTGCCACGACTAGCTCCAGTGATGCGCCTGAGGCGGTGGTGGTATTATAGCAGTGGTGACAATTCTGTCTTCTTCAGGATCACATTCCACAAGGACAATGCCGTAAGGGGGCTCCTATGGTCAGGGGAATGGTGTGGGATCCATTTACCGCTAGTCTGGATAATCTCAGTTGCTTCCCCTACCACTCTCCTACCACTAGTCCCGCTGGCTGCTTCACCATCACTGTTACTACTACTACTACTATTAACACCAACCACATCAATTTTAGCCCATGAGTCTTCCTCCTCACAGTCACTAGTAATATGAGGATATTGTTGATTACCCTCTCCTTCACTCCTAACGCTAACAAGCTGCTGGACCTTAGTAGTAGTAGTACTAGCACTTGGGGATGGAAAGTGTGACTTAGGTCCCCTGCTGTCACACTTGGTATCATCTCCCCCCCCCTCCTGAGTATTATAAGACACACTGGCAGCAGCTTCAGCACTGGTGGAAGCAAGGGCAGTCCTGGCAGCAGGAACAGCACTAGTGGAAGCAAGTGCAGTACTGGCAGCAGGAACAGCACTAGTGGAAGCAAGTGCAGTACTGGCAGCAGGAACAGCACTAATGGAAGCAAGTGCAGTACTGGCAGCAGGAACAGCACTGGTGAAAGCAAGGGCAGTACTGGCAGCAGGAACAGCACTGGTGGAATCAAGGGCAGTACTGGCAGCATGTACAGCACTAGTGGAAGCAAGTGCAGTACTGGCAGCAGGAACAGCACTAATGAAGCAAGTGCAGTACTGGCAGCAGGAACAGCACTGGTGGAAGCAAGGGCAGTACTGGCAGCAGGAACAGCACTGGTGAAAGCAAGGGCAGTACTGGCAGCAGGAACAGCACTGGTGAAAGCAAGGGCAGTACTGGCAGCATGTACAGCACTAGTGGAAGCAAGGGCAGTACTGGCAGCAGGAACAGCACTGGTGGAAGCAAGGGCAGTACTGGCAGCAGGAACAGCACTGGTGAAAGCAAGGGCAGTACTGGCAGCAGGAACAGCACTGGTGGAAGCAAGGGCAGTACTGGCAGCAGGAACAGCACTGGTGGAAGCAAGGGCAGTACTGGCAGCAGGAACAGCACTGGTGAAAGCAAGGGCAGTACTGGCAGCAGGAACAGCACTGGTGGAAGCAAGGGCAGTACTGGCAGCAGGAACAGCACTGGTGGAGACAAGGGCAGTACTGGCAGCAGGAACAGCACTGGTGGAAGCAAGGGCAGTACTGGCAGCAGGAGCAGCACTGGTGGAGACAAGGGCAGTACTGGCAGCAGGAACAGCACTGGTGAAAGCAAGGGCAGTACTGGCAGCAGGAACAGCACTGGTGGAAGCAAGGGCAGTACTGGCAGCAGGAACAGCACTGGTGGAAGCAAGGGCAGTACTGGCAGCAGGAACAGCACTGGTGGAAGCAAGGGCAGTACTGGCAGCAGGAACAGCACTGGTGGAGACAAGGGCAGTACTGGCAGCAGGAACAGCACTGGTGGAAGCAAGGGCAGTACTGACAGCAGGCTCAGCAATGGTGGAAGCAAGGGCAGTCCTGGCAGCAGGCTCAGCAATGGTGGAAGCAAGGGCAGTACTGGCAGCAGGCTCAGCAATGGTGGTAGCACTGGCAGCAGGGTCAGCACATCTTACAGCAGGAGCAGCACGTCTGACAGCAAGCATAGAGCATCAAACAACAGGCCCAGCACGTCTTGTAGCAGGCACAGGCAGCTGACCTGCCCTGCTCTCACTGCTAGTATTACTCTTTTGTTCCTCCCTTGACAGTAATTTCCCCCAAAACCCTACGGGTGATTTAGGGGGGACTGACTAACATTGTTTCTGTAGTGCTCACTTCCTCCTCCTCCTCAGACTCAGTGGACACATAATGGTCCTTCTAGTTCCTCCTTTTATTGGTTTTAGACTTCCTCATAGTGATAGCAGTCAGTATGAGCTTCTTCAGCCTCAATTTTGCCTAAAGATCACAGCAGAGCAGCACAGCACGTCTACCTCGCTCTGTAGCTACTTCTATTATGTTTGATTTCTGCAAATATGTTTTTATAATGAAAAGGTGAACGTAAATCAATGGGTGGAAACTTTCTAGCCATTGAAAAAATGGCGAAAAATTCTGGCCAATGGGCAAAAAATGTGAATATTTTAATTGCTGGTTTGAAAGCAGATTTTCCTGCGAGAAAGAGGACAACAAAGTGGTTTTCGAGGAATTTCAAGCGGGAACATGGTGAGTGATTTCACCCAACCCTACACACATACATATACACACAATACACACACACAATACACACACAATCATACACACACATATATACATACATACATACATAGACAGATGGATGGGCACTCCTATACAACCAAAGCAGATAAAATAAAATCAAATGCCTGGGTGCTACTCCAAAAAAAATTAAGTATATGGTAGAAATGGCCCTAGAGCCATGCAGAGAAGTGCACTCTCAGGACTTGAAGGGTTAAAAATATTTTATTATGACCGTCAACGTTTCAGCCCCCTCATGGGCCTTGAGGGGGCCGAAACGTTGACGGTCATAATAAAATATTTTTAACCCTTCAAGTCCTGAGAGTGCACTTCTCTGCATGGCTCTAGGGCCATTTCTACCATATACATACATACATACATACACACACATACAAACATACACACAGACACACACATACACAGTACAAACACACACACATACACCCGCCCACGCACACACACACAAACATACATGCATACACACATACATACACACCCACACATAAATACACACACACATATACATAAATACACACACATATATAAATATATACACAAATACACAATACACACACAATCATGCACGCACACACACATATATATATATATATATATATATATATATATATATATATATATATATATACATACACACATATGTACATACACACATATATATACATACATCTATACACTCATACACACACACACACACACACACACACACACATACACACACACATCTATATATATATAGTCAGGAGTCCCTCACTCTGTCTTCCTTCCCTACTGATACTTCCAGAGGGTAGTGAGGACGCGACTGTGTCTCCAACTGGAAGTTAGGTATTTGGAACTCATATGCATCCCACGCCTCCCTTAAAATAGGAACCGGTCTATTTAAACTGCCCATTCCTTGTATTTGGTGCTCAGTTGTCTGGACGCCATGCTGCCTTTTACTCTGAACGCCAACAATACTTGAAGTGGTGCTGTTTGGAAACCTCGACTTCTGGATTTGTTTCTTCAAATGCTTGTATCATCCTCCCTGTTGGCTCTACACCTGAATCCTCCCCAGGACTACCTGGTAACCATTTGGCTTTTGTTTTATAGAGACTGGATCTATGCTAATACTTATAAACCTTCCTATTAATGCCTATGAGTCTATATGTTTAATTCCCTTTAATACTGGCTTGGCTACTCACATGACGAAAGACTGCTCTTGCCTATATCCTGTGCTGGAATATCTTGTGTTATAAATAAAGAATCCAGTACTGTACTATAAGTGCAAAGTTGTCTAAGGTTCTATCTTATTTGGCTATTAACTGCATACTGGGACCATATCCACAAAATAACAGGGGTGAACTGTGATATATATATATATATTCAATCAGTCCTTGATCTCATGCCTGAGGAGGTGGACATGATAGTGGTTAGCTTTACCACAGGACTTCAAACTATGCTCGATGAACATGGTAATCTTAACCCTTTAAGGATCAGAAGGATATGCAGTGCACTGCTTTACAATGTATTGTGCACCCCTCTGGTCATTAAAAGGTTATTTAGGGTCGTGCACTCTGTCTTGGATCAAGTCCACTATTCTTAAGGCTTTCAAACTTAGAAAGAAGCCTGTTCCCTTTTGGGTCATGGTTCATTCTATGAGGTCTATTGGGGCATCTTGGGCCTACAAGAATCAGACCTCAGCTTTACAATGTATTGTGCACCCCTCTGGTCATTAAAAGGTTATTTAGGGTTGTGCACTCTGTCTGCTTCAGTTTGCAAAGTACAGCCATCATCTGTCATATCTGTCTCCCTGGACATGACATTGAGTCCTGATTGAAGATGTTAGATAATCTCCAAACGGAAAATTCATACAGGCCACTATGAGCTTCTGGTCATAGTAAGTTAACTGGAAATTATCATTAGTAGGTGTTAAAATTATCAAAGGCTCAGAATTGAGCCAGAGGCCATCATGAGGCCACAGAACAGCTGAACTTCATCCTGTCCTCTGCCTGGGGAATGGGAGATCACCAGACAGACAACAAAGATGAGCTGACAGTTCCCCATGGTAGGAGGCTAGGGGGAAGGGGAAAGAATATAAAAGGTCACTGTAGGATTCAAGGGACAGTAATTTACCTGTTTGTTTTCCCACCCTTCCTAATTCCGTTTTTTATTGTTTCATAAATCTACGGCAAAAGTAGCATCCGCTACAGAAGAGATCATGCATAGGTCAAGAAGTCCTCCATGACAGATAAAATTCCATTTAGGGCCATTCCATGGTATTCCTGGGCCCAGCAAAGATGTTTCTGGCTCAGGGGGCTCTTACCCGGTGGTCAGACCATCTTTAGGGTGGGCAATTGCCAGAATGCACTGAGTTATAGGGAAGGCATGGGAGGCAGGCCGGGGTAATTGCCCAGTTTGTCTCCTCCGGTTCGAGGTAGCCATCTCTGATAGCTTGGGTACGTGGTAGCCTCAAGTTAGGAGAACTTCCCTCCACCTCCAGTGGTGGGGCAGGCCCCAGGTTCTGGCACACAATGCCACAGCTAAGGGCCTGGGACACCACGTTGGGGGTTTAGGAATTTTCTTCCCAGAAGTCCACTTAAATAGGTCAAAATCATCAAATAATAGCTGTGATCTTTTTATTTGCCACCTATTCCTGTGTCCTTGTGTTTCTTCTTTTGAACAAAACTGCTAGTGTTAAGTTGTATGGTTAAATTTATGTTGGGGAAAGAGTCGGTGGTGGAAGCCAGAGGGTACAGCAAAGAAAAGCTAGAAGGAACCTTAAGCTCTACTTCAACAACTTTAGATCAAGGACATTTTGTAAAGAATATTGTTCTATATTGTACAATACAGAGGGGGAGATTCACTAAGCGGTGATAAAGAGGTGATAAAGTGGAGATGACTTATCCGGTTTATCACGTCTCCAATTCCTACGTTATTCTATGGAGCCTATTCACTAAGATCTCCAAGCTGAAGAAATCTTAGTGAATAGGCTGCATAGAATAACATAGGCATTGTAGAAGAGATAAACTGGATAAGTCATCTCCACTTATAACCTCCTTATCACCTCTTTATCACCACTTAGTGGATCTCCCCCAGAGTGTTGAGAAGGATCGCTTCAAGAGTTGATTTGTATATTGTTCCAAACAATAACATCAAAGGAAAAGTGATCACATGATGTTAGAAAAATCATGCAGAGTGGACATGTCACCATTTTGATCAACACTGTATTCTACTAATGCTCCTCAAATAAACTCAGCAATAGATAGAATAAAGAGTGATTTTGCTTTTCTATGAAATACACTGTTTGTCAGAATGAGAATAAAAACATTTCCGCACAGCACAAAGCCAAGTTAACTTCTGACACAACAACAGTGATAACCAATGCCATTTAATACATTCCTGCATCACTATTTAGCAAATAAGATATGGCAATGTAAATCCAAACAAAGTAATGAAGGCCAAGACTGTTTTAACAATGGAGCATCACAATATGAGGATTTTAGTCTTACCTGTTAAATCCTTAGTCGTTACAGGTTACTGGTAACTTTGGGTAGGTGATCAGCCCCTTTAAGTAGGCAGAAACAATTCTGAAAAGTGACTGCTGGGTGGAGATTACCTCCTCTCCTTAGCTTGCAGCTAGCCAATCCCCATGCCAGGATTACAAACCTCTGAAGTTCTCTGGTATAAGCCATGGCAAACGGAACCGCCTCTAAGGTGGAAATGAACTTCCCCACCACGGATGACAACTTCTTGGTTGGAACCGGATCCTGATTCAGAACAGCTTGGACCTTCAGTGCAATCTGATGAGCCACTTCGTCCATGAGGAAAGCCATCCCCCTCTGAATGTCGAAGAGGATGCCCAGGAAGACCATACTCTGTGAAGGAACAAGGTCTGACTTGTCCAGATTGATGATCCACCAGTGACAGGACAGAGCAAGAATGCAATCCTGCACTTGCTGATGAAGCAGTTCGGGAGAAGAGGCCCTCAGAAGGAGGTCGTCCATGTACGGGGTGACTCTGATGCCTTCTCGATGTAGGATAGAAATCAAGGCTCCCAGGACTCTGTTGAAAACTTGAGGAGCCGTGTTCAGGCCAAAGGGGAGGGCAAAAAACTGGAAATGCCCTCGGACGCTGGCAGAGCGGAGATACTGCCGACTCTCTGGATGAATGGTAAAGTGCACATATGCATCCTGAATACCCCAGGTGACATGTGCGTAGCAACTTCTGGCGGTACTGGGACTTGACCACAAAGGCGTTGAGATCCTTGAAATCCAAAATGGTACAACACCCACTGTCCTTCTTGGAAACCACGAAGAGGTTGGAGGAGAATCCCAACCCTTTTTCCTGAGGAGGAATTGGCTCCAAGACCACCTTGTCCAGAAGGACCTGAATGGCTCCCTAGTAGTGATGATCGAGCACCCCGATGCTCGGGTGTTCGGGTGCTCTGGCCGAGCGCCCCCGGAGGCTCGAGTGCTCGGCCGAGCACCCGAGCCCCATTGAAGTCAATGGGAGGACTCGAGCATTACACCAGGCACCCCCTGCTCTGATGAGGGGAGGGTGCCTGGTTCATAGGAAAAGGTCAGAAAATGATGGAAACACCACAGAAATGGTTCAGGGACAGCATAGGGAGGATGTCTGGATGCATCTTGGACTCCAACGTCGCTGCTGGGAACGATGTTTCGCCCGTAGTACGCATTTTTACAGACTGACCGTAAAACACACAAAAAGGAAGATAAAAACTAATCTGCGGCTAGGCACACTAAACAATATGTGACGCTAATCTGCGGCTAGGCACACTAAACAATATGTGACGTTAATCTGCGGCTAGGCACACTAAACAATATGTGACGCTAATCTGCGGCTAGGCACACTAAACAATATGTGACGCTAATCTGCGGCTAGGCACACTAAACAATATGTGACGTTAATCTGCGGCTAGGCACACTAAACAATATGTGACGCTAATCTGCGGCTAGGCACACGAAACAGAATGTGACGCTAATCTGCGGCTAGGCACACGAAACAGAATGTGACACTAATCTGCGGCTAGGCACAGTGAACGGAATATGTGACGTTAATTTGTGAATTTGCACACTAAACAGAATGTGACAATAATCTATGGCTAGGCACACGTTTAAAATGGCCCTTTTTGTCGCTGCGTTGTAAAATCATTGGCCCTGTGCACCTAACAGAATATGTCAGCTTGTCACTGCACTGTGAAATATTTGTCCCTGTGCACCTAGTACAATGTCACCTTACAACATGTCCCCCCCCACAAAAAAATGAAATTCTGCCACCCCCAAAAAAAATTAAATGCTGCCCCCACACACAACAGTCCTAAAAAGGACTTTTGGGTCTTGAAAGAGTTTCAACAATTTTATTCTCCCTACACTGACTTCCTGTGCATCTAGTATTATATGTCACCTTTCAAATATCCCCCCCACAAAAAAAAGGAAATTGTGCCCCCCCAAACAAAATATAAATGCTGCCCCCACACACAACAGTCCTAAAAAGGACTTTTGGGTCTTGAAAGAGTTTCAACAATTTTATTCTCCCTACACTGACTTTCCCTGCCTAAGCGCATCTCTCCCTGGCTAAGAGTGAGCCGAACTCGCGCGTCGGGTGCTATACAGCACCCGATCACGGGTTCTGGCCAGCCAATCAGTGTAATGCCAGCAGCCAACATGGCTGCTGGCATTACACTGATGTCAGAGCCTCCCCGCACGTTTATTGGCTGCGCAGCAGCCGCGAAACGTGCGGGGAGGAGACCTGAACATGGCGGGCGAGCACATGCGGTACTCGTACGAGTACCGCCATGTGCCGAGCAGAGCGATGCTCGAGCCGAACCGAGCTTCGGCCGAGCATGCTCGCTCATCACTACTCCCTAGAAAAGGCGGCGCTCTTCTGTTCCCAGAGGAGAGCGAGAAGAGAAGGTCTAGGAAGGAGGAAGGAAGGTGAAGGGGATCCTGTACCCCACAGCACCACCTGCAAAACCCACAGGTCCGCCACAGAGTCTTCCCAAGATGATAGGTAGTGGCAAAAGCAGCCACCCACCTGCGGGTGGGGCCCTGGATTCGGCGAGTCATGCAGAAGAAGGTTTGGAAGCCTTAGGCTTAGCGGAGGACTTAGGCCTCCATTGCTGCTTAGGTTTGGATGAGGAACGCGGAGCCTGAGGCACCACCTGGGTCACCTGTAGCGATTCAGTTGGAAAGGGATGAAAAAAATGATTCCGCTTGGCAGATGCCTTCTTCCTCTGGACCACTGGCAGGTGAGTACTCTTCCCTCCAGTGGCTTCACTGATCAGATCTTTAAGGTCAGGACCAAACAGTGAGGTGCCCTGAAAGGGCAAAGACAGGAGAGCCCTCTTGAAGGCAGTGTCCGCACACCAGATCTTGAGCCAAAGAGCACGTCTGGCTACCACAGACATCGCAGATGCCCTGGCTACCATGCGCACAGCGTCAAACAGGGCAGCAGAAACATAATGCTGAGCCTCAGAGATGTTGGCGAGAAGCCTCAACATGTCAGTAGTAGGAGCTCCCTGACGGACAGCTGAAGTGAGCTGATCAGTCCAAACAGCCACGGCTGCATCATCCACAGGCAAGGCTGTGGACTTAGAAAAGCCTGTAAACAGGGGCATCCTCCTTAGGAGTATGAACCCACTGATCTAGGGCCGCTTCATAGAATGGGTAAAGCTTAGCAAATTTCCTAGAGACAGACGGTTTTCTGTCTGGAAACTTCCACTCCTCAGACACCAAACGGTCAAGGGTGGGGTTAGGTGGAAAACAATTATGGGACCTGACAGACTCCTGAAACACATCAGAAGGGTCAGAGGACACCTCCTGTACTGAGGGAATGTTCAGGGTGTTCATCACAGCCCTGATCAGGCCCTCAGCTGATGGAACAGGATCGGCTTCAAAGGGGTCCCCAAAAAACTGAGAGGAAGGGACAGCAGAACAGTCTTCATCATCAGAGTCCACCAATAATTTCTCCTCAGAGGAATCAGGCACATCAGGTACACCTGGCGGTTTAGGCAGGGAAGATCTGATAGGGGTGGGGGTCTGCCACGAGTGGATGACCCCCTGCAAGGTGGATGGAAGGTGTTGTAAGGTAGACCAGAGGTCCCTGGTAGTAGCGCATGCTGGGCAAATGTGACCTGAGTATTCTCTAGGTAACCCTGAGTGACATGAAGAGCAATAAGCAATGGGGGACACAGACGCCCCAGTATCCTTAGTCTTAGGCCTAGCCTAGCCCCAAGGTCTAACATAATAGACATTCTCACAGAGTCAAACAGTCAAAGTATCAGAAACACCCAAAAAACAGTGTGTATGCTAATGAAAATCACCCTAGAAAAGCTAAAATAGACTTATCTGGTAGGCGAAGGGTTAAACTGTTGAGGAGAGAAGGAGAGTCCAAGCCCTGCGTAGGATATTCGTTCAGAGAAGGCACAAAATGGCTGCCGTGACGGGAGCCAATCAGAAACGAGTGCGCGAACCAAGCACTCATGGAAATTTTAGTTTCTCTAAAAAAGTACCCCAACAGTGCCCAAAGCCCCGTGAGCCCCCCAACATGCCCATAACATTGAACGGATAACAGAGCAAGGGCAGAACAACAAAATGAGCCATCTCTGACCTCGCTACCTGGAGCGGTTGCAGAGATATGTCCCAAACTGTAACGTCCCATAGAAGTGAATGGAGCAATGGCATCTATGCGGTAAATGTGTGTAACACAAATTTCACAAAGTGAATACCAAAATGTAAAATCACTCAAAAGCCCACTAGAACTAGTCAGTAGACCCAATAAACACAGATCCTAGTAGGGAAAGTGCCCACAACCCCCTAGAGATGCTAAACCAGCCACCAAAGGATTAAGTTACCACATAAACTTGCTCCAAACACCCCACAGACATACAGAGAAACCCAATGAGTGCATGAGTATGTAATAGGAACTTCAAATGAGACCCCTGTGCGGAGGGGAAGCATGGGACATGTGGACCTCAGGGTGCTCATCTTTTTCGCAGGTCTTCTATCTTCAGATTACCATATATCAAGAAGAAGCCTCAGTGGGCAACTCCTGAGGAAAGAACTTGCAGCCAAGACTTTCCCCCCAGGGCTTAGGTCCACAAAAGCACCTGGTAAACTGAACTATCCATATTGGGTAAGGGGAATTTTCAGTGATGGTAATCAGTCTAATGGTGGTATCCCATGTCTAATAGAAAAATAATAAAAAAGCTAAAACTATAGCATAACTGTTCTCTTGCCTTGTGTCTTGACCAAGGAACAAATCTTACTGGATGGGGATTGGTTAGCTGCAAGCTAAGGAGATGAGGTAGGCTCCAGCCAGCAGTCACTTTTCAGAATTGTTCCTGCCTACTTAAAGGGGCTGATCACCTACCCAAAGTCACCAGTAACCTGTATTGGACGACAGAGAAAATGCAATTATACAAAGAGAGATCAAGGCAAGGAAATAATAAGTTGTAAAAATGTTCCATCAGTATTTTAAAGGAATGAAACAAGCATTAACCTCCTATGTGCAATGGCAAATAGTTTGCTCAATTAACCCTATGAGTGCCAGAAAAGTATCCATTGTGTTGCACTGTCACTCATAGGAACTATACCTACAGGGAAAAGTGTCTCAAATTGTTTCAAATAAGTATCTACATAGACTGGTGTTATGGAGGGGTGAGAAGTGCCATTTTGTTCCCAAGGGAATACCGTGAAACTATGCACACTCCATAATCAGACATAAACAGATATGTACTTCACCTGGTGGGGTATGCAAAGGGGCGATGCTAAGGCAATGTGTTTCTGGCAGTCACTTCACAATGAAGAATATGACACTATGTCATATTTACTAAGAATCTGTTATATTTACTAAGAATTTGTTATCACAAGACAAAAGATGTGAGAGGCTCTCAGGACGAACAAGAGGAATGTTGCCTGTTCTATGGCTAGTTACCGCATCACAGTTTAGCTCTCTAGTACCATTGCAGAGGAGAACTTTCCACATACATTTTAGACTAATCCCACCCGTAAAGGCGGTCCAGTTCCAAAAATTCCAGCTAACCCCAGACGTATGTTTCGGCCTTGTTTGGGCCTCATCAGTGAGGTGCAGCTGGTTTCCCTAGGCACTGAGAGCAAGGGGTCCATGTCCGTTCTCTCCCTAAATGTTTTTAATACACAAGCCAAAAGATGTGTGAGGCTCTGAGAACAAACAACAGAGCAAGGGGTCCTCATCTGGATTACCCTTGTTCGTGATATACTCTTAGGATCTCTCTCTAAGAGTAAAGGGTAATCCAGATATGGACCCCTTGCTCTCAGTGCCTAGGGAAACCAGCTGCACCTCACTGACAAGGCCCAAACTAGGCCGAAACGTATGTCTGGGGTTAGCTGGTATTTCCTGTGCATTTTGGAGATAGACTGCCCTTATGGGCGGGATTAGTGTAATATGTATGTGGAATTTTCTCCTCTGTAATGGCACTAGAGAGCTAAAATGTGATGCTTCTGAGCGGGGACTAGCCGTAGAACAGGCAACATTGCTTCTGTTCATGCTCAGAGACTCTCACATTCTTTGACTTGTTTAAGAATTTACTATGCAAGAGAAGGAAGAGAGAAATTAATCATTCGAATGTAGAGTTTTCTTAATGCTGTCAATCTGTCTGGGAGGGCAAATAGGGAACGGAGAGAATGCACCCAGACTTCAGCACTACAAATGCCACCACTGTTCTGTAACCCTCTCAGTGTCATAAGGATGTGCATTACACACCCCAATGGCACTGAAAGGGCTCCAACATTAAAAGCCATTGCACCGTGCCTCTTCTGTAATTTTTGTTAATTAAGCTACTTGTTGCCAAAGTGCCAGTACCAGAGCTTTTGCAGCGCCCCACTTCCCCCTTTTCCATTGGGTTTAAATCAAGCTGGCAGAGAAACTGTTACATATAACAGCTTCCTGTCTGTTATATACTTACTGAATCAGCTGTTCAGTGGGCTGTCTGCCAGTCATCCGATTCAGGTAAACACAGGATTCACAAGGCACTCTGTTATGGAGAGCCTAGTCAGTCTTTTGTTTAAAGGGATAGTAACACTTCGTTTTAACTTTATTTTATTTTGTAGGCATTAAAAAAACATGAAGACTGATATAAGTCTTATCTCTCAAACCTTTATGGTTTATGAGATATTCACAAGCAAAGTTCCCCTCCTGCCCCTTTTTCCTAGTGTAAGCCATCTCTTCTCAGATGTGAATCTGGTTGTATGACAGTACAGATAACAGAAGGGGACAATTTTCTTTGTATGAAAACAATGAAAGCCCTTCCCCCCTTGACAAGTTTTTCAGCTTTTTCCATTATCTTAATTGAAGATTGTCCCTCTCTGCAGTCTACCTGGGCATCTCCCTTCTGATCTGGTTGAACAGGGGGGGGGATACTTTGTTTGTGAATATCTCTTAAACCATAAAGGTTTGAGAGATAAGACTTATATCATTCTTCATGTTTTTTTAATGCCTACAAAATAAAATAAAGTTAAAATGAAGTATTACTATCCCTTTAAGAACACAGTAACATAGTAACATAGTAACATAGTAAATTAGGTTGAAAAAAGACACAAGTCCATCAAGTTCAACCTTCTCCTCATACCTCAGTAACTGAGAATTTTATAGCTTTCCTGCTACCAATTAAATTAGTCTTTATCAGACCTTCCTGATCTGCCTACTAATAAACAGTATAACTGTATGTTCCCTTTTGAAAGAAATGTATCTAATCTTCTCTTAAATGTATCCATTGTATCTGCCACAACTACCTCCCTGGGCAATGAATTCCACAATTTGACAGACCTTACCGTAAAAAAACCCTTCCTCTGCTGAAGTTTAAACCTCCTTTCCTCTAATCTCAAGGGGTATCCCCTGGTCACCTGATCAGGCCTTGGAATAAATAGCTCACCGCAGAGATCCTTGTATTGACCTCTCATATACTTGTACTCCAGGGAACTGAAATAAAAGTAACAAATAAGGATATCAGTCAATTCTAGACCACAAGCTTCTCCCTTCCAAAGATCCCCAGCTAGATCTCTATTTGCCCTTTCCACAGGAATGGGTGACACTTCTGCTGTAGGCAGTCCATAGAGGAACCATGAGGGGACTTCCATCATTTTCCTCTCTTGGTGATTATCTCCACTACCACATACCTTTGAGATCGTTTATAACCCATCTAACCTCTCCTAAAGAGAACCTTAAAGCGGAACATTCTTAAAGGGAGACTAGCTAGGGGTATGTGTTAAACAAAGGGTTAATGGACTATGGATAAAGCATAAATGGTACATTATACAATAAAAATATAATAAAAGCCCATAAGAATTCTTTCTCTAGATGCAAGGCTTTAAAATAACAAATTAGCAATCTAAATACTCTAGTGATAGATTCAGTGTTCATTTAGAATGACAAAGAGGCATATAGACCGGTACAGACTGATGAATTAGCAGAGATGCAACTACTCTGAACACACCAGCCAAGCTCTGGACCCGTCAGTAAAACAATATGGCATCTGGCCAAGACATTATAACATAATTTGCTCTTGTAAATAATCCACTGCTCAGGCTACTGAAGATCTGATACAGAGTAGTGTAGAAGTTATTATATAGGACAATCAATCTCTATGCCCTAAATGCTGCTAAAAATACAATGACACACTTTAGCAAGGCCTCAGCACTTGTAGCATAAATGCCATGGTCCCAACAAGGAAACACAGGACAAGTACTTAAAGGTAACACCAACTTTATTAAGGCAGCAACAATAAACAGAAATATCACAATATAACAGTATATCAATATACAGGATTAAAGAGAAGTGCACAATGGAGTAAGTGGCAACTACCAGAAATAGAAGACTGCTTCCATGTGATTCTCTTGATATATATCCCAGCAATGGGACTAGGAGTAGTCTGCAATGCCACAGGTCTGCACCTGGGGAAAGCAAGACAGAGATGAGAGTAACCAAGGCCACAGGTCCGCACCTGGGATAGCCAGATAAATGGGAAGGCACCAAGATAAAGTCTGCCAGAGCCACAAACCTGCACCAGATTGGTTATCTAACAGAATGGAAGGCCACACTAGAGGTAGTTAGATAGAGCCACAGGTCAGTGCCAGATTGAGTGGTCAGACAAGCCAGGAGTCATGCACAGAGTGGGTTGTCAGCCAGAGCCACAGGTTTACACCAGATAGGATGTCCACTGAAACTTTGGTATGCTGGAAACGCAGTGGACAGAGCCCCAGGTCAACACTAGTACAGGTAGTCAGACAATCCAGAAGTCACACACAGAACGGGTAGTCAGCCAAAGCCATAAGTCACACACGGAACGGGTAGTCAGCCAAAGCCAGAAGTCACACACAGAACGGGTAGTCAGCCAGAGCCGCAGGTCTGCACCAGAATGGTTGTCCGACAAAGCCAAGGGTCATAAACTGAGCGGATAGTCAGACAGAGCCACAGGTCAGCACCAGGTTGGTTAGTCAGACAAGCCAGATCATACGCAGAGCCCAAACTATAGAACTGCACTGGACACCAACAAAGACTGACTGAGCCCTGTGTCCATGCAGTTTAAATAGTCAAGAGAGAGGAAGAGGAGGAGAGCAAGCAGGTGGTTGTCTCTTTAAATGGAGCGCACGTCCGTGCCTTTGGACGTGCTCCCAATAATGATGTCACCCACCTGCTGGAACGCCAGCAGCAGAAGCGGCTGGAGCCACACCAGAAAACAGCAGGCAGCTGCGCCACCAGAAAAGGAATCCAGCCTCAATGAAGGTAAAGCAACGTGGGGAGGACAATGCGGCTAGAGCTGCTGGAGAAAGATGCGGTCGGCTCGAGCAGCCACCGCACGGGTACCCTGACAATAAAGCAAAATAAATGTGTTTTGCCATGATTAAAAGGGTGATATGAGAATCTTGCATTGCAGGACAGTGCGAGATTCTCAAGTCGCGCCTTCAAATGTTACCTTCATTTTCTAGCACCCTGGGGTTTAATGTCCAATTGTAATCAAAGTAAATTATTGTACATACAGAGCAGATGTTTTGTCGTGGAACTGATTGGCATGTCTTCATCAATATGCTCAGATGAACTATTCTAGTATCCATGGGGTTAACCGTTTGGATGCCAAATACGTACTCTGGCATCCAAAGAGATATGCTTAAAAAAAACACGTATAAAAAAACCCACTTTGTTACCAGGTGTACTACTACATAGCATCACTCTTACCTGCCCTCCTGACTCGCTTCGTACCACAGTCTGCTAGTTGGTCACTGACAATCAGGCAGCTTCCGTATACTTACAACACATTGGCAAATGTCCAAGCCAGCAGAGGAGGGATCGGGTTGTTTCCTTGCTAGTGATGCTAACTAGTCAACAGACATCTCAGTTATGGACAATACACTATTACTAATCTTGAAAGGAAGGACAATATTTCTCATATGATGTAGGGATACTCTGCCAAAAGCAAAAGATGGCGCTTCCAGGTTTATCCATGATGACTGACCGTGAAATCAAAAACAATAAATGAGAACCTTCTGTATGTGCGTTATTATACACAACTCAGCGGTTTTGTACTGGACTGTTTAAAATGGCGATAATAAACCACACATTCATGTAAAATTGTAAATGCATGCTTCAGATGTCTTACCCTGTCGTAATATGCAAGTTATTGCGTTGTTTTTTCACAACTGGATTTATTTGTGCACTCGGCTGCATTTTGTGTTTGGGTTTTGATTTCAAGAATAATATTGAGGCTGATGTGTCAACGGTACTTTCCAATGGTAAACAATGGGATGTTGAACCCCAGGATGCTAGAAAGTGAAGGTGCAGCTTGAGAATCTTGCACTGTCCTGCACTGCAAGATTCTCATGTCGCCCTTTAAATCATGGCGACATGCTGACTGTACCCTCTAGTCGCAGGCTATTTTGCATGCAATATTTTAAAAGGATACCCACTGTAGTCAGGAACAAACTATTATGTCTGACACCCCTAGCCTTGTTCCACTTTCCAACATTAGTTACAGAACTACACATATATATAAACCACAGCCTTTTTCCAGTGTCCATTTATATCAATTGAATCACACACATGCTCCTCAAATACCCCAGCCTTGTTCTACTGTTCACTGGTAACGAAAAAAAACACACATACACTGTCTGATATCTCAACCTATTTCCACCATCCACTGGAAGTCACATAATCATAAATACATTGACTGACACTGCAGCCTTGTTCCACATATCCACTGGTAGTCATATTTAGAGGCAAAAAGTCAAATTTTCATTTCATGGGAATCTTCACAGAAAAATAATGATTTTTCGCTATTTCCACAAAACTTCCAGCACACTGAAAACCATGACATTTCCACCTTTCCACTACTACCACTGAATTTCTTGGAAATATGGTGGAGGCCAGTAGAATGCTGGGGTAGACCTGTATGAGTTAAGTTCTACTTCATTAATCTAAGATACATAAAGCACGATTCTAAATTGCTTGGGCCAGACTCATATAATCTGTGTTGAGGTGGTTACAACACTCATTAAAAGTCTGGTCATGCCCAGGTCTGAACAGATCCGTTAAATAACTTGTTGAATAACTGACAGCATATTCATATTATGGAACCGGACAGTAGTAATAGATTCTTCAATCCTTTTGAGCTCCAAAGAGGTACGCAACTCATTGCTTTGCAATACGTTGAGTACTCCTCTGGTGCGCAAGGGGTAAAACTATGCATTAGTGTGCCAGATATTTCAGCATTGTATTTATACCTTTCTTTTTTATTTACAGATACAAGAAAGAAGAATGAAGAGAAGACAGCAGATACAAGAAAGACTAGAAGAAAGAATGAAGACAGAAGGAGACAGACAGTGGATGACAGGTAAGTGTAACACATATTAGTTAACGATTCGTGCTTGGCAGTATGTCAGGCACCGATAGTTAACTTTTTTGCTTTGAAGTTCTCAGTATTGCTGCTATTTAGCGGCATTTCAGGAACGTAATGGACAAAACGCACGTTTAGCCACAAGACCCTTTCTGTAGCCTAATGTCCATTGTGCTTTTAGCTGGTAGGGCCTTTAAATACCGACTGACACATTTTATTATGTCGGTACTCACTTTGGCCCTACCGGCTATTTTTATGCAAACCTTTAAATCTGGCCCTTAGTGAGGTGTACTATTATTGCCACATCAATAGAACTAGGTAATCCTGATTGCTTCAAAGCGCTATAAACATTAGGCAAACCTGCAGTACACTTTATTCTTACTTACATCACAAATTGGTGATCTGATCATATTTCATTAGCTTGGGTTCTTTTCGGCTTTTCTAATATTTACCTAATTCATAGGAGTAATCTATATTTAACCCCTTAACGACCCTTGACGGTCATAGTACGTCAAGGGTTGATCTGACTGAACGACCCATGACGTACTATGACCGTCATGGAATTCTGGGCTCCCCCCCCCCCCCGCAGCTGCACGCCATTCGGGGAGTCCGGAACCGGAAGAGCGAAAAAAAAAAAATGCTCCGTGGGCCTTAAATGGCCGCGTTAAGGGGTTAAGCACATGGCAAGCCAGATAATGTCCCAGTAGTACACCCTCTGTTCCTACAATACATGGGTATCTCCATTAGGGTTTCTATACAATTTGCATATGTCCTTGTATTTTAGTGAGTATTGTAATAAAAGTTAGGTTTTATTTCATGTTATTTTGTGACATCGATTATCACAGTTTATAGCCTTGTACAGGTCTGCTGGTGCAGCAGAGTTTCCTTATCCATTTTCTTCCCTTTTTTCTCTATTTTCCCTGTAGCACCCTGTAGGCACACTGTGATTATATTACTGTAGAGGCATGGTTATATTTATGGGTTGAGTGCATGGGTATTTTTTGTTTTCAATATGCATTATCATATAATACAATATAACCTTTCACCATTATTTGTCAGTCATTCATCAATGTCCACACCAGTATTTTGTTTGCCAGTACTCAACTGGGTCATCATTTCAGCCTAGAAGAAAATTATCTTCTGGGTATGCTGTAACGATCTCACAAGCATTGAAGCCACCCTTTGGAGCTAGATGGTGTGTTCAGGTGCATCAGTTACCAATCAAGTCCCATGGAGATGTTCCAGTGCCTCCTCTACCACCATCACTACAAATGTTACACTGCCACCCTTGAAACATAAATCACTTCCTGAGATGATGCTGAATTCTGGAAATTGTTTTCATGTTTTTTGATAATTCTGAGGCTATATTTTCTTTGCTTATTTCATTTTCACTTTGCTTTCAAGTAGTGTTTCACCCCTATATTTCTCTCTCTCATCCTCTATAATGCAATCCTTCAATGATTTATATTCTTTTAGAGAATCAGATTCTCAAAGTGCTGCTGTTCATGCTTTGGCAAAAAATCTGAAATGTTATTAAAGTAGAGGTCTACCAATGTAGGTAGATTGTATTCCTTGTTGCTTTTAATGTTAAGTACATGAGGATCCTGATCAAACCATACTAACATATGATTCACCAGCTTGATCCCATCTGTATTGTCATTATTGTACATTTTAGTACATGTTTAATGTAGGGATCTCCCTGATTCTTACACCTGCACAACTAACCATCAAAAGTTAACTCACATAAATCATACATTAGCTGCCATTGAAAGATAAGAAAAATAATGGTATCTAAAAGAACACCCGTATAAGACTACAAAGCACTCTACGAGACACCACCAAAGAGCACCCTTAAGTTGAGGACAGACGTCAAACAAATCCTATATAATAATTTACTAGAAAGTTTGTAACTTCACAGTCATACGCAGTAGAGACTGCACATGACGAGGCTGATAGGAGGCTCTATGACTGCACCGTGACCGGCTGGCACTGTATCAGCCGCAGTGTGGGCAGTCTCTACAATGCATGACTGCCCCATGACCGGCTGGCACTGTATCAGCCACGGTGTGGGCAGTTTCTACAATGCATGACTGCCCCATGACCGGCTGGCACTGTATCAGCCGCGGTGTGGGCAGTCTCTACAATGCATGACAGCCCCATGACCGGCTGGCACTGTATCAGCAACGGCACGGGCAGTCTCTACTGCGCATGACTGCCCCATGATGGCTGGCAGTGGCACTGTGGCCTGTGTGACGGGCTCTTCAACTAGTATTTATATATATATATAAATAATGTGAATAGGGGTCATGAACCCAACCACTCTATATTGGTAATAGATTCAGATAAATCCTCCTTCACACCAGGACAACAATCATATGAAAGGAAAATATGGATGAATGGTCCACAATTTAACCACTTCCACTCATCACAATTATCGATTTTTCATAAATTATTGGTTTCAGGATTATTGGGTTGCCGCCATAGCCATTGTGATCCTCCTTTACACTATACCCAATGATTTTTGCAGAACAGAAGGCTTAAAACACAGGAACAAATCTAAAAGCAGTGTTTACTCTGTGCCAATGCTTCCCACATAACTAAATGCACTTACAAGATAAAAACTTGAGATCAACATATAAAAACCACAAATGTCACTCCTCTATCACTGTTAAGCCACTGGGATAAACCAATATCACCCTTGAGCATTGAGAGCCTCAGTGGTCACTCTCCAGATTACAACAGGTACCTCTGTTCCACACAGATTCCCCACTCTGGTCCTTTTGACTCCGCTCCGGTTCTCTTTTCTCCGGGTACACGGATATCCCCAACTGGCTTCAATAACACACGATACTTTCTCTCTTTCCAATGAAACAATGTAACAAACTTTGTATCACAGATGGATTGTTTCCTCCCCACGCGTATTGCCGGTTCTCTGACGGCTTTGTAAAGGGCCCTCCGTGTACACGGAAAGACGAGAACTGGAGCGGAGTCAAAAGGACCAGAGCGGGGAATCTGTGTGGAACAGAGGTACCAGTTGTAATCTGGAGAGTGACCACTGAGGGTCTCAATGCTTAAGGGTGATATTGGTTTATCCCAGTGGCTTAACAGTGATACAATAGTGACATTTGTGGTGATTATATGTTGATCTCAAGTTTTTATCTTGTAAGTGCATTTAGTTATGTTGGAAGCAGTGGTCCAGAATAAACACCCAGTGGCCCAGAACACACTCTGTTCTGCTAAATTAGCTGCCATTGACAAGGAGACAAAGAAATTACCTCTGAGTTAAGCACGTTATTCTCTTTAATGGCCTCATTCTACTCATACAAATGTACAATGTGGAATCCCACATTTTAAGGACCTCCATTTTAATCTTAAGACATGTCATGACTGTAGGACTGCCTACCACGTGCACATATATTGGAGCCATTGTTAGCAGATACAATGGTAGTGTTCAAGGATCAGGGTATAACCTATTCATCTGTGAACTGCTGCAACTTCTTTAATTCATATATAACTCTACAGCTTGCCTTTGATTTTAGTGCCAGTGAAAGAGGCAACATTGGTGGGGGTCTGTTGCTGTACGCAGCTGCTCCCCACTTATGGGAAGGATATCCAGTGAGCAGTGACAGTCATGTAGTCTGTACTCTTGCCATTTGTCCACATATATGCGGTCAGGTGAACTTTCTTGACATTTTATGTTTCCAGCCGTTTGACCACCACACTAATCACCTGCATGTGCAACTCTGGTACAGCCATTTTCAAAAATAAGTGAGGCTTGGGATATGACAGTGGGTACAAGACATGATATCAGTTCTTAAAAACTATTGTTTTAGCATTTTAACCACTAGTATTTTGCCAAGTTTTCCACAGCACAGGCTTACTTGTGAATTACTTTTCTGCAGTTTTTAGTACTTACTAAAAATGTGGTATGGGTGTCTTTTTGGCACCATTAAGAACTCTGTAACTTTATTATTTTAACAGCATGACTAGTCATGCTGTGATGGTGGTAGTGGTGAGCTTTAGGATGATATCACTCTTGCCATTTCCAACTAACACATTTCCAACTAACTATCACGGTGCCCCTTGATCTTGACTCCACCCAGGGCCACCCTATTTGTACCTTGTCATGACAGTACTTGGGCGCCCTTTTGTGGTGTACCTGTTCCTGATGTTAGTTCCTGTTTATGCACTGTCCGTGTATGACCTGGCCTGCCTGACGACGTTCCTGCGCATCCTGATTTGCTGATTCCCCATTGCTGACTGATCTGGCTGAGAACCCGCTGCGTTGCTGACTGATCCGGCTGAGAACCCTCCCTGTTGCTGACTGATCTGGCTGAGAACTCTCCATTGCTGACTGGCCTGGCTGAGTACCCACTACGCTGCTGACTGATCTGGCTGAAGAACCTGCTATGCTGCTGACTGATCTGGCTGCATTCCCACTGTAGTGGTGCTGGGTTGGTGCTATCGTTTATTTTGTCGACCATAGACTGAGCACTTGCTGCTGAAGCCGCTTATACTGTTTAACCGCCCCTGGCGGTGTGCCCATGCGAAGTACCGGTTTAGTGCTGTCTCAGCTCGGACTGTGTTACTCTGGTTATCAGTATGTGTTCCCCACTACGCTTACCACTAGCTGGGCTCACTCCCTGTGGGAGTTGCAGATATTCCTCTGGGCGCATTACCTCTGGAACCTTTCTGTACCTAGATCCTCTAGGCAGGTTCATTTGCTCGTCTTGCCTAGTGTTCCTGGGTCATTGTGCCAGTTGTCTTCCTCTGGACTCCTAGCGTTCTAGGGTCCCTGTTGCCAGTGCTTGTGCTGCATTGCTTCCTTATATCCCTAGTTATATAGGGTCCTTGTTGCCAGTAGTCTAGTCGTTGGCCTCCGATTTCCTTTGGGTTTTAGTCTCAGTACCATCATCAGCCAGTTACTGCCTCCTCTTCTCCCTAGCCTGCTAGGGGACTGACTACTCTCAGTTCATCTCCTCAGAGTGTGCGTTCTCTGCCATTGTGTATTGTACTGTACCTGTACTGTCCTTTTGGGCTTGTGTGCCTTTACATTATTGCTGTCTGTACTTTATTTTAATAAAGTTATTTTAACCTTACTAGTCTTGTCGGAGTGTTCACCAAAAACCGTGACACTAACACTCTAGGCTTTGCAATTGAACAGTAAGCAAAATGGATCTGAACAATACTAAAGAAAATGTTGCGATAGATAGATAGATAGATAGATAGATAGATAGATAGATAGATAGATATGCGATAGATAGATGATAGATAGATAGATAGATAGATAGATATGAGATAGATAGATGATAGATAGATAGATAGATAGATAGATAGATAGATAGATAGATAGATAGATAGATATGCGACATCCCCAATACTACTATCTGCCCCACAGTCCATGAACTGTTTGGATTACTTCTACTGCTGGACATCACACCTCTGATGTGCTACTGATGTATCTCCCAATCAGACCTGTATTCTTACTTCCCCCTTTTCACATTAGAGATACAACAGACAGCAACAGGTTAAGATTTTGGATTGTGTGTGAAGTATCTCCATACTGATGATTTCATAGACTAAGGAGTTTCCAATGGACTAATTCTACTATTACTACTAGGGCTAGATGTTGCAATAGTGTTAGCAGTAGAGGTCATTGGCACTGCAATTTGAACAGCAACAGAAGCTCTCATATATATGGTTGTGGATATGGGCCTGTGTTGCTGCTTAGCTGCAACAATAGCTGTAATCAGTTTCTGTAGTACATCTATATTACAGCCTACATGTTCGTGCACTCCTTCCACTCCGTTCCCCTTACCCCTGCCGCTAGCTCATTTGGTAGACATAATGACAGTGTTGATAATTACTGTAAATTGCACCACACGGCTGTTAATGTGTGGAGTGATATTTTATCTCTCTAAGAATGATGTATGATCTCTGTCTGTCTGCACTTTTACTCAGTCACATTTCAGGTGAAGAATCTTCTTTTTGTTTCTGTCTACACCTCCAATGATTCAAACATTTTTGGTAGTTACTGAACCATACATACACTGTATGACACCACATATAAACTGGTAGTCACAAAATCACACAAATATTGTCTGCTCCACTGTGCACTGCTAGTTACAGAAACATATACTCACTCAGCCTTGTTCACTGTCTGGCACCCAAGTCTTGTACCACTGGTAGTCACAGAATCATGTATAAACTGTCTGATGATAACCCCACCTTGTTCCACTGTCCATCATCACCTGAAGTTCATTTGTTTTGTGAAATCCTTTGTATTTCTTCAGGGAACCCTGAGCTTCCATGAAACACAGTTTGAGAACCACTACCTTTGGAGATGATTACCTGCTCTGCCAAGTGGAATGTACAGTCCTGTCTCTGATTTTATGTAACAACGAGAACAACAGACTGATTAAACTGCTTGCAGTAAAACATTGTTCATCATAAGTAGATGGCTTAATCAACATTATCTGTTGTGCTAAACAATAAATGAGATTAAAGAATAAATAAAACTATACTACAACAGTGCCAAGTAAATTGAAGACAGATGTGCTGAGGAATGCCCAGTGTGTTACAAGTCATAAAAATTGAACATCCCTGAGATTTGGCTGACTGATTTGTTTTGTTATTTATTTTGTGTACAACTCACATCCAGCAATATGATTTATGAGTCTCTCATTGGAGCTATGCTTTTTCTTTGTTTTATGATTGCAGCTGCAGTAGGCATGGAAATTATATAATTATTCTTGTTCATATACATTATCACTGAATTGACTGGCGTCCAGTCAAGTGTGGATACTATTGAGAGTGTCATCTATCTATCTATCTATCTATCTAATATCTATCTATCTATCTATCTATCTATCTAATATCTATCTATCTATCTATCTATCTACCTATTTCATATCTATCATCTATCTATCTGTCTATCTATCTATATCTATCTATATCTATCTATCTCATATCTCTATCTATCTATCTATCTATCTATCTTTATATCTATCTTTATATCTATCTACCTATCTCATATCCAACAATGTGATTTATGAGTCTCTCATTGGAGCTATGCTTTTTCTTTGTTCTAAAAACACTGAAGATGACAACGAGTCACATTCTAGTGTTGGTGGCATAGTGGAAGAAGGTGTAGCAGCGCAGGAAACTGCTGCATGTAAAAATCAGACAAACAAGCAAAGCCACCTGTTCTGAAAGTAGTAGACAATGTTGTGAAAGTCTCTCTAAGGCAAAAAGTATAAAGAAATTGTTTGAGGCCTCTAAATGCCTAGAAAAATATAAAGGTGATAGTAATCATCAGCATCATCACTGCTTACAAGTCCAAGTCCCACTCAGCCACACACACTACTAGTTTTGAGTAACCTACAACAGCACAGGTTATCAACATCCACAACCTTAGCTATCATGAGTGCCTCTGCTGCTGTTGGAAGTACAGCACCTGTGGCACCTACTAGTAGTACAATAGCAGCAACATTTACTCCCTGTAGTAGTAGCGGCTACTCAGGAACCCCACAGGCTATGGTACCTACAATATGGATATACTTTTCTAACAAACCAAAGCTAAGGGAGATGTACCATCAACAGGTCAGAATTGCCACAACTAGGAGCAGCAGAAGCAATCATAAAAGTTCCCTGGGCTCTGGGATATATAATAGAAGTAGTTATGTTGATGCGTCAGAGAGTGTGCCACAGGTTTATTCATTTGATATAACACCTATGAGTCCTGCTGCAGAGAAGTATGACTCTGAGTTTTTGTAGGAGTTAACAAGTCATAGACTGCTGCCACATGCTGACACAACCTCCACCACCTCTTCTAGTTATGTTGTTAAAGCAATCAATCTACAGAGTTATTCTGCCATAAACTGCCAACCAACACTGACTGAGTTGTTGGAAGGAGTCAAAAACTTCACAAAAATAATCCCAAAGTACGCCTGTGGAATGGCAAAGTTGCCAGGATGTTTGCAGTGTACATGCTGCTGTATTCTTTTGATGAAAACCAAGGATTTAGAGAACTGAAGTCACGTGTAGCTCCTTGCTGGCACATCCCAAGCTGCAGGTGGAAAGCTCGTACGGCAAGAAAATCCACTTGACAACAGATATGTGGACAAGGGCAAAGCACAACTATATGACTTTGACTGCTCGCTGTATTTTCCTCCCATCACCACTGGGCAAACCTAAATTACAGTCAGGAATCTTGAATCTGGATCTGGAAGTATATTTATAAAGCAGCAGCAGGATAGCCCATATCATCGGCATACCACCTTGTGCATGTATAGTTTTGAGAGACAGGCTCACAAAGTCATAGATGTATTAAGTAAACTAGAGCAGGTGATATAGGAATGGCTTGTACACTGCTCCTTGAAAGTTGGTTTTGTGTCTGATGATAATAGCTCCAACAAATAGCTGTCTTGATAATAGATGCAGGTGCCCTGCTTTACTCCTGACCTCAGGTTAGTTATGACCTGATTCTTGGATGAATCTGAAACCCTCTGAGATATGCTGAATATCGCCAGCAAAATCTGTGCCTATTTAAGCAGCTCATACAGTGCACAAAATGCATTATATTGCATACAAGAGTATAACAACCTGCCCCATAACAGCTGAAAATGGAGATCCCTACCAGGTAGAATTCCACGTTGTACATGCTAGATCATTTATACAAGCAGAATAAGCCCATAAGTGAGTACACAATCCAAAACTGTAAGGCTTTGGAGGGACCCTCTTTGCCACCTGGACAATGGTAACTAATTTACAATGTGTGTGAGCTGCTGAATGCTTTTGAGTGTCACGTTTATCCTCCGCTCTGTCCAAGGCCTCTTCCGGCTGGTGTGATGTCAGACGGCAATGTGTCTAGCAGTGGATCAGAGGATCCCTGTTGCCAGACATGCTGCTTCTCCTCTTCTGGGTTTCACATATATTAGGCAGGGCCTTCCTTGGGTTGGACACGTTAGTATAGCATCCTTACCTTGCGTTACTTCTAGTACCCTGAGCTTAACCTTGATTTTCTGTGTATGATCTGGCTTCCCTGCTTTGACCACGATCCTGCCTTGCTCCCATTACTTGATATCCTGTGTATGCCCCAACTTCCCTGCTTTGACTACGATCCTGCCTTGCTCCCATTACTATTTATATATTCAGTGTGTGACCTGGCTTGCCTCTTGTAACCACACTCCAGCATCCTGATTTTGTACCACCACTTGAACTACAGTATATGATCCGGATTGCCTTTGGACTTCCTGTCTGTCTCCTGTTAATTCCTTGGATTCCTGTGCACCCTGTAGCATCTCTCCAGTACCAGTCTGAGTGAGTACTTCTTGTTCCTGTTGGAATGTGTTTTCTTCCTGGGTATAGGGGTAGTATTGTTTGCCTAGGGGGGTCACTTCGGCTCAACTGGAGATGGCCAATCTAGCCTCACAGCTAGCACCTTTACACAGCTAGGCCGCAGCATGATTTCCTGTAGGCAACCTCCGTTCCCTAGCTGCGTACCCTGCATACACTCGGATGGTTACCCCATATTCCGGTTATACCAGCTTCTGGTTTGTATACCTGTGATAAGCACGTCACATTGAGGAGGTAACCATTCTGGTTAATCGTATAGGGGCAGGAATTAGTGAAATCCTTCCACTGATATATTAATTGCAGAAAAAAACTGAGGAGCATGAGTGAGGAATCTTACTGTATACATGTACCAGCTGGTGAAGGATATATTCAAGTGCTTTCAGCAAGAGCCTCACATAGGGTACATTAAAAGCAATGAAGAATACATTTTTGCCACTTTGTGGAACTTTGATTTAAATTTACAGAATTTCTGTCAAAGCATAATTTTGTCACAAGGTGTTATGAGGATCTGCAGCATCTTTCTGAGGAATAGGATTCTGTCAAGCAATATAAATATACGCTTATAGCTCGAGTGGAGGGTTGCATACTGGAGGATGAGAGGGTGAATGTTAGGGTAAAAAACTGGTAGAGAGCATTGTGGTGGTGGTGGTACTGGTGGCAGCACATCTCTATGGGACTTGCTCCATGAGTATGGATTGGTAACTAATATATAGGTACACCGTGAAGCTCATTGGAGTTGTTCCAGTGCTCGTGAGATAGTTTCAGCATACTTGCAGGATAGCTACATTCCTGGCAGAAACAATGACTCTCTGGACTCCTGGGAAACAAAACAATGAGTGTGGCCAGCACTGACAAGAACAGTCGTTGAAACCTTTAGTTGCCCACCAGCAAGCATTGAGTCTGAGAATGTTTCCAGTGTAGCGGATTTTATTGTAAATGACAGTAGGACACAGCTATCAAGCAACAATGTTGGGAGACTCACTTTCTAAAAATGAACCAATGCCTAATACCATCTGAGTATCAGGTAGCAGAAGTGGACAAAATCACACATGACAGAGAAAGCCAGGGCACATGAATTATTAACAGCAGAACTGAGGATGAGGAAGAGACATGTGAAGGATTTATATCAAGTTTACATTACATTGATATTTGCTGCAGGAATCATGATGATTATATATATATAAATCTCTATATATGTAGATATACATCAATCACACCACACAGGTCCACTACCACCACCATACACATCTGGCACAGCCATTGTAGGATGCAACTTTTTTTTCTCTTTAAAAATAATGGTTAGCCAGCATAGCAACAGGCATGCAAAAAACTGAAATATATTTGTGTGTGCAGTACTCTAGCCAAACACAAGCCCTGTAAAAAGTGTTTTTCTAGACCCAGGCTTGTCAAACACAAGCCCTGAGAAAAATTATTTTGCAGGAAATAGGCTTATCAAACACAAACCCTTAGGAAAAATTGGTTTGTAGGACCTAGGTTTGTCAAACAAGCCCTGAGGATAATTGGTTTGCAAGACTTCAGCTCGTTAAACACAATCCCCCAGAAAAAAATAGTTTGTAGGCCTCGGGCTTGCCAAAAAGATGGCCTGAGACAAAAAGTATTCCCTACTGGTCTAGTACCAGAGGTTCATTATATGTTTTGTGTTGGCAAATACCACTGGTGATATTCTGGCATTCGCTACTGCTGTAATTGCTGCTGCCGAGTTGTCTAAGCAGCAAGAGGATTTCATCTGCAACTACAATGTGCACAGCATGAGTAAGGAAACATTATGAAAAAGGGGAAGGACTGGGGACAATGGACAAATCTGTGCTCATATGAATCCTCTAGCACAACTGCAACCAAACACCATGATAATTAGGGCTGCAATGTCAAATCATGCCCTAAGAAACCAAGTACTGCTGTCACTATGGCCTTTGTCTGCTCAACTAAAGATACGTGACAACAAGAAGACTTAGTAATAATAATGCATCCTTCCTGTCATCAGCTTAGTGTATTCTGTGGGATGGAATGTCCACAGATGGTCCTTGATTCCCTGCATCAAATTACTCTCCACCACATTGCCATGTGTGTCAGCGCATCACACTATGTGCAATGAGTGGACACAAACTGACACTTCCTCTCATCTACAGAATCTCTATCAGCTGGTGGAGGAGGTAGTGTTGGCAGAGGTGGTATGCCAGAGTAGGATGTAGAGGACCCTGAAGGTGCCAAGGTTGGTACATCTTCCCCATGACTGGACCCTAGCTCAAGAAGCTAATGACGATGCAGATGTTACGCTATCCATCAAACTTAAAAGCTCATGCTGGGTTTCTCTACTCTTCCTCTTGAATTTTCACCAATGTTCTTTTTGCCCTTGGGGAGGGACAGGGGGTACGGGGACAGAGGTTCTGGCTTTCTTTTGTGGGGCTTTGGCTTTTACATGCTTAATATAAACGTTGCGGTGTCTGTATTGCATGTATTTTATGAGGGAGGTTGTGCAAAGGTGTGTCCCTTCCTTTCCCCTTTTCACTACCTTGTCACTCACCACTCACAGTGCCATTGGTGATGACTGCACTGTGTCTGCCCCAAGAACAAAATATTTCCACAACCAGGACCTCAGGGAGGGGACAAGTGGAGAAGAATGGCCTTCTCCTTCTTCTACAGAATCCCCTGCACTGGGTGGAACAGGTGAAGCTGCTGCCTCAGAATCAGCACTAGAACAAGGACCAGGATTACTGGTAGCAAATGGAACCTGTCCTAGTCCCAAATCACTACTGGAAGAACCCAGTCCCATGGTAGTGGTTTGTGGCACACTAGCCATGTCATTTCATTACTATCCTGCTGAGACAGATAAGTGTCTGGCCTGGCGACTCAGAAGCAGGAAGTATAGCAGCAGCAAACTCCACAATGTCACTGCTGGTGGTGGTGGTGCTGATGCCCATCCCCATTTTCATCTCAGTCTACCATTCTTTTCACTTTCAGTTAAAAAGATCCTCATTATCTCCTCCGCACCATATACTCCACCATCACCCTTACTCTCAACATTACCATCACCACCAGCTTCTTGCTGCTGCATGGGAGTAGGACTGGTTGATGATGACAAATGTGACAGAGGATCCTCTACTGTCAATATTGCCATGTCTTCAGAAGAAGAAGGCACACCGGTTGCAGTAGCAGCAGGCACAAGCAGCTGACATTGGCTATTGCTCATACTGCTAGTCAGTTCTGCCTTTTTCAACATAATTCACCAGAGGTACAATGCTTGGGGAATGGAAATCACAGGGTACAGAGTATGTTGGCTCCCTTGACCCCTAGTCTGGCTGCTGAATTCCCTTTCACTTAAAGGGATAGTAATACTTCGTTTTAACTTTATTTTATTTTGTAGGCATTAAAAAAACATGAAGAATGATATAAGTCTTATCTCTCAAACCTTTATGGTTTATGAGATATTCACAAGCAAAGTTCCCCTCCCCGCCCCTTTTTCCTAGTGTAAGCCATCTCTTCTCAGATGTGAGTCTGGTTGTATGACAGTACAGATAACAGAAGGGGACAGTTTTCTTTGTATGAAAACAATGAAAGCCCTTCCCCCCTTGACAAGTTTTTCAGCTTTTTCCATTATCTTAATTGAAGATTGTCCCTCTCTGCAGTCTACCTGGGCATCTCCCTTCTTATCTGGTTGAACAGGGGGGGGATACTTTGTTTGTGAATATCTCTTAAACCATAAAGGTTTCAGAGATAAGACTTATATCATTCTTCATGTTTTTTTAATGCCTACAAAATAAAATAAAGTTAAAATGAAGTATTACTATCCCTTTAAACAGCAGCATCAGAGTCTATGCAGCTAGTCCCAGCATCTGCTCGACCACCACCACCACCACCACTCTCTAGCTTCTGTGTAGTAGTTGGACTGCTTGAGGATTACAGGTGTGCAGTAGGGTCCCCTGCTGTCACACTTGCAATTTCCTCCTCAGAAGAAGAATAAGGCACAATGGCAGCAGTAGTAAGAGTTCTGCCTTCAAAATATTTTCCCAGATCCCAAGTGACGATGTTAGGGGACTGGGCATCACTGGGTTTGGGGAATGTGGGCTTCCAGTCCCTTTAGTGGTAGTGTTGACTTCTATCTCCTCCTGTGTGTCACTGGGTGCATCAGGGTCCTGCCAGCTACTTTTTTTTATTATTGCTGCTGTTCATAGTGTCAGCCAGCACTATGAGCCTGTGATACCTTTATTTTGCTTTATAATTGAATGGTTTCACTATGGCTGAACTCTCTCGTGAAAAAAAGTGGTAAGCCACATGGTTTTCGTAAAATCTCTCTCCAGAACAAAATGGGACCTTTCGCACATGCCTAATAAAGAGGATATTTATTCCTAATCTCTTTTGTCTCAGCTGATAATTTGAGTTAATGGCAATGAGAAGTAAAGTGCCCTTCCACAATTCACTGTAAATGTCAGTAGATCTCTAATTGATACCTGAAATGGCCAGTGTTAAATATTGCATGTTTGAGCATATGCATTAACCCTTTGAAGAAGAGTACGCAACACATTTCTTTGCACACAAAGGGTAAAATAATTTTTTCACAAACGTTGCACTTTTTCCTGACAAGTTTATAAAAATCTCACTGAGTCGCTATATTAATGGAGCAGTAAACTTTTTTTTTATTAAAAAATATATATTGTAGGGCATTTCCTGTTGAGTAAAATAAGTGTACTTCCACTGCTAATAGATGCATATTTCCAGAGTTATTACTGTTTAAAACTGTGTTTATTTATATTAGCAGTGCCCTCTAGTGGTCAAATTACAACTACTTATTATGTTACTTTCTAATGGAGAAGAAAGTCAGTGACGTACAGTTCTCCATAGAAAGTAAGCCCAGGAGCCATAAGCGTAAGGGCACATGACAGCAGATTGAATGTCCTGTAACCAGGTCTTATAGATTAAGATTAGTGGGCTATAACTGAAAAAGTAACTACACATGGATTTGGGAAGCAAAGGGTTAAGTAAGAAGCCTGCTGGCTGTGTGGGGTGGAGCTATGGCAGGAAATGGCTTAGAGGAAGTGAAGATACTTCAGTCTTCCTGGGCCTGAGCAAGTGGTAACGCCTCTATGCTGTGCTAAACACAGATATCAAAATTATAAATATGGGTTTTTAACTGCAATATTGTTATACACTAATTTATCTGGGGGTATAAAATTATACAGGTTGTTTAACATACTGGTGATTTCTATTGTGTCTCTTGGTGATATTCTGTGCTAATATTCTTTGCTATTGAGGTTTCTGCTGGCTGTTTTTGATTTTATTGGGTGTGAAATGAATGCTGTTTTTTTGGTATTCTGTGGTGTATGTCTGGATTTGGGTTTTATTCTGTGATAAATGTAAGCTGATACTGAGTATGTTATGTACATTACTCTGCTGAGTGTTTTACTTAGTGTACTCTGCCTGATGATATTGAAGTTTTCTTCTGTTGTACATGGAATTGGTTATTCTGAGAATAAGTCTGTGGTATTTATATAGTGTTCTTGTGTTGTGTAGCTCACCGATAGGAATGCTAGTATATGTAGCGCAGAATAGCTTGATGTGGAAGAGTAGCTTTCTGTGGGATGTTCTGTCTGTTGAAATAGTAGCTTGTTGTGGGTTATTCTGGCTATCTGTAGGCAGGATGACTTGCTGTGGGATGTTCTGGCTATCTGTGGGCAGGATGACTTGCTTTGGGATGTTCTGGCTATCTGTGGGCAGACTGGCTTGCTTTGGGATGTTCTGGCTATCTGTGGACAGGATGACTTGCTTTGGGATGTTCTGGCTACCTGTGGGCAGGATGACTTGCTTTGGGATGTTCTGGCTATCTGTAGACAGAATGGCTTGCTGTGGGATGTTCTGGCTGGCTGTAGACAGAATGGCTTGCTGTGGGATGTTCTGGCTATCTGTAGGCAGACTGGCTTGCTTTGGGATGTTCTGGCTACCTGTGGGCAGGATGACTTGCTTTGGGATGTTCTGGCTATCTGTAGGCAGACTGGCTTGCTGTGGGATGCTCTGGTTATCTGTAGGCAGGATGGCTTGCTTTGGGATGTTCTGGCTATCTGTAGGCAGGATGGCTTGCTTTGGGATGTTCTGGCTATATGTGGGCAGGATGACTTGCTGTGGGATGTTCTGGTTATCTGTAGGCAGGATGGCTTGCTTTGGGATGTTCTGGCTATCTGTGGACAGAATGGCTTGCTTTGGGATGTTCTGGCTATCTGTGGGCAGGATGACTTGCTGTGGGATGTTCTGGTTATCTGTAGGCAGGATGGCTTGCTTTGGGATGTTCTGGCTATCTGTGGACAGGATGACTTGCTTTGGGATGTTCTGGCTATCTGTGGACAGGATGACTTGCTTTGGGATGTTCTGGCTACCTGTGGACAGAATGGCTTGCTTTGGGATGTTCTGGCTATCTGTAGGCAGGATGACTTGCTTTGGGATGTTCTGGCTATCTGTGGACAGAATGGCTTGCTTTGGGATGTTCTGGCTATCTGTAGGCAGACTGGCTTGCTGTGGGATGTTCTGGTTATCTGTAGGCAGACTGGCTTGCTGTGGGATGTCTCTGGCTATCTGTGGACAGAATGGCTTGCTTTGGGATGTTCTGGCTATCTGTGGGCAGGATGACTTGCTTTGGGATGTTCTGGCTACCTGTGGGCAGGATGACTTGCTTTGGGATGTTCTGGCTATCTGTGGGCAGGATGACTTGCTTTGGGATGTTCTGGCTATCTGTAGGCAGACTGGCTTGCTTTGGGATGTTCTGGCTACCTGTGGGCAGGATGACTTGCTTTGCGATGTTCTGGCTATCTGTAGGCAGAATGGCTTGCTGTGGGATGTTCTGGTTATCTGTAGGCAGAATGGCTTGCTGTGGGATGTTCTGGCTGGCTGTAGGCAGGATGACTTGCTTTGGGATGTTCTGGCTACCTGTGGGCAGAGTGGCTTGCTGTGGGATGTTCTGGCTGCCTGTAGGCAGGATGGCTTGCTGTGGGATGTTTTGGCTATCTGTGGGCAGGATGGCTTGCTGTGGGATGTTCTGGTTATCTGTAGGCAGGATGGCTTGCTGTGGGATGTTCTGGCTATCTGTAGGCAGAATGGCTTGCTTTGGGATGTTCTGGCTATCTGTAGGCAGAATGGCTTGCTTTGGGATGTTCTGGCTATCTGTAGGCAGGATGGCTTGCTGTGGGATGTTCTGGCTATCTGTAGGCAGGATGGCTTGCTGTGGGATGTTTTGGTTATCTGTAGGCTGGATGGCTTGCTTTGGGATGTTCTGGCTATCTGTGGACAGACTGGTTTGCTTTGGGATGTTCTGGCTATCTGTGGGCGGGATGGCTTGCTTTGGGATGTTCTGGCTATCTGTGGGCGGGATGGCTTGCTTTGGGATGTTCTGGCTATCTGTAGGTGGGCTGGCTTGCTTTGGGATGTTCTGGCTATCTGTCGGCAGGCTGGCTTGCTTTGGGATGTTCTGGCTATCTGTGGACAGAATGGCTGGCTTGCTTTGGGATGTTCTGGCTATCTGTGGACAGAATGGCTTGCTGTGGGATGTTCTGGCTATCTGTAGACTGAATGGCTTGCTTTGGGATGTTCTGGCTATCTGTGGACAGAATGGCTTGCTTTGGGATGTTCTGGCTATCTGTAGGCAGTGCAGTTTTCTGTGGGATGCTCTGGCTATCTGTAGGCAAAATAACTTGCTGTGGGATGTGCCGGAGATCTGTTGGGCGGAATAGCTTGCTGTGAGATGTGCTAGATTCTGTTGGACTGTATGGTTGCTGGGAATGGCTTACTGTGAGAAAGACAGATTACTTGCCTTTTTTCTACATTAATATCTGTCGTCAGACTCTTTCTGGCACATTCGGGGTATGGTACTGACAGGTACGTTCACGTTTTCCTGGATCCTGAAGATTCTAGCCTAGATTTCACATTATTAAGCTGGTCTGGTGTATTGCCAGTGGTGATTTGATTTCTGATATGGGAAATGACAGACAGGGAGCTAACTTGGTGTTGTTTGATGGAAATGTAATCACTCACATGCCTGGTTAATTGTATCTGGGCTGGGCATGATTGGTGACCAGTATATTCTGTGTTATTTGGTGACAGTCCTGGTCAGTGCTAGGTGTTTTGTTGTATTACTTTTGCTTGGCTTTCATTTCAGGATTCAGTTCTCTATTGTTCAGGCCTAGAGACGTTGGTCTTAATCGGGGTCAGGGATCTGGTTTTAAAAAAAATTTTTTAAACAATCAATGAATAATAATTATAAATACCCCCCAGGTTTCTCGAGAGGGCATGTGGGTAACACTGATTATAAACACTACAATTGTTGTACATGGCTACCTGCTAATATGTATATGCGGAAGGTAGTCCTGTGCTCTTTTCCCGTGGGCATGGTTCCTGGATATTTTTGTTTCTCTACAGGTGGGGGGTCCCTGGGAGGTGGTGATGGTGACCATTCCAATTTTGTTTTACATGACTGTTTTTTACATGGCTACCAGCTTATGTGGATATGCGGCTAGTGGTCATGTGTTATTTTCCATGGGCATGGTTCCTGGAAATTTTTGTCTAAGGGCATGGGGTCCCTGAGCGGTGGTGATGGTGAATATTACAATTTTGTTTTACATGACTACCTGCTAAGGTGGATATGCGTCTAGTAGTCATGTGTTCTTTTCCTTGGGCATGGTTCTTGGAACTTTTTGTCTAAGGGCACGGGGTCCCTGGGAGATGGTGATGGCGACAATACAATTTTGTTTTTACCTGGCTACCTGCTAATGTGGTTATGCGGCTCGTGGTCGTGTGTTCTTTTCCATGGGCATGGTTCTTGGAAATTTTTTGTCTCTCTATGGGCACGGGGTCCCTGGGAGATGGTGATGGCGAAAATACAATTTTGTTTTACCTGGCTACCTGCTACTGTGGATATGCAGCTAGTAGTCATGTGTTCTTTTCCATGGGCATGGTTCCTGGAAATGTTTTGTCTCTCTAAGGGCACAGAGTCCCTGGGAGAGGGTGATGGTGACAATACAATTTTGTTTTTACCTGGCTACCTGCTAATATGGACATGCGGCTGGTAGTGCCACAAGCAATGCACGGCTGTGACAACATGACCTTTTGGCTGTACGTGAATACATGCTATGGTGAATATACGGCTGGTAGTCGCACGTTTTCTCTACGGGCACGGTCTCTGGGACTTGGTGGTGGACAACTTTACATTTTGTTTTATGTGACTACCTGCTAATATGGATATGTGGCTCATAGTAACACATCTTTCTCTAACGCCATGAATTACAATTATGTTTACAAACAAAAACTATTTAATGCAGTGAATGACTTTATCTGCTTGTTCATATAACTCTGCATGTGTTTGTTGGTCTTTATGACTGGCTGGTTCAGACAATCCCGGGTGATGCTAGTGCTGTACAGAGTGCTAGAGTGGGAGTCGGGTACCTTTTCTGGGGTTCTTAATTTTCATTAACCCTACGGGCATTGTTCCATGGCTCAGTTTGTGCATATATTTATTAAAAAAAAAAAAAAAAACTGAAAGAAGTGATTGAGTAAAATTAAAGCTGGTTTGACAAGGCCTGCTTAGTCTGGCTGGAGATCAGGTATTGCTTCCGCTATGCACCTGGAATGGGATAGCTTTGGTTGTACCCAAGGGAATTGGCACTGGGTGATGTGGACACTGTTTACAATAGCCAATTTGGAGGGGGGAGGGTGTCTGGTATAATGATATCGGTTAATTTGCACCACATGTAGTTTGTGTTACGTTGCACGCAATTTACATATTTTGGTCAGGGTGAGGATTAGGTTTCATGTGCTTGTTTGGTGGGGACGAGACCATTGAAGGTGTTCAATGATCTCGTTGTGGCGGGAGGACCTTGCCAGAGAAATGCATGTAAGATCAGTTTGACGGGGTGAGTAAGGAGGGTATCCCCCGCTTATAAAAGATGGAATGATTGGGAGAGACGCTACTACTGCCCGTGCTAGATTACTGCATGTTTTGATCCACTCTTATCGGTGCTGCCCTCACCTGGGGGCAGCAGCACTCAAAATATTCAAAGGAGGACGGCACGGCATAGTAGGGTACTCTCATTGAATGCTGGTTATGGAATTTATTCTTCAGTATATGTAGTACTGGCAAGGTCCTCTTTATTTATTTATTCATTGGAAATAAAAGGCTGTGGCCATTTTTACCCATATCTGTGTCTTTGTGTTTATGTATAAATTAAACAAGAGGGGAACTTTGCTGGGTGGAATGTTCACAGATAGGAAGGACAATTGAGGATTCTGCATGTCAAGTAAGCCCAGGAGCCATAAGTGTAAGGGCACATGACAGCAGATCGAATGTCCTGTAACCAGGTCTTATAGATTAAGATTAGTGGGCTATAACTGAAAAAGTAACTACACATGGATTTGGGAAGCAAAGGGTTAAGTAAGAAGCCTGCTGGCTGTGTGGGGTGGAGCTATGGCAGGAAATGGCTTAGAGGAAGTGAAGATACTTCAGTCTTCCTGGGCCTGAGCAAGTGGTAACACCCACCCTCTCGCCCAGTTTATAATTTTCTTATACAGGATAGGTAGAAGGGGCAAAAGCAATCTTTGATATGTAACTTGCTAACTGCATTCAATGTTACTTCCTTTATAGAATGTAATTCCCACTGTTCTGTAGCCACTTATGGATAGGCGATGGGAACCTTGTTCCTGGCTTGCGGGGCGCTTATAAACTTTTTAATTTCATCCTGGGTTAATATGAAGAGGTGTAAGTTGGGAGTTGCTGTTATGGGGGATATGTATGGGTGGGGGGCGTAGGTTTTGATTGTGGGGCAGGTTGGTTTAACCAATCTCAAATTCTTCCTAACCCGTTTTATGCATTCTTCTACTCTTTCACTACCACTGTTGGGATGTGTCTACATCTTCCCTTTCTCTTGTTTCCTGCAATTTGTATTGCCTTAATTTTGAATTTTTGCTTGAAATGTTATAATTTATTTGTCCAGGTGTCATCATTATGAGTACCGTAAAATCTCAGGTATAATACGCACCTGTGTATAATACGCAGGTGTTTATTATACCCAAGATTTTCAGGGAAAACAAGAGTGCCTATGTATAATACGCACCCTTGTTTTCCCATGCCAAACATAAAAAAATCCGGTTTCCTCCCTCCCGGCTTACCCATCTCTTCTTCCGAAGTTCCTCCGTTTGCTTCAGCCTTACAGGGTGGCAGCGGGCGGCATGCTTGCATCCGCCGCCCGCTTCCAGCGTGGCCCTGCCAGGACCTCTCCTTTACAGCCAATGGGTAATGTTATGCGAGGACTGCAAGGTCCTCGCAGGGGAATACCATAAATTCTAAGCGCATAGTTATGGAACTTCGGAATAAGAGATGGGTAAGCCGGGAGGGAGGGAGGAAACGGGTAGCAATGGAATTTTTTTTAAGAAAATTAATGTCTTGCGTATAATACGCACCCCCCACTTCACATGAGGTGAAGAGGGGCAAATTTGTGCGTATTATACGCGAGATTTTACGGTAAACTGCACATGTGTATTTAACAATGTCTGTGTACATATCTGTCTGTGTGTATGCATATTTATATATATGTCTGTGCATATATGATTTATTCTAGTAAATTGTGTGTATAAAGGACAAAGCATACTCTGTTTTATTATCTGCATTCACATCTTAATGCCTAGGGGAATAGGCAGTTCTCTCAGCCATGGTTCCCCAGAGGTTTCCTCCACAGGGGGTTTTTCCTCTCCTGAGTGCTGAAGGATGGATCTTGGTGAGTCCAGTGGCTTAATTTGTTTCTTAACTTAATGGAATGCTGTTTATTGTCACAGTCGCGGGAGGACCTTGCCAGAGAAATGCATGTAAGATCAGTTTGACGGGGTGAGTAAGGAGGGTATCCCCCGCTTATAAAAGATGGAATGATTGGGAGAGACGCTACTACTGCCCGTGCTAGATTACTGCATGTTTTGATCCACTCTTATCGGTGCTGCCCTCACCTGGGGGCAGCAGCAGTCAAAATATTCAAAGGAGGACGGCACGGCATAGTAGGGTACTCTCATTGAATGCTGGTTATGGAATTTATTCTTCAGTATATGTAGTACTGGCAAGGTCCTCTTTATTTATTTATTCATTGGAAATAAAAGGCTGTGGCCATTTTTACCCATATCTGTGTCTTTGTGTTTATGTATAAATTAAACAAGAGGGGAACTTTGCTGGGTGGAATGTTCACAGATAGGAAGGACAATTGAGGATTCTGCATGTCATGTGATAGAAACTGCTGAGTCATTTCCTGTCAGTTAGAACTATCAGGAAGTAAACACACAGTAAATTCACTTCCTGGTTATTTGAAGTTTTATAACTTCTGAATAAAACAAATGACAACAGTGAGAGTGCCCTTGTTTTACTCAGCAGAAAAAGCTCTATAACATATAGGTTTTCATTAAAAAAGTTTACTGTTCCTTTAAAGTGAAACTCTGATTTCAATTGTTTTCAGCAAAGCTGATGTACCAAGTTGAACTGGGGCAATACTGAATAAAACCAAGGACAAATGAAAATTACCATTGAGTAAAATCAGTTAGTTGCCCTTTAAGGTGAATGTATCACCTTGTGACAACCACTTGTTATGATCCAAGGTCACCTGAAACAGTATCAGCACCAGCTTCTTAACAATGTAATAGGATGGGTGCATATGGTTCGCTTTAAAAATGTTGCACACTGTTGTGCGGTCAACTAAATGAAACATTAACCATGTTGCCGTCATGAAAAGGGCGACATGAGACTCTTGTCTGCATCAAAAGGGTGAGACTCTCATGTTGTGGTAGAAATGTAGCCATGAAACCAGAAAATTTGTGTCTACTCCAGCTCTCCTTCCCCTCAGTGTCTGATTAGTAGCTGCTTAGAACATATATGAAATTCAGTTTGAGAATCATTATGGCTCCCAGCAAAGTTTTCTGTTAGCTAATGCTGCAATTTAATGATACACCTCAGTGTTCCTCAGCGTCCATGCTATATTTAACCCAACCATCAGTATGCATGCAACATTTTTAAAGGATATTGGCCCATATGGCTCCTCCTCCCCTTTCATCAAAATACAAGAACATGCACAGTGCTCACTCATACTGCATCAGGGGCTCGATTCTATTACCCGCGCTAAAACCGGCATTACAAGAAAAACAAGTAGCGTGAATTTTGCAAACATGTGCTACGTTGGTATTGTATTGCAGAGCCACAGTATGTATAGGCATATGAGTGAGGAGGGACGAAGACTTTCAGTGTGCGACTCAATGTCTACGAGTGAGGAGGGGAGAGAGAGAGGTATCGGAGGAAGCGGGCGGCTTGCCACCCCGCTTCCTCCAATGCCTCTCTCCCCTCCACCCACTTCCTCCAATGCCTCTCTCCCCTTCACCCACTAGTCTACTGGCATATTAATTATCTTATATATATCTTAGAATCCCTAGGACATTATCTTCACATACAAGAATTAAGATCTCAACTATATTAATAGTCTGGGCAACTTGCATACATTACAATCTTACTTCTGCCAATGCTAACAGCCAGGCAACTGCGCAGACATCTTTGCTTACAGACATCTGCACTCCTGCGCTGTAAGTTCAGGTCTCGTTGCATGGTACCTAAAGGTACCAGAAGGGACTGATGGCGCAGATGACTCAAAAGTGTTGTTACTTGGCCGTCAGTCTCGGCAGAAGTAGGATTTCTGTATAATGCGGTGACTAGGCTGGATAATAGTACTACTGGTAAGCTATTTGTTAGATGACTAATTATTAGAGGGGGGGCTTTATTTGGGGCGATGATTCCCCTTTAAAGAGTTAACTACTACAGCGTGGGACATATTGCTTTGCATAACACCCTCTGACACTCAGAGGTCTAAAAGGTACAATCTACTTTCAGGACAGTTAAATGATATATATTATTTATCTACTTCTGCATCTATAGATCTTGAGATATCACATTTAGATATCCGGATGACGCTGTGAACTGATATGTTTGAATGTTATGAATTTATGACATAAATTCTCACGGCAGCCTCATTTTATATGGATTAAACGGTATATGTTGTGATGATCCCTTTAAAACAACAAAAATGGAATCGTTAAAAGAGGGGTTTTTAGCCATATTTATATACATTGAGTTTGATAATGTAAAAAAGTTAAACAAATAATGAAAAATACATTTTTTATAGAAACTGGAGAGTTTATTGCATAGAGAAGTTATATCCTTTTCATCACAAGTTAGTGCAGCTACACTTGCAGTCTATAAAGATCTCCCATATAATAACATAGAAACTGGAGAGTTTATCTCACTGGAGAAGTTATCTCCTCTTTATCACACCTTAGTACATCTCCCCTGTAGTCTATAACTAATGCTCTCCATAGAATAACATAGGAACTGGATAGTTTATCTCAGTGGAGAAGTTATCTCCTCTTTATCACACCTTAGTACCTCTCCCTTGTAGTCTATAACTAATGCTCTCCATAGAATAACACAGGAACTGGAAAGTTTATGACACTGAAGAAATTATCTCCTCTTTATCACATCTTAGTACATCTCCCCCTTTAGTCTATAATTAACGTGCTCCTATAAAATAACACGGGAATTGGAGAGTTTATCTCACCAGATAAGCCATCTTCTCTTTATCACACCTCAGAACATCTCATCTGAAGTCTATAACTAAAGATCTCCCATATAATATAGGAACTGGAGAGTTTATCTCACTGGAGAAGTTATCACCTTTTTATCACACCTTAGTACATCTCCCCTGTAGTCTATAACTAAATCTCTCCCATAGAATAACATAGGAACTGGAGAGTTTATCACACTGGAGAAGTTATCTCCTCTTTATCACACCTTAGTACATCCCCCCTGTAGTCTATAACTAAAGCTCCCCCATAGAATAACATAGGAACTGGAGAGTTTATCACACTGGAGAAGTTATCTCCTCTTTATCACACCTTAGTACATCTCCCCTGTAGTCTATAACTAAAGCTCCCCCATAGAATAACATAGGAACTGGAGAGTTTATCTCACTGGAGAAGTTATCTCCTCTTTATCACACCTTAGTACATCTCCCCTGTAGTCTATAACTAAAGCTCTCCCATAGAATAAAACATGAATTAGAGAGTGTATCTCAACCTATACCTCTCCCCTTTTAAGCTACAACAAATAATCTTTCATAGAACAGATAAATAATAGAAAATACAAAATATATACATTTGCTAAAAACAAATTACATTAAAATAAAGAAATAAACATTGTATATAACAAACAAAAACCATTTGAAGAGAAGCAATCACAACTAAAGTTTGAATATATTAAATAGTTTTAGTTATTTCAATGTTATTTGTCCCAGTTATGTAACTGTCTATGTGTGAATCATCATTCACTCTTCAACATCAGTTTCATCATATTTTCTTTTCATTCACTATGTATTTCTTCTTGAACTTTTCACCCAGACTGGTAATAAGTCCTGTAATTTTAATAGACTGCAGAAACAAAAAGCCTTCCCACCACATCACTAGAAATAGATAGCCTTTCTTTTTTGCTATTCACTTGTTGCATTCATCTGTTGTCACGTGACCTATTAGTTCTTGTAAGATATTGTAAATGACAGCTAAAAGCAGTCTGATGTTTTGAGAATCTGAATGTTTTCATTTTAGTTAATGTGGTACTCAAATGCCAAATAGACTACTTAGAATGGAGAGGTAGCTACCACCGCATGGTATTATTGGGTTTATGTAGACAAAGAAGCTATGGCCCTAGCATTAGCACATAATATCCCATAAAAATAACATTAGCATCTAGTTTTTTTATTATAAAAATATTTTTTCTTATTATCGCAGTTTCTGATTTAAAATGATTTACTTTAAAGGGATAGTAATACTTAAAATGTAAAAAAATATATGTTGTAGGGTTTATCCCCCTGAGAAAAACAAGAGTACTCCCACTGCTGAAAGGGTTTCATTCAAAAGTTATTCATTTTCAAAGTTGAATTTTTTTAGGTGCAATATCACAGTGGCCTGAAATTGTACAGTGGTGCTGTTGCTACACCATCCTATGGAGATTTATGGTCCCGGGACCAGAGCTGTCCATAGGATCGTGTAGCAACAGCGCCACTGTACAATTCCAGGCCACTGTGATATTGCACCTAAAAAATTCAACTTTGAAAATTAATAACTTTTGAATGAAACACCTTTCAGCAGTGGGATTACTCTTGTTTTACGCAGGGGGATAAACCCTACAACGTATTTTTTTTTACATTTTAAGTATTACTATCCCTTTAAAGGGGCACTATACCCTATTTATGAAAATATATATGTTGTAGGGTTCCTCCTATTGAGTAAATAAGGGGATAATCCTCCAAAGGTTATTCAACCCCCTTATCGACTGGCGGTCCAGGGAGTGGATTCTCCTAAAGGACCATTTTGATATCAGTCGGTAAGCCGGCCCACGTGACCGATCAGGTGTGCTAGCTCGCTTAACTGGGATCTGATAGTGACAACACTGGTCTTGCAGTGGTCAGTTTCAGACCTCGGTAGTCCTGCCCGAGCACTGTGAGAAAAAAACACATGACATGCCAGGACCGTCATCAGTCCTTTAGGGAAGTTTGCCAGTGATGGTCCTAGCATGTCACAGGTCATTAAGGGGTTAAAGAGATATCCTGGCATTATTTTAATTGCTTTATTTTAAGACATTTTACTGCCAGGGGAGCTGTTACTTCATCCATCTAACATCAGCTTTTCACAGGCAGTGATAGCAACAGCGCCACCTAGCTGCATAAAACTCTTCAACTCGTTCAAAAACATGAAAGTTTGCTCTGTAATAACATTTGACTTAAGCATCTCACAGAAGTAGAAGTACCTTTACTTTACTCAGCAGGACAAGCCCTATAATGTAAAAGGAGTTTGGTGCTCCATTAAAATCAGACAATTTGTATAGCATGGATTAACTTATGGCACACCAATATTGTCACTAACATATCAAAGTCTCAAACAGTTAAAGGGGATGTATCACCTTATAAAAAGATATTACCATCTGTTTTGTTTTAATCTAACTACTTATAAAGATATCCCCTCTTCTGTGCTGTGCACTTCAGCATTATGTGCATAGCGCAGCTCTGCAGCACGTCTTATTTCTCCTCCCACCTCCCTCCCAGCTGCCCCAGGGGGCACATTCACTCTTCCCTTCGGTGTGCTGTGAACGTCTCTTAGCGTTACAGCAAGCTCCGGTAGGCATTATACTGATGATATGCCCTGAATAAAAATACAAAAAAATGGCACATCTCCCTGCCTAAAAGGAGGTGTGAAATATGTCCCCACATTTACACCACAGACAAGATACCCATTCCAAACACCCAGTGACACCATAAGATCAATGGTAATTTCACCAGCAAATCATCCAACGTGTACAAAATGCCCAACAGCAAGTTATGTGGGAGAAACTGGACAGCCATTACATAAGAGGTTTAATTCCCATAGGTCCAGTGTTAAGAACAAAAAGACAGAGAGACCTGTGGAAGGACATTGTGGAAGAACTTCGATGATGTATCTTTTATGTTATTTTTTTCTCTTTTTACTAATATATCTAAAAAAGTTTTTTCTGCCCTTTTTATGGAGTAGTATTATCTCTTCTTCCTGTGACTTAGAACATCCTATAATGTGCTTAGCTTCCCTCTGACTGAATCTGCCCATATTTTGTGTATGAACATTTTCTATTCTTTACAATACCTTACTAGATAACTAGATTGATTTTTTGTTTATTTTACCAATGCTTAAATGGCCGATTCAGGATTCAGTTGCAGATAAACTTTAATGTTTTATTTGTTACCATTGTTCCTGCACACAAGGACACAATCCTATCTCTATCAAGAAATGACTTATGTGTTCATCTGTAAGAGAAAAATCTGCCAGTCTAAAATCTAAGACTGTTGTTTTAGTGTAGTTACTCACATACATTACCATTATATTAAACCACACTAACTGGTGATTAATGGTCCTTAGACTCTAACCCACATAGAATATTAAAATCTCACACAATTATTACATCATCTGTTTCTCCTGTAATGTTTGCAGCCAGGGAAACAACTTGGGAAATCCTCATTAGAGAATGATTTAGGAGTACTGATAGATAATAGACTTCACAGCAGTGTGCAGAGTCACTCAGCTGCTGCAAGAGCAAATAGAGTACTAGCCTGCATAAAAAGAGGTGTAGAAGCAAGGGGAGCTAATATTATCCTACCTCTGTATAAATCCTTGGTTAGGCCTCATCTAGAATATGGAGTACAATTTTGGGTGCCTGTTCTAAAAAAAGACATTACTGAGCTGGAAAAGATGCAGAGACGTGCAACAAAAATGATAAAGGGATTGGAGGATCTGAGTTACAAAGAGAGACTAGCCAAACTGGGTTTGTTTACATTAGAGAAGAGACGTCTAAGGGGTGATATAATTACCATTTACACGTACATTCAAGGTCAATACAAAGAACTATCCAATGAATTATTTATGCAAAGAGCTGAGCTAAGAACAAGAGGTCATCCATTAAGACTTGAGGAAAGGCGCTTTCGACTAAAACACAGGCAGGGATTCTTTACAGTAAGGGCGGTAAGGCTATGGAATTCTTTGCCTCGGGATGTTGTGCTTGCAGATAATGCAACTGCATTCAAAAAAGCAATGGATGCCTATTTAGCACAGAACAATATTGACAATTATGACAGATGGTTTCAAAACAAATAGGATATTGATCCGGGGAACTATTTGACTACCAGTTGGAGTCAGGAAGGAATAAATCCCTCCCCACACACACACAAACACTTGGGACTACATTGGAAATTGCTCCAGAGGGCTTTTTTGTTGCCTTCCTCTGGATCAACAGGGGTGTTATTGGCATGGGCTGGACTTGATGGACGCATGTCTTTTTTCAGCCTTATCTACTATGTTACTGTGTTACTATGTTACTATGTATAACTAAGTCCCAGTCATGAGATTCATTGTATCAAGACTCAGTTATAGATACCCCATCCAAATTGTCCCTAATCATTATTGTAATTAGTTCAGGAACTTTATTCTATAAATCTACCAGTGTTTGTACATATACCATTGTCATAATTTCTAGTGGTTTCCCTAACATTTTGGGTTTTTGTATACCCTATTTCTATATTTATTACTAGTTGAAGAGCCCGTTACAGGGGCCACAGTGCCACTGCCAGCCAGTCGCGGGGCAGTCATGTGCAGTAGAGACTGCCCGCACCTCAGCTGATACAGAGCTGGACGCTCCGACACCGCAGCGCGGGCAGTCTCTACTGCGCATGACTGCGTCGTTACACATGTTTTAGTGAATTGTTATATAGGATATAGATTTTAAAGATAACTGCAATGTCCCTGTCTACATCACCAGAAAGCATGCTCGATAATCTTCATCAGAATGTGGGGACAGCTGGCTAAATCATACATTTGGCTACCCCACTTATCTAGTTTAAATGACTGATAATGAGGTTTCTAAATTCATTTCTTAATACCTCTGTTCCCTCACTACAGTCTCTCTTAAAGAGTCCTTTATCACACCAATGGCTTCCATGATTAATAAATCTAAATCCTCTCTTTTTATACCACCTACATAAACAAAAGTTAAAACACCAGACACAAAACATAGTATTGTATCTAGGGCTGCAACTAATGATTATTTTGATAATTCATTAGTTGGCCGATTATTTTTTCGATTAATCGGATAAAAAAAACAATATGCTAATTTTTCATTATTTAACCCCTTAACGACCGGCGGTCCTGGGACGTTTCCTTCCCATAAGGACCGCATAGGACCACTTGGACGCGCCGGTACACGTGACCTGTTGCGTGTATCGGCGCGCCACTATGGGGCCTGATAGAGATCGCTCCGATGTTGGAGCGGTCAATTTCAGGCCCTATTTTTACTTACAGTGCTCCCTGTAGAGCGCTGTAAGTAAAAAGTATGTGACGTACTTTGACTGTCATCGGTCCTTGAGTATTTCAAGGACCGTGACGGTCATAGTACGTCATATGTTGTTAAGGGGTTAAAATGATTTAATGAACAAACTGAGTGTTAAAAACAAACAGCAGAATAAAAAACTTTACACATTTAACATGCGTCATTGTTATTATTTTACTATGAGGTCTATGCACCTCTCTTTCTCCCCCTTGCACTGCTATTTCTCCCCCCTTGTACTTCTTTCTCCCCCCTTGTATTTCTTTCTCCCCCCTTGTGCCTCTCTTTCTCCCCCATGTACTTCTTTCTCCCCCCTTGTACCTCGCTTTCTCTCCCTTGTGCCTCTCTTTCTCCCCCTTGTGCCTCTCTTTCTCCCCCATGTACTTCTTTCTCCCCCTTGTGCCTCTCTTTCTCCCCCTTGTACGTCTTTCTACCCCTTGTACGTCTTTCTACCCCTTGTACGTCTTTCTACCCCTTGTACTTCTTTCTCCCCCATGTGCCTCTTTCTACCCCTTGTACGTCTTTCTACCCCTTGTACTTCTTTCTCCCCCATGTGCCTCTTTCTCCACCTTGTACTTCTTTCTCCCCCATGTGCCTCTTTCTCCCCCTTGTACGTCTTTCTACCCCTTGTACTTCTTTCTCCCCCATGTGCCTCTTTCTCCACCTTGTACTTCTTTCTCCCCCATGTACTTCTTTCTCCCACTTGTGCCTCTCTTTCTCCCCCATGTACTTTCTCCCCCATGTATTTTCTCCCCCATGTGTCTCTTTCTCCTCCCTTGTACTTCTTTCTCCCCCCTTGCACCTCTCTTTCTCCCCTTTGTACCTCTCTTCCTCTAGACTGTCGCTCTCCTTGTCACTGCTGCACTCCTCTTGCTGCTGGTCCCCTGCAGCTGGCTGGCTCTGAGTTCCCTCCTGCCCGCCCGCATCATCACGCGCCCCTGCGGGCCGTGATGACATACAGACAGAGAAGAGGAAGAGGGCAGAGGCACCGGAAGAGAAGCGCTTGCTGCCAGACAGTAACGATCAGTCTGCTGGCAGCAAGCGCTTCTCTTCCGGTGCCTCTGCCCTCTTCCTCTACTCTGTCTGTATGTCATCACGGCCCGCAGGGGCGCGTGATGATGCGGGCGGATGGATCTTGTCCCGGCAGCCACTTATGGATGGGATTGTGAAGTGCAGGTTGACACTGGCGGCAGCGGCAGTTTGGGGCTGCAAACTAATCGATTATGAGAATAGTTGACAACGATTCTCATAATCGATTTTTATCGATAATATTGATTAGTTGTTGCAGCCCTAATTGTATCCCTGCCTGTACACATGTAGAACTGCAGCAAAATATACAGATGATGCCCCCTAGCCAAGGTCATTTCCTAGCTGACAAAGCCAATCCTGTGCTGCCCTGACCTCATTTGTGGTTAAATAATTATACTCAAGTTGAACAATAATATCTATCACACATCCATTTGCCCTACAGCTTCAACAGTCTTTACAATGCACCCTCTACCTCTCTGAGCAGTTGTTTCAGAAAGGCACCAAAGAGCAAAACCTTTTACAACCGAGTGTCCAATGATAAGCTTATTTCTCATGGCTTTACACATCAAGCTGCAGACTTGTAATATATGTCTCACTGTAGACTAAGAAATGTTTATATCATTATAATCATTCTCATCTGCAAGTGCAGACAAGGAATTGTGCAAAGACATAAGTTGCAGATCATGTCTGTTTGCCACTTGGTGCAAATTAGTCATATAAGCTGACAAGTAAATAATGATTCATATCACCTGAACTATTTTCTTATATAATAAAACTCTAGAATGTTTGTCCGATGCAGTCATGTGCAGGAGACTGCCCGAACGCACAGAATGCTGGGAGTTCTGTGCTGGGAGCATTGTGTGCAGAATGCTGAGAGTTCTGTGCTGGGAGCATTGTGTGCAGAATGCTGGGAGTTCTGTGCTGGGAGCATTCTGTGCGGAATGCTGGGAGTTCTGTGCTGGGAGCATTCTGTGCGGAATGCTGGGAGTTCTGTGCTGGGAGCATTCTGTGCGGAATGCTGGGAGTTCTGTGCTGGGAGCATTCTGTGCGTTCGGGCAGTCTCTACAGTGCATGACTGTGTCGCGTGCGCCACCAGTGAGGCGGCGGTAGTATGCAGAGCAGGACCAGCCTCGTAACCATTCGAGTGCCAGAGGGATATGCAACGCATTGCAAAGCACTGCATTGCGTACCCCTCTGGCACTCAAAGGGTTAACATCACCCGGACATTGGCTTGTATATACGGGCTTTTAGACTAGTATTAAATAATCAATGTAGAACACAAGATTATGACAATTCTGAAAGCTATTTGAAATGAACATAAGCTGACATAAGGTATTCCTTCCAGTTCCAGTCAAAAAGAACCTTATCCACCAGTCCGAGCATATAAAATAAATGTATTTAGAAAACATTTTACCAGGAAGAACACATTGAGATGTCTCTCATTTTCAAATATGTCCTGGAAAGCTTACAGGAAAGACTTACATATTGACACAAATAGAAAAACATTATATATATATGCACAAAAATATACATACATACATACATACATACATGCTAAAAATGTATATACAGTTACACATTAAATACAAAGGAGCTGTTATTTTTAAGGATTTTAGACTGGGAGAAGATCTGATTTTTTTTTTAGACAGGTTATTCCAAATGTTTGATGCACTGAAAGAGAAGTCAGATCAACCATCTTCTTCTTTGTAGTATGGAATAGTCAGTGAGATGTTAGTAGGGGAGTGGAGGTTATAATTAGTATGGAGAGATGGATTGATCATACTGCTCAGGTAATGTGGAATAGTCAGTGAGTTGTTAGTAGTGGAGGTTTTAGTTAGTATGGAGATCTGGAGTGATCATACTGCTCAGGTAGTGTGAAATAGTCAGTGAGTTGTTAGCAGTGGAGCGGAGGTTATAGTTAGTATGGCGATCTGGAGTGATCATACTGCTCAGGTAGTGTGGAATAGTCAGTGAGATGTTAGCAGTGGAGGTTATAGTTAGTATGGAGATATGGAGTGATCATACTGCTCAGGTAGTGTGAAATAGTCAGTGAGATGTTAGCGGTGAAACAAAGGTTATAGTTAGTATGGAGAGCTGGATTGATAATACTGCTCAGGTAGTGTGGAATAGTCAGTGAGTTGTTAGCAGTAGAGTGGTGGTTACAGTTAGTGAGGCGATCTGGAGTGAACATACTGCTCAGGTAGTGTCGAATAGTCAGTGAGTTGTTAGCAGTGGAGCAGAGGTTATTGTTAGTACGGAGAACTGGAGTGATCATACTGCTCAGGTAGTGTGGAATACTCAGGGAGATGTTAGTAGTGGAGTGGAGGTTATAGTTAGTATGGAGATCTGGAGTGATCATACTGCTCAGGTAGTGTGGAATAGTCAGTGAGATGGTAGCAGTGGAGTGAAGGTTATAGTTAGTATGGAGATCTGGAGAGATCATACTGCTCAGGTAGTGTGAAATAGTCAGTGAGATGTTAGCGGTGAAGTAGAGGTTATAGTTAGTGTAGACAGCTGGATTGATAATACTGCTCAGGTAGTATGGAATAGTCAGTGAGTTGTTAGCAGTAGAGTGGTGGTTACAGTTAGTGAGGAGATCTGGAGTGAACATACTGCTCAGGTAGTGTGGAATAGTTAGTGAGTTGTTAGCAGAGAAGTGGAGGTTTTAGTTAGTATGGAGATCTGGAGTGATCATACTGTTCAGGTAGTGTGGAATAGTCAGTGAGTTGTTAGCAGTGGAGCAGAGGTTATTGTTAGTACGGAGAACTGGAGTGATCATACTGCTCAGGTAGTGTGGAATAGTCAGAGAGTTGTTAGCAGTGGAGGTTATAGTTAGTATGGAGATCTAGAGTGATCTTACTGCTCAGGTAGTGTGGAAAAGTCAGTGAGTTGTTAGCAGTGAAGCGGAGGTTATAGTTAGTATGGAGATCTGGAGTGATCATACTGCTCAGGCAGTGTGGAATAGTCAGTGAGTTGTTAGTAGTGGAGGTTATAGTTAGTATGGAGATCTGGAGTGATCATACTGCTCAGGTAGTGTGGAATAGTCAGTGAGTTGTTAGCAGTGGAGTGGAGGTTATAGTTAGTATGGAGAGCAGGAATGAGCATACTGCTCATGTAGTGTGGAATAGTCAGTGAGTTGTTAGCAGTGGAGCGGAGGTTATTGTTAGTACAGAGATCTGGAGTGATCATACTGTTCAGGTAGTGTGGAATAGTCAGTGAGTTGTTAGCAGTGGAGTGGAGGTTATAGTTAGTATGGAGATCTGTAGTGATCATACTGCTCAAGTAGTATGGAATAGTCAGTGACTTGTTAATAGTGGAGGTTATAGTTAGTATGGAGATCTGGAGTGATCATACTGCTCAGGTAGTGTGGAATAGTCAGTGAGTTGTTAGTAGTGAAGTGGAGGTTATAGTTAATATGGAGATCTTGTGTGATCATACTGCTCAGGTAGTGTGGAATAGTCAGTGAGTTGTTAGCAGTGGAGTGGAGGTTATAGATAGTATGGAGAGCTGGAGTGATCATACTGCTCAGGTAGTGTGGAATAGTCAGTGAGTTGTTAGCAGTGGAGTGGAGGTTATAGTTAGTATGGAGATCTGGAGTGATCATACTGCTCAGGTAGTGTGGAATAGTCATTGAGTTATTAGCAGTGGAGGTTATAGTTAGTATGGAGAGCTGGAGTGATCATACTGCTCAGGTAGTGTGGAATAGTCATTGAGTTGTTAGCAGTGGAGTGGAGGTTCTAGTTATAGTATGGAGAGCTGGAGTGATCATACTGCTCAGGTAGTCTGGTAGCTTTCCAGAGAAGTGGTTGTAAACAAAGCAAGAAAGGTGAAGGACACATCTAGATTTGAGTGTTAGCCAATTTAGTTCTTTAAACATATCACATTGATGTGCAGTGTAATTACATTGGAGGACAAAAAGTGGCATAACGAGTTATACAGAGTGTCAAGTTTACCAGAAGCAAATTTTCTTTGAACGAAATAAAAGTTAATAAACAAATCTAAAAAGAGTTGGCTTGCATATTCTAATTGTTTTGATTTAAACAAGATAATAAGAATCATATGTATCTTTAATGCATTGAAAAAAATACTCTGATTTTTAATTAAATGTTTAAAGCACTTTAAAGGGTTCATCAAAAACATCCTTGGTTTGTGTGAAACAACTTTCAAAAGTCATCTGCATGTTGTATCAGCTTTTTTTTTTCAAGATCCAGTTTGAGTTAATGATATTTACAGATTATGGAAATTAAAACATGCAATGCAGGCTATTCTTGCCTTATCACTACATTATCCCCCCCACACACACACACTCACATACTCACTGACACTGCTCAGCAATGCACTGCTCAACTCCCCTATCTCTGACCTCCTGTCTTATCCCTACATTATCTCCTCCACCCCTAGCGCTTACTCCCTGTCTTATCCTTACATTACCTCTCCCACTCACTGACAATGCTCAGCAATGCATTGCACACTTCTCCTAACACTGACTTCCTGTCTTAGCCTGCATTACCTCCCCCACTCAATGGCACTGCTTAGTAATGCTTTGCCAACCTCCTCTAGCACTGACTCTCTGTCTTATCCTACATAACCTTTCTCACTCACTGACACTACTCAGCAATGCATTTCACACTTCTCTAGCACTGACCCTGTCTTAGCCTACATTACATCCCACTCACTGATACTGCTCAGTAATGCTTTGCCCACCTCCCCTAGCACTGACTTCCTGTCTACTCACTGATACTGATCAAGAACGCATTGTACACTTCCCCTAGAACTGACTCCTACCCTCAATGACACATAATAATTTCAGTTCTAGTAGGGTGGGCAATGCAATGCTGAGCAGTGTCAGTGTGTGTGGGAAGTAATGTAGGGATTAGACAGGAAGTGAGTGCTTGGAGAAATGGGAAATGCATTGCTGAGCAGTGTCAGTGAGTTAGGGAGGTAATATAGGGAGAGGACAGGAAGTCATTCCTAGGGGAGGTGTGCAATGCATTGCTGAGCAGAGTCAGTGAGTGCGGGAGGTAATATAGGGAGAAGACAGGTTGGCAGTGCTAGGAGAGATGGGCAATGCATTGCTGATTACTCTCAGTGAGTGTGGGAGGTAATAAAGGGAGAAGACAAGAAGTGCTAGGGGAGATGAGAAATGCATTGCTGTGCAGTGTCAAGTGAGTGGGGGGAAGGAAACGTAGGAAGAAGATAGGAAGTCTCTTCGTAGCATGTGTTAAGCAGCATAATATATCAATCAGAATAATTCATAAGCTAATTTTCTAAATAAAAAATTATATAACACACCATATAAGTGATTGTGAGATATCTTTTAAAATCACCAAAGCTGTTGTTAAGCAATCGTGTCCCTTTAAAGGGATAGTAATACCTAAAATGTAAAAAAAAATATGTTGTAGGGTTTATCCCCCTGAGTAAAACAAGAGTACTCCCACTGCTGAAAGGTGTTTCATTCAAAAGGTATTAATTTTCAAAGTTGAATTTTTTAGGTGCAATATCACAGTGGCCTGAAATTTTACAGTGGTGCTGTTGCTACACCATCCTATGGAGATTTATGGTCCTGAGACCAGAGCTGTCCATAGGATCGTGTAGCAACAGCGCCACTGTACAATTTCAGGCCACTGTGATATTGCACCTAAAAAATTCAACAATAACTTTTGAATGAAACATCTTTCAGCAGTGGGAGTACTCTTGTTTTACTCAGGGGGATAAACCCTACAACATATTTTTTTTTTACATTTTAGGTATTACTATCCCTTTAAATGGGACTTTTACCTCTTGCATGCTTTAATGTATAGGATACTTCTCATTCTATCATCCATGGGGATAACACCCCCATTTAATTAAATGGGAATTTGTATGTGTCTCCATTAAAGGGATAGTGTTGCTTGAAAATCATTTTATTTTATATTGTAGCCCTTAAAAAAACATTAAAAATGATATAAGTCTTATCTCACAAACCGTTATGGTTTGGGAGGTAATAGCAAGTAAAGGTAATTTCCCTTTTCCTGGCTGTTTTATCCAAGTCTGCCATCTAGTGGACAGATTTGGAATCTGGTCCGGAGATCAGCGGGCAGCTCCAAGATCACGATCTTTAAAAAGAACTACTTCATTGGAACGGTCTACAAAGTGTGCCTGGCTTGCAAGCCCACTTTGTAGACTATTCCAATGAAGAAATTGTTTTTAAAGATCATGATCTTGGAGCTGCTGAAGAGCCGCGGGAGGTCCAGGGACCGGATTCCAAATCTGAAGGCTTGAACAGTGACGTCACTCCAGGGGAAACTTTACTTGCTAATATCTCCCAAACCATAAAGGTTTGGGAGATAAGACTTATATCATTTGTAATGCTTTTTTAAAGGGATAGTAATACTTAAATGTAAAAAAAATATATGTTGTAGGGTTTATCCCCCTGAGTAAAAAAAGAGTACTCCCACTGTTTCATTCAAAAGTTATTAATTTTCAAAGTTGAATTTTTTAGGTGCAATATCACAGTGGCCTGAAATTGTACAGTGGCGCTGTTGCTACACCATCCTATGGAGATTTATGGTCCCGGGACCAGAGCTGTCCAATTTCAGGCCACTGTGATATTGCATCTAAAAAATTCAACTTTGAAAATGAATAACTTTTGAATGAAACACCTTTCAGCGCTGGGAGTACTCTTGTTTTACTCAGGGGGGATAAACCCTACAACATATTTTTTTTTTGCATTTTAAGTATTTCTATCCCTTTAAGGGCTACAATATAAAATAACATTATTTTCAAGCCATACTATCCCTTTAACTCAATTTATAACTCTGGGCAAACCAGCATCACAATAGGGGTCCAGTAACAATGGACCCAAATCCCATTCAGTTAAATGTGGTCTTTAACCTTATGAATGCTTGTGTAGTCTCCAGCACATTGCAGATAAATGTGTTAGAGACTATTCTAGTAATCAAGGGGTAACAATTTCCATTTCATTCAGTGGGAATATTTATATGTCCTGGTTTCTCCGATAATTACTCCAATTCCTCTTAGCAATACAGCCTCAAGGTGCAGCTCTCAGGCTTGAGTAAAAGCATTGACTTTATTTTATCTCTATGAAATGAGCTGAGTGAGCTTCTCTCCCAGGAGGTAATTTAAAAATCAATATGGTAGACATTGTCAGGCCAGCTGGTCTGTATTTGACATGCATACTAAAAACTGAGATGGCAAAAGAGCTGACTGAAAACCTTCCAGTATGAAATGCTACATGAAATCATAATTCCACTGATTAGTTTAAATCTAGATCATGTCTCATGGGATTTCTTTCCAACCGCTTCTCAAGTCAACGTTCTTCTCTATCGAATAAATAGAGTAGGGATCAATAGGGATGATTTTAATTTTCCCCTTTAGTTACATGGCAAAAGGTTTAATTGGAGTAGCACAATGAGCTAAATTACGGTACCATTGATTAAGACTAACATACCATTAAGTGTGATGGTTCCGTAGTCAAGTGCTTCCTTGTGATACCCAAGGTATAGGAAAGTGTTTTATGTAAATAAAAATGTAACTCACGTATTTAGATACACTGTGGAATGAGGATGTATATACAGTATATGTGTACAGAGTCAAGAATTGACTGTTTTTAAATGATGATATTTCTTTTTCCAAAAGTGATACTATGATGATGCTCAAATATATCTTTCCTCCCCTGACCTCTCACCTTCCCTCCTGTCCCGAGTATCTGACTGTCTTTCTGCTGTGTCTTCCTGGATGTCCTCCCGTCAAATCAGACTTAACCTCGGCAAAACTGAACTAATTATCTTGCCTCCCTCTACAACCAGCCCTACCCCAGACATTACCCTCAGTGTTAACAACACTACCATCACACCAACCCCTACAGCTCGCTGCCTGGGGCTCACATTTGACTCTGCCTTATCCTTCATTCCTCACATCCAGTCCATCTCCAAATCGTCTCTCCTCCACCTCCACAACATCTCTAGAATCCGACCCTTTCTCACACAAGACACTACCAAAATTCTAATCCAAACACTCATCAAGTCCCGTCTTGACTACTGTAACTCATTACCAATTGACCTTCCTCTCACCCAACTAACCCCACTACAGTCCATAATGAACTCAGCAGCATGACTAATCTACCTCACTCATCGCTCCTCTAACACCAAACCCCTCTGTCAGTCCCTACACTTGCTCCCATTAGCATATAGAATTAAATTCAAAATTCTGATGCTAACTTATAGAGCCCTTACTAACACCGCACCCCCCCTATCTTTCATCTCTCATTTACAAATACACTCCCTCTCACCATCTTCGCTCTGCACATGACCTTCTCCTCTCCGGAGCTCTTATCACATCCTCCCACTCCCGCCTACAGGACTTCTCCTGTGCTGCACCCGAGCTCTGGAATTCCCTACCCCACCCCATCAGACTCTCCCCAGCCTTCAGACGCTCCCTGAAAACTCACCTCTTCAGGGAACCTATCAACTACCTCTATAAATACTATCACCAAGAACCACCCCTTCCCTGGGCCACTGCACTCAATAGCACTTCTCTCTCCCACCCACTGACCGGCAGTTCATGTGGCAGGAGGCACTTACACCCAATAGCACTTACTCCTTCTGTGTCCAACCCACCTTCCTCTAGACTGTAAGTTCTCACGAGCAGGGCCCTCTGATCCTTCTGTTCTCCATATTTGATTGTACTATTTCATACCTCTGTATGTCCATTCCTAATTGTAAAGCGCTGCGGAACTAGTTGGCACTATATAAATAAAGAATAATAATATGATTTCAGCTTAAAATGGAAATGATCATGCTAAACTGAGTTTAGGCTTAGTGGAGGTCATCACACTGTGTGGCTGAAAAACTTCCCTATGAGAGTCAATTCCTGAGACAGGTGGAAGATACTTTCAAGTTACTGTCGAGCTATAAGCTGTGCATCTGTGGGAGAAAAGAGGGAATTCAGAATAACCTGTTTGTACAGTCTGGACATGAAAATAGGCTCACATTGATATTTACATTATAGTCTGACCAGCTCGTGTATTGAACTGGGGAACTCTTGTTCAGACGTTTACACTGAAGAAGAAATATCTTACTCATGCATGCTAATGCTTTCATTTGTTTAAATAATTCCTTTGAAATGTAATCCTTCGTTTGCAATTCAAGTGAAGGTGGACATTGATTAACGAACTGACTTTTATGGCATTTCATCTTTTCTGCTTTGCACATTAACCTTTCTTTGCTTGAGAATTTTTTTAGTAGATTTTTAATTTTTTTTATGGTTTGGAGTTTTAGTAGGAGATTATTGAGATTGTTTTAGGGGCATTTGGGGTCGTAAAAAAAAAGGGTCTTGATGTTGGTTTTGTTTATAGTAAACTAGTAGAAGAGCCAGTGTACACGGGCCACAGTGGTGGGCAGTCACAGTGCAGTTATGTCCAGCAGAGAGTGCCCACACTGTGGCTGATACAGAGCTGGACGCTCCGAAGTCAGACCTCCGGTCTGACTTCGGAGTGGCCAGCTCTGTATCAGCCTTGTCATGGGCAGTCTCTACTGAGCATAACTGCAGTACGCACAGCAGTCTCTACTGAGCATGAGTGCAGCACGCACAGCAGTCTCTACTGAGCATGACTGCAGCACACACAGCAGTCTCTACTGAGCATGACTGCAGCACGCACAGCAGTCTCTACTGAGCATAACTGCAGCACGCACAGCAGTCTCTACTGAGCATGACTGCAGCACGCACAGCAGTCTCTACTGAGCATAACTGCAGCACGCACAGCAGTCTCTACTGAGCATAACTGCAGCACGCACAGCAGTCTCTACTGAGCATAACTGCAGTACACACAGCAGTCTCTACTGAGCATGAGTGCAGCACGCACAGCAGTCTCTACTGAGCATAACTGCAGCACGCACAGCAGTCTCTACTGAGCATAACTGCAGTACGCACAGCAGTCTCTACTGAGCATGAGTGCAGCACGCACAGCAGTCTCTACTGAGCATGACTGCAGCACACACAGCAGTCTCTACTGAGCATGACTGCAGCACGCACAGCAGTCTCTACTGAGCATAACTGCAGCACGCACAGCAGTCTCTACTGAGCATGACTGCAGCACGCACAGCAGTCTCTACTGAGCATAACTGCAGCACGCACAGCAGTCTCTACTGAGCATAACTGCAGCACGCACAGCAGTCTCTACTGAGCATAACTGCAGTACACACAGCAGTCTCTACTGAGCATGAGTGCAGCACGCACAGCAGTCTCTACTGAGCATAACTGCAGCACGCACAGCAGTCTCTACTGAGCATAACTGCAGTACGCACAGCAGTCTCTACTGAGCATAACTGCAGCACGCACAGCAGTCTCTACTGAGCATGACTGCAGCACGCACAGCAGTCTCTACTGAGCATAACTGCAGCACGCACAGCAGTCTCTACTGAGCATAACTGCAGCACGCACAGCAGTCTCTACTGAGCATGACTGCAGCACGCACAGCAGTCTCTACTGAGCATGACTGCAGCACGCACAGCAGTCTCTACTGAGCATGACTGCAGTACGCACAGCAGTCTCTACTGAGCATGAGTGCAGCACGCACAGCAGTCTCTACTGAGCATGACTGCAGCACGCACAGCAGTCTCTACTGAGCATAACTGCAGCACGTACAGCAGTCTCTACTGAGCATAACTGCAGCACGCACAGCAGTCTCTACTGAGCATGACTGCAGCACGCACAGCAGTCTCTACTGAGCATGACTGCAGCACGCACAGCAGTCTCTACTGAGCATGACTGCAGCACGCACAGCAATCTCTACTGAGCATGACAGCAGCACACACAGCAGTCTCTACTGAGCATGACTGCATAGTTACAAACTAATTAGCAAATTATTATATAGGATGGTACATGTGATTGTATGGAATACATGAAAATATTTATTTTTGTAGTCTCTTGGGGATATATATATATATATATATATATATATATATATATATATATATATATATATATATATATATATACTACTGGAGAACCTCAGTTTTTGTCCACATTGTGGTGATCTATGAGTCATAGAGCCATGACAATTGTTGGATATTTGAGTCCAAAATGTATCCTATCAGCCATTGGGGGTGGTCAGAAAACTGCCTCCCCCCACTGATGGAATGCAAATAGGAAGTCTGTGGCTCCTGTGTTGGGTGAGCAGTCCACATACATCTGCAATGTCAGGCCAGATATAGAGAGTCTATGGGGACTTGCATTACACATGATAGGAAGCTGTCCTGTGCATTGCAGTCCTGATACAACAGGGCCGAATTAAACCTTTTTGTCTATGAAAATGTATGTGTTATAGAGCTTCTCCTGCTGAGTAAAACAAGGGCACTACCACTGCTGTCAGTTGTTTTATTCAAAAGTTATAACAGATCAAATTAGGAGGAAGTGAATTACAGTGTGATTACTTCATGAAAGTTCTAACTGACAGGAAGTGACTCAGCAGTTTCTATCACATTCTATGGAGACTGTAAGTGATTTTCCTCTCAAACTGAATGTAACAGAATAACTAATTGGAGGGCAGTGCTAATGTAGAAAAAAACACTGGTTTAAACTGTAATAACTCTGGACATATGCACCTCTCAGCAGTGGGAGTACCCTTATTTTACTCAACAGGAAAATGCCTACAGTATATATATTTCATAACAAAAGTTTACTGCACCTTTAAGACCCACGTTCTGCTCCTTTATTGGTGCACTGGGGCTCACAATTCAGCCCTGGCTTAATAGGCAGGTTTGCTCCCAGGGGGCCACATCTGCTGATAAGGCAACTATCAGGTGGTAGCTGCCTTTTAACTCTTTGCATGTCAAAGAGGTACACAATGCATTGCGTGCTCCCCTGGAATTAAAAGGTTTAAATAATATAAAACGAGCATAAAAAAGAACATACTAAATCCATATTCTTTGTACAACTATAGCCATGGTTTACATGCCTCAGAACTCTAACTGGTGGACTGTACGATTGTCAGCACAATTCATTTTCTCCTCTAAGACGATAGCTTTGCTGCACCCAGGGGTATGAACCAAAATGTATGGTCACTACAGTGTACAATCACTTAAGTGCATTCCAGTGCACACACCCCACAATTGTTAAGACTTTAATGTGAGCAGATCCCAAAGGCAGTATGTTCAAAAGAAAAGTGGATTAGTTCTGGCACAAACCATTTTCACTGTAGGGGAGAACTAAAATTTCCTATAGTGCAAACCATTTGCACTATAGGGGAGAACAAAAAAAAATCCCATTGATTTAAATGGGTGTTTTAACCCTTTGAATACTAGAGAGGTCTCCAACGCATTGCATCGATCTTACCTTAAAATCTAACCATTACTATCCCTTTAACCCCTTTGCGTCTGATGACGTATCCGGACCGTCATGCTGGTCCGCCACTTAAGGACCAGTGACGGTCCTGGCACGTCATGGAGTTCAGGGCTCCCAGCGCGGCTGCACGCCGCTCTGGAAGCCCTGAACCGGAAGTGATAATAATAATAAAAAAAGCCCCGAGGTCACCAATTGCAGGCCGCAAGTGAGCGCACCGGTCGTTAAGGGGTTAAGGAGGGCACGTTTGATATGATGACTGAAGATTTTAAATATTGAGTTTGAAATGTTCAGTTAACCGTTTCAGTGCCAGAGGGGTGTGCAGTGCTTTGGGGATCTGTCATGTCTGTGCCTATATTTTTCTTTGGCGTCTCAACCCCTGAGCCTTCCGATTGGCTGGTTTGTGTTTATCTGTCTGGCTTTCGTGCAGGATTGCTGTTTGTTCCTGAAGTTGTTCCAGTGTTTTGACCTTGGCTCGTCTCCGACCTCACTTTGGCTTGTACTTCTGACCTGATTCTGCGATTCACGGTATCCGACCTTGACCTGTCTACAACCAATCCTGCTTCCATGACTCTCCGGTATCTGACCTTGACCTGTCTACTACTAACCCTGAATCTACGACTCTCCTTTATCTGACCTCAGCCTGTCTATGACCAACCCTGCTTCTATGTCTCTCTGGTATTCGACCTCGGCCTGTCCTCAATCTCCTCTATCTACTGACTACCCGGCATTCGACCACAGTTTGTACTCGACTATCCCGCAGCTCAAGCTCCAGAGATTGGCTCATAGCCTATTTCAGACTTCTTGCTTCCTCGACTTGCAGTCCCTGCCTATACTTCACCTGCAGGGCTCCAGCTGGTAATCCCAGTGGTCTGCCTACAGTGGTGTTTGGGTGCACTCATCCAGATATCAGGCTTCACGGCCTGCACCTTTAATTCTGGCTTTGCAACAGCAAGGGTACACTCATTACTGCCACTGCCCCCAAGCCACGCTCTCCAGACAGCGCTCCCCAGCTGCTAGCAGACCACTCAGATGATCACCCCAGCTTCTCTCTAGCCTAGTGTTACAAGATCTCTCTAGCATCCAAGAGGTTAAATAATATCCTGTAAAGGAGTCCAAAACTAGTGCAAGGACATTGAGATTGCTCTGACCACACCCACAATTCAGAATGTGGGTGTGGCCAGCACCTCTGAGGTTCTTTTCAACATTTGATGCTCTGTGCAGTTGCTTACTGTGCCTATTGGGAAATCAGCCCTGCTACTATCAGAATCTATATTTCTGTGTTTGAATTACTATCATCTGATAGCTGCCTTATTGGCAGATCAGGGTTTCATTGTGAATCCCAGTATACAAACAGGGGAGCAGAATGGGTGTCTGAATGGAGACCCCCTGATGCCCCCCAGTTTATCAGTTTTCTGTACTGCTCAGCGCAGTTCCCTATAGATCTGCTCTATTGGGCGTTCCCATTGGGAATGCATATACAAACCTGGAGTCTGTGGTTAAAGCCCCAGATTTTTTATTTATGTTCCAGCAGAGGGAGCTAGATTTCTACCTCCTAACAGCTGAGTAGAGCTGTTTGCTGATTGAAGCTGCTCCCACTGGTGTTTGGGACTTCGGGTCATTTGTATTTCTCCCCTGAGGTTCAGTTAATTTACCCAAGAATGACTCCAGTTTATTTTAGTACATGTACTTCATTGAATAAACTGTCGAGTCAATGAGGTGTCCATAAGAGCACTTAAATGAGCGCTAATGTATCCTAATGAATGCAAATACAAAATATATCTCAGTTTACTATAGTGATTGTAGATCTCTCTGATCATCAAGGGGTTAACCATTTGAGTGCCAGAGGGGTGCGCAAGGCATTGCAGAGCGTTGTGCACCCCTCTGACACTCAAAGGGTTAAAAACACGTTGAACTAACACCACTTCCATGACTCAGTTTCAGGAGACTTGGTCCCCCTGCTAAATTTCCTCTCCTCTGCACCTCCCACCCATACTTCCTCCTCCTTCCCAACTGTCTAACTCTACCATGGATCCCCCATGGGTTCTCGATGATACAGACTCGGACCTTGACGGTCAATAGCTACAGATATCAATTAGGATTTGAATCAATATAGGAAGGGCCACTCACTATGTGAGGAGATTCCACCCATGTGTTTTGGAAGAGGGTGCCTCCCCCTCCCCTTTTTTTTCCTCTCCCCCAGGGCCGGCGCCACCTATAGATGAGGTAGGCGCCGGCCTAGGGCGCACATGTACTGGGGGCGCAGGCATGCAGCAGAGAAGAGCTGCGCCCAGGGCCGGTGTCGTGTATCCGTCACGTTCAGGAGGCGGGACCTGTCATTGAGGTCTGCCCGCTAGGCGTGTACAGCGGCGTCATGCTCTTCCCTAGCTGCTGCGCTCCCACGTCGATGTCGGCTCTTTAGTAATACAGAGCGCGCGGGGAGTCAACATCTCCCAACGTGCTCTGCATTACTGAAGAGAAGACCACGCGGGAGCTCCAGCTACAGGTCTGTGATGGGGGGCAAGTTTGGGCTGATGGGGGGCAAGCTTGGGCTGATGGGGTGCAAGTTGGAGCTGAGGGGGCAAGTTGCAGCTGATAGGGGGCAAAGTGGAACTGGTGGGGGGCAAGTTGGAGCTGGTGGGGGGCAAGTTGGAGTTGATAGGGGGCAAAGTGGAGCTGATAGGGGGCAAGTTGGAGCTGATGGGGGCAAAGTGGAGCTGGTGGGGGCAAGTTGCAGCTGATAGGGGGCAAAGTAGAGCTAGTGGGGGGGCAAGTTGGAGCTGGTGGGGCAAAGTGGAGCTGGTGGGGGCAAGTTGGAGCTGATGTGGGGCAAAGTGGAGCTGGTGGGGGCAAGTTGGAGCTGATGGGGCAAGAAAAGAGGTGGGGTATAAGTAGGCGGGGTATAAAGGGGTGGGACACAATGGGCAGAGCCAAGGGGCAGCAAAATTAGGTTTTGACTAGGGTGGCAAAAATCCTTGCACCAGCCCTGCTCTCCCCTCACCCATCACCTTCCTTCTCCTCTCTATCCTTCTCACCCTCCTATCACTGCTTTATTACGATGTCATTGACCTTCAGCTCCTAATATTTACAGTCAGCATTATGTTCAATCGATACTTCTCAATCTATAATCATTGTTACATTGTATACTCATTTCACTACACAGAAGAACTGCACAATCTTGTTTCTTTCTTAACTTAACATACATGTATACCATATTGTACTTGTACTATGGATGTTGTTCTCTGAATTAAACAATAAATAATGTTTTTATAAAAACAAAAAACATAAAAAACACTTTGAACTGGACTATTAATAAACTTTATTGCAGTAGTGTACAAATAGGAGAAATATGATGGCCATATGGAATCAAGAAGGCATTTTCCCCCATTCAAGGCAGAATTTGAAATTGCTGTATTGAGGGGTTTTTTTTTTGCCTTCTTTTGGATCAACGATGGTAAACAGGAATAGGAAAAGGGTTGAACTAGATGGACACAAGTCTTTTTACAACCTAAATTACTATGTTATTATGTTACTAGTAGTGTTGAGCGAGCGTGCTCGGCCGATGCTCGGATCGGCTCGAGCATCGCTCTGCTCGGCACATGGCGGTACTCGTCGAGTACCGCCATGTGCTCGCCCGCCATGTTCGGGTGGCGGGGATCTGTGCCGGAAGAGGCACAGATCTGAAGACGCTCCGCTGGACCACCAGGGACTGGAGGTACGGGGGCATTGCGGAGATGAAGGGGGCATTGCGGAGATGAAGGGGGACATTGTGGAAGAGGGGCATAGCGGAGATGAAGGGGGACATTGTGGAAGAGGGGCATAGACTCTATGCCCCTCTTCCACAATGTCCCCCTTCATCTCCGCTATGCCCCTCTTCCACAATGTCCCCCTTCATCTCCTCTATGCCCCTCTTCCACAATGTCCCCCTTCATCTCCGCTATGCCCCTCTTCCACAATGTCCCCCTTCATCTCCTCTATGGCATAGAGGAGATGAAGGGGGACATTGTGGAAGAGGGGCATAGCGGAGATGAAGGGGGACATTGTGGAAGAGGGGCATAGCGGAGATGAAGGGAGACATTGTGGAAGAGGGGCATAGCGGAGATGAAGGGGGCATAGCGGAGATGAAGGGGGCATTCGGAGATGAAGGGGGCATAGCGGAGATGAAGGGGGGCATTGACCAGGCACCCTCCCCTCATCAGAGCAGGGGGTGCCTGGTGTAATGCTCGTGTCGCCCCATTCATTTCAATGGGGCTCGGGTGCTCGGCCGAGCACTCGAGCCTCAGGGGGTGCTCGGTCAGAGCACCCGAGCACCCGAGCATCGGGGTGCTCGCTCAACACTAGTTACTAGGTGTTACAGTGACAGTCAGTCTCCTTTTTGACTCTAGATATTCTGTAAGTGTAAATTGCTTACCGTAAAATCTCAGGTATAATACGCACCTGTGTATAATACGCAGGTGTATATTATACCTAAGATTTTAGGGGAAAACAAGAGTGCCTATGTATAATACGCACCCTTGTTTTCCCCTCTCATGAAAAAAAAAATTAAGCCGGCCAGAACCCTTCCCTCCCTCCCACGGCCCAATGCTCTCTGACAATAATGCTTACTTGTCTCCACTGAAGTCCGCGCTGACAATGAGGCTTAGGGTAGGTACTTCCTTCCACTGAAGTACCCATCTTCCCAGCGGGCGGCAAGCTTGCATTTGCCGCCCACTTCCCTCATGGGCTTTCAGGACCTTCCGCCTCCAGCCAATGGTAATAGAAGCGGAAGGTCCTGAAAGCCCATGAGGGAAGCGGGCGGCAAATGCAAGCTTGCCACCCGCTGGGAAGATGGGTACTTCAGTGGAAGGAAGTACCATAAGCCTCATTGTCAGCGCGGACCTCAGTGGGGGCAAGTAAGCATTATTGTCAGAGCGAATTGGGCCGCGGGAGGATGTCAGCACATTTTTTTTTTTAAATAACTCTCGTGTATAATACGCACCCCCCACTTCACATAAGGTGAAATGGGGTAAAATTGTGCTAATTATACCCGAGGTTTTACGGTATACTATTATTTTTCATCTTCGCTTATTCTTTTTACAGTTTTATGTCCTTTGCAGAGAGCTCTCTTTGATATCTATTTTCAGAGTTTTCTGTGTGGGACTGGGAAAGCAGGGTTTTTGCAAAAATGTTATAAAGATACAATGTAAAAAAAGAGTGATGTAATATAGAAAAGCCGCCTCTACAGCACACAGACCATTCAGTGCTGCAGGGATTGTGTTACATTGTATCACTGTCCAGCTTTTGCAGTCCCTGACAGAAAGCTCTCCGGAGACACAGACCCAGGGAGTTCTATATCAAGGACCAAAAGTTAAGAAGAAAAAAAAAAATAGGAGAAAATTATAGGAAATTTATCTTTACATAGTTTGCATTTTGAGGATTTTAAAGCCAGAAAGCAGGTTGACTGTCACTTTAACCCTTTGAGTGCCAGAGGGGTACACAACGCATTGCTTTGCAATGCGTTGTGTACCCCTCTGGCACTCAAAGGGTTAATAGTGCACATACAAAGGTAAAAATATTTGAACACAAGTTGAAGATATTTCTATAAATGGGGAAAACAGCTTGTTAAATTCAATTATCCTATATAATAATTCGCTAGGATGTTTGTCAGAAGCCGACATGCTCAGTAGAGACTGTGCACGCTGCAGTCACGCACAGTACAGATTGCCTGAATATGCCATGGCTGATACAGAGCGGGGTGCTCAGAGAGGACTACGGTCCAAATTCGGAGCACCCCGCTCCATATCAGCCACGGTGCATTCGGGCACTCTGTACTGTGCGTGACTGCAGCGCGGGCAGTGAGCAGAGAGGCTCTGAGCACCAGCCAAGGCTGCTGGGTGGCACTGTGGCCCGTGTACTTGGGCTTTTAAACTAGAACGGATATGTATGAAGAAACAACTTGAACACTTTGTTTATTGGGAATAGTTTTGTCCTATATTACATTATTCCAATCAACAAGCTGCAGTCTGTGGGCATTAACCCTTTGAATCCCAGAGGGGTGTGCAGTGCATAGCTTTGCATTTCGTTGCATACCTCTCTGTCATCCAAAGGGTTAAAAAACACTATTTTTTTCTGTGATTTTCTAATAGAATACTTAGTTTGTGCTCCAGTAAATATGTAATTGGTATTTGTTTTAATGAGACCCACATTCATTCTCTAAAAATGAGAGACACCCGCTTCCCTCCTTTGTACAGAATCTATTAATATATTGGAGTTTCTATAAATAAATGAAAATAATTATAAGCCCCATGAGATTTCCTAATCAATTATCAAGGAGATGAAAATAGTGTAGTTAAAGGGTTAGTAATGCCCGTATTTAAAGGGATAGTAATGTCCCCCCAAAAAAATATTGAGCATTTTGTAGGGCTTAAAAAGTTGAATTGAATGCAAAAAAACATATCTCTCAAACCGCTATGGTTTGAGAGATATCTGCATTCAAAGTTTTATGTTTCCTGCTGTCAGCTGTAAAGCTGTCAGCAGGAGATCCATATCGGCCGACACGGAGGCTCTTCAGCAGAGCCGCAATTGCGTTTTTTAAATAGAATTACTTTATTGGTATGGTCTACAAAGTGTGCTTGCAAACCAGGCACACATTGCAGAATATTCCAATGCAGTCATTCTTTTTAAAAACAAAAGCCTCCGTGTCGGCCGACATGGATCTCCTGCTGACAGCTTTACAGCTGACAGCAGGAAACATCAAAGTTTGAATGCAGATATCTCTCAAACCATAGAGCTTTGAGAGATACATTTTTTTGCATTCAGTTCAATTTTTTAAGCCCTACAAAATGCTCAATATTTTTTGGGAGACATTACTATCCCTTTAAGTTAATGCTATATTGTAGATGTTAAAAAAATAAAGTATCTGGAGAAAATCCCATCTCTCATACCTTTATGGTTTGAGAGATATTCGCCGCTAAAATTCCCCCTCCCTCCTCTTCTCCTGACGTCAGCGCTCTACTGTCAGCAGGTGATCCTGGTCCTGGGACCAGCCGGCAGCTCTTCAGCAGAGCCGAAAATAATTACTGACATCAGGAGAAGAGGAGGGAGGGGGAGGGGATTTTAGCGGCGAATATCTCTCAAACCGTAAGTGTTTGAGAGATGGGACTTTCTCCAGATACTTTATTTTTTTAACATCTACAATATAGCATCTACTTAAATACAGGCATTACTAACCCTTTAATATACTAAAAAAAAGTAAAAGCCTGGTAAAAGCCATCTCCACCATACCGGAATCATGAACATACTTACAATTCCAGTCGAGTTCAATGGGGATTTAACCCTTTGAATGCTAAAAGTCTCCAACGCTTTGCTTGGTAAGGCATTGGATACCTCTCTAGCACGGAACTCCAATTTAACACATCCAATGACCTCTCTGGCACTCAAAGGGTTAAATCGATTGGTATTTTTAGTTGTTCCCTATAGTGCCATTGGTTTGCATGAGACATACAGCACTCTTCCTTAGGAAATCGGCCTCTGTGATTTAACCCCGTAAGGACCAGCTGCACGAGCTCGGGGGCCGCACTGAGGGACCACAAATAATTTTTTTTAAAATTGTATCTGATTCAGGGCTCCTCGGATGGTGTGCATCCGCGCGGGGAGCCCTGAATTGCATGACGTGTCAGGACCATCAAGGGTCCTTATGGCAAGTTTACCCATGAAGGTCGTGGCACGTCCTGGGTCCTTAAGGGGTTAAAAGAGGGCTGGTCCTTACATCAGGCTACATCACCAGGTTTTCCTGGGGGGTTGTGTACTAAAGAGAGACAATGCTTAGAGGATCCACTCTAGTGAGATAAAATCTCCAGTTCCTATGTTTCCCTTCACTATGGGGTGTGGTATAGTTGTGTATTGCGGGGGGGGGGGGGGCTTTTTTTTTACTTACATATTTGTAGTTTAAAGTTATTCAAGCCAAAAGGGTCGCCCTCATGCCCATACCTGGGAACTCTCCTGGATTTGCCCCGGGGACTCCGGTTCTGATAGAGACTGCAGAGCTGATTCCTCCGGATGTGGGGAGTTTCTATTGAAACTCTGCCACATCTGCTTTTCTCTCGCTGTTCCTCCGTCCCCAGCCTTCTGTGTGACACCTTTAAGCCCTGCCCCCCTCGCATCAAGCCTGCCCTTTTTGATGCGATTAGCATCATTTTTGTCACCCCCTGCTGAACAGAGGACTCCCCTCCGGGTAGCCCTCAACTGGAAGTTCCCAGGTATACTCATGCCCCTTTCCTGCATCACTGATCCTCTCTGTCTGGTCCAGATGGAGAGCGGTGAGGGACAATCGTCAGTAAGCAAAAGGAAAATCCTGCCCTTCTTCCTCAAGGGGGGGGCGGGGTTTTCCTTATACTCACTGAGTGAAGATTGTCCCTCGCTGCATCTGTCCTGTCCCACTACCAGATTACAGATCTAAGGGGAGGCGGGCAGAAGGAGAAGAAGGGCATCCTTTCGGCTTGAATAGCACTTACCCTTTGAGTGCCAGAGGGGTACGCAACACATTGCTTTAAATGCGTTGGGTACCCCTCTGGCACTCAAAGGGTTAAACTACAAATATGTAAGTTAAGAAATATAGCGCTACGTGTCATAAAAACATAAAGATAACTCAAAGCTGCACTTCAATAGAAACATTAATATCCCTTTAAATTAGTCTTTTTGGTAAAGTGCAAAGTAGAAAATAAGTGCAGAAGAGGTGTAATTGCTATCAAAAGAGACAAGGAAGGAAAGCCCACCCATGAGGACCATTTAATCCTTCGAGTGCCAGGGTTAACCTCTTGGTTAGAGACCTATTTTAAGAGTGGGGGGAATTCCAGATGCCCAGATCCTTTCCACTTGTACTCTTATTGCCCATATCAGATCACAGAGAAAAAGAAGAGGCCACATTTTAGCACCCAAATATGTAGAACCATACCTCCCAACATTTCAAATTGCCAAAGAGGGACACTTGTTTTTTAGGGGGTGTTACTGGGGGCGTGACTGGAGAGAATGTATAGGCTATTTCACGACCTATTGATACCTCTTTGTGTAACTTAATAAATAACTTATAACAAGACCAAAGTATTTCATTTACACAGACTAATTTATAAACCAATATACTGACATGTAAACAAACAATAATGTGAGTTTTATTGCTGTAGAGCAATGTGATACCATTATATATACACCACACAATCTGATTTGCTAAAAAGAGGGACATCAGGGGGGGAAAGAGGGACAGAGGGATTTTGGTCTAAAAGAGAGACTGTCCCTCCTAAAGAGGGACACTTGGGAGGTATGTAGAACTGTCTGTTGCGATTGTACACATGTCCAGGCTGGACAGCTCCAGGCTTTCTCCAGCTGTTGGTCAGTTAAGGATGATGGGAATTATAGTCTAACAACAGCTGGAGGAAAGCTGCAAGTTACCTAGCTGCAAAAGCCTTTGGATTCATCAGATAAAAGATTGGTATTGCTATTGTATACTTATTTTACATTTTTTCGGACCCCCCTTTCTGGTAATCTTGGTATTAAAATTTCTCTAGCATCCAATGGCTTAATAAACTCAACTGTCTTGGATAATTATATCAATATGACATTGAATCATACCTCCCAAGTGTCCCTCTTTAGGAGGGACAGTCCCTCTTTTAGACCCAAATCCCTCTGTCCCTCTTTACCACCCTGATGTCCCTCTTTTTAGAAGATCAGACTGTGTGATGTGTATATAAGTGTATTACATTGCTCTACAGCAATAACACTCACATTAATGTTTTTAAATGTCAGTAAATGTGTTTATAAATTAGTCTGTGTACATAAAATAATTTAGTCTTGTTATAAGTCATTTATTAGGTTACACAAGGAATTGTCAACAGATCATGAAACAGACTAAAAAAATCTTGGAAATGCCCCGCCCACCAGCCACACCCCCGCAACACCCCCTAAAACACGTGTCCCTCTTTGGCAATTTGAAATGTTGGGAGGTATGCTGAATGTCTAAATAAGGAACTTACTGCGTATGTAACAGTAGCCACAGCGCATATAGAGGTTTTATCTATTTTATGATGTACGTCCTTGGAAATTGTTCTCAGTCTATTTTTTGTATAAGATAAGCTTGTCAGTATTTATTGGTGTTGAACATGTTTCACACTTTAATGAACTTTGACTTCCTCTTTAGAAAGGATTTTCCCTCCCCAGCTTCTACCTGACATGATATTGAACTTTACTGAATATACCAAGTACAGAAAATAAGAAATAAACTATACATCTGAAAAAGGACATGTATTTCATGATTTTATAGATTTTATTTATAGAAATGCATTAGTGTAACTATGAGGCAAATGCACAAATACATATATGAGTGAATGCTCATACTCATGTATGTCATCAAGCAAGCACATCATCACGAATGCATTCAAACACATACTCATCTACTCATGCACACACAGTCACTCTCCTCACATCACAAGATATTGGTGGAGAGTGTTACTAATGCAATTCCTGCAGGCTGTATAACCAGGATGTTTCTGCATATTGCTACTAAATAACTGAATGCTTTGCCCATACTAATGGGAATTCCAGCACTGTTTGGCCATTGATTGCATGCCTACTTACCACAAGCAAGGAGTTTTAGGTTCATTGATTTCCCAACCAAAAGCAGAGGATTGTGGTTCAATTATTTGCATTGACTCCCCTGTAATGATATGTGTATGGTAAGTATGTTATGTGACTATGTTGCTTTAAGAAGCTAAGCATGCTCATTGATGTCATGAACTGGTTAAAGGGAAACAATAACCTCCTGAAAAGTTCTTCTTATTTGAATCTTGCTGGCCAATAAATGTTCAAACTGGTTTTCCTTTTATATAAAAAAAAAAAACGCTGTATTAACAGAGATATAAGCTTGCACGCCAGGACACATATTGAATTCCTCCATCAGAGGAGGAGGTGGCAATGGGGAACTACTGGGGAGGGGAAGTAGTGAAGATTGACAAGCTGCAGGGCAGAGCAAAACCACAGACTGTTCTGAAGTGACATCATGCGGTTAGATTCTAAAGCTTTTATTTCCATTAATACATCCTATATAATAATTCGCTACAAAGTTTGTAACGACACAGTCATGCGCAGTAGAGGCTGCCCGTGACAAGGCTGATACAGAGCGGGGCACTCTGAAGGAGCGTCCAGCTCTGTATCAGCCGTGGCGCGGGCAGTCTCTACTGAGCATGACTGCACCGCGACCGGCTGGCACTGTATCAGCCTTGGAGCGGGCAGTCTCTACTGTGCGTGACTGCCCCGCGAGTGGCTGACACTGAATCAGCCTTGGAGCAGGCAGTCTCTACTGTGCGCGACTGACCCGCGACCAGCTGGCACTGTATCAGCCTCGGAGCGGGCAGTCTCTACTGCGCATGACTGCCCCGCGACCGGCTGGCAGTGGTACTGTGGCCTGTGTAACGGGCTCTTCAACTATTTGTTTAATAAAACAAAATAAAAGATAACCGGTTTGAACATTTATTGTCCAGCAAGATTCAAATAGAAGGACTTTCCAGGAGGTGATTGTTCCCCTTTAAGGCTGGTTGTTCACAGTAGATGCTCACTCCTTAATTTAAAATTGCATTAGATATATAGGTTGAGTGTATGTAGTAATATTATTTCCAGGTATACACCTGTATATGAATGGCATATAACTGGGACAGCTGTGGTTCTCCATACTGTAGTCGTATGTATTTTTCAGTGGTATATCCACCTATGCCATATGGTGTATGATGAGGATCAAACAGAATTATCACAGGGACATATACAAGATCTGGAGTCTGTGTGCAAAAAAAGACAATTTATTATAAAAAATATAAAATGCACAATCATTAACACATAATGACGTACAAGATCTGGAGTCTGTGTGCAAAAAAAGACAATTTATTATAAAAAATATAAAATGCACAATCATTAACACATAATGACGTACAAGATCTGGAGTCTGTGTGCAAAAAAAGACAATTTATTATAAAAAATATAAAATGCACAATCATTAACCCATAACGACCCTTGACGGTCATAGTACGTCATGGGTCGATCCGACTTAACGTCCCATGATGTACTATGACTGTCATGGAATTCCGGGCTCCCCCCGCAGCTGCACGCCATTTGGGGAGTCCGGAAGCGGAAATTTAAAAAAAAAAAAAAATGCTCCATGGTCCTTAACTGACCGCTCCGCACCGATCAGCCGGTCATTAAGGGGTTAAAAACCCTTGACTGGTTTTAGCATAAATAACGCCATTTTCAAAAAGGGAAGTGATTAGTGGTTACACCTTCACCTATTTTGAAATGGATGCGTTGCATACCCCTCTGGAACTCAAAGGGTTAACTCTTTCCATCCAACATGGCTGCTGGTGAGACATGTCCAGATTGTTTAAAATGTACTGCCATAGAGTTTTTGTTATCAGTGGCCATTTTTTCCCTATGGCAGTACATTTTAACCCTTTGAGTGCCAGAGGGGTACACAACGCATTGCTCTTGGATAAGCTTGGTGGACTTGGAGAAGCACGTATTAATAGAGTGAGTAACCGGCAGACTCTGCTTCTGTGAGATGATGTCATCTCCCAGCGCTCTGCATTACTAGAGCGCCGGGAGATCAGCTGAGCTGCTGCGGGCACGGGCTGTGGGAGAGTGGCGATGGGTTCGCAGGGAGCGGCTGGGCCCTTGGAGTGACGGGCCCAGTCGCAGGTGCGACCCCTGCGACCCCTATTGTTACGCCACTGATAAGTCTCCTCCAGACTCCTGCACTCTTGGCCATCTGCTACTGAACCTTTGACCACCTGGTCACGTGGTCCACGCCACAGGACAAATTCCTTCAGGCTTGAAATACCAAAAACACACAAAAAAAGAGCAGCACAAAAACGCCTCTAAGTGCAGACTGTTAAGTTTCAATGGATCTCCCACTTAAATCTTCTCCTTACAATGGGTACTCACTATCGGTGGAGGCTGAACCAACCTCTGGGTATTCCAGCACTTCTCAAATGTACCACTCCGCCGACCTCCGTCTTTATGGGCATATAACTCACTTATAGTGAACTAGCAGTATAGGACGGCGTTGCCCGTCTGTTTATTTTTCAACCAATACTTAACCCTTTCAACAGTAGAGGTCTACACAACATATTAGAATGCATTGCGTACCCTTCTGCCACTCAAAGGGTTAAAGTAAGCCTCACTGACACAGAACTGTATATATAATGCTTATGATACACACATGATTGTATGTATCATGTATATTACTGTACACACAGTGTGTACATTAATATACATAATATATAGTCCTGTGTCTACAGTGTGTACATTAATATACATTATATATACACTCGTGTGACTCAGCGTCACAACCCTTTGACTGCAAGACAACTATGCAATGCATTGCCTTGTGTACCCCTCTGTCAGTCAAAGGGTTAAGCATTGCTTAAAAAAAAGAAGGGCAACGCCGTCCCACACTGCTAGTAAGTGAATATATGATTTACAGCAAGAGCAAAGTAGTTTATGTACACAGACTAATGTATATACACATATACACATACATTAATGTGAGTGTTATTGCTGTGGAGCAATGTTATACACTTCTATACACACCACACAGTCTGATCTCCTACACACAGGGACACCAGGGTGATACACTTCTATACACACCACACAGTTTAATCTCCTAAACACAGGGACATCAGGGTGATACACTTCTATACACACCACACAGTTTAATCTCCTAAACACAGGGACATCAGGGTGATACACTTCTATACACACCACACAGTCTGATCTCCTAAACACAGGGACACAGGGTGATACACTTATATACACACACCACACAGTCTGATCTCCTAAACACAGGGACACTAGGGTGATACTCTTCTATACACACCACACAGTCTGATCTCCTAAACACAGGGAAACCAGGGTGATACACTTATATACACACACCACACAGTCTGATCTCCTCAACACAGGGACACCAGGGTGATACACTTATATACGCACCACACAGTCTGATCTCCTAAACACAGGGACACTAGGGTGATACTCTTCTATACACACCACACAGTCTGATCTCCTAAACACAGGGACACAGGGTGATACACTTATATACACACACCACACAGTCTGATCTCCTAAACACAGGGACACTAGGGTGATACTCTTCTATACACACCACACAGTCTGATCTCCTAAACACAGGGAAACCAGGGTGATACACTTATATACACACACCACACAGTCTGATCTCCTCAACACAGGGACACCAGGGTGATACACTTATATACGCACCACACAGTCTGATCTCCTAAACACAGGGACACTAGGGTGATACTCTTCTATACACACCACACAGTCTGATCTCCTAAACACAGGGAAACCAGGGTGATACACTTATATACACACACCACACAGTCTGATCTCCTAAACACAGGGACACCAGGGTGATACACTTCTATACACACCACACAGTCTGATCTCCTAAACACAGGGAAACCAGGGTGATACACTTATATACACACACCACACAGTCTGATCTCCTAAACACAGGGACAACAGGGTGGGAAGAGGGACAGAAGGATTTGGGTGTCAATGAGGGATTGTCCATACTAAAGAGGAACACTTGGTAGGTATGGCAGTGTAACTCTTTTGGTGCCTGAGGGGTACCCAATGCATTGCTTGACAATGCTTTACATATCCCTGTGGAAGTGAAGGGGTTAACTGCTTGATAGTGAAACAGGACTGTATGCAGGGCAATTTTTTGTGAAGTTTTGTGGCAGTGAAAGGGTGAAAATAAATAAAACATGTGTTAGTGTGGAAGATGTACTTTAATCATGTAAGGACCAGCAGGGTATAAAATGCATTGCACAGCTCTCTGGTCCTTAAGTGCTAAGGCCGAAGGGGTAGTGTAAAAGTTGTGAAAGCAAATGTTTGTGAACCACTGCAGTAAATGTAAAGGTTAGAGGCAAACATATTTGCACTGATGAGGTCCCTGAGCAGGTAGGGTTAAAATGAGAACTGAGCAGACAGAATGTGACAGCATGAACCTGGGACGGCTGAGGGGGAGAGAATGATAGATTACAGGCTGTCACACATTTCACTGGTATAAAGAATTTTGTGTAAAGACTCACATGCACTGGGTTTCGTTTTGTGGAAGGTAGCTTTTCAGCAGAGGAGACGATGAGGTCAGAGAGCATTCATAGAGAAGCGCACAGCATTTGGAGATAGCTGTGGCATGGGGAGCGGTCAGAAAACACACAATCATTTGAATTACGTACAGCTGAAGATGCAACTCTCATGATTGATGGCATGTATGTGAAGGAGATGTATGTGGAGGACTGGCTATGTAAATTACCTACGTTTAGCACAGTAGAATATACTGAAGTGATTCGGGGTGGAGTGTGTAAGGGTGTGTTGCGATTAACCGTTTGAGAGCCAGAGGTATGCACAAGGCACTGCAAAGCAATGCATTGTGCACCCCTTTGGCCTCAGATGGTTAATGCAGAGTGCATGAAGAATGCGATGAGCCGTATGGTTAGTGAGAAAATGAACAGTAAGTTGGCATTGTGTTCAGTAGTTCTTTCAGCGTCCCGTGTAGTACTGTGTGCTCCATAACGTGATGAGTGCCAGGGAGGGATGGAAAACTTTGCTTTTCGATAGCTCTCTGGCACTCACCATGTTATGGAGCACACAGTACTGCACGGGGAACACCAATAAACATATGGAGGGCAATTGCATTTGCATTCAAAATAGCAGAAGGGTAGCCTTTCAGTGCTCCATGAAATAGAACACAAAGAAAGCCTAGGTGGGGAAGACTTGGGACTCAAAAGGCTAAACACCTGAATGTTCAATATTAACTCTTGGAGTGCCAGAGGAGTGTGCAACACATTGCTTTGCAATGAGTTGCATACCCCACTGGCACTCAAAAGGTTAAGTCTGTTCATTGAGTGTCTGCAAGTGGAGCTGAAAGGTACATGTCCTGAGATGGAATGCAGTGAAGCGGCATAAGTGGGATATTAACCCTGGGAGTGCCAGAGAGATAGTGAACACATTGCGTACTTCTGTAGCACTCAAAGGGTTAAACTCCGCATTCCATCTCATCAGAAGTAACTTATAGTTCCACTTACAGACACTCGATGAACAATACTGGATCGTACTTGTATCCATGAGTTGTGTACCTTGTACAGTGGCAGCTTGCTCCCACCCCCTTACCTCGGCCATGTTGCACAGTGTCCCGCAGGTCAGGCTAGTGTATCACGCTGACACCATAGTAGACATGTAGTGGAAATGTGCAGACCTGTCCCCTCTTCCATGGTAGGCCAGCTATGTCCTCATGGTTTGTGTTTAGTTGTAAGTGAGTGTGTGAGTGAGGGACATGCAGCATCTACAGCAGGCAGATAGGTGGCTGAAGACAGGCAGGATACAGGTAGCAGAGCTGGTGTGTGTGTATTTGTCTGTGGTGTAGGAGTGAATGGCAGCCATTTTGTTTTTTTCCTCAGTTGTATAGTGGTGGGCGGGCTGGATAGTGGGGGAGGGCCAAGTCCCTGCTTGATTTTCATAGGAGTAGCAGTGGCCGAAGGCCACTGCAAATCCTATGAAAATCACGCTCCCATTGAATCATCCAATGGAAGCAGTAACTCTCTCTTTCTGCCGCCCCTGGGTGTGTTTTGCCAGGCACAAAGTCTTCTTTTATATATATAGATATAAAACAAATGCACTTAATAGGCCACAGCTAGAGTGTAATATTTTATCCATACTCCTTTACTGGAGAGATAGTAGAAACAGAAATAGCAAATAAAAATGCATAAAAATAAAATAGTACAATAACCCTAGGCGTTTCGTCCTATAAGGACTTCATCGGGGGCAAAATTACTTAAACAAGACATAAGATGTATAGATAAGCTTGGTGGACTTGGCAAAGCACATATTAATAGGGAGCGTAACGGGCAGACTCTGTTTCTGTGAGTGACACTCCACCTAATTCAAAAAAGGTGGAACCACTAATCACTTCCACTTTTGAAAACTGCATTTTGTTCGCTGAAACCAAAGGTCAAGGGTTATTAATGATTGCGCACTTTATATTTTTATAATAAATTGTCTTTTTCGCACACAGACTCCAGACCTTGTATGTGTTCCTGCGATAATACTGTTTGATCCTCAACATACACCATATGACACAGGTGAATATACCACTGAAAAATAAATGCGACTACAGCATGGAGAACCAGAGCTGTTCTATTCCACGACATCGGACCAGATGAAGGGACCGAGTGGATATTCATTTGGTGAGAATATTTTTACTGTTCTGTTATATGCCATTCATATACAGGGGTATACCTGGAGATGATACTACTATATATCTTTGACCTATATATCTCCTGCTATTTTAAATTGAGGAGTGAGTGTATACATTTGTATCAGTACAGCTCTGGAGTTTATTATTATTATTTTTGTATTGTGGCTCTAAGGACATTTCATAGTGTGGTTGTTCATAGTAGACTGGAGTCTGACAAGTAAAGCTGAATATAAGAAGACTTGTGTGTCTGCCTTTATTATATTAGAAGCCATAAAGCACTGGTATCCTTTTAAAATGTCGCACACTCTAGTGCTAGTAAGTAAATGAAAAGGGCAACATGAGAATCTCGCCCGCATCAAAAGGGCTAGATTCTGATGTAAAAAAAAAAGAAATACTTTCTTAGCGCTCAAATTTGTAAGTGGGATTTCTAAAAAGATAAATATAATGCTGCTGTCTTGTGTGGGTTCCACAATCCACCACCCACGTCACTCTGTAGAGAGAAATGCAAAAGAAAGAGAAAAGGAAAACAGTGCAGAAATATTCTCTAAGTGTAGTATATAAATATTGTTGATGATCTCCCAATAATACCAAAAAGAACCCCTTTATGGTTCTACTCACATTTATTAGAGGCTTCTCCTGCCTCTCAGTATTAGAGCTTCTTCTAGGTACAATACCCACTCCAAACTAGTACACCTTCTGTAAAGTCTTCACTCTTTTTTAGAATATATATTTGCTGTTCCAATAGTGTCTTTACAATAGTGAAGACTTTACAGAAGGTGTACTAGTTTGGAGTGGGTATTGTACCTAGAAGAAGCTCTAATACTGAGAGGCAGGAGAAGCCTCTAATAAATGTGAGTAGAACCATAAAGGGGTTCTTTTTGGTATTATTGGGAGATCATCAACAATATTTATATACTACACTTAGATAATATTTCTGCGCTGTTTTCCTTTTCTCTTTCTTTTAGATTCTGATGTCAACCTCATTTCAGAGCCTACATGACTTAATGCAGCTCCCCATGTGTTCTACTGCAATGCACAACATGGCTGAGCTATCGGTGTTTGCAGTGGCACTCAAAGTGTTAAAGTGTAGATGTTTTGTTCTAGAATTACTTGACGGGCTTGCTACTGTTCTAATGTTCAATCTGTTGTGTAGACTACATCGCTTGGACTTTCGTAAGAAGGTTTTATGTAAATGTAACATTTAATTCAATCAGAGGATGTCCAAGCAATGTAGTCCACACAACAGACTGAACATTAGAACAGCAGCAAGCCCGTCAGAGAATTGGAGCAGATGCAAGTAATTACAAAACAAAACATCTACACTTTAACCATTTGAGTGCCAGTGCAAACACCGATAGCGCAGCCATGTTGTGCATTGCGGTAGAACACATGGGGAGCTGCATTAAAATGAGGGCGACGAGAATCTTGCCCGCATCAAAAGGGTGAGATTCTCATGTTACCCTAGTCATCAGCGCAACATGGTTAATGCTCCATTTACTTGCTGGCACTAGAGCGTGCAACATTTTGACAGTGAACCCAAATCACTACATCCCCCATCCAAAGAAAATGTATGGGAAATTTAAAGGAAAGTTAACACCAAAAATATGTTGATATCATTTTAACTATCATGTACTTAAAGCCAGCATATATAAAAAATATATTATTTATATGTTAACCCCTAAAAGATGATTCTAAACTTGTTTTTTGATGCATGTGTAAATTATCCTATTCAGAGATTAGTTCATTTAATGTTGTTTGTTCTGTTTGTATTGAGAGATAACAGCTAAAGTTGGGTAACTGATTGTGATGAATGTTCACTGCTCTTGTATTACGGAAGGCTGTTACATTAACTTAATCCACTTACAAATAATCCTGGACAATCGATAAAAGTCTGTGATTCCTGGAAAATACAGGAATATCTGCTCCTTCAGAGCATATGTAAGACTAAATTGTAGGCCTCAGAAAACGAGTAGATCATTTTACAGTTCATTTTTAGATATTACAGTTCCTTAAATCCTTTGAGTGCTAGAGAGGTATCCCGCGCATTGTGTTGCAATGTGTTGGATACCTCTCTGGCACTCAAAGGGTTAAATAGTGTTTACCCCCACACACACACACATTTCATAGCAGTGAGCTGAACACACTTGTCACTGAACATTCCTCTAGAAGCTAGAGTGAAATTGGAAGTGTTAGTAAAGAAAAGTGATTGGTTGATTGGGACGTGAGCTGCTGCACATTCCGTTGGGCTCTTCCAGGTTTGCCTTTTAAAGGAATAGTAATACTTTATTATTACTATCCCTCATATTGTAGGTATTTGCAAAATAAGTTAATAGCCCCCAGGTTCATCTCTCAAACCTTTATGGTTTGAGAGATAACCGAAGGCAAAGTTCCCCCCTCCCTCCCCCTTCCCTGAAGTCAGCGTTGTGCTGACTGCAGGGGAAGTCTGTTGTACGACAGACTTGCGGATCTGCAGCTGAGCCGAGATCACGTTAGTGACAAAGAATTATTTCACTGAAATGGTCTTCTACATGTGCTTGGTTTGTGATTGGTTTGCAAGCACATGTAGAAGACCGTTTCAGTGAAATAATTCTTTGTCACTAATGCGATCGCAGCTCTGCTGCAGAGCCGCCTGATGAAAGACAGACCGGATATCCCTGCAGTCAGCACAACACTGACTTCATGGAAGGTTTGAGAGATGAACCTGGGGGCTATTAACTTATTTTGCAAATACCTACAATATGAGGGATAGTAATAATAAAGTATTACTATCCCTTTAATTCAGGAAAGGAATCAAGACTGTTATATAACCCCTAGTGTATCAGAGGAGATAACCCATTTGAAAGTTATAAGGTTGAGCAATGCATCGCAGAGCAATGAATTACACACCCCTGTGGTACTCAAAAGGTTAAATGGTATCTCATTCCCCCCCCCCCCCCCCAATTAAGTCACAAGTCAGAAGGATTTGTCTCTGCATTTGCTTTCCTCTGTCATTTAATTAATTAGTAGTTGCCGGAGGTAATATGTTCGCCATCACAAATTGCACTTGCATATGCCATGTTCATTTAGTAACCTATCAATTAGTTCTACCCAATGCAGTAATCTCATGTCTACTTTATTATTATTTAAGGCCTTGAGTGCTGGAGGCATCCAGTGCATTGGAAGCAATGTGCCATGACCTCTCTAGCATTGAAGGAGTTAAACAGCAACTAATCAATTGATTTCCTTTCTTGATGTTCAGTACAACATAAACATGAACATATCCTTTTCGATTAAATGCTGCCACCATCATCAAATTAAAAATGTTCTTATTGAAAATGCGATTTATTTGAATCTATGGAAAGCGTGTATGGAGATTAATATACAAAGATACATTGCTGTAACATCCCTTGCATTAATTTATCACTCCGAACTGATGCACACTATGATTTGCAAGTCACTGACAAGCCATCTGACAGGTTAAATTAGAAAGACATTGATAAATTAGATACTGTTCAAAGAAGGCCAGTGAAAATGGTTTCTTGGCTAACAAAATACTTTGCGATCTTAACCCTTCAAGGTAGAAATATAGAATTTGACGGCAGATAAGAATCATTCAGCCATCTAGTCTGCCCATTTTCCTACTATAAAAACCTCAAACCTTATTTGTCCTTGGTCTTGTCTTGTGTTCAGGACAGCCTTATGCCTACACTGTATTAACTTCTACCACTTATGCTGGTAGGCTATTCCAATTATCTACTACCTCTCAGTGAAGTAAAACTTTCTTACATTATGTCTAAACCTCTGTCAGCATTTACACAAATCCAAGGCATGTATACAACAGGAGAAACACTCAGGATATATTCCATTGCATAAGATAAACATATAATGTAGTAGCAAAAGAACTATGTGCCTAACCGGCTTGGGTTTTTGTAAACATAGCTAACTTATACCCCTAAACTAACTAGTTAATGACGAAAACCCAACACCCTCCCTCTCTCTCCCCTCTCTACCGCACAGAACACAGCCAAGCTCCTCCCACCACCGCCCGAGCTCCACCCCATCTGTCCTAACATTTGTACTATTTGAAAACTACTTCCCTCACACTCTTTGTTGAATCCCTTCATGTTTTTGAATGTGTCTATCATATCCCCTCTCTCTCTTCTCTCCTCCAAGATATACATGTTCAGATCCTTTAGTCTATCTTCAAAATGCATTTCAAGTTCTGGTTAATAGGTATAGCTTGGTGGACAGACAGGAGAGAGGTGATAAAATTGAAATTGCAAAGAGCTGGTCAGAGATGCTCAACTAGGAACAAGTCTGCCACAGAGTTGAGCAAGCTCTAGAATAGTGTCCTACCTGAGGATAATTTGCATACGCAAAGAGTTGGCAAGAGACACTCAACTAAGAAAAAGCCTGCTATCGTATTTAGCCATCTCTACAGGGGTAGTGTACAACTCAGGGAGCAATCTTTTAGTTCAATGGTGCCTTACACAGAGAGGAAATATCCTAAATCACATCCTACTGATCTTGCCACAATGGCAGTCCAGCCACCAAATGCCCAGCCATTCTACTCAGAGCAAGAGAAGCAGCCAATCCCAGACGTATATTTAGGCCTTGTTTGGCTTTGTCAGTGTGGTGTAGCTGATTTCCCTAGGGACTGTGAGCAAGAGGTCCATGTCTGGATTCCCCTTTTAACAGGTTGACTAATCCCAAGGACTGAAACCTTCATATATTACCCCCTTCAGAACCCATGCCACCCCAAGACCGTCACGCCGGTTCCGGCACATCAAGGAATTTTGGGATGGAAGCAAGGCTGCATGCTGCTCTGCCATCCCAGAATTCATTGAAGAAAAAAAAAGTCGGATCAGGTGGTTGTTAAGGAGTGTTAACGCCTTGAATGCTAGAAGGGTCTCCAATGCATTGTGTAGCAATGGGGGTTATGCACTAAGGCATGATAAAGAGGTGATAAAGCAAAGATGACTACTCCAGTGATATCACTTCTCCAGTTCCTATGTTATTCTATAGAGCCAACTCACTAAGATCTCTCCCACCTGAAAAATGTTAGTTCGTTGGCTAAACAGAATAACATAGGAACTGGAGAAGTGGTATCATTGGAGAGGTTATCTCCACTTTATCACCTCTTTATCACACCTTAGTGCATCTCCCTAAATGTGTTGGAGATATCTCTCTAGCATTCAAGGGGTTAATGGAACAATAATATATGCAATTATTTGGTTTAACTCACAGGTAAATTCCCTACGTCTTGATAGCAACTGTCATGCTAAAATATAGCATACTAGCAATTTGGGACGGTGTTGCCCGTCATGTTATGCAGGGAATGTTTTTTTTTAATAAATGTTATGATAGTGAAATATAGCGTAGGGTGTACATGTCAGAAAGGTACACACAGTGATACACAGACACATGTGCAAACAAACACATCTACAGGGGGACACACAGTGATAGACAACACACATACATACACACACATGCACTGACATACACAAACAGTGACACACAGATGCAAATCAGAACATACATACATACAGTGTGAGCAGTGTAAGTAACATACCTCCCAACATTTCAAATGACCAAAGAGGGACACTTGTGTGTTAGGTAGTGTTACTTGGGGCGTGGCTGGTGGTGTATTTTAGAGAATTTTTAACCCTTTGAGTGCCAGGAGGTAAGCAATGCATTGCATCCCCTCTGGCATTGAAATGGTTGTTACTTTTTCTGTAAGGGAATGATTTAGAAGAAGATGAAAGTATTTTTTACACAGACTAATGTAACAGATATATACAGAAGTTTATACCCACATTACTGTGGGTTTTATTGATGTGGAGCAATCTGATACACTGGTATATACACCAGACAGTGTAATCTCCTACATTGAGGAGCAGAGGGATTTGGGTGTCAAACAGGGACTGTCCCTCCTATACTGTATAGTGCCAGTCCTTATACACAGACTCATGCAGACTGTACACTATACAGCAGAGGTTCTCAGCCCGTGCCCTCAGTGGCCACTAACAGGCCAGGACTTAGGAATTTCCCTGCTAGAACACAAGTGTGTTGATCAGATGCTCAGTCATATTGATTAACTTACCTGTCCTCTTAAAAGGAAATTCTAAAATCCTGTCCTGTTAATAGCCACTGAGAGCACAGGTTGAGAACCACTGCTATACAGTCCTAATGATGTCCTAAATAGAGTAGCAGAGGGATTTGGGTCTCAAACAGGGACTGTCCCTCCTATACTGTATAGTGCCAGTCCTTATACACAGACACATGCAGACTGGATACTATACAGTGCCAGACCATATATATATAAATAGTTTGTCATACATGCTATACAGTGAGCTATGTACAGCATGGAGATGATTGCAGGAGCTGGCACTTCAGACAGACGGACAAACACTCTGCTCTCTTTCTCTCTCTTTGTGCAATATATAAATACGGTCACAACCATGTCTCTTACCAGCTCAGCTGAAGCCCTGCACTGCCTGATCACGTCTCTGCCGTTGTTCCATTTTTCCAGCTTCTCTGTGCAAGTCAGCTTCCCAGCATCCTGCCTGCTGATTGGTTCGAAATCGGCTCACTTGTAGCAATTGGCAGGGCTGTGCAGGGTCACAGACAGGGAATGAAGAAGCTGCATATGAGTGGTTTATTGTAGCGAGCCCATAACCTTGTATCTATGTGCTGGGAACCCTGATGCATAATACAGATTTGGATCATGACCTTCCAGCTGTAGCTGGAACATAGTTCCCATCATCCTCAGCTGCTCAGCGGGTGTGTGTGTCTCTGTATGAGTGAGTGTATATGTGTGTATGTGTCTGCCAGTGTGTGGGGGGCATGTGTGTGTGTCTGTGGTGTAGGAGTGAGTGGCAGCCATTTTTTTTTCAGCCTTAGACAGTGGTGGACAGGCTGGATAGTGGGGGCGGGCCAAAAATCACACCCCCATTGAATCCCCCAATGGGAGCAGTAACTCCTTCTTACGTCCACCCCTGGTGTGTTTTGCCAGGCACAACGTTTTCTTTTATATATACAGACATTTGCTCTCTGGGGTCTCTCATTCTTGCCTTGTGTCTGAGATGTGTTAGTGTTTTATTGTCTGTAAATTCACCAATATAAGGTAACTCAAGTTTGTTGACACTGAAAGTGACTTGCCTAAGGTTGTTGTCGACATTGGAAGTTGAACCACAGTTTCACAGCTTCACAGACAGTATCTTTGCCTCACAGTCAGATAATTAACCAGCTGAGTCCCTCTGTTTCCCCCATGAATGAATTCTGGGTGGATTGGTTTCTAAATGTAATTGTTAATTACTACTCGATTTCATGCCCGTTGAGCAGACAACCTGATTCCTTGTTGCAGGACTCCAAGATGACCACAAACTTCTCACACCAAATTCTTCTTTGGTTGGAAAGAAAACAGGGGGAGTAGAGTGGTCTTTTTTTCATTATAATCTTTGTTGAAAGTCATAAAAAATGACACAATTCAATAGTAATATTCAATAGCATTATTAAATAACAAATACAATCATCAAAGTCAAACTCAAACATAGGCACAGATGCAATAACTATAAGATTAAGTATTGTAGTAATTGAAGCCTAGCGTGGGAAATCATATAGGTCCACCTACCAAGTAGGATTGATGTGGAGTGTGATTTTAGGGCCAGGCAGAGAAATAAACTGTGGAGACATCTTAGGATCTCACCTATGGCTAAGATACAAGTAGAGCAGGGGGGTAGTGGTACAAGAAGAAGGGGTGGGGGACTTTGTGTGGTCCAGGGAGGACATATCTGAAACACAATGTAGAAGCAGCGATCTAGAGCAAGATGTGCATTAGAGCTAACCACCAACGCCAGGAGCATATGGAGGGGTGATCAGACAGGGAGAGTGCTGAAGGGTGTGTTTTGGGTAATTAAGATGTAAGTGAGGAGGAGCGGAAAGTTTTCCATCTGGCCCAGGTCTCAGAGAAGATAAGGAATTTGTTCGTAGCAATAGCATGAAGTTTCTCCATCTCTATCAGTGAATCAACCTTGGTGATCCACTGGGAGAGAGAGGGGGGATTGTAGTACTTTTCCAGTATTTAGGAATAAGAGCTTGAGCCGCTGTAAGTAGAATTGGGATTAGTTTCCTCTTCTCCACTGGGATAGGTGGTTGAACACAGTGTTTATCTGTGAACAAGCATAACTGAGGGTCTGGAGGGAGAGAGACATTGAGTATGGACACCCCCTAAAAATAGACATGTCATTTATCAATGCTTAATGAAGACAAACATACATAAATAGATATTCTTAAATCTCATAATCAGAATGACAAAAGCAAACATATTTGCATAATAATTTCAAGAAATATACATCTTAAACCAAAACTTCACATTCTTTACATAAAAAGGACTACTGTACTAAAAGTGGATACCCACGACACACAAAGTGCCACAGCATGATTGTCAAGAACCACTGGTGTAAATTAATATATGGTATGATGCATAGAGAGCTCACATACAGTAATAAAAGTATCAATATCTCCCAAACTATGCATCTGCTGGTCTCTTGGCTAAGACAAGGCAGTTTTTCAAAAAGTTTTCAGATATGCAATTTAAATTCTAGTTGACAGACTCATTTTAAAACTAAAAATTATTGGCTTAAATGTATCAGGTAAACTGTACCAAGTAATTGTATTTTTTCCAAAGGAAAATGTGCACATTTTGAAATAATTCCAGAATCACACGTACACTGTCTGCCACGCTAGCCTTTTCTCTCCTGTCTGTGTCTGCCATCACTGACGTTTGTTCAGCGGAACCCTTAGAACTATTTCAGGGAACCCAGGGATTCCACGGAGAACTGTTCCAAAACCCACCATACAACATATTTTGAAATTCAAGAGCTGATGGTCTTTGAGGTTCATGATAGTATCATAGTATCCACAGTTCCCTAGAGAATGGATTTGCTGGTGTCACTATTGTTGGTGTTAGTTTGTTGGATATGAAAACAGATGTCAGTTACATAGGCGATTGCCATTATTCACTCACCCTATTATATGTTTTTTGACTTGCTACATAAATTATAGCAATATAGACATGATTAGTAATCACAACTTCTCTGTTCTAGGTTCATATCTCTATAGGAACTTATACATCTTATCTTGGTGTTGCTAAGTAATATAACATGATCATGTCATGGCTTGTGAGTTTGCTGAGAGTTGTCTACTGAGAAATAGGGGAAGGTTCACAACCAAACCTCCGAAGTCCTTATCTATCAAGTTAAGGTGGTGCATTTCAGGGGCAAACCAACTGCACCACAGGGGAGAAACAAAATGAATAATGTAAATCTCCATCGATTTTAACCCAAGTGGTTAAAATCTCATTTACATCAATAGTAATTTTGATGGAGGAGCTGGTTTGCTACAGCTTGATAAATAAGGGCCCTGGGTTATTTATCTGTCTGTGATCAATAGTCACTTTATACAAATCAATTTGAAAAGGTGTAAAATTAAGCAGTTTTACCAGATTACTAAAAAAAGAGAGGCACTGGAATTGATATATTGTACGCCTTTCCATATATATATATATATATATATATATATATATATATATATATATATGTTAACGTGTATGTGTGTATAAATTAGACTGACCAGATCTCACCTTTATCCGGGGACACATAGGAAATAGCCATTTTTCAGTGTTTCACTGAAATCAGTGCAGTCCTGCAGTATGCATTTCTCCTATGCGTCCCTGGTTAAAGATGAGGTCTGGTCAGCCTAGTATATAGATATATTGTATGGGTATGTGTATGTGTGTATATGCATGTATATGTGTGTGATTATATGTATGTATGTGTGTGTGCATATACACATGTGTGTATATGTGTATATGCATATATGTGTGTGTATATGTATATATGTGTGTGTGTATATATGTGTGTGTTTATGTATCTGGGTGTATGTATGTGTGTGTGTGTGTGTATGTGCATATGTATATATCTACTTATATGGGCACAATTTGTATATAGGCCTGCATGCCCATACTGTATTGTTGGCACTGTAGCATTGTTAGTATGTGCAATCTTTTTTTAACTCTCTCCCCTCCCATACAATCTCCTGTATTTTTCTTCTCTTTCTCCCCCCGCCTCTGCCTTGAACAGGGTATTTACGGCCCTCTGCAAGAAGAGTGTGGATTTTCTCTTGGTCCCTGTCTTATCAGCAGTCCCACTGTGTTAACCCCAGCATACAACACAGCTTTGAATTCGATGTATAAACTGTTTTAGCTGTGAATTTTGTGTCCTTGTGCTCAAAAATGCTGTAGACTGGAGAAAGGGAGTTTATCCCAAAAAATTGTCACTCCATAATTCTGTTAGTCCAATAAAAAAAGTACTACAAGATATTAATTTTGTTTGTTATTTTACATCTACATCACTGGACTAATAACTATATATATATTGGTAGATGGGCACTCCAATATTTCTTATCTATTGCCCAGGTGCTAGTGATATTAACTAGTGTTTTCACAGTCTTGACAAAGAACAATGTGGGGGTCGAAACGTCAACATTAGCTTGTTATTTTGATTTAATAAAGTTTATTTTATTTATAGAGATTGATGTGTGCCTGCTGATGATATCATAGGACCAATGATACAACCTTTCTTTATATATATATATATATATATATATATTGGTAGATACAATGTTAAACAAAAATTTTACACAACAGTCAAGTCACAAGACTTGCTTTTCCCACAGAAATCTCACATTTGCACTGTTGTTACTACTGCAAGGGATTCTGGGTAGGCATATACAAATAAGTTTAACAAGGAATCAACTTTTTGCCTCAGATTCCACTTTATACATGGATTCCTTACAGTATGTGTATACTGAGCAACAGCTTTAAGACACAACTCAGGAAGCGATGCAAAGCCAGTGAACCACTCATGGACAGCCGTTTCGTTGTCAATGCAACTCGTCAGCATGAGGTTGGTTTTACTGGCTTGGTATTGAAGCTTGGTGTACTTGTGGAGCACAAACTGAAAAGGTTATGGTGGGGAAAAAAGTGAATGAAAACCCCTTCCACCTGAATTTGGTGGGTGGTAGATACAATGTTAAACAAAAATTATATATAGGCAGTACTGTGCAGACGTTTTATGCAGAAGTGAATAAAATGTTGTAATGTTAGAATGCTTTAAAAAAACAGTGTATTTTTATCAATTAACAAAATGCATAGTGAGTAGTGTTGAGCGAGCATGCTCGGCCGATGCTCGGATCGGCTCGAGCATCGCTCTGCTCGGCACATGGCGGTACTCGTACGAGTACCGCATGTGCTCGTCCGCCATGTTCGGGTCTCCTCCCCGCACGTTTTGCGGCTGCTGCGCAGCCAATAAACGTGCAGGGAGGCTCTGACATCGGTGTAATGCCAGCAGCCATGTTGGCTGCTGGCATTACACTGATTGGCTGGCCAGAACCCGTGGTCGGGTGCTGTATAGCACCTGACCATCGAGTTCGGCTCAGTCTGAGCCAGGGAGAGCTGAGGATAGGAAGGGAAAGGCAGTGTAGGGAGGAAAAAAAAAAATTGTGAAAAAAAAGAACCAAAAGTCCTTTTTAGGACTACTGTGTGTGGGGGCAGCAGGTTATTTTGTGTGGGGGGAAAAAAACAAAAAAAAAAAAAATATTCTGTTTAGTGTGAAAAGTTGCAGATTAGAGCACATTCTGTTTAGTGTGCACAGTTGCAGATTAGAGCACATTCTGTTTAGTGTGCAAAGTTGCAGATTAGAGCACATTCTGTTTAGTGTGCAAAGTTGCAGATTAGAGCACATTCTGTTTAGTGTGCAAAGTTGCAGATTAGAGCACATTCTGTTAAGTCTTCAAACTAAAATATCAAAGTCACATATTCCATTCAGTGTGCGTCGCCGCAGTTTAGCAGCACATTCTGTGTACTGTGCAGAGTTGCAGAATAGGAAGAAATACTGTTAAGTCTTCAAACTAAAATATCAAAGTCACATATTCCATTCAGTGTGCTTCGCCGCAGTTTAGCAGCACATTCTGTGTACTGTGCAGAGTTGCAAAATAGGAAGAAATACTGTTAAGTCTTCAAACTAAAATATCAAAGTCACATATTCCATTCAGTGTGCTTCGCCGCAGTTTAGCAGCACATTCTGTGTACTGTGCAGAGTTGCAGAATAGGAAGAAATACTGTTAAGTCTTCAAACTAAAATATCAAAGTCACATATTCCATTCAGTGTGCTTCGCCGCAGTTTAGCAGCACATTCTGTGTACTCTGCAGAGTTGCAGAATAGTAAGAAATAGTGTTAAGTTTTCAAACTCAAATATCAAAGTCACATATTCCATTCAGTGTGTATCACCGCCGTTTAGCAGCCTATTCTGTGTACTCTGCACAGTTGCAGAATAGTAAGAAATACTGTTAAGTTTTCAAACTCAAATATTAAAGTCACATATTCCATTCAGTGTGTGTCACCGCAGTTTAGCAGCCTATTCTGTGTACTCTGAACAGTTGCAGACTAGGAAGAAATACTGTTAAGTTTTCAAACTCAAATATTAAAGTCACATATTCCATTCAGTGTGTATCACCGCCGTTTAGCAGCCTATTCTGTGTACTCTGCAGAGTTGCAGAATAGTAAGAAATACTGTTAAGTTTTCAAACTCAAATATTAAAGTCACATATTCCATTCAGTGTGTGTCACCGCAGTTTAGCAGCCTATTCTGTGTACTCTGCACAGTTGCAGAATAGGAAGAAATACTGTTAAGTTTTCAAACTCAAATATTAAAGTCACATATTCCATTCAGTGTGTGTCACCGCAGTTTAGCAGCCTATTCTGTGTACTCTGCACAGTTGCAGAATAGTAAGAAATACTGTTAAGTTTTCAAACTCAAATATTAAAGTCACATATTCCATTCAGTGTGTATCACCGCCGTTTAGCAGCCTATTCTGTGTACTCTGCACAGTTGCAGAATAGGAAGAAATAGTGTTAAGTTTTCAAACTCAAATATCAAAGTCACATATTCCATTCAGTGTGTATCACCGCCGTTTAGCAGCCTATTCTGTGTACTCTGCACAGTTGCAGAATAGTAAGAAATACTGTTAAGTTTTCAAACTCAAATATTAAAGTCACATATTCCATTCAGTGTGTGTCACCGCAGTTTAGCAGCCTATTCTGTGTACTCTGCACAGTTGCAGAATAGGAAGAAATACTGTTAAGTTTTCAAACTCAAATATTAAAGTCACATATTCCATTCAGTGTGTGTCACCGCAGTTTAGCAGCCTATTCTGTGTACTCTGAACAGTTGCAGAATAGTAAGAAATACTGTTAAGTTTTCAAACTCAAATATTAAAGTCACATATTCCATTCAGTGTGTATCACCGCCGTTTAGCAGCCTATTCTGTGTACTCTGCAGAGTTGCAGAATAGTAAGAAATACTGTTAAGTTTTCAAACTCAAATATTAAAGTCACATATTCCATTCAGTGTGTGTCACCGCAGTTTAGCAGCCTATTCTGTGTACTCTGCACAGTTGCAGAATAGGAAGAAATACTGTTATGTTTTCAAACTCAAATATTAAAGTCACATATTCCATTCAGTGTGTGTCACCGCAGTTTAGCAGCCTATTCTGTGTACTCTGCACAGTTGCAGAATAGTAAGAAATACTGTTAAGTTTTCAAACTCAAATATTAAAGTCACATATTCCATTCAGTGTGTATCACCGCCGTTTAGCAGCCTATTCTGTGTACTCTGCACAGTTGCAGAATAGGAAGAAATAGTGTTAAGTTTTCAAACTCAAATATCAAAGTCACATATTCCATTCAGTGTGTATCACCGCCGTTTAGCAGCCTATTCTGTGTACTCTGCACAGTTGCAGAATAGTAAGAAATACTGTTAAGTTTTCAAACTCAAATATTAAAGTCACATATTCCATTCAGTGTGTGTCACCGCAGTTTAGCAGCCTATTCTGTGTACTCTGAACAGTTGCAGAATAGGAAGAAATACTGTTAAGTTTTCAAACTCAAATATTAAAGTCACATATTCTGTGTAAGATGAAGAAGGCGGGTAAAAAGGGACGGGGAAGTGGACGTGATCCTGAAAGTTCAGGGCGCGGGTCAGGACGCGGAGAAACTGTGCCTGGTGCCAGAGCACAAGAAAGAAAGACATCCACCATACCTAGCTTCATGTGTAATTTTACAGGGCGTCGCAGGACATCACTCTCGAGGTCCGACCACTGCGAACAGGTGGTCGGTTGGATGACAGCTGATACTGCTTCCAGTCGGTTAAGCACCACCCTGTCTTCCACCAAGTCCACTCTCAGTAGCCAAGAGTCTGGTCAACATAATCCTCACTCTGATCATCCTTCCTCCCACCATACACGGTCTGGTCAAAGAAGTGATCCCACACTGGGATATAGTGAGGAGCTCGTCTCATCACCAATCCTTCATTTGACCCTCTCTCCAAGCACGCTTGCAGAGGAACATGACATCTTGTGCCCTGATTCACAACCTCTAGAGGCTACCCAATCACAAGAAGATGACAGATGTGAACGGCATTTAAGGTCAAAGGAAGTAGTGGATGATGATGATGATGATGAGACACAGTTGCCATTAAATCAACCACTATTTCCGTCTCAAGACCTTGTTGAGGAGAATGTTATACAGTTGTCAATGACTGAGTATGTGGTGGGATCAAGACTTGAGGAGGATGATCAGAGTGAGGAAGTGGAGGAGGACTTGGTGGACGATGAGGTGACTGACCCCACCTGGGAAGGTGTAGAGCCGAGCGATGTCAGCAGTCCTGAGGGTGAGCCATCTGCAGCACCGCAACAGGCTGGAAGAGGCAGTGGTGTGGCTACAGAAAGAAGGCGGACCGCACCAAACCGGCCCGCAAATGTTCCACGGAGCACCCCCTTGCGTAAATCTACCTTGCCAAGGGGTAGGTGTTCCGCGGTATGGCGTTTTTTTAAGGAAAGTGCGGACGACAAAAGAATTGTAGTTTGCAACCTGTGCCACACCAGAATGAGCCGAGGCATGAACACTAGAAACCTCACCACCACCAGCATGATCCGACACATGGCATCCAAGCACCGTAGTAAGTGGGAGGAACGCCTGGATCGCCCATCTGTGTCTGCAGGCCACACCACTGCCTCCTCTTCCCCTGTTTTCGGTGCCGGCCAATCGCCTGTCGAAGGCGCAGGCCCGCATACCTCCCGCCCTGCACCTGTACCATCTGAAGCACCATCAGCGACCACATCCACTTCCCTGTCCCAGCACAGCGTCCAAATGTCGTTACCCCAGGCATTTGAGCGCAAGAGAAAGTACCCAGCCACCCACCCACAGGCCATAGCACTAACCTCACACCTTTCAAAATTACTGGCCATCGAAATGCTGCCATTTAGGCTTGTGGACACTGAGTCCTTCCGCAGCCTGATGGCAGCAGCTGTCCCTCGGTACGCGGTCCCCAGCCGCCACTACTTTTCCCGGTGTGCCATCCCCGCATTACACCACCATGTGTCCCGTAACATCACCCGTGCCCTGACCAACGCAGTTACTGGGAAGGTCCACTTAACGACTGACACATGGACAAGTGCTTGTGGCCAGGGACGCTACATTTCCCTGACGGCACACTGGGTGAATGTCGTGGAGGCTGGGAGCGACTCGGACCCTGGGATGGCACGGGTGCTACCCACGCCGAGGATTGCGGGCCCTACCTCCATCAGGGTTTCCACCAGCACCTACGTTATTGGCTCCTCCTCCTCCGTTTCCACCTCCGAATTCTCTACACGCAGCGCCACTCCCCCATCAGCCAGTAGCTGGAAGCAGTGTAGCACTGCAGTGGGGAAGCGTCAACAGGCCGTGCTGAAGCTGATCTGCCTTGGGGACAAACAGCACACGGCCTCAGAGCTGTTGCAGGGGATTAGTCACCAGACCGAGCAGTGGCTCTCGCCACTCAACCTGCAACCAGGCATGGTTGTGTGTGATAATGGGCGTAACTTGGTGGCGGCTTTGGAGCTCGGCAAGCTCACACACGTACCATGCCTAGCGCATGTATTTAATTTAGTGGTGCAGCAATTTCTAAAAACCTACCCCAATGTGCATGATCTCTTGACCAAGGTGCGCCGCGTGTGTGCACATTTCCGTAAGTCATCAACAGCTTCAGCCGGCCTGTTGAAGCTGCAGCAGCGCTTACAATTGCCAGCTCACCGGCTGCTGTGTGACGTGAGCACGCGCTGGAACTCCACCTTCCACATGTTGGCCCGGCTTTGTGAGCAGCAGAGGGCAGTAGTGGAGTACCAGCTGTTACACGGTCGTCGCCTCTCCGTTCAACTTCCTGTAATCAGAAGTGAGGAGTGGGAATGGATGTCAGACCTCTGCGAGGTTTTACGCAATTTTGAGGAATCGACACAGATGGTGAGCGGCGATAACGCTATTATCAGTGTAACCATCCCACTTCTGTGTCTACTGAAACGCTCGCTGCTCACAATTAAAACCGACGCTTTGCATGTGGAAGAGGTGGAAATGGGGGAGGAAGAGCTTACACAAGGTGATAGCCAGAGCACCCTCACTTCGTCTTCTCAGCGACAATTGGAGGAGGCGGAGGAGGAGGAGGAGGAGGAGGAGGAGGAGGAAGACACGGTTGCCTCCGCTACAGAGGGTAGCCATGGAACTTTAGTTCCATCTCTTCAGCGTGGGTGGGCAGAAGAGGAGGAAGAGGATGAGGAGATTGAGAGTCATCCTCCTGGTGAGGACAGCGAAATCTTGACTGTTGGTACTCTGGCACACATGGCTGACTTTATGTTAGGCTGCCTTTCCCGTGACCCACGCGTTATACGCATTTTAAACAACACGGATTACTGGGTGTTCACCCTTCTGGACCCCCGCTACAAAGAGAATTTCTCATCTCTCATTCCTCCGGTGGAGAGGACAAGCAAAATGGTGCAATACCAGAAGGTTCTTGTTGAAAAATTGCTCCAAAATTTTCCATCTGACAACGCTGGCGGCAGAGTACGTGCTACCTTGGCCAACCGAGAAGGGGAGAAAAGGGGAGCACACAGCAGTTCCGAGAAAGGCAGGGCAACACTCTCCAAGGCGTGGGACACCTTCATGACACCCCGCCAGCACCCTCACCCTGATGCGCAGCCTAGTGTCACAAGGAGGGAAAAGTTTTGGAAGATGGTGAAGGAGTACGTAGCAGACCGTGTCAGCGTCCTCAATGATCCCTCTGTGCCTTACAACTACTGGGTGTCCAAGCTGGACACGTGGTATGAACTGGCACTCTACGCCTTGGAGGTGCTGGCCTGCCCTGCCGCCAGCGTTCTGTCTGAGCGGGTATTTAGTGCTGCTGGTGGCATCATAACAGATAAGCGTATCCGCCTTTCCACCGACAATGCTGATAGGTTGACACTTATAAAAATGAACAAGGCCTGGATTTCCCCTGACTTCTCCACTCCACTGGAGGAAAGCCCCGGGGGAACATAAACTCACTTTATATATGTTATTTACAATGATGGGAATACTCTGTATTCCCATTCACCCCTTCCACCCAAAAAACGGGTATATGGTTGACTCTTAATCTTCTCATCCTCCTCCTCCTCTTCCATATGCCCTGTGATATAATTTTTATATAGGGCCAGCTCACCAGCGGGCCCTGTGATATAATTTTTATATAGGGTCAGCTCACCAGCGGGCCCTGTTTGCCAATTTTTATATAGGTCAGCTCACCAGCGGGCCTTCTCATATAATGTTTTATTGGGTCAGCTCTCTAGCGGGCCCTCTCATATAATGTTTTATAGCGTCAGCTCACTAGCGGGCCTTCGCATATAATGTTTAGGATGGTCAGCTCTGCAGCAGACCCTCACCCATAATGTTTTAGATGGTCAGCTCAGCGCACGTTTCCCTCTTAATCATGGCCTCAGTTCAATAAAATCAAGGAAATTTTTGGGAGAATTTGTTTCTGTGCACGTTTCCCTCTTAATCATGGCCTCAGTTCTGAAAATCAAGGAAATTTTTGGGAGAATTTGCCTCTGCGCACGTTTCCCTCTTAATCATGGCCTCAGTTCTGAAAATCAAGGAAATTTTTGGGAGAATTTGCAGATGATATACAAGTAAATATACAGCAAATATTGTTTGGTAACAATTTTTCGCCTAAAGTCGTTTTTATTTTCCTTTTTGTGTGTTTTATGGTCAGTCTGTAAAAATGGCGTACTACGGGCGAAAGATCGTTCCCAGCAGCGATGTTGGCGTCCAAGGTGCATCCAGACATCCTCCCTATGCTGTCCCTGAACCATTTCTGTAGTGTTTCCATCTTTTTCTGCCCTTTTCCTATGGACCAGGCACCCTCCCCTCATCAGAGCAGGGGGTGCCTGGTGTAATGCTCGAGTCCTCCCATTGACTTCAATGGGGCTCGGGTGCTCGGCCGAGCACTCGAGCCTCAGGGGGTGCTCGGTCAGAGCACCCGAACACCCGAGCATTGGGGTGCTCGCTCATCACTAATAGTGAGTAAACAGATGAAAAATATAAATGAAATCAATATATGGCGTGACCACCCTTTGCCTTCAAAACAGCATAAATTCTTCTAGCTATATTTTCACACAGTTTGTTAAGGAACTCAGACAGACTTGAAGATGTTGAGATCAGGGCTCTGTGGGGGCCATACCATCACTAGTCCTTGTTCTTCTTTATGCTGAAGATAGTTCTTAATGACTTTGGCTGTATGTTTGGGGTCATTGTCATGCTGCAGAATACATGTGGGGCCAGTTAGATGCCTCCCTGATGTTATTGCATGATTGATCATCATTAATTCTGACCAATTCCTCAACTCCAGTTGCAGAAATGCAGCTCCAAACTTGCAAGGAACCTCCACTATGATTCACTGTTGCCTGCAGACTCTCATTCTTGTACTGCTTTCTAGCCTTTTGGCAACAGGCAAACATTTCACATTTTGACTCATCAGTCCAGAGTACCTGCTGTCATCTTTGTGCACCCCGATGCATGTGGTTTCATGCATAGTTGAGTTGCTTGGCCTTATTTCCATGTTGGAGGCATGGTTTTTTGGCCACAAGTCTTCTATGAAGACCACTTCTGACCAGACTTCTCTGGACAGTAGATGGGTGTACCAGGGTCCCACTGTTTTCTATAAATTCTGAGCTGATGGCACTGCTGTACATCTTCAGATTGTGAAGGGAAGTAACCATAATGTGTCTTTCATCTCATGCCCTAAGTTTCCTTGGCCGACCACGGCATCTGTGGTCCTCGATGTTGCCCATTTCTTTGTGCTTCTTCAAAAGAGCTTGAGCAGCAAATCAGAAATCTCCTGTCTGCCTTGAAATTTCTGCCTTGTGTCTTGTTGCTGTGTTCAGTCTTGCCATGGTGTATGACTTTTGACATTAAAGGGATAATAATGTTTCACAAAAACATCAGCTCCAATTAATCATCACAGTATTTGGGCCACGGAGAGTGTTATTTCAATACTGTCAGAGTTGTAGTTCAAGAGTAATTGAATGATAAAGTATCCCCCTCCCGCCCCTTTTAACCTAGTGTAAGCCTCCTCCCCTCAGAAGTGGAATCTGGTACTGGGACCAGCTCACAGCAAGGGACAATCTTCTTACTGTGAGCATAAGTAAAACCCTGCCCCCATTGACAGGTTTTTCAGGTTATCCCGTATGATCACTGAAGATTGTCCCTCTTTGTGATCCATCCAGACAGTCTTGCTGCTCTGAGGTGAGCAGTGTTACATCAGTAACAGGTGTGGGAGGAAGATACTTTATCATTCAATTACTGTTGAACTACAACTCTGACAGTAATGAAATAACACTCTCCATGGCCCAGATACTATGAAGATTATTTGGAGCTGCTTTTATTTTGTAACATTACTATCACTTTAAACTGTCTTCAGCAACCTCCCCTTGTTAGCAGAGTTTGGCTGTTCCTCGCTAAGTTTTATTCATACTATACAGCTGTTTCTGTTTCAGTTAATGATTGTGTTTCAACCTACATATTAAATTGATGATCATTAGCACCTGTTTGGTATAATTGTTTAATCGTACACCTGACTATATGCCTACAAAATCCCTGACTTTGCGCAAGTGTCCCTAGAATTGATGCTGTTTTGAAGGCAAAGGGAGGTCACTAGTGATGAGCGAGCACCCCAATGCTCGGGTGTTCGGGTGCTCTGACCGAGCACCCCCTGAGGCTCGAGTGCTCGGCCGAGCACCCGAGCCCCATTGAAGTCAATGGGAGGACTCGAGCATTACACCAGGCACCCCCTGCTCTGATGAGGGGAGGGTGCCTGGTCCATAGGAAAATGGCAGAAAAGGATGGAAACACCACAGAAATGGTTCAGGGACAGCATAGGGAGGATGTCTGGATGCATCTTGGACTCCAACATCGCTGCTGGGAACGATCTTTCGCCCGTAGTACGCCATTTTTACAGACTGACCGTAAAACACACAAAAAGGAAAATAAAAACGACTTTAGGCGAAAAATTGTTACCAAACAGTATTTGCTGTATATTTACTTGTATATCATCTGCAAATTCTCCCAAAAATTTCCCAAATGGCAGCATTTCGATGGCCAGTAATTTTGAAAGGTGTGAGGTTAGTGCTATGGCTGTGGTGGTGGCTGGGTACTTTCTATTGCGCTCAAATGCCTGGGGGTAACGACATTTGGATGCTGTGCTGGGACAGGGAAGTGGATGTGGTCGCTGATGGTGCTTCAGATGGTACAGGTGCAGGGCGGGAGGTATGCGGGCCTGCGCCTTCGACAGGCGATTGGCCGGCACCGAAAACAGGGGAAGAGGAGGCAGTGGTGTGGCCTGCAGACACAGATGGGCGATCCAGGCGTTCCTCCCACTTACTACGGTGCTTGGATGCCATGTGTCGGATCATGCTGGTGGTGGTGAGGTTTCTAGTGTTCATACCTCGGCTCATTCTGGTGTGGCACAGGTTGCAAACTACAATTCTTTTGTCGTCCGCACTTTCCTTAAAAAAACGCCATACCGCGGAACACCTACCCTTTGGCAAGGTAGATTTACGCAAGGGGGTGCTCCGTGGAACATTTGCGGGCCGGTTTGGTGCGGTCCGCCTTCTTTCTGTAGCCACACCACTGCCTCTTCCAGCCTGTTGCGGTGCTGCAGATGGCTCACCCTCAGGACTGCTGTCATCGCTCGGCTCTACACCTTCCCAGGTGGGGTCAGTCACCTCATCGTCCACCAAGTCCTCCTCCACTTCCTCACTCTGATCATCCTCCTCAAGTCTTGATCCCACCACATACTCAGTCATTGACAACTGTATAACATTCTCCTCAACAAGGTCTTGAGACGGAAATAGTGGTTGATTTAATGGCAACTGTGTCTCATCATCATCATCATCCACTACTTCCTTTGACCTTAAATGCCGTTCACATCTGTCATCTTCTTGTGATTGGGTAGCCTCTAGAGGTTGTGAATCAGGGCACAAGATGTCATGTTCCTCTGCAAGCGTGCTTGGAGAGAGGGTCAAATGAAGGATTGGTGATGAGACGAGCTCCTCACTATATCCCAGTGTGGGATCACTTCTA